>OU342742.1:202908317-204108317 GCA_910589775.1 Avena eriantha
GTGGATCCTTATGTGGTTTGTTTAGAAGAACACACATGCAATGACTCTAGCTGTCGTTCATGAAAAGAACACACATGCAATGACACTGGTGTATCCATGTGTGGTTTGTGAAAAGAATATACATGCAATCACACTAGGTGGATACATGTGTGGTTTGTTTAGAAGAAAACACATGTAATGACTCTAGTTGTGGTTCATGAAAAGAACACACATGCAATGACACTGGTGGATCCATGTGTGGTTCATGAAAAGAACATACATGCAATGACACTGGTGGATCCTTATGTGGTTTGTTTAGAGGAAAAGACATGCAATGACTCTATCTGTCGTTCATGAAAAGAACAGACACGCAATGACACTGGTGGATCCATGTGTGGTTTGTGAAAAGAACAGACATACAATCACACTAGGTGGATCCATGTGTGGTTTGTTTAGAAGAACACACATGCAATGACTCTAGCTATGGTTCATGAAAAGAACACACATGCAATGACACTGGTGGATCCATGTGTGGTTCATGAAAAGAACACACATGCAATGACATTAGTGGATGCTTATGTGGTTTGTTTAGAGGAACAGCCATGCAATGACCCTGGGTGTGGTTCATGAAAAGAACAGACATGCAATGACACTGGTGGATCCATGTGTGGTTCATGAGAAGAACACACATCCAATGACACTGGTGGATCCTTATGTGGTTCATGAAAAGAACAGACATGCAATGACACTGGTGGATCCTTATGTGGTTTGTGAAAAGATTAGACATGCAATGACACTGGTGGATAATTATGTCGTACATGAGAAGAACATACATGCAATGACACTGGTGGATCCTTATGTGGTTCATGAGAAGAACAAACATGCAATGACACTGGTGGATCCTTATGTGGTTTGTTTAGAAGAACACACATGCAATGAATCTAGCTGTCATTCATGAAAAGAACACACATGCAATGAGACTGGTGGATCCATGTGTGGTTTGTGAAAAGAACAGACATGCAATCACACTAGGTGGATCCATGTGTGGTTTGTTTAGAAGAACACACATGCAACGACTCTAGTTGTGGTTCATGAAAAGAACACACGTGCAATGACACTGGTGGATCGATGTGTGGTTCATGAACATAACAGACATGCAGTGACATTGGTGGATCCTTATGTGATTTGTTTAGAGGAACAAACATGCAATGACACTGGGTGTGGTTCATGAAAATAACAGACATGCAATGACACTGGTGGATCCATGTGTGGTTCATGATAAGAACACACATCCCATGACACTGGTGAATCCTTATGAACTGACATGCAATGACACTTGTGGATCCTTATGTGGTTTGTGAAAAGAACAAACATGCAATGACACTAGTGGATCCATGTGTGGTTCATGAAAAGAATAGACATGCAATGACACTGGTGGATCCTTATGTGGTTTGTTTAGAGGAGCAAACATGCAATGACACTGGGTGTGGTTCATGAAAAGAACAAACATGCAATGACACTGGTGGATCCATATGTGGTTTGTGAAAAGAACAGATATGCAATCACACTGGGTGGATCCATGTGTGGTTCATGAGAAGAACACACATGCAATGACGCTGGTGATATGTGGTTTGTGAAAAGAACAGATATGCAAGGACTCCAACTGTGGTTAATGAAAAGAGCAGACATGCAATCACACTGGTGGATCCATGTGTGGTTTATGAGAAGAACACACATCCAATGAACTCTAGTGGATCTATCATAGCATAATTTGATGTATGCCACAATGTATTTCATTGTACAAGACACTTTCCATTTTTATACTAATCAGTTTTGCCCTTGGTTTTATGTGGTACTACTTAGTTTTGGCCCCCTCTCTCTATATTTCGTAGAAGCCCAAACCTGTGCTCACCCTGTCTGCTACTCTCTGACAAACCTGTGCTCACCCTTTCTGCTACTCTCTGATTGGTTGTCACAGTTGTCACGCAGATCGTGCACACCAACCGTTGATTCTGTGCGATCCAACGATGATCATTGCACACGTCGTGCCCTTCACAGTACAGCGTGAGACAACACGGACGTCTCCCTCAGCGAGACTTCTATAGGAGGGAACACGATGTCGTCCATGGAAAAAGTCGTCGAGCAGTCATGTCAAGTTTAATCAAGTCTGAAAACCCTACTACTACTACAACACATGCACAGGGAAACGGGGTCATCGAGTGCACGGTTGTCGATGGGGCGCTGTAATTTATTACCACTTGATTTTAATAAGACATATCCCATTTTTACGCGGTGCTCTCAATCTCACTTCCAACTGGGCCCTACCGCTAGTAACTTCCATGAGTCAAGGGCCCTCCTCGAGTAGATCTAACATTGCTAGAAATTGGTTCTGCGCCACTTGCATGCAGTGGAATCAAGGTCTGCCATGAGCGTGTTTTCAATGCAGCTCTAAAGTGAAGATCGTGGCTGTTTCAAAAAAAGGGAACCCAAAAAAAGGGTGGAGATCGTGGTAGCCCCCCGCCCCCCGCCCACCACATGTGTCCACTCGAGGACTACGAATGGTCCGATGTTTATAACCCCCCTAGACCTTCTTCTTCCATGAGCTCGTGTCATTTTCCCCCAGTCTGTCTAGTCACAAGACCCCAATCTACACCTACCGCGCGCGCTGAAGCTCCCTCGCTTACAATAACTCCTTCCCTTGGTGCGCCATGAAGCGTAGGCGTGGAGACGAGCCGGAGGTGAAGCCAGCTGAAGGCGCAGCAGTAGATGGCTCGGTCGTCACCAAGCAGGCGGAGGCGTCTTCTCCGGGCACGAACGCCACTCGTCGCCGCGCCGTCGAGGGTGCGAGCTCATCCATCTAGCCGGTAGCCATCGCTGCCGACCATTAGGTAGTATCCGTCGTCGCCGAGCAGCAGGTGGCTCACAACGTCGTGGTCGACAACGTCGTGGTGCCAGCAGTAGATCTGGATGGGGGGCAAGCGGCAGGCGGAGGCAATCCGGTGCTCTACATCAACGACCCCATCGCCGTACATGAAATCTTAGACGCAATCGCGGAGAATGACGAGTTCGAGGAGGAGGTCCCTGATGAGGAGTCCAAGGTACTAAATTGCTAGCTTCTCTAGTTGCGGCCGTAGTTTTCACTGTTCATACCTAGGATTTGCTCAATCGTGTACATATTCTTTTGCTCTTGAAGTAGGTTAGTATATATATGGTTCGATCGGTCGATTGATGCATCTGCCATCTAGTCACAAAACCCCAATCTGCTCATCTGCCATCTAGTTGAGTTTGCTAGTTGAGTGTTGATTTCGATACACAATAGGCCTATAACATTACATTTCTATTCCTTACTGAGCCCAATGGTTCATTTTTCCCCCAAAATAGTGTAACGGCATATGATGGTGTCATTTTCTTAGGGATGGTTAGTGAACCTTAGGCAGCAATGCACATAAACAATATAGGTTGTGCTGTTGGTATTTTGGTTCTCCGACTCCATCGCTGAAAAAAATGAGGCCCTAATTTTTTTCTCATATGGAACCTATATATATAATCTTTGTAATATTTTTGATCTATGAATGCATTGTATGATGCATACGCATATCCCTGAATATTGTTTTGTACGATTACATTTCAATTTCTTATTGTAGCCAATGATTCAAATTTGCCCCAAAGAGAGGCAGACACATTGGTGTCAGATTTTTTCAGGGATGAGTGAGCAAACCTGGGGCCATGTACAAAATCAATATAAGTTGTGCAATTGTTACTTGGTTCGCTTACGCCATCTCTGCAGAAACTTATGAGGCCACAATCTTTATTCTACATTCATAGAACTCTGATATTTGAATTATCTATTCCATGCATTCATAGTGTATAAGAATTACATTTTAGTTTGTCACCGAGGCCGATGATTGAAATTTGCCTCAAAAGAGTTCAAGGGGAGACACGTATGATGGTGTCGTGTTTTAGGGATGGGTTGGTGAACCCGAGGCAGCAATGCACACAAACAATATAGGTTGTGTTTTTTGGTACTTTGGTTCTCCAACTCCATCTTTGAAACAAATTATGAGGCCCTTGATTTATTCTCATATAGAACTACATATATGATCCTTGATTTGTTTCTGATCTTTTAATGATTGGTATGATGCATATGCGAATGGTTTTGACCATAAGTATTTTTAACATGTACCTGAAGATTAATTGTTTGGTTTTTTTATTTATAATTACAATATTTAGGCTTGTTTTTGTACATGACTATGTATATCCCTGAATATTGTTTTGTACGATTACATTTCAATTTCTTATTGTGGCCAATGATTCAAATTTGCCCCAAAGAGAGGCAAACACATTGGTGTCAGATTTTTTCAGGGATGAGTTAGCGAACCTGGGGCCATGTACAAGATCAAGATAAGCTGTGCAAGTGTTACTTGGTTCGCTTACGCCATCCCTGTAGAAACTTATGAGGTCGCAATCTTTATTCTACATTCATAGAACTATGATATTCGAATTATCTATTCCATGCATTCATAGTGTATAAGAATTACATTTTAGTTTGTCACCGAGGCCGATGATTGAAATTTGCCCCAAAAGAGTTCAAGGGGAGACATGTATGATGGTGTCGTGTTTTAGGGATGGGTTGGTGAACCTGAGGTAGCAATGCACACAAACAATATAGGTTGTGCTGTTGGTACTTTGGTTCGCCAACTCCATCTTTGAAACAAATTATGAGGCCCTAGATTTATTCTCATACGGAACTACATATATGATCCTTGAATTGTTTATGATCTTTTAATGATTGGTATGATGCATATGTATATGAATGGTTTTGATCATAAGTATTTTTAACATGTACCTGAAGATTAATTGTTTGGTTTTTTATTTATAATTACAATATTTAGGCTTGTTTTTGTACCTGACTATGTATATCCCTGAATAATGTTTTGCACGATTACATTTCAATTTCTTATTGTGGCCAATGATTCAAATTTGTCCCAAAAGAGAGGCAGACACATTGGTGTCAGATTTTTCCAGGGATGAGTTAGTGAACCTGGGGCGATGTACAACAACATTACAGGTTGTGCAATTGTTATTTGCTTCACTTACTCCACCCCTGAAGAAACTTATGAGGCCCCTAGATTTATCCTACATTCACTCTGATGCAATTATTTGTCATTGTGTTGAGATGAAATAATATATGAACCGATCAAACTATTGCTGAGATGCTTTATCTTTGATATCCACGGATATATTGTCTCACATATACATGTTGTCAATTCTTGAGTTGTAATACAATTCAATCATATGTATGAGTTCTAAGTTATGTTTTTAAAAATCAACAGGAGGATGATGATGAATTGGACGATAGCAAGGTATCCAGGGACAACAAGAGCTGCTACATGCTGAGGCGGTTACGGTGTGGGCTAATCCGTTTCCACTGTAGGGGGAGACTGTTTTGCCCATTCTGTGGCAGAGCAATCAACATGGACCTCAACAACATGATCCAGCACGCGGAGGGCATTGGCAGAGGCGGAGGCAGAAGCCATAGGCCGATTACCTTGGCACGGCACGTAGCCTACGACAAATTCCTCCGGGAGTATGTCAGGACTGGCCTGTATCCCATTGACTAGGCTGTCCCTGCCTCCTGCTGATAAACCCTTGGCCTGCTAGGCTTCTCTGTGTCCTGGCCTCCTGCTGTCGCCCCTGCTTTTATTTTGTTTTAGTTAATTCTTACCTGTGTGTGGCATGTAAGACAATATATCCGTGGTGTCTCTAGTGAACCTTCTATATTAATCTACTCCTTTATATGGAGTCCCTTAAAATTTCTAGTGTTCAATTATATTACTCATCATGCTCATGCACACTACAAAATATTTCTTGTACTTGATAATATTATAATTGTGAAGGAATACATCAACAAGTTAAATTGGTGGAAATTTTGTATTGAAGTAACTAAATGATCTCACATCGGTGGTGGATGTTGGTAGAAGCCGCAGGCATCAGCCGAAGACCTTGGAGCGGCACGCAGTCTTCAGCAAATTCCTTGCAGGTTCAACAACGGGTTGTCGCCGCACAGCTCCGAATTCGCTTACAGGTCCAACATGACAGAACTTGAGCTACCACAGAGACCTCGGCAGAGGTGGAAGAATTGGTGCGGGTGTAACCACGACGACGGTGAGCTCGGATTCTAGAGGAGGAAAACATAACCGAGCATGGTCGACACGGTGATAGATCTCACCGGGAACCAATTCTCATCCCCGCACCGTGCCATGGGTGCGTCCATGGTGAGGGCGAGCTCCAACTCGGGATGGGGAGGAGAGCGGGGCCGAGCAGGTTCGTCACATCCTAGCTCTGCGCCATGGCCACGACCACAGATTGCCGCTCCAGGGAAGAAGAAGACGCGTAATGGATGCAGGCGCCAACGCTGCAAGCCTATAGGGAGGAGAGCTGGGCCGAGCAGGTTCATGCACATCCCAGCTCCACGCCATGGCTACGATGCCCCCACAGATTGCCGCTCCGGGGAAGAAGAAGACGCCTAATGGATGCAGGCACCAACGCTGCAAGCCTAATTGACACCTAATCGACGAGAGCGACATAACGGCGAGAACTAACAGGGGGGCCAACTTGACGGCCGTTAGCCTGGTTTTTTGTATTGAAACATAAAGTTGAATTCGTGCCGAAAAAGACCCTCTGAGTATTTGGCACACCAACTGTAGTCATCCTAGCTGATTTTAGGGAACTTGGGTACCGCGTTGCCTGGGCACCCCAACTCTCAGGCTGCAAAATGATATTCTCTGCAACGGCATGCCAAAGAAACATCGTATCCCATGCCCGCAGTTCTTTTTGTAACCGCACACACGAGATCCAACGAGAGAGAGAGAGAGAGATACCCCCTAAGGAAATTTCCTTCGGAAATATGTATTATTGTGTTGTCTTTTCCCCTCCAATAGGCCCCTCTTTATATAGGGGAAGGAAGGAAATCCCACCTTGCCAAGTCCCGGGGTGGGACTAAACGAGAGGAGGAGGCGCGCCAAGTAGGGGAGCCGGCCAGGTGGCCCCCGCTCCAAGGCCCATGGGAGGCTAGCAGCCAGGGTAGCCCATCCTACAGGGTGGTGGCAGCTTGCCCCTTTGGGGCGGTTTACCTTCTTGGGCCTTCCCTCCGGGGTTTGGCCCATTAAGGTGGGTTTCCCCACTAAATTTAATTTTAAACATTATTTTAATATTAATTCCAATAATTAATATAAAATCAATATTATTAAATTTCCTTTGAGCTACAACTCTTTTCTAATAAGTCCAAACATCTTTAGATCTTCCCGGAATGATTCCAGTTCTCTCATGGAACACTTCCAACTTTCTCTTTGCTTTCTTCCTACGATCCTGATGATTCCAAAACAATCTACAAGCATCATAGATCCCTTAAGTGTGTTACCCTACAGTTCAGCAACATCACATACATGATCGAGACGCTTCTTTGATCAATGATCATCAACGGGATATGGATACCCATAGTGACTCCTGTGCATTCCATGATATCAATGTCATTTGAACCATAAACGTCGAGTCCTATTCCCTTTATTAGTTCGATACCTGACTTGTCCAATATCTAATCATTGGTATCACCATACATTGTTCAATCTCGTTACTGATAAATGCTTCTTACCTTGTTTCCATGATATTCCATCCTCATGACCTAGTCATACGTTGCACACCTTTATGAATATGATCTCACCGAGTAGGCCCGATGTCTCTTCCAGTCACGCGGGAGAACAAATCCCAATCTTGATACATACGCCTCAATATATCCCTTTGAAATATGCTACAAAAATACCCCCATACCCGACAGATTTTTGGGGCGGCACAAGAGAAAAGTGCTTGCAAAAGTTGGATATGTGGCGGATAGGAAATCGCGGCACCATTTGTTGCGGCAACCGATAATATGCCGTGGTACCCACGGTAGTGGCGGATTTTGGTGCCGTGGTAGGTGGCATGCAAGATCAGCATTTTCTGGTACCACGCATCGGTGAAGGAGGCATTCTGTTTTGTGTTGTGCATTGTAATCGACGTGAAAAGTGGGTCTACACTATAGAACAGTCAAACATGTCCCTTTACTTGTTCACGCTCATCTCGCTGATAGGTGGGTACCACTACTGGTGAGCTGTTTGACGAGCCTCTATTTATACACCACCCATAATACACACGCTTATCGCTGAGATCCACCCACTATGCCATCTCCTCCAAACTACCATGACAATCATATCTCGTATGCGAATGACACATGATGAATCCAATCGATAGAAAATGCGAGCAAGGCGGCGGCATCATATGTTATCTTCATGGAAGGTTCATTTATGATTGTCAAATTTGTTTCATATATATTTTGGGATATAATTTATAGATGTAGTTCGGTTTATTTCTTCAAATAAATACCATATAAGCATCCCAGACTTCCATGTGTACAATAACCACTAATAAGAGCCTATTGAGCAAGTGTTGGGTCGCAATTTTGCAATAAGGCGCACTTGCTAAATAGACCCATGAAATTTTCTACATAAAACAGCAACCCTAACCCCAACTCATCACCCCTCACGCCGCCGCCCCACTCCTACTCCCAAGTCCCAAGTCCTAGATCTCCACTCCACTTTCCAAATTAGCCAAACTCTATACTTTTCCACTCGATCTGTCCACCCCCGCTCAGCCAACCATTCCTCTCCGCTACTACTAACCAAACTCTAGACTTGTCCACTAGATTTCCCTCCCATCCACGTTCTAGGTATGTTGGTGAACATTTCTGCACATCGCGTTTCTACCTATTCCGCAGATTTTTGGTTATTTATCCGTTTTCTCAAAATATTCTCTTTGTGTTGAATAACTCTTATCTGTACTTTAGATCCGTGTCGTTAGGAATTCAGCATACTTGTGAGGCTCGCGGCGAGTTACAGGATCTGTAGTGATGGCGTCAACCTATGGCGCTGGAGGATGTCGCACGAAGATCATGCACCGAATTGCGATATAGAAATTAGCAGAATAGAGAGATGCTCAATAGAGAGAGTGAGTCTTCTCCTATTTAGGACTTTTTTAGTATTTTTAGATTATTTGGATGGGGGTGCTCAATACAGAGGAGCTCAATATGCTTCCTTCTCTAAAAAATATGACCAGCACCCCTTAATCCAAATAAAAATTCATAGAAGTGGTTGTAGTGTAATGTAATGAGTTTTATGTGGTAATAAAATTTAATTTTGGATGTTTTGGTGTATATCTAGTACGATCTGAATGTAATGAAGAAACAAATTTATTAGGCTTAATTGTAATTAAAAGTAGTGCCACTAAAAATTCTACCAAGCACGGCGAAGCAGTTTCACTATTTCTCGGCAAGTATTAACCCCACCGTGTTTCTTGTAATGTGCCATATCCTCTGGCGCATCGCGGAAGTGCTAGTTCGGTGGATTATATTGTGCCGCATGAAACATCCACCGCCATTCGTGAATTGTCGATGAAGTTATCCCTGTCGGCTTTTTTGCCATGTGAGCGCCAGCGCCGCGACTAAGGCTGTGCCTCGGCGTCTATAAGTGCCAGTGATCGAACTCCATGTTGTAGTGCTACCTAATAGGCACCTTTATGATCACCTTGTTACGGTGTGACGGTTGATGTAATCAAGACAACCTTGGGTGATAGTGATAGATATGATCTCACGGTCTAAGGAGTAGGATACTACGTTTTTAATTATTGCAACGATGAACTTTGCGACTTGATTATGTCGAAAAATACTTATATTAGGTACAATATCCATCACATCATTCATTGATGATATGACCTCATTATCAATTGATATAAATGTCTAGGAAACATTGATCATTAGTTGACCAATGAACTAGTTGAACAAAGGCTACTAGGGACCTTGGTTTGTTTAAATATCACACATGTACCAATATTTCTGATTAATACAATTATAGGGTATAAAAATATTATAAACTAATGAAATATGATAATAAATAGTCTTTATTGTTTGCCTCTCGGGCATATTTCCAACAGTCTCCCACTTGCACTAGAGTACAGATAACCTAGGTGCATTTATTACTAATCATAACACCATATCACATAGTGTGCTATTGATCATGCTTGCTCACGGAATACGTTATATCAATGATATGTATCTTTCAGATTCCTATGTTCTATACAAATCGTTTAATGTCACCTTCTTTGACATTACTCTATTCTCACATAATATGTCGAAGTGTATGTTTGGAGGCAGAGTGAGACTTTGTTTCCTTGTGTCTATAATGACAACAATTCAGTCAACTGGACTCTCTCATAGTCATGTATACTAGAATCACACTCAGTTGAAAGTCGAACTTCGTAAGCCATCACAATAATACTAGCCACTTCAGAAGTAGCCAGATACTTCTATATCACTGTAGATTTAATCGACAATCCACAATATGCAACTTCAGAATAGAAACTAGGATATTCTGAACTTCTTTTAGAACCAAAACCACGAAACATTTCGACTATAATGTTTATTAAATGAATCAATCTATCTCGATAGGTTTCAATGTTTAATACTTGTTCAACTTCATCCATCAAATATTTATTAATAGAAATAACCATTAATACAATTCACATCATTCACATATGTCATCCACATATGTAAGAATGGTGTCACACTCCCACTCAAATATATCATACATATATGAGACTAGAGAATTCACTTAGCTCCCACTCAAAATATGTCCTCTACATATTAAGAGTTAGGAAATCTATTTAGCTCCACTCAATTTCTTGTAAGTGCAGTTCCTCTCGATATTTTGGCCACCCCAAAATTCTTTGATCACCCATCATCTCGAGAATTACAACTACCAGACACTAGCATCCAAAAGATTGACAAAAACCCTGCTTGTTTTACAGCCCTTCTTAAATCTTGACATTGAAGAACATGTAGATATGACAACTTTCTATAAATTATCAAAATTTTAGTAATTGCTGGTGTAAACCCAATGGACTTTAAGCATCGTTACACATCATAGTCAACTTTTTAATTTTTCAAAATATACTTTGTGACAAATCGAGCTTTAGGTCTTCCTTTAAGTGTTATTTCTTCCTTATAACTTTGCATTTTATTGAGAAGATCAAGTAACATTCTTACTCAATAATATCAAGTAACATCTTACTTTGCAATCTTAAATGTAACATAATATATAGGATTTCATGACTCTTTAGTCATTTATCATACTTAAGTCCACCATCGCTTCTTCGTAGTTCATAGGTATTTCTTGTTCTATTAACATAACAAGTGAATCAACAATATAATTCTGCAATTTTGTAGAATGTATTCTTAAATCCTACTTTATTTAGAAAAATTATTAGGTGAGACATCATGATCATTATCATTATTTTCTCCTCTATTTGCAGATCTTGGTTTCGGATCATCTTCAGTTGTGCTACTTGACATTTGGAAGTAAGGTCAAATACCTTGTTTTGAGCTTTTAGTTTCTTCGACCAACACTTTCATCAAGCAAAAAATGTGTTAGGAAACAATTAGTTTGCCCTTTTGGTCTTGGTTGTGGAAGATGCATTCATAGTTGCCTAATAATACAATACAAAGATTTATTCATTACAATTTCGAATTATTGCTTGACTCAAAATCTAAAAAGTCAAACATGCCATAACTCATATGGTGTTATTTCCACGAAACTTAGATGGTTTCTTATTTCTAAAGTGAGTGTTTTGTTATTTAATATTATAACTCTAATATTAACAATAATTAGGTAAGAGATAATTTACAGATGATATGGTATCAAATACAATATGATTACAATGTTTTAGACATATTAATTCATTGAAGTGTTTGAGCGCTGTAATTTGTGAAGACATATTTCATAAGTCCTTATGCCAAAACTTTAACTCAAATACTTGTCACTTTGATCAAATCGCAGAGACTTTGGTATTCTTGTTAATTTAATATCCATCTTCATTCTAAAATTCTTTGAACAACTTAAATAATTTCAGACTCGTGTTTTGTTAAGTAAATACACATATTCACTTAAATTCACAATGAAGTTTACAAAAAATGTATCCACTACATGTTGAATTGTATTACATCATCATGCATGATTTTCAACAATTCAATCCACAGTCTGTTTTACAAGAACACGGAGTTTTAGTCACAACACCCTTTGAGGCATGGTTTGCATATGTTAAAAGATCGAGTATCTAAAGCCTTCATGTTTCAACGAAAAGATGTCATTGTTAAGTTTTGTATATATTTTGGCATTTTTAATGTTTTATAAATGCATAAAATACTACTCTCTCCAATCCATAATAAGTGTCGGGAATTTAGCACTAGTTTAGTACAAAGTTTGTACTAAGTCTCTGACACTTATTTTGGATCAGATGGAGTATCATTTAGATAACGATAAGAATAGCTCATTAATAATTGTAATGTGACAATAAGAGAAATTATCCATAGAAATATAACAACTGACTTGTATCTCACTTATATGAATAACCGTCTCGCTAAATGCAAGAAACACTAATAAGTTCACACAATTAACAATTACAATTTGTTTATTCAAATCCTTAAACTATTCCAAATGATATATGTAAATGGAGAATGTTGGCAGCCATCAACGAGCTTGCTTGCGATCAACACGCCATGGTCACCTCATCTCTTCCAACAACTCTTAAGCAGAAGGTCTTGTTTTCATGAAAAATAACAAGTATCAAATACTTTGTAAACTTCAACAAGTGTTTGCAAGGAAAACATTTATAACTTGTATATCAAACATATACCTTCTTCATCCATGACATCCAATGCGATCAGTTCTACCTTGAGAGTTCTTAACTCTGTCATGAATTCATGAAAGGTGAACGGTTCATCTCTCATGATATAGCCCCTGGCAACATCTTTGTAGCTGGGAGGAAGCGAGTGCGGCACCCCATCTATAGCAAATTTGTCCATCATCTAGTAGTCCACATCGTATGCAAGGCATTCATGAAGCCCATGCATGATTGCTAAGTGATTCTCCAAGCAGGTATTTTCTTCCATCTTGATTGAAAGAAACTCGTTCAGTGGCTCATACTTTATAAGCCCGACTTGCCATGTGAAGAGTGCCTTCAATTCATCGAGCATCGCATATGCATCGGTGTTGAAGAAACATAATCGCAGCTTAGTCTCCGTCGAATAAAGCATGTGACATTAGACAACAATGGAGATGTGTAATGCCTGGGAAAATATCCCCAATTAGATTTGCCTGTTATTTTTATTTTTGTGCATCATCATGACATCATGCATACTTTGCCCTGAAATGTTTTCATCAAAAGCCTATTTTGTTATCTAGTTAGCCCCCTCCTTTAATTTCAAATTAGAACCCTAGTCTTTTTCGAATCTTTTATTTGGCTAAAAACTATATGCAAAAGCCTTATAAAAAATAAAACAAATAAATAAAAGTATTGTTAAGGGGAGGCAGCCGGCCGGCCCAAAAGGCCCAACTAGCCACCTACTACCCATACCTGGCTAACCCTAACCCCTAACCGCAACACAGCCGCCACACCCTACCCGCCTAGCAACCACACCTAGCTACACGACACCGACATGACCCAGCTGACCCAACCCGACCTACACCTAATGCGTGCGCAATCAAGCCACCACGCGACGTGACCCTGCGCCGATCCCGCAACTACCACGCATGGGAGCCTCACTACCCTCGCGTCCCTGCCCGACACGCTCTAGCGCACACGTGACGCACGTCCCTGCGTGGACCCACCCATCGATCTCCTTCGCCCCGACGTCTCCTTCCTCGTCCCGCACCCAATCTCCACCTACCACTTCCCATGTCCTCTTCCTTCGCCACGTACCGCATCGCCCTCTCCTTGAGCCTGCATCCCTGCTGCTAGGAGAGAACCTCACAGCATCTCGATACCTCGCCGCGCCAACCGGTTGTCGCCTCCTCCCCGCGTCCATGCCCCCCTGCTCCACGCCATGGAGCCGTTGCCCTGGTCTCTTCAATGCAGCGCGCAACCTCGCCCTCGTCCCCGTGGAGTCCGCCTCCTGCAACTCGCATCGACGTGAGACCCCGCTTACCCTTGGGCCTCCGCAGCGCCACCATGTCTCCCCCCGCGCGGTGCCCCTCTGTCCTCGCCCTCGACCCGGTCTCCTGCTGTTGTTGCCCCCTGCCGCACCCCGTTTGCAAGATGCTCGCGCTAAAGCCTGAACGACACGACAGTGTTCCTATGTTCCTGTTCTGCTTTGTGTCATGATGATGTGCACAAGTTGCTGCGGTCCGATGTGGTTATGTGGAAGATTTTCTCCACATCGTGGTGTCATCCGATCCCTCGCCAAGATCTTCCGAAGACCAAGATCCACCCCAAGTTCGCCAATGACCATCGGCGCTGAACCCGAGTCCGACACCGATAAACAAAGCCAGAACCCCGAGGACGTCGACACGGACCCGAAGATCTCCTTAATGAAATGCCAAGTTCCCACTTCACAGAACCCGAAGACCGATCTCCGACCCAAACCGTAGAACGCCAAGATCGCCGAGTCCTCTATGTGTGACCCCTATCCACCCCTATTTTTATAATATGGTATACAACTTGTTGCATATAAAATGTACATGCTTGCATACATACTTTGTCATTCGGGGGTATTTGGTCGACTCACCTAATAATTACATATGGAGACTATATGCGGGCTATTCTAGTCTTATATTGCCTCTATTTAAATTTTTGTAGCGAACCGATGCCATGTTTTGCCTTGTTAAGTCAACATTTAAATTGCGGGGTATCTAAATAACTTGAACCTCCTAATTAACTGTCGGGATTCTGATTCCTCTTAATATTGCTAAGGTAGACCGCATATTGCCATGCCATGCATTATATCATGAACATGCCGGATCTTCTGCCGTAGCATTAAATATTGCACCGGTTGTTCTTCCTAGTGATTTGCTTCTTCACCGGATAGGACGATGAGTCAGTGTGAGATACGACGATCCTTCGGATGATCTTCTCAGGTGAGCATTCTCCCACCTTCCACCTATTTTGCATTTATAGTCTTTACTTCCTTCCTTTAATCTTTTGCTATCCTTATTGTCGATGCTTTAGTACCGTTCCCTTATTTCACCTGCTCTACTATATTGCCTTGGTTATCCTATTGCCTTTGTTTGACTAGCTAGCTTTGTCCTTGCGAGTCGTAGAGCATGCTAGGTCTGTTGCCCACTCTCATACAGGTGAACCGTGATATCTTGTTATGGTTGATAACATGATAAGTTAAATTGGTGATATTGGTTATAATTATGGTTATGGTTTCACCTAAAAATAAGACCCCGACAGGGACCACCTTTGGGAACTGCTTGAGCCGACCTAGGACCCGTTCGTTCTATGATACTAGTTCTGAGTTGATCGCGCTAACCAAACGTGGGGGGCCCTAGGATCCCCCTCAACTACCGGGGATATTCGTTTATCCAGAGGGCCACAAAATTGGTTTTCCATTGGGTGCATACGCACAATATGTCCGCGGACATGGGTGAGTGGTATAAGTCTTTAGACTTGATATTTGGTGGACAACAGCTGCATTGCATACATAAAAGCGGTTCAGCCGAGAGGTCATCTTCCATAGTGGAGCTCCGATCCTTCTCGACCGTGGTCGCAAACGCTATACCTCCCTTGAGAATCGTCGTACCTCCTGGTTGGGTCAATATAGTAGGTGATACCTCTGGATACGTGCGTAGTTATGGGACAGTTCTTGTTGTGAGATTCGGAAGGCACGCGTATTATGTTGCCTGAAGGGTTGAACATGCGTTTGGGTAAAATAGTGCACCCTTGCAGGGTAAATATTTTCGAGAAGCCATGATATGGGGTGGCCCGATCTTCTCAACAAGCACTTGTCAATGATATGGTGGATGATAGATAACTAGTGCATAGCTATGATCTCTCCCGCTCGATCCCTGATGCCAATGCAACAGCTCTCGAATCTTGTAGGATATTCACAACACCACACTCTTGCGCACGCAGCCATGACCACGAACGGTAGTATGCAATCTACTAATTCCCAATGGAACAACAGATCACACTCAATTATA
The DNA here is from genome assembly GCA_910589775.1 of Avena eriantha. Classification (NCBI taxonomy): domain Eukaryota; kingdom Viridiplantae; phylum Streptophyta; class Magnoliopsida; order Poales; family Poaceae; genus Avena; species Avena eriantha. Next base: position 202,924,361 of record OU342742.1, read on the forward strand.
GTTGTAGAATTAGAACACAAGGTAATTCTAGAGGTTCTATGAAAGAAACAACTCCAAAATATTTTAACGTGGTCTAAACCTAAAAAAGATGATTTACAAGCCTATATAAAGGCTGCTGGACGTCCAACATAGAGTTGGGGTCAAAACCAAACATATCTCTAACTTTCCTAACTTAAAAGGACTATATTTGTAAACTGACAAAAACGTCTGTCGACTTGTTTTGCTTTCCGCGCACAGCTCGTACCGAACAGGGAGACGTGCAAGTACCCGTTGGAAAGATCTCAAAATTATATTTCCAACAAGTACTTATTTGCTTAATTTGGAGTTGGTATGTGGAAACCACGTCTATTTCAATTTCAGAACTTCTTTCTGTCCGAATTGAACCTTCCTTCTTGGTCGCCTTCTAAATCCCGGTCGCCTTTGTTTTGATGATCTTCTCTTGCACCTTCCTCCTGCTCCTCCCTCGCGCATCCTCGGGCGATCATCATGCTGGGCTCCTCTTGTAGCCCTTCTCCTCCCCGTGCCATGCTTGTTTCTCCAATGAACCTGATCATACATAAATGCATAGACTTAGGTAGTATAAAGTTCTTATAAATGAAAGCATCATGGTCAACTAGGAATGAATTCACCTGATAGTCATTATTGATTTGACTCAATATTTCCTTCCAGTTCAGGCAGTCAGAATCATCATAATCACTGTATATATCCTCATCATCCTACCTTTCTTCATGAAAAGCCGTCCACGGCTTTGGGTAAGCTGAAAGTGGAAGAAACAAAAAGAACAACGTGTATGCAAAGTATATGTATATATAACATGTTGTATTATCGTTGTTCACATGCAAAGTATGTCCAGTATACATCAAGCAACTTAAATTGTAGGTATAAGTGAAGTACAAAGAATCATGATCATGGTGAAAAACAACTAAATAGAGAGTCTTGTTCTTCAATATTAAATTGAGTTTTCGCAAAGAAGATCTATGATCAAATTTGTGCACAAGATCAAACCAATTAAACATGTGTGAAAACCAAATTGATTCATGCCATGCTTCAACTGCGCTACTTTGATTATTATGAACATGATCATATTGTCTAGTATGTAAGATGCAACTCAATTTGAAAATATCAAGGATGTCTAAAGTAGTAACATAACTAGAGAAAGACTTTTGGGACAAACACAATGAATATGAAAACTTGGGTTCTATTCTAGCAAGATCAACTAGACCAGAATGTATTTCCATAATATCTCGAACATGAACTATTGTCCCATAGCAAATATTTTGTGACACATTGCATATATGGCTGAAAACAACTTGTTTCAGTTCAGCGATTCTATCACAAGTAATGCATATGTGATCCACAAGAAATTTTTCATCCATGCTATATTCACCAATTAGATTAAAAGTGAAACAAGGAGAATATGTGCTAGAATTTAGACATGAAATTTCAGAAATCTTGTCCATAGCACAACTCATACTCATAGGTTCATTTAGCATGATGGAATACACAATATCAGTAGGTGGTATTCTAGCAAGTATTTCCTTATGTGTTATTAGTACCACATGATCAAAATTTGAATTTGATAAACTATCACATGGTGCTGAAACAGTAGTGTAAGGCAAATCACAAGGAGGCTTCCGTAAAGGAATAGACTCACAATATGTCGCACATGTTGGCTGAAGCTCCAAATTAGTACCAATGTCATCAACAATCTCCTCAGTTGTAGTAGGTACTAAAACATCCTCCACAAGTGACAATGCACAATCTGATGATGCAGGTTGTAAAATAGATTGATCCCTTTCTTCAAAAGCAACCTGCATAACACAAGAAACAATACCAGGAGTAGAGATGATTACATTAGTAGAAATATCCTCACATGTATTAGCATCTACTGCACTGATGTTTTCTTTTTCTCTCATACTCTTAGAATGGATGCTCTCAACCTCACGTTTAGTGGAATCACACAGCTCACTTTTGATAACACTCTCACTCAGCTTGGCTATGTGGCTCTCGTTCTCACATGGGTTGTAATGCACACCATGTTCAAGATGACAAATAATAGAATTGTCACCATTCATCATGACCTTGTACTTAGTACACAAACTGAACTCTTTTGTCCTCTCCTTGCGAAGAAGATGATACTCATGAAATTTGTCGGCTGAAATCCTGAGCATATCACGCCTCTTCATGTTCCATTTGAAAGAAATCCTTCCAACAACAGGACATATTTGAGCGTCAAACCTTCTGCCCCAAGGTTCTCCCAATAGTATGTGACAAGAATCAAGTGGTATAGGAGATACATCACAGCGCACAATCTCAGTATGCTCTTTAAAAGTCATAGGAACATCAGCGGTGTGTGAAATCAGCAATGTGCCATATGATGAATGCAAGAGATATGGCACCGCACAGGCACATGTGGGTAGCTGCAGCTTCTGTACAACTTCAACGCTGATCAAATTAACAGTAGAGTTGCTACCAATGGTATTGGAAGCACATCGCTCACCAATCATCACACTATGGTGGAAAAGACCGTCACCATCAAAAATACCGCGTTCTTCCTTCCAAAAAGTTCCACTACAACGCCAATTGTGGAATAATTTGTACCTATAGGTCTCCACATTATCTGTAACATCATTGGCCTCCATTTTCTACATCACATCAACACTACTAAAAGACATGATTAGTACATTAGTGCACAAAATAAAATCCGGTGGTGGAACTCTCACAACTCACTCAAAACTGACAAGAAAGTAGATCTTACCGTTCCAAAGTGAATAGTGATGCTTACCAATTCGAAATCAAAGACTTATGCACTGATGTGATGAAGTGAATTAAAAGGTATAGAGAACGATCTCAGGGCACAGAGGTTATTTATGGTGGAGCTATATGTATGGTATCCTATCTACACCGCAAACAAGTCCTAGTGTTGATCGTACAACAACCCAAGAAACACACACGTGGAGATAAACATGGGAATGCAACTATGAAAGGTGTTGCACTACGCTAGAGAGACACTAGCAAATCTCAAAGTAAACAGGCACAAGATTGCTCAATCTACCGGTGCACAAAGATATCACTAGGCCTCTTGCTCAATTCTCCTTTTCTTTTTCTCTTTCTTTTGTATAGCTTCGTTTTGTTTTTGTTTTTGCTATGTTGTTTTTTCTCTCTTTTTTTTGAATATATGTCACACACGGCCAAATTGCAAAGCACAACACCAAAATCCAAGGAGCAGCCTGTAGGAGCGGAAACTAGTCTCAATGGGCAAGTTCCTACACCTTCGAAATAGAATGGTTGTGGCTAAAGTTAAGGAAAAGTGCAATTTTTACACTTTGTAAGTCTGACTGTCGTGGCAGACAAAATTTCCTGTCGCGGCACAAAAAACGGCCAAAAACGTGCTGTGGCAGGAAACCGAGTCGTGGCAGCTATGATCTCTCCCGCTCAATCCCTGATGCTAATGCAACAACTCTCGAATCTTGTAGGATATTCACAACACTACACTCTTGCGCACGCAGCCATGACCACGAACGGTAGTATGCAATCTACTAATTCCTAATGGAACAACATATCACACTCAATTATAGTTGTAGAATTCGAACACAGGGTAATTCCAGAGGTTCTATAAAATAAAAAACTCCAAAATATTTTAATATGGTCTAAACCTAAAAACCATGATTTACAAGCCTATATAAAGGCTGCTGGATGTCCAACATAGAGTTGGGGTCAAAACCAAACATATCTCTAACTTTCCTAACTTAAAAGGACTCTATTTGTAAACTGACAAAAAACATTGTCGACTTGTTTTTGTTGTCGCACACAGCTCATAACAAACCGGGAGACTTGCAAGTACTCGTTGGAAAGATCTCGGAATTATCTTTCCAACAAGTACTTATTTGCTTAATTCGGAGTTGGTATGTGGAAACCACGTCCGTTTCAATTTCAGAACTTCTGTCTGTCCGAATTGAACCTTCCTTCTTGGTCGCCTTCTAACTCTCGGTCGCCTTCGTTTTGATGATCTTCTCTTGTGCCTTCCTCCTGCTCCTCCCTCACGCATCCTCGGGCGATCATCATGTTGGGCTCCTCTTGTAGCCCTTCTCCTCCCCGCGCCATGCTTGTTTCTCCAACGAACCTGATCATACATAAATGCATAGCCTTAGGTAGTATAAAGTTCTTATAAATGAAAGCATCATGGTCAACTAGGAATGAATTCACTTGATAGTCATTATTGATTTGACTCAATATTTCCTTCTATTTTAGGTAGTCAGAATCATCATAATCATTGTATATATCATCATCAAGCCGTGTGTCCAGGGTTATGGACGCCTCAAGAGTACGGTATTAAGATCATAGATAATGCCACTAATGCTTTGCATATAATAATATGAATAGTAATTAGCCTTATGAACTAAACACCTTCTTAACTAAAATTGCCACCGTGGGTGTTCCGCAAGAGGACTTCTCGACTGGTCTTCGAGGGGGGAATCTTCGGATGGGTTATGATTGGTGTTATATTATAGTTATCGTATAGCGCTCTCTTATGTCGCTCTAACATCCGAAGTTGTAGCGTGTTTCTATAAGTTAGATACTGTAAGCTTTGCTGCCGTTGAGCCCACCATACCTATGTACGCGAGGACCGCCGAATTCTAGTCTCGCCGTGTACTGGCCTCAGTACTGACCGCTCTCTCTTTTTCCTTTGCCTGTTGCTGGCACCCCTTTGGTTTTGATAGGTATGTGATTGGGGATGTTAGCAAGGTTACCCTTCCGGCTTGGCCTAGGCAGGGATATGGACACCGCTTGGTTATTCTCCAGGACTCTTAGTCCCATTTGGTTCTTATCCGTATTCATATGCTATTTGACTTTCTCCATGATTTGTATCTTGGTATTGTATCTCTTGTATTCGTGACTCGTCAAGTCATTGTTGTATATATAAGTTCTTGTGGATTCTATTGTAAACTACTGTGATGTACTACTTGTAATAACAACCCATCCACACGAAAGTGTCTGGTGGACGCCTTTGAATCGCTTCTATGCTGGTTTTTGGCGGGAAATGCTGAGAACTGCATAGACCCAATTCTGGGGCGTTACAAGATGTCACAATGAGCATGATCATCCTTCTCTTGCTCACTGGCAAAGTCATATGAACAATCTCCTAGTGGTTCTTGTATCACATAGAGCAGGTCATTTATATCGAGAGTATCCCTTCGGTGTTGGTACCAATCTATAAAGTTTGACCCATCTACTTTAAGTTCCACAACATGCAAGAAAGACCCATGGTCGAAAAACTCATTGGGATAGGCCATAATCTACAAGGATATTTGCAACATTAAGACTAAGTTCATAATATGAGTTCAAATTATAATTAGATTATTTATTGAGCTCCCACTAAAACTATTATCCCTAAGAAGGTTTTAGTGATTACACAACACTAATTCACTGTACCACCCCCGATCATCACATTCGATGATATATCTGTAAAGGTGGAAAACGCAGTGTCGATCACATCATTCATGTGACTCATGCTTGATTTTTCGATCTCTCGTGTTTCGAGGCCATGTCTATACATGCAAGGCCCGAGAATTTAACCTAACTATATTTTTTTGTGCAACATGGCTTACACCCACCGTATGCGAACACTGATATGTCTAACACCCGATCGTCACAACGTGCTTCATAATGGAGAGCTTTCTTAGTGGTGCACACTAAGGAGAACACTTTTGTTGGTATTAATTAAGGGATCATCTTATATAATAATGCTACCGTCGTGTATCTAATACCAGCAAATAATAAGATGCATAAAAGTGTTAACATCACAGCAATTATAGTGATATGATACGATCCTTCTTTGTGCGCCTTGATATCCATCAAGTTCTCCCGCATGATCTCCATCTTTCCCACGAGTACCATGCCAAGTCCACGATGCCACCGGTTGGTCATCCACGTTATGACTACTACAAAAACTTAGTAACAGAAAGTAATACTTACTTTACAACCATTACCATATCACATCATATACCCCCTGCAAAATATAGTTAGACGCCTCTACTTTATCTTTTGCATATTTTACGTGGCTGCTAGAGATTTTGCGATAGAACCGTTTCTTACTATGACCTTTCAACCATAACATTAATTAAATAGTTGTCTCTATGACACCCCTTTCAGGGCCCTACGTTGCAAATTCCATATCAACTACTGTGAGAGAGATAGACACCTGCTAGCCACTTATATGGTACAATCCATATGTCAAGCGCAGAATCAGTCTTGCGTAAGATTATGTGTAAGGTCGGTTCAGGCCACTTCATCAAACAATGCCGATATAAACAAGTGCACGTGAGAGGGTAACAACTATATGATCAATTCCCATATTCAACATGTGTTCTAACCGTATAAGCAATACTATGCATAGATCGACTCTGATACCACTAAAGGGGTTTGAAGTAGAAAACAATAATTTCTCTTAACTAGTGCAACACCAAATGCTAGGATCTATCAAGCGGTGATGCTGTAACAAAAAAGTTCCAGTGACATATCCTTCTAGATCGAAAGCGTTTAACATTCACGGAGAACGTGGATGATGTAGTTGAACGACGTAGCCGACCTCAAGGTCGCATTGCTCCTCGCACGACAATCTAGGTGCCACAACTGGCAGCACCTCGTGGTTTTGCACACGGCTGTTGCTCAACATGGACTCTCGTTCTCCATGATCCATCCAAGATTTCGGAAGTAGACCTTCAGGACTGGGGATCCAACACCGTGATGGCATAGCAAAGAAACATCATCTCCCACGCGTGCATTTCTTCTTTGAACCACACACATGAGAGTCAACGAGAGAGAGATAATCCCTAAGAAATTATTGTGTTATCTGTTTCCCTCCCATAGGCCACTATTTATATTGGGGAAGGAAGGGAACCCCACCTTGCCAAGTCCCGAGGTGGGACTAAATGAGAGGAGGAGGAGGCGCGCCGTGGGGAGTCGGCCAGGTGGTCCCCACGCTAATGCCCATGGGAGGCCGGTGGCCGGGGTGGGACCCATCCCGTGCGTCCATTCCTAGGCGGTGGCTTTCCCCTTGGGGCGGCTTGCCTTCTTGGGCCTTCCATCCGGGTTTTGGCCCATTAAGGTGGCTGCCCCATTAAATTTAGTTTTAAGTATTATTTTAGTATTAAATTCCAATAATTAATATAAAATACATATTATTAAATTCGCTTTCACCCAAAAATCTTTTCAGATCACTTCGAACTTCTTCGGATCCTCCTGGAACGACTCCATTTCTCTCATGGAATACTTACAACTTTCTCTTCTCTTTCTTCCTGTGATCCCAATGATTTCAAAACGATATCCAAGCGTCATAGAACCCTCAAGTGTGTTACCCTATGGTTCGGGAACATCACAAACATGATCGAGATGCTTCTCAGATCAATGATCATCAGCGGGATCTGGATACCCATAATGACCCATGTGCACTCAACGATATCAATGTCGTTTGAACCATAAACATTGAGTCCAATTTCCTTTGTTACTTTGATATCTGACTTATTAGAGATTTGATCACTGGTATCACCATACCTTCTTAAATCTCGTTACCGACAAGTGCTGCTTAACTCGTTTCCGTGATATTCCATCCTCATGACCTAGTCATACACAGCACAACTTTATGGATGTAACCTCACCGAGTGGGCCTGGTGTATCTTTCCATCACACGGGAGAATAAATCCCGATCTCGATACATATACGCCTCAACATATTCCTTTGGAATACCTGATAGAAACCTTTATGATCGACTTGTTACGGAGTGATGGTTGATGCAGGCAAGTCATCCTCGGGTGATAGTGATTAGATATGATCTCACGTCTAAGGAGTAGGATACTACATTTCTAATTATCGCAACAATGAATTTTATGACTTGATCGTGTCGCAATACTTATATTGGGTATAATGTCCATCATATCATTCACTAATGATATGACCTTATTATCAATTGACATAAATGTCCATGATCAGAAACTTTAATCATCAATTGGCTAATGAACTAGTTGAATAGAGGATACTAGGTACCTTAGTTTGTTTACATATCACACGTGTACCAATGTTTCTAATTGATACAATTATACCATGATATAAAACTATTATGAACTAATGAAATATCATAATAAACACTCTTTAGTATTTGCCTCGAGGAAATATTTCCAACAATAGTTGCTTAAACATTATATGAGCAAGAATATAATATGTCATGCAACAAACACGATCCAACATTTTATATGATCCATGCATGGTGGTTATGACATGCATTTGATTCAATAAGTAGGAAAAGGCAGCATGACAAGACTTTAAAACCTTGTGATGCTACAGCGGCCGCCCACAGTCCTTGTGGCATCTTTTCACCGGTGGTGAGGGGGCGGCAAGGAAGGCATGCGCTGGACATGGAGGGCAACGCCGAAATTGGGTGAGTGGGTGTGGCTTGGGCGGTGAGGTGAGTGGAGGGGTAAGTTATGCCCGAACGTTCTGTCTCCCGCGCTTTCCAACACGTGCAGACGCGAGACACGTGGCACCTGCTGGAAAATCGCTCCGTGGATACAACTATTTGGACGTTCCCAGCAAACCAACTTTTGCGTTGGTTTAGATTCATGTGGTCCGGAAAATCAAACGTCAACATTTCGGTCCACCAGATATGAGAAGAGCCTTTGTGGACACCAAACACGCCCCTTGTTTGGTGACGCGCTGGTTCGGTGTGCTACATGGGGACCTCTAAAACTTGTATCGCACGCTGGTTTCTTAATAAAAGTAGGGTGCGCTCCTTGAACAGAAAAAGGTCAAAATCACCATGCTCTTGTCCACTGCACGCTGGCTAGAGCATTACGTGAGGAGATGAGGAAAGTTTGGACTCTACCTGATGAGGAAGATTTCCTAGTGTCAGGACATGAATGGCTCTTTACTCTCCTTAACAGGATATCTGTGGACATGCGAGCCCGGACGTTATTTATCCTATGGCGTGTCTGGCATCACCGTAACAACATCGTCCATGGCGATGGGAAGGCCTTGGTCTCTGCCTCGGTTCCTTTCCTAACTAATTACATGTCTACCTTTTCAGCAGAGATTCCGGCGATAACTGATACAAAAGGAAAAATGTATGTTACCTCTGATCCTCAAAGGCCTGAGGACTCAGCTGGACCTTCCCGGTGGACAGCACCAGATGAGGCATTCGTTAATGTTAATGTTGATGCGGGCTGGGACCCAAATTCGAGGAGATCAGCCATTCGAGTTATTGCTAGAGATCATAATGGACAAGTTCTACTGACTGTTTCGAAATTCTTACCTCCTTGTGGTAGTGCTGAAGAAGCTGAAGTTCTTGCCTGTCTTGAGGGTCTCGGTCACTTAAGGAGGAGTCTTGGAGGGCATGGCATCCTGGAGACGGACTGCTTAAGAGCGGTTCAGGCTATCAATACGCCTGAAAGAGATAGATCTCATTATTGGAGCCTCTACCTTCAGGTACAGGACATTCTTGTTAGATTGATCTCCCCACAGTCATCCAAACGGGCGACCGACTCGGTCTCGTGCCCTGATCGGGGGCGCCCAACGTCACCATCGTTGGTGGGCCCCCGTCGCGCAGCGCACATAAAAGAGGTGGGGGCCGGGGGCACGAATGCCAAGGTTCATCTGCCCATTCACCCCACCGGACAACCCAAAACCCTAGGCCACCCGATCTGGTTTTGCGCTGCAGCGGCGGGAATCATCCACCTCACCGCCGCCACCACTCCGTCGACCTCCATGACGAGCTCGTCGTCAACCTCGAAGGCCGACGGTATGTTTCTAACCCCTATTCTCTCTAGATCGACGCCTAGCGATCCAAATTAGCTAACAATGGTATCAGCCGGCTAGTGCTAGTTGATCTAGTAGAGAAAACAGTTGATACGAGGAACAAAAGCAAAAGGGATAGGTTTTCAGAAGCGCCACCGCAAGGCCGTGTCGTTCCTCTCAATTCAGACGCATCGGCAAGCCGAGGTCGGGAAGAAGAACACAACCCCTCTCGGGTGAAGAAATCAAAACCCCAAAAGCCACAGATCCCCTCCTCCTCGGACCAAAAACAGATCAAGAATCGAAAACAAATCCCACAGAAAAAATCCCCATTTTTCCTTTCCCCTCTCCCCGAGTCCAAATTAAAGGAAAGAAAGGAGGCGGAGGCGGCCTCCACAGTCGGCCTTCACTCATAGCACCACCCTAAAAGGGAAAAGAAACAAACAAGGGGCACCGCGGCCAGACCATTCGACGGCGGCGCGCTCACCGCAAGGGGAACGCGCGACCGGTGAAGGGACCAGCAACGGTGCCGCCTCCCTCTGCTTGCTCCGGCCCGCCATCGCTCGTCAGCGGTTTTCTCCGGCGGCGCAGTGGTGTGTGCGGCAGTGAGACAGAGAGGAGAAGAAGCAGAGTAGCAAGAGGGGGAGGGGTCGGAGGAAGGAGGGGCTCGTACGCCGGCGTTGTGCCAGGCGACGCCGCCACCTCGTAGAGAAAGCGCCGCCAGTGCGCGAGCATTTTTTGGTGGGAAGGGGCGAATGGGCTAGGGTTTACCAAGGGCCAGCGACTAGGGTCCTTTGCCCCCGCGAAGGGTGCGGACAGCCGTTCGATCGCCATCAGCGTGATGGACGGCCAGGATCGGCGACGTGCAGTAGTGGTAAGCCACTGATGGGCCAATGGGCCATTGCCGGGCCGTTTTCTGACCACACGCGCGCGGTAAGGAAGTATGGAGCGCACGAGGGGGCGGCCAGAGAGGCTGCGGGCCGATTTTTCCTGCCCAGTTTCAGTACAGTACCAGTTTTCTGGTTTTATCTTTTTTAAGAAGCTTTTTGATAGTTTTGAATCTCTTTTTGGATAGTTTTTTGCCTAGTTTTTTTCTATAGCAAAATTATCCAACGAAATTTTGTGTAGAAAAATATTAAAGTAACAATAAAGTTTCTGTAAATTGTAAAGTTGATGAATTTTGTTCATATTTTTCCGCTGCAAATAGTTAAATGTAATTGCTTAAATGCAATAAAGTGATGATTTATTTGATGACCAACGTTGTTAGTAAGATTTTCACTATGGATAGTAAGTTTCATCACTATTAGTTCTATTTCTGCCCAACGGTGATGTAGAATTAATATTGAGAAGTTTCATGTTTTAATTTGACCAATGTAGGGAACTACGGCTCATGGCGAGAGAAGGTTGAGATGGCTTGCTTTGCTTGACCTCGACTTGGCACCGATTGAGACCTGTCTCAAAGGACCCGAGGACCCCGTGAGGGGTGAAAAAGAAAGTCAAAATGACTTCAACAAAAGTGTCCATGACCATGGACCAATAAGATGAAGTACAATCTTGATTGTGCAAAGTGGGACTCGTCCAACAGAAAGTGCTTGATGGTTATTAAGAGCTCCATTATGGAAGCAATAAGGGGAGCAATCCTAGAGTGTAGCACTGTCAGTGAGTACCTGAAGAAGGTAGAGAGTCAGTTTATGAGGTCTTCAAAGGCCTATGCAAGCTCTCTCATTAAGAAACTTGTTACTGCAAGATACACTGGTGGTGGAGTAAGGGACCACATACTGCGAATGAGCAACATGTCTTCCAAGCTTAAGCCCATGGGCATGGAGCTCCCAGTCGAGTTCATTATTCATCTGATCTTTGCCTCACTACCAAACCAATTTGAGACTTTTGCTATGAACTACAACGCATAGCCAGAAAAGTGGGGCATTGAGAAGATGATGGCCATGTGCGTACAAGAAGAAGAGAGGCTCAAGGGGCAATCTGGTGATTCTGTGAACTACCTGAGCCCAACCAAGAAGAGGAACTTTCAGGGTTCCAGGCCACAAGGGAAACCTCAGGGGAATCCCCCTTCTTCTAAGCCGCATGGAAACGATGATGATCACCGACAGCAGGAGGTGAACAAGGACACCTGCAAGTGGTGCAAGGAAAAGGGCCACTACATGAGTGATTGTGTGAGTTTCCTAAATCATCTATGCAAGAAAGGTGATGATTTAATTACTTTTGTTGATGAATCACTATTTTTAAGTTATGCAAAATCTACTTGGTGGATTGACTTAGGTGCAACTGTCCACGTTGCAAATTCATTACAGGGATTCCGTATGAGAAGGGCCCTGCAAAGAGGAGAAAGAAGAATTAACGTGGCAAATGGCGTCCAAGCTGAAGTCGAAGCTATTGGAGATCTCCCATTAGAATTATCAAATGGCTTTGTACTTTTACTAGTAGATGTACCTTATGTACCCTCTTTGCATCGAAACTTAATAAGTGTATCGTGGATAGATGATGATGGTTTTTCTTGCCATTTTGGTGATGGACAATGTAAAATCAAGCGTAATAATGAGATTGTTAGTCTTGCCTTCAGACAAGACAAGCTTTATTTGTTATCACTTTAGGAGAATGTGTATGCATTAAGCGCTGAGAATGAGAATGCCTCCTCATCCCTGAATGGAAAGAATAAAAGGAAAAGAATTGATGATGTCTCTTCGAAATTATGGCACTGTCGTTTAGGAGATATTTCGAGGGGGAGAATAGAACGCTTAGTAAAAGAATCAATTCTACCGCCTTTAGAATTTTCAAATTTAGAGCAATGCATCGATTGCATTAAAGGAAAGTTCGTAAAGAACATTAAAAAGGGCGCCAAAAGAAGCACAAGAGTCTTAGAGATAATTCATATGGATATATGCGGTCCGTTTCCTGTGACATATGTGGATGGATATGATTCTTTCATAACATTCACGAATGATTATTCGCGTTATGGTTATATTTATCCAATTAAAGAGCGTTCAGAAGCATTGGATAAATTTAAGATATTTAAGGCTGAAGTTGAAAATCAGCATAGTTTAAAAATTAAAGTAGTAAGGTCCGATCGTGGAGGCGAATACTACGGTCGGCACACCCCATATGGCCAAGTTCCTGGACCCTTTACAAGGTTTCTACAGGAACATGGTATAGTTTCCCAGTATTCTACGCCGGGCGAGCCTCTGTAGAATGGATTAGCTGAAAGACGTAACCGTACCTTGATGGATATGGTGAGAAGCATGTTCAGTTACTCCACCTTACCGGTTGGCTTGTGGATGGAGGCGTTAAAAACCGCCATTCACATACTCAATCGAGTTCCCAGTAAGTTGGTGTCTAAAACACCATATGAGTTATGGACCAGTCGCGAACCTTCACTCAATTATTTGCGAGTGTGGGGCTGTCCAGCTGAGGCTAAACTCTTCAACCCAAACCTTGGGAAGTTAGATACTAAAACAGTAAGTTGCCATTTCCTTGGCTATCCAGACAAGTCGAAAGGTTATCGCTTCTATTGCCCAGATAGAATTACTAAGTTTGTGGAAACGAGACACGATGTGTTTCTGGAGGATAGGATGATCAGGGGGAGCACAGTATCGCGATAAATCAACCTTGAGGAGAAGCGGGTGCATGCACCCACTCTGATGATTCAGGAACCGTTTTTCTCGATACCTGCTGCTGCACCGACATAGGACAATGTCGATGTGACACCTGTTGTTAGTTCTCCTATGGCAACAATGAATGAAAATAAAGACCCTGTTGTCACACAAGAGGGAGAGCTGCAACAGCCCCACACAGAGAATGTGCCAGAAGGTGAGACCCTTAGAAGGTCTCAAGAACCAGAAAGCTCGCTATTCCCAATGATTTTGAAGTCTATGTTAGTGAAGAAGTTCAAATGGAGGGTGATCCCACTACATTTGAAGAAGCCATTAAAGGTGCTCACTCATCGAAGTGGCTTGAAGCCATGGAAGATTAAATGAGATCCATGAGTAGCAACAAAGCCTGGGATTTAGAAGAAATTCCTAAAGGAGCCAAAACAGTAGGCTGTAAATGGGTCTACAAAACAAAATGTGACTCTAGAGGGAATATTGAAAGATATAAAGCACGAATTGTTGCTAAAGGCTTCACCCAAAGAGAGGGAATAGATTATAATGAGACATTTTCTCTAGTCTCAAGTAGGGATTCTTTTAGAATCGTAATGACTTTAGTGGCACACTATGATTTAGAATTGCATCAGATGGATGTAAAGACGGCTTTCCTAAATGGAGATCCAGAAGAAAAGGTTTACATGGCACAACCCAAGGGTTTTGTTGTGGAAGGAAAAGAACGTATGGGATGTCGTCGGAAGAAATCCATTTATGGATTAAAATAGGCCTCCACGCAATGGTACTTAAAGTTCCATGAAACAATAAGAAAGTTTGGGTTCGATGAGAATGAGGAGGACAATTGTGTATATGCAAAGTTCAAGAATGGGAAATTCATTTTCCTTATCCTTTATGTGGATGACATTCTACTCGCTAGTAGTGATGTGAGTCTACTATTGGAAACAAAGAAACTCTTGTCCTCGAATTTTGATATGAAAGATCTCGGTGAAGCTTCATTCGTTCTAGGAATTGAAATTCTCCGAGATAGAGAAAAGGGGGTTTTAGGGCTATTGCAGAAGGCATACTTAGAGAAGATTCTGAAGAAGTATAGTATGCATGCGAGTAATCCTACGCCTGCCCCTATAGTCAAGGGCGATAGATTTGGGAATTTTCAATGTCCCAGGAACCAATATGAGATCGATCAAATGAAAGCGGTTCCCTATGCTTCTGCTGTCGGAAGCTTGATGTATGCTCAAGTATGTACACGCCCTGACTTAGCTTTTGTTACCGGGGTACTTGGAAGATTTCAAAGTAATCCAGGAATAGATCATTGGAAAATGCTCAAGAAGGCATTGCGTTATACAAAAGGCACAAAGGGCCTCATGTTAATATACAAAAGATCTTGTTCCCTTGAGATAGAAGGGTATTCAGATGCAGATTATGCGGGAGATATAGATGAAAGAAAATCCACGTCGGGATATATATTTACTCTCGTAGGTGGAGCTATATCGTGGAAAAGCTCCAAGCAAACCATCACGGCATTGTCCACGATGGTAGCTGAGTATGTAGCATGTTATGAGGCCACGGGGAAGGCAAACTGGTTAAAGAAGTTTATACCCGGGTGTTGGGGGGATACCCCCGGGTAGGGTCGCGCCGGGGTATAAGGGCCGAGTTAGCTGAGGTACAGCAAGGTCAAAGCGAGTGCTCGCCGAGTCACCTCAAGGCAGGCCGAATAACGGACTAACCCGGACCGGAGGATGTCCACCTAACTGAGTCCCGACTGACATATGTAGTATGCCGGCAGGATTTATCTAGCTTGTATGCAGGTACCAATGTGGCCGGATTAACCAGGCACAATACGGGTTATATCAGGCTTGCAAGAGAAGGAAGGTATCTTGCTGGTCAAAAGGAGGTCACTGTACGCTGGAGCATGAGCGAAGCGGACAGAGGGGAGGACCACCGAGGCGTGACCGACAAGGGTGATGTTGCCTGTGTCGAATGATGCTGGCACCGCAGAGGCTCCCATAGCCTCTTCATGGCTTACGATGGGGAAAAGAGACCCGGTCGGTTTACTATTCTGGGAAGAGGCATATTCCCTGGAATATGCCACCAAGTATGCCCTAATTGGAGACCTAGCCACCCCTATATAAGGAGGGATAGGGCCTCTATAGAAAGGGTTGATTTTTACGGGGTTAAGTCTAAGTTCTTGAGAGCTAGCTAGTGGCGAGAGTAAGAGAGTTCCTTCTTCCTCCTCTCCCCAATATAGCTCAAGGAGCATTTGTAACCTTGGAAATCTATTGAATACAAAACATCTGTGTGTGGAATCACCACACTATCCCTCCCTGGATTCCTCTAGTGCATATAGTCCCTACCTTTAGCCTATCCATGGCATCTGCCGTGACACCACCACGATAGTTGGCACCCACCGTGGGGCTAGCTGTGCTAGCAGGAGTGAAGATCCGGACGGGAAACCTCATCGGCACTGGCGAACGCATCGTCTCCAGGCTCGTTCAGCGTTGGACTTTGTCAGCAACAACGCTAGCTGCTTCGGCAAGCGACCTCTCCTGTGCAACAGCCTCTTCGTCAAGCTTGGCGCGCACAAGATCTGTGTCGCTGTTGATGTGTCGTGTGTTCACCCGCGTCACGTCGTCGAGGGAGGTGAGCAACCCCTTAGCGCGGCTCGCGGGACGCGTATCACTCGCTCCCCTGACCGCGCTGAGGTGATGATGATTGCGCTTGGCGCTGGCGCGAGCAAGGAACCAACACCAGATCCGGAGGTAACACCCAAGGAACCAAGGAAAAGTAGAGGTCCTCCGCTAGAGAGGCCAGAGAATGTGCTGCAGCAGGCAATAGATAGCTTGGCAAGCCCCGTAGCAGCAGTGGTAGATCCGGCTCAGGCACATGCCGAGTTAGGAGACTAGGCAGAAAATACTAGAGGGTGCGAAAAAGATAGCCGTGGCTCAGCAGTCGTTGAACATGACACTGCGTGAGTACGCAAAGAAAAATAAGGTAGATGCTGTAAAAGTGAAGGGGAGAAACCTCATGAGTGAAATGAAGAAAGAGGGTGATACTAGAATTGAGGAATCAGAGAACTGTCTGTCCGTGGGGCTGCCGAAGTACAGTACCTCGGCAAAGAACCTCAGAGCAGCAGATGCAGCTGCATCCGAGTTAGAGGGTTTGACGGGTGCAGCCCGGCAGAGACAGCAGGAAAGGGTCAATGAGTTAGTTCAGATTGCAAACAGACAGAATGAGGAATTTCTCAGGGCTAACTCAGAAAGATCTGGGGCCTCCAAGATCATTTATTCGGCAATGAGTAATCCGGAAAAATCCGCTGGAGCTGTATCATCGCCTCATGGTGGCCCAAGAAGAGAGGAGGTGGTAATTTCGTCCAGGAGGAACAAACAGATAGTCCCATATGACCCGGCAAGGGCGGGGAAAGGAAAAGCAGTGCAGGGAAATGAGGATCGACGAAGTATGAGCCGAGGTGAAGCTGGCCGAGGTAACCGCGACCAAGGCAATGCCGGTCAAGGGAACGCTGTGAACGGCAATGCCGGACAACGCAACTCGACGGGAGCAGGACAACCGTAGCAGCGGAATATACCACGGCAAGAGCGCAGTGCCGGCCAAGGTATGCAACCGAGAGCAGCTCCACAAGACCAAGATAGATACAATGATGGTGATTCGGAAATGGTGAACACAGGGTATCCTAGGCCGGACTATCACGTGATAGGGTCAAGATTGGGAAGCAGGAACTTGATGCCTGACGATGCCAGGTTAAAACTGTATCTGATTTATAGGTCTGAGCAAATTGAGTATCAAGGTCCTCCGGGTCCAGCATGTTTTGGACCCCGGATCATGAAAGAACCCCCAGTACCAAACTTCCAGTTACCCAGAGGCACGAAGACGTATGACGGCAGCACTAAGCCGGAGGATTGGTTGATCAACTACGCAATAGCGGTAAAAATTGCTATAGGCAACTTGAGATGGGCTGTGAGGTATGTACCTCAAATGTTGGGGGGCCAGCAAGGGTATGGCTAAACAATTTGCCGCTTGGAAGTATCAATTGTTGGATCAATTTTGAGGAAATGTTCGTCAGTAACTTTTCAAGCACGTATCAGAGGCCCAATAGGCTATAGACCCTAGCAATGTGCAGGTAGAGACCAAACGAGACAGACCGGGAATTCTTGACCCGCTGGTGCACTGTGCGAAACTCATGTGAGGGCGTGATTGAATCACAGGCCATAGCTTGGTTTGCACAAGGGTGCAGATATGCAAGCATGCTGTGGCAGAGATTACAAAGAGATATGCCAACTACACTGGCAGAGACGATCTGGATTGCTGATTCATATGCCTTGGGTGATCCAGCTCAACCTAGGCTCGTGTCAAACGAGTCAAATGAGGAGTACTACCAGCGAGATGGAGACGGATCATCTCGCCGGAATGATTACCAGGGTAAGAGAAGAGATGATAGGCCGGACTACAGCTATAGTTCGCAACAAGTTGCAGCTGTAAATCAAGATCAACCCGGAGCAGGGAGTAATCAGCATCAGAAAACTAGAGGGCAACAATGGACTCCAAGAAATGATGGAAAGAAGACTTGGACACCGGAGCAGAAGAAACAGTGGCAAGAGAAGAAAGACAGGCCGAGGTATACGTATGAGGCAATGCTGGATCAGCCATGTAAATTTCACACGCCAAATCCGAGTAACCTAGCGGGTCACACGACTCGGCCATGTGAGTGGATGAGAAAGATAGAACAAAATGGTTTGGGGAATGCTCAGGCACCTCGGAATGATCAGCCTCGGCAGGAGGTACCCCGGCAGCAAATGCTCTCGGGAGCGAACACGCAACAGTTAATGTTGCCACCACCTCCGCCGAGGTATGAAAACCATGAGAGAAGGGATGCAGTGCATCAGGTGGAAAACCAACATCAGCCAGATCAAAGGTATCCCGACAATGAGGGGAGAAATGAGTACAGAGAACATCACCAGAGTTACTGTGTGCTTACCAAAGAGGAAACAGATAGAAAGAGTTTGCAGCATCGACATATGGAAGTGAATGCAGTTATGCCGACTGTGACGAGGTACATCCCTTGGTCGGATCAGGAAATTACATGGAGTATCAAGGATCATCCCAAGCTTATGCCGAGCCCTGGTTCGTATGCGTTGGTGCTGGACCCAATGTTCATTGGGCCAAATATCAATGTGAGATTCTCAAAGGTACTGATCAATAATGGCAGCAACATCAATATTATGTATGTGGATACAATGCTCCAGGCTACAAGGACAACTTTCCATGGCATTGTGCCAGGCATTTTGTGTGAACCCATTGGCAAAGTCCGGGTTTACGTATTGTTCGGTACGAGAGATAACTACCGGACTGAGAATTTGGAGTTTGAAGTTGTCAATTTGGAGAGCGCATATCACGCGTTACTCGGCAGGCCAGCCCTGAACAAATTCATGGCAAGTTGTCACATCAGTTACCTAAAGATGAAGTTGCCCGGGCCAAATGGTGTAATTACCATAGCTGGAGATTTCCGACGTTCCATTGAGTGCGCGTCAGCCGGGTCTAACCTGGCCGAGTCACTCGTAATCGCGTAAGAGAAGAGAAAGATCCTGGAGGTGGCGGCATTGGCTCAGTCCGCTCATCAGTATATGCCGGCGCTGAGTAACCCACATGGAATTAGTTTCATTTCAAGCAACAAAGGATACCAAGAAATTACCTGTTGATGATCTGTTCCTAGAGCGCACCGTAACAATTGGTGCCAGGTTAAATGATAAATAGGAAAGCGAGCTCGTCAACTTCCTCCGTGAGAATCGGGATATTTTTGCTTGGTCCACACAGGACTTGCAAGGTGTTCCAAGGGAGTTGGCCGAGCACTCTTTGAATGTGAGACCCAGAGCAAAGCCAGTGAAGCAACCTATCCGCCGCTTCGCCGACGATAGGAGAAAAGTCATTGGAGATGAGATAGCTTGGCTCCTAGCAGCGGGGTTTATCATGGAAGTGCTTTACCTAGATTGGCTGTCTAATCCGGTGCTGGTAGAAAAGAAGAAATACGATCCGAATGTGGCAGTGGTTTGGCGTATGTGCATCGATTACACGAACCTGAATAAGGTGTGCCAAAAAGATCCATTCACACTGCCAAGGATAGATCAGGTCATAGATTCTACCGCTGGATGTGAACTATTGTCATTCATAGATGCATATTCTGGTTTCCACCAGATACCTCTGAACCCGAATGATCAAATAAAGACTGTGTTTATCACCCTGTATGGGGCTTATTGCTATCGCACCATGCCTTTTGGTTTACGTAATGCAGGGGCAACGTACCAAAGATGTATGCAAAAGTGTTTACATGATCAAATTGGTCGAAATGTGCAGGTGTACGTAGATGATGTGGTTATAAAAACCAAGGAAAGCAAAATGCTCCTTGATGATATCCGACAAACATTCGTGAACCTAAGGAGGTTCTGAATGAAGCTTAACCCGGAGAAATGCACCTTCGGTGTCCCGGTTGGAAAGTTACTCGGATTTCTTGTCTCCAGCCGATGTATCGAGGTTAACCCAACTAAAATCTAGGCCATTGAGCAAATGGAATTGCCGAAGTGTATTAATGATGTCTAGAAGTTCACTGGTTGCCTGGCATCCTTAAGTCAGTTTGTATGTCGGTTGGGAGAAAAGGCACTACCTCTCTATCAACTCATGAAAAAGTCGGACAAGTTCATTTGGACGCCGCAGGCCAATGAAGCCTTTATACAATTAAAGAAAATGTTAGCCACTGCACCAGTGTTAGCTTCTCCACTATCAAAAGAGCCAATGTTTCTCTATATAGCCGGAACCAACCGAGTTGTAAGTGCGGTAATTGTGGTAGAGCGCGACAAAGAGGGTAAGTCAGTGCAAAGGCCAGTATATTATCTGAGCAAGGTATTATCAGCTTCGAAACAAAACTATCCCCACTATCAGAAGATGGCATATGGTGTATATATGGCGGCTAAAAAGCTAAAGCATTACCATGAAGAGCACCCCATCAAAGTAATATGTGAAGCCCCCATATCCGAGATAATGAGCAATAAGGATGCAAGTGGCCGGATTGCAAAATGGGCAATTGAGCTAGCCCCTTATGCTCCACAATATGAGAGGAGAGAAGCGATCAAGTCTCAGGCTGTGGCCGACTTTTTTGTGGATTGGGCCGTGGTGCAATATGAGCCACCATTGCTAGATCCAAACTACTGGAGAATGCACTTTGATGGGTCAAAAACAAAAACCGGGATAGGCGCCGGAGTTGTGCTTACCTCGCCCAAGAAGGACCAGCTGAAATACGTGATACAGATCCACTTTGCAGCATCAAACAATGTTGTAGAATATGAAGCACTTGTGCATGGGCTCAAAGTGGCAAAAGAAATTGGGATATGCCGGATCCAGTGCTTTGGTGACTCCGATCTGGTAGTCCAGCAAGTCTCAGGGAAATGGGATGCTTTGGATGCAAATATGGCATTGTATAGATTTTACGTACAAAAGATATCTGGGTATTTTGAGGGATGTGAATTTCATCATGTACCCCGGCTGGAAAATGAGGCTGCCGACGTATTGTCGAAGCTCGGATCAACCCGACAAGCAATTCCACCGGGTGTAGCACCAGAGCACCTCAGAAAACCGTCTATCAGGCCATCCCCAGAGTCCGAGTCAATTTATATCCCGGCAAATTCGGAATCGAAAGCTATGCCCATGGACATTGATGTGGGAGGTAGTTTATGAAACCCGGGGACTGCTTCGGCAAACCCGGGGACTACTTCGCAAAACCCGGGGACTGCGCAGCGTGATCTGGCTGAGGTTATGCCGGTGGATCAGATGGAAATTGATGAGGATGTGTTTCTAGTGCGAGCTATACCAGCTTGGGCACTGCCCATATTTCAATTCCTGAAAGATGGCACTTTGCCCAGTGAAGAGGTGCCCTCAAGGCAAACTCAGAGAAGGGCAAAGGCATACACGATCATCAATTCCGAGCTATACAAAAGAAGTGTTACAAATGTCCTCCAACAATGTGTTGACCCAGAAGAAGGGCTTGACATCCTCCGGGATATACATCAAGGGGAATTTGGGCATCACGCTTCCTCCAGAGCCTTGGTAGCCAAAGCTTTCCGGCATGGATTTTATTGGCCAAGTGCCTTAGAGCAAGCAGAGGATCTAGTAAGGAAGTGCAATGGATGTCAAAGGTATGCAACCAAGACGCACATGCCAATGTCGGAACTCAAGACCATACCAATTACCTGGCCATTTGCTGTATGGTGCTTGGATATGGTTGGCCCGTTTAAGCCGGCAAGAGGAAATATGACCCATATCTTGGTTATGGTGGACAAGTTCACCAAATGGATTGAAGTGAAGCCAATAAGAAAATGTGATGGAGCCACAGCCGTGACATTCCTCAAAGATATCATCTTGAGATACGGTTACCCTCACAATATCATAACAAATAATGGCACCAATTTTGCTGAAGGAGCATTTGCACGATTCTACCGGGATAAGAAGATCCGGCTGGACATTGCCTCGGTAGCCCACCCCGCATCGAATGGACAAGTGGAGAGATCCAACGGATTAGTATTATATGGGATGAAACCCCGGCTCATTGAGCCGCTGCAAAGATCAGCGGGGTGCTGGACAGAAGAACTAACAGCGGTACTGTGGAGTTTAAGAATAACTCCTAATCAATTAACAGGCTATACACCATTTTTTCTGGTATATGGGGCAGAAGCTATATTACCAGCCGACATAGAGCATGATTCGCCTAGAGTCACCCTATACACAGAAGCCGAAGTGGCGAGAAGCCTGGCAAAATGATGTTGATCTGTTGGAAGAAGCGAGAGAATTGGCATTGTCTAGATCCGCCATATATCAGCAAAATATCTGACGCTATCATAGCCGGAAAGTAAATCCCCGAGTTTTCCGGGAAGGTGATCTGGTACTCCAGTTGGTACAACGTACTGCTGGCATGCATAAGTTATCCCCCCATGGGAAGGGTCATTCATTGTGAGCAAAGCTTTGCACTTGACTCTTATTATATCATCGATGCAAAACCATAGGAGAAGAACAAGACAGGCAGATCTGGCGAGGAATCTAAGCGTCCATGGAATATAGCTCTTCTTCGTCCATTCTACACTTAGCAAAGAAGTGTGTGTATCCGAGTATCTCATACATCGGTATGTATGCCAGGAATGAGTTTATCAATGAAATCGTGGCACCTCGAGCAGTAACTCGGGGACTGCCTTAGTAATATTTGTTGTCCTTTGAGTTATTTATTTATTTATATGTTGGCTGGCTTAAGTTACTTCTACTTTAGCCGGATTAGTAATGTGTGAGCACCAAAAACCCAACTCTTCGACTTGCTGCTGTCCAACAAGAATTGGCTTCATGCCAAGCAAGAGAACAAGTTTGGAAATGCGCAGCACACGAAAAGTGACTAAGGAAAGCAACGTAATCGAGCCGACGTTTATTGTTCGGACTAACCCCATTTTTGTTTTACCTTTACTGTGTTGGATTATTTTGAGCTAATCCTAAAATTTCCAAGTATTGTTAAGTAAATTTTTGAAACTCGGTCTCGTAAGTCACAAAACCGAATCAAGGTAGACACGAGCCAAGCCAGAAAATTGGAGAAACAAGAAAATGAAACTCGGGGACTACGCCCAAGTTAATCCAGCATAAGCAACTTAGTAGCAAAATATGATTTGTGCGCTTAATACATCTGCACCCGACATACCGGGGATCTGATAATCTTCAAAGTGTTTGTTATCAAGGAGCAACAGGAGGAGGTAACTCGGCACCAGCAGGTGGAACTCCAGCCTCGTCTTCAGCATCATCTTCTTCGATGTCCGAGGCTTCGTCCTCTTCCTCCTCACCCGAACCATCTTCGACATATTCGTCGTCGACAGCATTGAGAAAGCTTGGTCCCTCGTTCCATTGATGGATGGGGGCATACTGAATGAGGCTATGGGCGCAAGCCTTGCGCCGAGCTATCCAACCCGGATAAGTGGACCACCTCAAACCAGTGCGCATGCGCTCCAGAAGATTCAGATTTATTTTCTCATACCATGTGAGCACGTAGTGGAGGACGGTTTCAGCTCCGGTGCGTCCGGAGGATTCCCTCCAGAGGTCAAGTTGGGTCTCGCACTCCATTAGCTTGTTAATTAGAGCAGTGGATCCCTCTGAAGTATCTTCACCAGGCCAAAGGGCATTGAAGATCCGAACTGCTGCATCTAGGAGACCTGAGCCGTAGTTCTTCATGATTTCAACTCGGGAGGATAAGCTGACTATCAGATCCTCCAAGTCAAGAGGAATGGAGCCAGGACCAGATGGAGTACCCCTCTGCATGCGGAACTTGGTAACAGCATTGGATGCAATGGCATCGCCCTCTGGGAATTTATCTGCAGAGAAAGCAAGTGAAATAAGTAAAAGAACCTAACCCGGAGAAATTCACCCCAGCTTAAGGAAAGGAACTTACGAGAAATATGGCTGTGAATCCGGGTCAGCTCCTTGATGCAGTTGTCACGCCTCTTCCGGAGTTGCTCAAGTTCAGCATTTGCCGACACAAGCTTAATGTCGGCCTCCTTCAGCAGTTCTTGATCTTTGGCAATTTGGAGGTTGAGACGTTCTCGCTCTTTAGTGAAATCTTGGCCAGCTTTATCCATCTCGGATTTGTGGAGCGCCTTGAGCTTTTTCATTTCTGCCTTGAGCTTGGCAATTTCATCATCCTTAGTCCGAAGGAGGGCGAGCTCATCATCCTTCTTCTTGAGTTCAGCCTGATGCTGCCCTGCTTGTACGAGAAAATGCAGCATCATATCAGGCACGAGCACACTATCTTCAAGAGATGCTGAAATAGTTTGTTGACCCGGCAAAGCCGAGGTATGAATATCTGCTGAGCCAAGAAGAAAAGGAGAGAGGGTGCAGAAGGAGACTAAGCGAAACGGACTTACCTTTTATCTGATCCAAGTTCTTCCGCATGATGGTGTTCTCAGCTTCCACTTCAGCTGCCCAATCCGAATAAAAAATTAGTTCAGCGGGAAAAGACAAAGTAAGGTGGGAAAAAGCCAAGGAGAAAACTTACCCCTTTTCTCAAACTCGGTGAGAAGCGTGGAATGTTTCGAGCGCAGTGCCTTATGGGTGTCCAGGAGACGCTGAAACTCAGCGCTCTGGCGATTGGTAGTCACCTGAAAAGAGAAAGGATAGCTTAGTCATATCCATATTTGAAGTGTACAAAATCCGGGCCAAGTGGAACTTAACCTAGCTCTAGGTGTGTGCATATTCAAAGTGTACAAAATCTGGGCCAAGAGGAACTTAACCCGGCTCTAGGTGTGTGCATATTCAAAGTGTACAAAATCCGGGCCAAGTGGAACTTAACTCGGCTCTAGGTGTGTGCATATTCGAAGGGTACAAAATCCGGGCCAAGTGGAACTTAACCCGGCTCTAGGTGTGTGCATATTCGAAGCGTACAAAATCCGGGCCAAGTGGAACTTAACCCGGCTCTAGGTGTGTGCATATTCGAAGTGTACAAAATCCGGGCCAAGTGGAACTTAACCCGGCTCTAGGTGTGTTCATATTTGAAGTGTACAAAATCCGGGCTAAGTGGAACTTAACCCGGCTCTAGGTGTGTGCATATTCGAAGTGTACAAAATCCGGGCCAAGTGGAACTTAATCCGGCTCTAGGTGTGTGCATATTCGAAGCGCACAAAATCCGGGCCAAGTGGAACTTAACCCGGCTCTAGGTGTGTGCATATTCGAAGCTACTAAGGAGATACGCTAGTTATCTAAGGAGCATCCGGCCGAGTAACAAGTTACTCCCCCGGAGGCTCGGGGACTAATGGTTATATCACTAATGTTTAGATAGCGTACCTCCATCATTCGGCCGGCGAGGTTGATAGCCTTGGCGGTTGTGTTCATCTATGCGGCAAACTCGGCAGGTCCAAATTTCTCCAGGAGATCATCGTTATGGACGAACTCCGCCTTGTTCCAGTTATTGATGAACTCGATCAAGGCCGGAGGATAGTGCTCTCCGCTAAGCATATGGGGCGCTATCAAACCCTTGGCATGGGCTTCCTTCCTTTCAATTTGGGCAACAGCGGGGCTGGTGTGCAATGCAAGTTGTGTTCTAGCTGGCCCGGGGGAGACATCCTTCTTCGGGGGGCCTTCTCCGGAAGCATGGACACGAGCGTGTGCTGTCCAGCCTCAATAGATGCAGCCCTGGCGGCATCAGAGGTTTTCTTGGCCTTAGGCTGCTGCTAAGAAGTTGAAGTTTGTGCAATGGATTTGCCCTTGGGCACAACCTTGGTGCTAGCCTTGGTGCTAGTTGTGTCTTCTCGCCGAGTCTTGGAAGACTCGGACGAGGCGGAAGGAGTTGGTGCCGCTGGCACTTGTGTTGCTGCTGGTGCTGGCGCTGGTGCTTGTGCTGGTGCTGGTTTTGGCGGTGGTGTTGTTGGTACCTCGGTGGCGGCTGGTTGCGGCTGAACTGAAGAGGAGCTGGGAGCTTTCGCTGCCTTGGCAGAACCACTTCCCCTGCTCCGAGGTTGCCCTCCTTTGGACGAGGTGGGCTAGAACCCGGAGCAGCCGCTGAACCCTCCTGAATAGGGCTCAACGGGCATGTATCGTCGCCACGAGGGGGAGAAGGGCTATGCCGGAGGGGCGAAGCAATGCTGGATCCACTCTGAGGAACCTCCACCGCAGCTCTGCTGAACCAAACAATGAAGGATAAGTTAAAACAAAGGAAAAGCATGTGAATAGCAAAGCACGAAGCAGAGAACTGGGCAAAGAGAGAAGTGACTTACTCATCTGAAGTCAAGGGCTCTTTGGGCTTCTGAGCTCTCCGGGTCGTGAACTTTGTCGGAGGCTTGGTGGTGGTCTTGTCTGCGGACTTCTTTCGCCTTTTGGTTGGCTTAGGAGGTCCGGAAGAAGAGGCAGAAGCAGCTCCCCTTTTCTTTGACGCGACCAGGACAGGCTCGCCCGTGGCGAGAGGAGGATCTTCGTGAATCTGCCCACCCGGGTTAGCTGATGCCAGAAAGGCGTAAGAAAGGGGGACAGCGTCAAATGCTTCCATCACCTCAACGTCGGAATCATCTTCATCATCAGGCCAATCTCTTAAGGAAGAGAATTTATCGGTGGCTCGCTTGGTCGCATCGGGGAATGGTAGGAACATTTCCTGATCCAGCTCCTCCTCATCCGGGGCAACTCGATCCTTCGCCCATTTGAGCGAAGGATCGGTGCCATCTTCGAGAGTTTGCTGAAGAAACAACTAAGAGAGAAATGCAAAGGCATCAAACAAACACCAAACTCCGATATAGAATATAATTCGGAAAGAAATTGGAACACGAGAATTACCACAGGAGGAAGCCTATCCCGGCAGAAATGTTCAATTCCCCACTCCCAATCAGCGGAGAAGTTTTTGTTAGTGGTGAAAAGGGCCTTGACCCGGCAGAATATCTCGGTGTTGCTCAGTTCAAATGAGGAAGTCCAGTTGGGGTCAAGTCGCCAACTCATATGGCACAGCTTGTGTGTGCTTTTTTGGAGAGGGGGATCCGGTTGCGGACGAAAGTGATCATCGCATCCTCGTTGCGCAACCCTGCATCTTTTAGCTCCTAAAACCGTTTGTTGACTTGATTCGCCAGAATGGTGGGTTTCTTGGAAACCTGGTCCCACAGATGCGGATTAGGAGGACCCGGAGCGTAGGGGCGCAGCCGGATCAGATCTTCATTCATGCCATTTCTGACATAAAAGAAGGTTCGGGCCCAGCCCTTGCAGGAATCTAACCCCGTGACCCGGGGAAGGACGGATAATTTCCGAGGACAAATGGAGGCAGCGCTGAACTGCGTAAGATGTTTGTCCTCCGGGTCAAGCTCCTTATTCGGAATTACGTTTCGGCGGAGACCAAAAAATTGGATCCAAAGCTCTTTGGTGGGCCACAATCCGGCATACCCCTCTATGGTGGAGGCAAAAGAAGAAAGAGAAGTGATGGCGTTCGCCGGAAGGTGGTGCGGTTGAAGCTCGTATATGTTGATCCAATCGTAGAAGAAATCACTAATGGGGAGGCCGAACCCATGCTGGAAGTGGGAGAGGAACACTACAAACTCACCCGGATTAGGTGAGGGAGCAAGCTCCTCGGCGGCGAGACGGGCAACCACGCCCTCAGGGATCCGCGGTGCGATACAACTAGTCTAGGTCGTCCTGGCACACCCAGGAGCCAGCCCAGGCGCCGCGTTCGGCGTTCTCCGCCTCCTCCTCCATCTCCGCCTCCGCAACGGTGAGCTCTTCTTCGGTCATGTCCAAATCACTATCTTCACTGGCCCTATCGGCGGTGGGGGTAGTTCCTTGGACTGGCGCGGACCCGTGGCGGTGGAGCTGCGCAGGAGTGGCGACGATGTTGGCACGGAAAGGCATGGGGCAGCGGCGGCGCTGTCGCTGGGAAGAAGAAGAAGAGACAGAGGGGCGCGAGAATGGGGGAAAACACCAAGGGGCGCGCCCCTCCCCTATTTAACCACTCCCTAGCGAGGGTAGTGGGATCCTGCGGTGCGCCAGCGCCACACGGTGTGGTCGTGTATTATCCGGATCAGCCAATCAGAGGCAGGCCATAGGAAAGGCCACAGGGCGCAACGGATCCCGTGACGCGACGTGATGATACAGTTAACAAGGAGACAGACACGATGTGACGTGTGCAACAGTAACACCTGACATTAACTGCAGCAGTAACTGGCGCAGGCCCTTAAAATGAGGCAAAATAATGATTACCCTCCACGTGGGACGTGGGGAAGCGTACGAGAGAAGGAAGGATAACCCGGATAACCAAAGGATGACCCGGCCAGCGAGTGAAGACTCGGAATGTGCCAAGGGAAAGTTACCCTATGGAATCCGGACTATGAGATAACTCAGAAAAGGGAGCAAAAGGTTCGGAAAATTGAACCTCCCGTGGCTTAGCAGCTGGAGCTGCTAAGACCGCACCAGCTTCGGGGACTAATGTTGGGTGGATACCCCCGGGTAGGGTCACGCCGGGGTATAAGGGCCGAGTTAGCCGAGGTACGGCAAGGTCAAAGCGAGTGTTGGCCGAGTCACCTCAAGGCAGGCCGAATCATGGACTAACCCGGACCGGAGGATGTCCACCTAATTGAGTCCCGGCCGACATATGTAGTATGCCGGCAGGATTTATCTAGTTTGTATGCAGGTACCAGTGTGGCCGGATTAACCAGGCACGATCTGGGTTATATCAGGCTTGTAAGAGAAGGAAGGTATCTCGCTGGTCAAAAGGAGGTCACTGTACGCTGGAGCATGAGCGAAGCGGACAGAGGGGAGGACCACCGAGGTGTGGCTGACAAGGGTGACGTTGCCTGTGTCGGATGACGCTGGCGCCGCAGAGGCTCACGTAGCCTCTGCATGGCATACGATGGGGAAAAGAGACCTGATCGGTTTACTATTCTGGGAAGAGGCATATTCCCTGGAATATGCCGCAATGTATGCCCTAATTGGAGACCTAGCCACCCCTATATAAGGAGGGCTAGGGCCTCTGTAGAAAGGGTTGATTTTTACGGGGTTAAGTCTAAGTTCCTGAGAGCTAGCTAGTGGCGAGAGTAAGAGAGTTTCTTCTTCCTCCTCTCCCCAATATAGCTCAAGGAGCATTTGTAACCTTGGAAATCTATTGAATACAAAACATCTGTGTGTGGAATCACCACACTATCCCTGCCTGGATTCCTCTAATGCATATAGTCCCCACATTTAGCCTATCCATGGCATCTGCCGTGACACCACCACGACACCGGGTTAAGAGTGGTGGACAACATTCAAAGACCACTCAGAATGTACTACGACAATGAGCCAACAGTATTCTATGCTCACAACAATAAGTCAAGTGTTGCTACCAAACACATTAACATTAAGTTTTATGTTGTGAAAGAAAGGATCCAGGATCATACCATAAGTTTGGAGCATATAAGTACAAAAGAAATGCTTGCGGATCCGCTCACAAAAGGCTTACCATCTAGTGTGTTCAGAGAACACTTAGCCGGCATGGGTTTAAGGGAAAGCCTATCATACCTGGATATTAAGGGCCTAAGAACAAAAGTCTGTTTCAAAATAGAGAGGTGTATAGTGGTTGTTGAATCTATGGTGTGTAACTGACCATTATGATGAGACATGCTCTATATGTTGATCTGTGATGAAATGGGTGCAAAAGTATAAGTTGAATGGAAGATGAGATCAAGGGGGAGAATGTTAGATTGATCTCCCCACGTTCGTCCCAACGGGCGACCGACTCGGTCTCGCGCCCTAATCGGGGGCGCCCAACGTCACCATCGTTGGTGGGACCCCGTCGCGCAGCGCAAATAAAAGAGGTGGGGGCCCGGGCACGAATGCCAAGGTTCGTCTGCCCACTCACCCCACCGAACAACCCAAAACCCTAGGCCACCCGATCTGGTTTTGCGCTGCAGCGGCTGGAATCACCCACCTCACCGTCGCCACCACTACGTCGAGCTCCATGACGAGCTTGTCGTCAACCTCGAAGGCCGACGGTATGTTTCTAACCCCTATTCTCTCTAGATCGACGCCTAGCGATCCAAATTAGCTAACAATTCTTAGGGTCTATGATAGAATCACAGTAGTTAAGGTTGATCGTTGGAGCAACGGTGCGGCGCACTCCCTGGCTCAATTGGGCAAGTCGGGTGTCTCTAATACTCTTTGTAATGCAGCTCCGCCATGTGTGGCGGCAATGTTGCAAACGATGTAACCAAACTTTGATTGAGACGGCAAATTTCAGACGCATTCTTTTCCTTTGAGGGTATCTAAGGGGACTGGAAGATTTTTAATAAGGCAGCTTGCCTGTCTATAATAATATATTGAGATTCCTTTCAGAAAAAAAGAAAAAAGGTCAAAATCAGCTGACGCCGTGTCCAGGTACCATCTCCCTGTGATTGATCATTTGCATGATGCAAGTTGAAATTTGAAAAGTACTCGTAAGTACTAGTAGTACTTCCCTGCGCATCCATCATCAAGTTGGGTGGGCCGGGGTACCGAGATCGTCAATCTGGAGAGGATACGCTGGGTACTAGTACTACGTTGATTGGCGGATTAGTATAATTTGTTTTCCTAAAAAATATTACCACTGCTGAGCCAACTTGACTATCGAGCGAAATCACCAGGAAGAACGCTGGGCGAAGCACTCCCGGGTCTTGGTCTAGAATGGGCAGTTGTTGATGGTTCACACTCGATTGCACTATAGCTCCCATTAGGCCACGTGCGTCTTTGCATAATAGTGGTAGTAAATCCCTGTGGTTTCTCACTAGTGAAAAAATATGCACTAATAATCTCGTTCTCAAAGATGCCCCTTTTCTAAAAGAAAAAGCTGCCTTCTCAAAGAAGAGATCACGATGGGCGTAATGTCTTTCTAACGTGTAGCGTGCACTGTTTCAATCAGTTTTGTTGAGTTTCAGTTAGTCCAGATTTTACCAAACATAGTGAAACTTGATGATATGTCGTAGCACGAATCTAAAAGCACGAGATGGACGGGAGAGACACGCACAGGATGTAGCATGCACGTCAAATTCGCCTCTTTGATCACGATGGACCATGTACCTCGATCGAGTCTTTCTACAAGGTCAAGCGGCTCGCCGGAAGGACCAAGGTACCTTCTCGTTTAATTTCCTACATACACCTCTCAATTCGACTATGCGGGATCAGTAGAATTGTGCATCAGCGCCGTCGCCGGCGATGGCCGAGATCACGTTGACGAACACTTGTGCTCTCCTACTCATCTTCTCTGTTTGCTGCCACCTGCCTCCTCCGTCGTCCGCCTCCTTGTCCTTCAACTACCCCACTTTCAGCTCTCAGGACCAGAAGGACTTCCGAATCGAAGGAGACGCCTCCTTTAGCGTGGGATGGATCGACATCAGCGCGAACAGGTACGACGGCATCGGCAAGAGCCAGGGCCGCGTGTCCTACAACGCCCAGCCGATGCTGCTCTGGGACAAGGCCACCGGCGAGGTGGCCAGCTTCACCACGCGCTTCGACTTCGCCATCGGCATCCCCGACATCGACAACAAGGGGAAAGGCATGGCGTTCTTCCTCGCCAGCTACCCGTCGCTCCTGCCTGACGAGTCCTACGGCTACGACATCGGCCTCACCAACCAGAGCAGAGCACGGACGCCACGGCGTCGGGCGACAGCAGGTTCGTGGCCGTGGAGTTCGACACCTTCAACGACACCCAGGTGTCTGACCCCGACGCCACCTACGACCACGTCGGCATCGACGTCAACTCCGTTCGATCCGTGGCAACCTAGTCCCTGCCCAACTTCAGCCTCATGGGGAACATGAGCGCTCTCGTAGAGTACGACAACCTTTCCAGCATCCTGGCTCTGACCCTGTGGCTCCGCGACGGCCGAAACCAGAATTACAGCCTTAGCTCCAAGGTTGACCTCAAGAGCGCATTGCCGGAGCAGGTGGCCGTCGGCTTCTCCGCTGGGACGTCCGCAGCCGAGGAGCTACACCGGCTACGTTCATGGTACTTCAACTCGACGTTGGAACCGAAGGTCGTCGCACCGCCGGTACCACCACCCTCCCCGGGCACCCACGGCACAGGAGTCATAGCGGGAGCAAGTGCCGGCGCAACGTTGTTCCTTGTGCTCCTCGTCGCCACCATAGCAATCTTACTACGTCGCCGGAATAAGAAGAAGCGGGAGGCTGAGGAGGATGACATGGTGGTGGGATCAGACGACGACGAAGACGGCGAGCCGATGCTGGAGATTGGCATGGATACGGGACCGAGGCGATTCCCGTACCACGAGCTCGTCGAGGCGACGAGGAACTTCGCGGCAGAGGAGAAGCTCGGGCAAGGCGGCTTCGGCGCGGTGTACCGAGGCAACCTGAAACGGCTTGGCCTCCCCGTGGCTATCAAGAGGTTCTCCAAGGATTCTTCCATGCAAGGGAAGAAAGAGTACGCTTCAGAGTGTTAGCGATCGTATTGTACAAGTGTACACGGTAACATTAGATAGAGAGATAGAGATAGAAGTAGTTTAAACATTGTAACAGCATGAGATATGATTAGATAGATTAGATCGATTCTATCTCTCTATCTTCGGTTGTAACCTCTCCTGTAATCTTGGGCATATTGCCATATATAAACACGGAACCGAGCCGAGGCCAAGGCATCGTTCACAGAAAACCTCACACGATCATATGGTATCAGAGCCGGCCAATTTTTCTTAAAACACATCTATGTGCCTCGCTTCTTCCTCCTTCCCAGCGATGGCTTACTCCAACCCCCTCGCCGGTCAGGGTGTCAGCGAAAAGCTCACCCGCGATAATTACCTGCTATGGTTGTCGCAAGTCCCTCCTCCGCTCTGAGGCGCCAGGCTGATGGACTTCCTGGACGCCACAAAGAAGCCGGCAGAAGAGATCTCCGTCGATCAAGGCGGCGACAAGGGCCATGTCAAGGAGCCCAACCCTGCCTTCGATGCATGGCTATGCACGGATCAGCACGTGCTGTCCTTCCTCCTCAACACCCTCTCCAAAGAGATCTTGGTGTCCATGATCGGCCTCAACTCGGCCGTGGAGGTGTGGCTAGCGATCAAGACGATGTTCACCGCCCAGAACAAGACGCGGATCTCCAATCTACGCGTCGCCCTCGCCAAAACCAGAAGGGAGGGCATGACTACCCCTGCCTACTTCGCCAAGATGAAGGGGCTGGCCGACGAGATGGCCGCGGCAGGACATCCCATTGAAGATGAAGAGCTCGTTGAGTACCTGCTCGCCGGCCTTGATGATCAGTACAATCCCCTCTTCGTCGCCATCGGGGTCAACGGCGGCAAGAACCTCTCCACCAACGACCTCTACACCCACGTCATGGCCTATGATCATCGCATGGAGCTCCTTATGGATGTGGGAGGCGGCAGCTCCCCCATCAATGCTGCCTTCCGTGGCCGCGGTGGTTCACGTGGGCGTGGCTACCATGGCGGTGGACGACGTGGTGGCGGCGGCGGTCGTGGCAACGGCCGCGGTAATGGACGACACCAACAACGTGGCGGCAATGCATGCCGTGGAGGAGGACGTGGCAGGGGTGGCGGCAAGGACCGTGACTACACCACTTGCCAGATTTGTGGGAAGCCCGGGCATGAAGCCTGGCAATGCTGGCATCGCTACTCCGACGACGAAGAAGAGGAGGAGGAAAAGGGCGCCAATGTGGTGTCCTATGGCGTGGACACCAACTGGTATGGAGATACCGGTGCCACCGACCACATCACCGGTGAGCTCAACAAGCTCGCCATGAAGGAGAAGTACCACGGTCGTGAGCAGATCCACACGGCCAATGGACAAGGTATGAGCATTAGTCATGTTGGTCATGCAATTGTGAATACCCCCTCTCAACAACTTCATCTAAAAAATGTTCTACATGTTCCAAATACCACTAAAAATCTTTTCCATTCATCGTTTTACTCTTGACAACAATGTTTTTCTTGAGTTTCACCCATGGTGCTTTTATGTCAAGGATCAGGCAACGAAGAAAGTACTCCTTAAAGGTAGATGTGTGCAAGGTCTCTACCCCTTGATATCCTCGTCGCCAACCAAGAATAAACAAGTTTTTAGCGTCACCAAGCCTTCAGCTTCACGGTGGCATGATCGTTTAGGCCATCCTTCCTTTCGAGTTGTTCAACAAATTCTTAGCAAGCATGATCTACCATGTTCAAATAAATCTAGTAGCGAGTCTATTTGTGATTCTTGCCAACGCGCAAAAAGTCATCAGCTACCCTATATGAGATCTACTAGTATATCTACTGCTCCCCTTCACTTGGTGTTCTCAAACGTCTGTGGACCTGCGTGTGGCATCCCGCTAAAACCACTACTAGAAAATCGCGGTGTTTTTGGTGCATTGCATCGTCATGACTGCATGCTCATGTCATCATGCCACATTGCATTTGAGCATCGTCATCATCATACATCTGTTTGTCTGAAACTATTTTCGAAAAGTCTATTTTTGTTTTCTAAATACCCAGCCTTTATTTCAAATCGAAACACCGGGCCTCTTCCGGGTATTTTGTTTTGTCTAAAAATAGTTTACAAAAGGACTTTAAAATAAAAATAAATAATAAAACTATTTTTCGGGCCGAGGAGGCAGCCCAGCCATTAGGCCAGACCACCTACTACCCGGTCCAAAACCATCTAACCCTCTAAACCAAACCCTAACCTAAAAATCTTCCTAACACCTACCTACCCTGCCGCCGTCGCAACACACGCGCGTGCATGCGACGCAGCCAGCAGCCGCACACACACCACACCACGTGGCCAGCCTCACCCCTGGCCCGCGCCCCCAACCACCTGGTACCCCTAGCCCAATCCCCACCACACCACTTCATCCGCACGCACACGCACCAACCGCATCCTACCGAACCCACCTCCACCGACACGCCACCTACCGCCCAGCCCCATAGCCCGCATCCCTGGCCCCACCTCGACGCTCCCCACCTACCGCTACCCCGACCACACCCTCGATCCCCTCCTTCTCCCGTCGCTTTTCCTCGCCAGCGCAGGCACCGCCGCCTCCCTCGCTCCCCCGATGATCCTCGCCGCCGCCAGATCCCAGAGACGGTGCCCCGCCGTCTGACCCTCGCCTCCACAGTAGCAACCCCGCCGCCAAGAGCTTCCCCCGCCTTCTTCTCGGCCGCCGCTACGAGCGCCGCCACCAGAGCCCGGCCGTGCGTCGTGGCGCCTCCGGCCCCTGCAGGGCCCTCGACCGCGCCTTCCTTGGCCTGCGTCGCCTCGTCCACGAGCCGACCCCGCCGTCGAGCTTCTCCCCGCCTCCTTCCGTCGAGCCCCTCCCTCTCCAGATCGGTGCGCTGGCCCGCACCTCTCCGTCGACCCCAGCCGGCCGCGAGCCCACTCTCTCCTCGCCTGCGACCGACCGCATCACCCTCAGCCTGGTCTACTCCGCGCGAGTTGGGCTCCAGCCTCACCGGAGCACCTTTTCTGCCTCCCCTGCTCGCGCCGCAGTAGCCCATCCTACCCTTCCCGATGCTAGCGATGCCGCCGGCCGGTGGCTAGGACGGCGACGACAAGGCGCCCGAGCAGCAGTGGTTGAGGATGGGGGCCAGCGCTGGAAAACCTCCTCTGCCTGCGTCGACCTCACAAGCATTGGTTGTCGAAGCCTCTTCCTTCTTATGATGTTTTTATTTACCACCCCCGAGTCCATCTCCTACTATTGTGGTGTATATATCTGTGAGGCCAGATTATATTCAACGACAGCCCTGTGAGCCTCTTTGTCACAAATTCAGGTGAAGTCATGTAGCTCTTGTTCTGGAGCACGGACACCACTCGATGACCCGTCCAGACCAAGACCAAGTCCGCAACGCAAAATATTCCGAGAAGCCTTGTACCATGTGCCGATGTCGAATCAAGTTCTCCATGGAACATCAAGATCTTCACCTCACGAAGTGTTCTGCCAAGATCGTCAGCGACGACTGGGCTAAGTATTGCCCAATGATGAATCGAGACCATCGAGGGAGGTGAACTCGAAGTCCATGCCGTGGCAAAACCAAGTCCGAACCCCAGCGCCGGCTACATGCTCTCCAACCCAGGAACCAAAGACGCTGAGACCCCGGACACCAAGATCTCCTTCCCGGATCATCAAGATCTTCAGGCGCCGAAACCCAAGACCGACACCGTCACCCGAGGGCTACGACAAGATCGTCCCATACCGCCAAGTTCGCCTACCCGGACACCGTGTGACAAGATCTACTCCGTTGTCCGAGAACTTTCCCGCCGAGACCGATCCCCGTTGAACCCTGTCGAACCCTGAACCCCCGGAACCCAAGATCTTCCGAACCCAGATGTGTGACCCTAAGCCCCTATTTTTATAATATGATATTATCAACTATCGCATATTAAATTGTTCATGCATGCATACCTGTCTGTGGTTTGGGGGCATTATGTCGAATCACCTCATAATTAAATATGGAGTCTATATGCGGGCTATTCTAGTCTTATATCGGCTCCATTTAAATTTGTGTAGCAAACCGATGCCATATTTCGCCTTGTTAATACCACATTTAATTTGCGGGGTAGTTAAATAACTTGAACCGTGTAATTAATTGTCAGGACCCCGGTTCCGCTTAATACTGCCTAATTGCACCGCATCTGCATCATATCATAAGCATGCCGGATCTTCTGCCGAAGTATTAAATATTGCATCCGGTGTTTCTTTTAGTGTTTGCTTCTTCGCGGATTAGGCCGATGAGTTGATGCGAGTATCGACAAGTTCTCTGGATATGATCCGTCGACAGTGTTTCCCAGGCGAGCATCTCTCCTCCTTCTACCTATTTTGCATTCATAGTCTTTATTTCCTCCTGTTGATCTATTGCTATCTGTGTCGTGATGCTTTAGTTTCCGTGCACCGGTTATATCCCGTGCAGCCTCTATATTGCCATGGACACCTCCTGATACCTGTTGTTTGGTAGATAGCTGGCCTTGCGAGTCGTAGTTGCTTGCTCAGGTACGATCTCGTGTTGTCGAGTACCACAGTTGTTGGAATGTTGGTAGATGTTTATGGTGGAGATAATCATGACTTTAGATACAACTATTAAAATGCTAGATATAACTAATTCAGAGGCATCGGTGGGCAATAGATGTTATTTGGTTCTTCCACGCTCACTTGTGTCCCGTAGGACCCCGAGTACTTGATACATGTTCCTTGATTTTTTGCACTATCCACATCCGGGAGGCCTTATGGACCCCCCTGAGCCAGAGCTTGATTCATTTCTTTTTCTTGGGGCCACAAACTAGTTTAGGGTTTTATTACTATCCTGTACCTATGTCATGCTTTACTGCTTTATTTAAGATTGTGCGTGGAGCACATGTACTGTTTAGGATTGCGGAGTGTTTTCACGGTATCGACAAGCCCAGTCACACTTTCGGGTTCCTAGTCGTTTACAGCCATTGACACAAACCCTGGGTCCGTTCCGGAGCCGGCCAACTTCGTTGCGGATAGCTTAGTGGGGTGGCCCCCTGAAATATTTTATGGCTAACTAAGACTGCCCACTACTTATGCTTTCAGGATGACTCATGCTATCTATATCTGACTAGTAAGTGCTTCAACTATAATGGAATGAGTAAAATTGCCAACCGTGTGAGTTCCTCGGTCTGACTTCCTCGTTTAGTCTCGAGGGGGAAATAACAGGATGGGTATGTTTGGTGTTAGTCTCAGGTTGGATCCGAATAGGTCTTTCTTATCCCTCTCTAATAGCCGCTAGTTTTACTGAGTCTCTATAGGTTGTTTAGTGCTGCTATGCTACCGGTTCAGTCCACCATACCTGTGTAGGCGAGGACCGCCAAATTCTAGCCTCGCCATGTACTGGCCTCAGTACTGACGCTCCTCTTTTCTCCTTGCCCTTTGTCGGCACCCCTTTTGTTTTAGCAGGTTTGAGATCGACGTCCTTAGCAGGGTTACCCTTCCGGCTTGGCCTGGGCAGGGTTATGGACGTCATTGGTTATTCTTCAGGGCTCTTAGCCCCATTTGCATCTTCTCCGTACTCGGACGCCATAACGTTTTCAAGGTGATTTGGATCTTTGTATGGTATATCTGTATTCTTGACTCATTGAGTCGCTGTTGTATATATATCTGTTCTGTGGGTCCCATCGAGGACTGTTGTGTAATGGTATTACTTCGTTTTCCACTTGCACGAAAGTGCCTGGTGGGCGTCCTTGAATCGTTTCTATGCGAGTTTGGCGGAAAGGGCTAAAACTTGCATAGGGCCGATTCAAGGGCGTTACACTGCGCCTAGTTCAGTAGGCAGATACACATATTATGTAAGCTTCATCGATGATTTTAGCAAGTTTGTATGGATCTACCTTCTCAAAAAGAAATCCGATGTGTTTCAAGTTTTTCATAATTTCCAGCAATTTGTTGAATGTCAATTCGATAGAAAAATCCTTGCTTTACAATCTGATTGGGGTGGTGAATATGAGAAATTAAACTCATTCTTTAAAAAAATTGGCATTGAGCACCATGTATCTTGTCCACATGCTCATCAGCAAAACGGATCAGCTGAACGCAAGCACCGTCACATTGTAGAAGTAGGGCTTGCTCTCCTCGCTAGTGCATCCATGCCTCTAAAATTTTGGGATGAAGCTTTCCTAACAGCTACACATCTCATAAATATGTTGCCTTCCAAAATTATTAGTCATGATACTCCCATGGAGCGACTCCTTCACAAAACACCCGACTATGCATCTCTTCGTACTTTTGGTTGTGCCTGTTGGCCAAATCTTAGACCATACAACAAAAGAAAGCTCGCCTTTCATTCTAAACAATGTGTATTTCTTGGGTACAGTCCCATGCACAAGGGTGTTAAATGTCTTGATGTTGCATCCGGTCGAGTCTATATTTCACGCGATGTTTTCTTTGCTGAAACTTTGTTTTCCTTTGCCAAACTACATCCCAATGTCGGATCCTTACTTCGGCGTGAAATTCTTCTCCTACCTGAGTCTCTCCAAAATCCATCGTCATTATCTCATGAGGGGGAAAACATTGCACTGAGCTAACATCTAATGACTCTATAATTCCTAGTGTTTCCAGTGCTCCTCAGGTACAGCAATATGCAGGAGAAAATTCGGAGACAATTGATGCAGGAAACCAGCGAGAATGAAACAAGTTCGCAACACGGACTCTGAAGAAAATCCGCCTCGGATCGACGCCACCTCGTACGGCAGCAGATTAGCGTCGGGATCCGGGGGAGATCTGCCTCGAGCGTGCGGAAACCGGCAGACTTGGCGCGTGGCACCCGGGCCCACGGGGCCCACGACAGCGACCCGACCTGGTCCAAGTGCGCGTGGCGTACCGGGCGAGACGTCAACATCACCTAGGCCCACGACCTCGACGGCACGTTCCAGCTCGAGCGACGCGCAAGGAGAGACGTCGCTCTCCACCGCCTCGGGCCACGGGGCGCGCGTGTCCAGCGACGACACGCGGACGACAGCGACAACGCGGGAACGCATGACGGCGCCAGCGCGGGAACTCCCGACAACATCCACCTCAGGATCGGAGCCCGATCTCACGCGCCAGACGGGGACTCCAGGATCCTCTGCATCCTTGCGGCGTGAGGACCAGCCTGTTTCAACTGCTCGTGTGACACGATGCAAAACTGGTAATTCGAAACCCAAAATCTATACAGATGGTACAGTTCGATATGGTTTATCATGTGCAACAAATGAACCTGCAAATTTACAAGTAGCTTTACAAGACATAAAGTGGAAAAACGCTATGGATGATGAGTATAAGGCACTAATGCAACATAAAACATGGCATCTAGTTCCACATGAAGGAAATATGCCTTGAGAGGCAATAATAAAGTTGTTATTATATATTTCTTGTATATGATAGATGTTTATTTTGCATGCTATAATTGTATTGATAGGAAACATCAATACATGTGTGTTTAATAAACAAAAAGGGTTCCTAGTTATGCCTCTCTTATAGACTAGCTTGTTGATTAACAAGATGATCAAAGTTTCCTGATCATGGACATTGGATGTTGTTAATAACAAGGTCACAACATTTGTGAAATGATGTGATGAACATTCATCCGAAGTATAGCATTACGATCAAGTCATTATCTTTATATTGCTATAACATCATACAAAGTAGTCTTAGTCCTTAGACCATGAGATCATGTTAATTGCTAACACCAGAAGAGTATCTTGATAACATCAAACGTCACACCGTAACAGGGTGACTATAAAGATGGGTTCAGTACTACGAAGGTGTTATGTTGAGGCTCCTGGATCAAGAGTGGAATTTGTCAATCCAGATGACGGATAGATATACTCTAGGCCCTCTCGGTGATATCACATTAAGATAGCTTGCAAGCAAGTGATGTGATCACTAGAATGTTATATCACGGGAACGAGAAAAGAGTGCACGTCGGTAACGAGATCAAACTAGATATTTGGATACCGATGATCGAATCTCGGACATGTATTATAT
The DNA here is from genome assembly GCA_910589775.1 of Avena eriantha. Lineage (NCBI taxonomy): Eukaryota > Viridiplantae > Streptophyta > Magnoliopsida > Poales > Poaceae > Avena > Avena eriantha. Next base: position 202,964,723 of record OU342742.1, read on the forward strand.
CATGAGACAAAGGGATTAAATTGCTGACGTTAAAGGTTCTCACGATCACAGAAGTCATCGTTGAATGTGCAGGAGTCAGTATGGATCTCCAGGTCCCGCTTCTGATTATTGATCTGAGAGGAGTCTCAATCATGTCTGCATTATTCGCGAACCGTAGGGTGTCACACTTAAGGGTTGACGGACACCATTTAGGAGCACATATGTTCCAGACAAAAGGTTTGCAAAGCGCAGGAAATGTTTCGATAGAAACCGGAATTATTTCGGGTGAAATTGCAGAAAGTGGTTCTGCATGTAATATTGAAATGTTGCAAGGGGTTTTATGTGAATGTTTGTTAATTAAAGTAATTAACAAAATTCTGAATAAAATAAATAAAAGAGTTTTAGTAAATGAGAGAGCATTAAATTTGGAGAAATTTAATGCATTTAAAGTGGAGACTTTAAAAGGGAATGTGAAGAGGCATTTTAATGTGGAGGGGTTACCACCACATGAATGGGGGAGGTGAGGGGTCATCCCCCCATGCGCCGGCCATGGAGAGAGGGGGCACCCCCCTCCTCCTATAAAAGGCCACCCATTCCCTCCTTCATCCTTACACCTCCTCGTGAAGGATCTCTCTCCCCCTCTAGATATTCCCCCATGGTCTCGGATTAGCAAGATACATGTTCCCGGTGGCCTTGCGTCTGGAAGGAGTTGCTGCTTCCGCTGATTCGCTGGAGCGAGGAGGTGGAGGTTGTCCGGTGGCTTGAACATGTGTGCGAGGACGGATGCGCTGCTGATTTGCGGCGCTCGGACTTCCACACGATCTTGAGATCGGCAAGCGTACGACTACATCAACCACGAGTTCCTACTCGTTAACAAAACTCGTTGTCTTCGAGGGTAAGTTCTCCATGGATGTATGTCCACCCGTTGCTCTGTATCTAGTAGATAGATCTTGGCGTATAGTTCTCATCGTAGGAATTTTTTTGTTTTCTATGCTGCGGACCCAACACCACGCCAGCATGGCAGAAATCTCATAGATTGTAAATGGGTCTATAGAATTAAAAGGAAAGCTGATGGAACTATTGATAGATACAGAGCTAGACTAGTAGCAAAAGGTTTTAAACAAAGATATGGCATAGATTATGAGGATACTTTTAGTCCTGTTGTACAAGCTGCTACTATCAGACTTGTTCTAGCTATTTCAGTTTCACAAGGTTGGAGCTTGAGGCAATTAGATGTGAAGAATGCGTTTTTTCATGGCGTTCTGGAAGAAGAGGTATACATGAAGCAGCCACCTGGTTATGAGGACCCACGAGTACCTTCTCATGTGTGTAAACTGGACAAATCATTGTATGAGCTCAAACAAGCACCGAGAGCATGGTTTGCTAAGCTGAGCTCAAAGCTACAAGAGCTTGGTTTTCTGGCATCCAAAGCAGATACATCTCTGTTCATATACAATAAGTCAGGTATTACTATGTATGTGCTAGTATATGTTGATGATATTATTGTTACTAGCTCCTCCAACAAGGCCATTACTTCACTCCTACAAGATCTTAGTTCATCATTTGCTCTAAAGGACCTTGGTGACTTACACTTTTTCCTAGGAATTGAGGTAAAGCAGTTTAATCAAGGTATATTATTATCTCAAGAGAAATATGCTTTAGATCTACTCAACAGAGTTGGAATGAAGAAGTGCAAAGAACTACCAACTCCACTATCAGCATCAGAAAAACTATCAGTTACAGAGGGAGAACCTCTGGGATCTGAAGACTGTACGAGATACAGGAGCGTTGTGGGAGCACTACAGTACTTAACACTGACACGACCAGATATTGCTTTCTCTGTCAACAAGGTATACCAGTTTCTTCATGCTCCCACTACTACACATTGGACAGCTGTAAAAAGAATATTGAGATATGTAAGTGGCATAGTGAAACTTGGCCTGACCTTCAAGAGGTCACCTTCCACTCTAGTAAGTGCTTTCTCGGATGCTGATTGGGCAGGATGTGTAGATGATAAAAGGTCAACAGGAGGTTTTGCAGTATATTTTGGTCCTAACTTAATTTCTTGGAGTGCCAGAAAACAGGCAACAGTGTCCAGGTCAAGCTCAAAGGCAGAATACAAATCTCTAGCAAATGCTACTGCTAAAGTTACTTGGATAGAGTCTCTTTTAGGAGAACTTGGAATCCAAAGGAAGGAAATCTCTTGTTTATGGTGTGACAATATGGGAGCAACTTATCTCTCTGCAAATCCTATCTTTCATGCTCGAACTAAACACATAGAAATAGATTTTCATTTTGTAAGAGAAAGGGTAGCAAACAAACAACTAGAGATCAGATTTATTCCTTCCAGTGATCAGGTGACAGATGGCTTCACAAAGGCGTTACCAGCTCGACAGTTTGAAGAATTCAAGCACAATATCAACCTCAAGAAGGCTGTGATTGAGGAGGGGTGTTAGCGATCGTATTGTACAAGTGTACACGGTAACATTAGATAGAGAGATAGAGATAGAAGTAGTTTAAACATTGTAACAGCATGAGATATGATTAGATAGATTAGATCGATTCTATCTCTCTATCTTCTGTTGTAACCTCTCCTGTAATCTTGGGCATATTGCCATATATAAACACGGAACCGAGCCGAGGCCAAGGCATCGTTCACAGAAAAGCCGTCAGAACGAATTCAGAGGCCCTCCGTTTGCTGGTCGCCCTACGCTACTGGCGCTTCCAAAGGCGAAGCTCTCGTCTTTGGCGACCAGCAAACGGAGGGCTAAAACCTGTAGTTTTGAAGCAAGGGAAAGCACGATCATACAAAGATCAAGGTCATAAGCAGACTGGGCCACCGGAACCTGGTGCAACTCATCGGCTGGTGTCATGGCCGCAATGAGCTCCTGCTCGTCTACGAGCTCATGCCCAACCGCAGCCTGGACATCCATCTCCACGGGAAGGGCACCTTCCTGACATGGCCAATGAGGTATTGCTGACTCAAAGAACATCTAAATTATTGAAATTATATAGTTCCTGTATGTAATTTCTAACAAGTTGATCTGATTCCCTGGTGCTGCAACCGCAACTGCAACGAACGACAGGATGAAGATAGTACTTGGGGTGGGCTCTGCGCTACTCTACCTCCACGAGGAGTGGGAGCAATGCGTTATACACCGCGACATCAAACCGAGCAACGTTATGCTGGATCAGTCTTTCGGTGCCAAGCTGGGAGACCACGCCGTCGGGATGCAGACCATGACCGCCGTGTCGGGGACACCGGGCTACGTGGACCCAGAGTGCATGATCACTGGCAGGGCCAGCGCGGAGTCTGATGTCTACAGCTTCGGTGTTCTCCTGTTGGAGGTCGTGTGTGGAAGGAGGCCACTGAGCCTGTTGCAGAATAAAGCCGAGAACGGCGGGCTCTTTCGACTGGTCGAGTGGGTCTGGGACCTGTATGGTCAGGGAGCCCTTCTTCATGCCGCCGACGAGCGGCTAAACGGCGACTACGACAAGGCGGAGGTGGAGCGCGTGATGGTCGCCGGGCTCTGGTGCGCGCACCCGGACCCGAGCGCCCGGCCGTCCATGAGGGCCGCGATGGCCGTCCTCCAGTCCAAGGAAGCTAATGAGCTACCTGTGCTCCCCGCCACTAAGCCCGTGCCGATGTACGCGCCGCCGATGGCCTTGCCCTCCGGGCTGTCTTCATCCAGTGTGACACAGTCGACATCGGCAAGCGGTTACGCCACGCACACATCTTCTTCCTCCGACGTTAGCTCTACCGGTTCAAAGGTTTCATCTTCTTTACTGAAACATCAGCACGCGTAATGTATTATAGCGGTTCTTTAGTATATGGGACCGCACATGTGACGTTGATTCTCTTCCTGGATTGCTTAAGTGGGCAATGGTCTAATTTTTTTTAGTACTTGCGTCGAGTGCTCTCAGCTTCATTCTAGTAATGTAAAAAAAAGAACACTACTGCTAATGGACATCCCACTTTTTTTTTGTTGGTTTCTCAAATTCTTAGTGGATCTCCACGTGTAATTGAAAAATCTCAGTTGCAATCAAATCACGGTACGAGTCCAATGTCCTAGAACCTGGCTAAGCTCTAACTTAACTCTCAGCCGATTTGAAAATTAGCAGAACCCTTTTTCGACAACAACCCGATTTTTATGTACGTTGGATCGTGTTTTTGATCATTCTGCTTTCCTTGTTGGTTTTTTTTTTAACTGGAATAGGTCGTGAAGGACCTAGATACTGCGATTGATGCAGTGGATACATTTTACAAAGGGGAACAAAAGAAAATAAAAATTACAAACATGACCCCGAGAATTACAACAAGCACCCTGTAGGTTGACGCAAAAACGCGATCCGATCCCTGCATCCCGCACGAAGCTCGCCTCCTTACACGGCCATCTTCGCCGGCGCCGGCGCCGGCGGCGAAACCACTTGGACCAGCTGCAACGAAGAGCGCCGCGCGGAGGGAGAAGATTGGCCACCCTTGGCGGTTTGAGAAGCTCGGGCTTCACAGGCACACGAGCACGGCGAGGCCAACGCCATGGCCAGAGATAGCGGTTAGCAAAAAGCCTCCGCTTGGAGATTGCCGAAGAGGTCGCAGTATCGCCGTCTGGATCGACCAGACAGCCCCCTTCTTCTTCAGTAGCAGCAAGCAAAGTCCTCTGGCCTGTTCTCCCTCGCCACCACGGTCGGCCGATAAGAGGGGAGGGAACTTTGCATCGACGAACCACCGAAGAAGAACCTGGGCCTTTTATGCTCGAGTCGCCAGAGCAACACCTCTCAGCACCAGCTCCAACCACAAGAGCATCATGGAAGAGGGTACTCAACGACCTCCTTACGCCGCCCGCATGCGCCATGGAGTAGCTCGAAGGCGCCTTGTCCTGCCGTTGCCCACCAGATCTAGTCCATTGCCCCTCGCCACCACGGCCGACCAGCAAACAGGCTGATCTCGCAGCCACAGATCAACAACCGCACCAACAGCTTTATTCGACGAAGCCTTGGCAGCCGCCCCCGCCTCCGGTCCGCCGCTGATCAGAAGAACGCCGACGAGCAAGCCAAGAAAACCCCAGATCTTACTGCATAGATCTAGGCCATCGCTTTGATCTACGGGCAACCTGCCCACTACCGGCACATAGCCACTACAACTACCTACCCTATCTACTCCGGCACCACCCCGCTGCCACCTCCAACCGGCGACGCCGGCGGAAAGGGCTCGGGGGCGGCCCGATGAAGCCTGGGGTTCTCTCAGAAGAGAGAGAGAGGAGGGGAGGAGAGCTGTGGGGGTCGAAAAGTGTCGGGCCTTGTTGGGTTGTTTCGTCTCGCGATTTCTGAGGCTTGATCGGGTCGGTTTTCTTCGTCCTTTATTTTTTGCACCGAGAGGGTTGTGTTGTTCAGTCAGGCTTGTTTGCTTCTTTTTTTTTTGTCTCGGGCTTGGTTTCATGGACTAGCCATTTGTGTTTTGGGGCTTCACTAGATTTTTACGTTGTACATACATGATAGTTACAACGGTATATATAGGAAATTTTCCACGTGAAAATAAAACGGCCGGCTGCCAAATAGACTCACCCAAAAAGAATCTTGCCATTTTATCTCTCGGACTAAACAATCAGCACACTTACGGGGTTAGCTGGAGAGAAGGTAGCAGATCACGGCATGCAAAAAAATGGTGAACCAACCTAGTGATTCAACACCAACCTGTAACATCCGTCCGTAACATAAGTGCCTGTAAGTTTAGCACTGTTGAGCTGTTAAGAGGGGTTGCTATCTATGTGATAGGTCTCCCTGTTATGCAATTTTATTACTCCCTCCGACCCATATTAGTTGACTTGGATTTATCTAGATTCGGATCGGATATATCTAATACTAGAACATGTCTAGATACATCTAAATCTAGATAAATTCGAGTCAACTAATATGGATCGGAGGGAGTAGTATTTTTTGTCAGAAGTCACCTATGACATTTTTTGTTATATTTTTTATTATTTATAAATGAGGCACATCGCTTGCTTTTTTCATTGATTAAGGAAGAAAGGATTTAGATTGAGTTACATGCGAAAATAGCAACAGCAAAAGCATCACCATCAACAACAAAAACAAAAACAATAACACACAAACCCCATTTATATTGTCCTGGAGCACTATATAGTGTAAGTCGAGTCGAACATACCCACTCTGAGACACGATGAAAATGATTGTCATTTGTTAGTCTCAGGTACACACAATGTATATGCCATGGTCTAGCCCTAAGGTCTTCATATGGTCATGAGTTACGCATTGACATACTTAAGGTCTATGAACATTACTCCTTAACTAGATAACTATAAATGTGGATTTTAGGTTTGTCGAGAGCAGGCTTCAAGGCATGGACTATCAAAATAGGTTTGAACCTCTTGATCGGTGAGATATTCTAGAGCCTCGAGTGATTAGATTTGAAACCATGACCATATGACTCGGGTTAAGAGTTAATCCAATTTTAGAAACTGTATCACGGGATCGAGAAGACAGGTCGATCTATCAGCTGCAGCGAGAATGACAAGCACTCGACTTGAGCTTGACAACGTATATCGTGAGACGAAAAATATATGACATATGAATAATATCATTATACATCGCAATTACTTTATATCATTTGGGAGTTGGCGAGAGCAGATGTACTAAACTCGGCAACATCTGCTCGCAGTGCAACTTGACATTTCATTGGTCAATGATATATACCAGGGGTACACTCCACAACATGTGCTCTTCCGTATACATGGGGAAAAGAGCATAGAATATCCCCACTAGCATGCATAGGGCCCGCCGTTTTGAAGAGAGAGAAATATGTGATGGTGTTTCCTGCATCAACAATAGATTTATTATAGTACTTGTAGTGGTAAATATTTATTAAAAGACCACCCCTTGAAAGATTTGTAGAACGAAAATCCACACAACCCCATAACTACGTTGTCAGCACAGCCGTGTTCGCACTCAAACAACAGTTAGTGCATAGCCTATTCTATAAGTTACTAAGATAGCTGAATGAAATAAATAGATATTTAAAGTAATAAGTAACTAAGAACAAAGTAATCTAAAACTGAAATTGAAAGAGGGCAAGCTAAAGACATTACGGGGAGTCCACAATCACCGCTAGAATCTATAGAACATGATAAGGATATGTTATATATTCGTGCACGGGCGGAGTCCCATATAAAGATGATTTCCAGATGCTCCTGGAGTTACACCCTCTCACTACCGCTTCTGGTGCTCCGAGAATGTTCCTCACAATCACTTGAAATTACTTGAATGTGCTTGTAGTCAGAACTAAGTTCCCATTGTTGTCGTCGGAATACACTACCAATCAAGGGTTACCTTGTGGTTGTGGACATAGCTACAAGGATCTATGTTACTCCCTCGTTAATACATGACTTAGGTGAGGAATGATATAATATCACTTCATGCCCGCTCACATCCATCACACGCAATGATAACCTCCCTCACGTCTCATAGGGGAAAATACTATGAAGTCGACATTCCCATAATATCATGAAGAAGATTACTACGTGTTTATGCAATATAACCTTTATTAACTCATTGTGGTGCTAGGGTCCATCCATATCCCCAACTAAACTACTCAAGAATAGGGCCACAAGACATCATTTGACTAAACATGGATGAATGAATCGAGTGATACATGTAGGGATCCATAATGGTTTGGATTACAGTGCGATGGGTGGAGGAACCTATGAAGAGAGCGTAGATGATGATGATATTGATGGAGATTGATGGCGTTGCCTCCTTGTCCCAAGCCTTCTTCTCCTCTTCCTTAGATGGTGTGGTGGTGTTGATCAAGATGGAGATCTGATGGAGGTATGGTGGTGGAACGGATGCACCATAGACGATTGTGGTAAGCGATGCGGCTCCCCTAGGGTTTCCCCTCATTAAATACACAATTTGAGGTTGGTTCTGCGTTTTCCCAGAGCTTTGCGCCAAAAATTCCCATGGGCCATTTGCAAAGTAGGTTCGTTTGACGTTCTGAACCCAATGGAGGTTGGTATGACGGCGCTCTACGGCCATCGCGGCGATACTACTAGTCGTTATGATTCATGTTGCCATTAGTATTTTGGGCGTCATTTACTCATACGAAGTCTGGTTGAGATGTTATTGGGATCGTGGATTCATATAGATCAGAGCTAAAATACCATGGTATTGTATATTTATTTTGTGTAGATGGAAAAAAATATCACTTTTACACACTTAGAGTACTCTTACGTTCTTATCAAAATATCGTCTTTTGTCAAAATTGGATTATCTTGATTTTTTGATTGCGTGCTTCATTCATTGAAGTTTCTTCACCATGTTATCTTTTGTAATATTTGGATCCTCAATATTGTTTGAATTCCTCCAAGTATTTGTTATTGGGTAAGTGCACATAGCTTCCACTCTAGTGAAGGAAATATGCCCTGAGAGGCAATAATAAAGTTGTTATTATGTATTCCTTGTATATGATATATGTTTATTTTGCATGCTATAATTGTATTGATTGGAAACGTTAATACATGTGTGTTTAATAAACAAATAAAAGGTTTCTAGTTATGCCTCTCTTATAGACTAGCTCGTTGATTAACAAGATGATCAAAGTTTCCTAATCATGGACATTGGATGTTGTTAATAACGAGGTCACAATATTTGTGAAATGATGTGATGGACATTCATCTGAAGTATAGCATTACGATCAAATTCATTATGTTTATATTGCTATAACATCATACGAAGTAATCTCGGTCCTTAGACCATGAGATCATGTTAATTGCTAACATCGGAAGAGTAACTTGATAACATCAAACGTCACACCGTAAAAGAGTGACTATAAAGGTGGGTTCAGATACTCCGAAGATGTAATATTGAGGCTCATGGATCAAGAGTGGAATTTGTCAATCCCGATGACAGATAGATATACTCTAGGCCCTCTCGGTGATATCACATTAAGATAGCTTGCAAGCAAGTGATGTGATCACTAGAATGTTATATCACGGGAACGAGAAAAGAGTGAATGTCGGTAACGAGATCAAACTAGATATTTGGATACCGATGATCGAATCTCGGACATGTATTATATCATGAGACAAAGGGATTAAATTGCTGACGTTAAAGGTTCTCACGATCACAGAAGTCATCATTGAATGTACATGAGTTAGAATGGACCTCCAGGTCCCGCTTCTGTTTATTGATTTGAGAGGAGTCTCAATCATGTCTGCATTATTCGCGAAACGTAGGGTGACACACTTAAGGGTTGCCAAACACCATTTTGGAGCACATATGTTTCAGACGAAAGAATTGCAAAGCGCGGGAATTATTTCGATGGAAACCGGAATTGTTTCGGGTGAAATTGCAGAAACTGGTTCTCCATGTGATATTGAAATGTTTCAAGGGTTTTTTTGTGAATGTTTGTTAATTAAAGTAATTAACACAATTCTGAATAAAATAAATAAAAGAGTTTTATTAAATGAGAGTTGCATTAAATTTGGTGGAAATTTAATGCATGTGAGTGGAACTTTGGGTGGATGCTAAATTGATGTGAGTGGAGCTTCCACCACATGAACGAGGAAGAGGTGGGGGCACCCCCCATGGGCGTCGGCCATGGGAGAGAGGAGCCCCCTCTCCTATAAAAGGCCCCCTCTCCTCCCTCACAAAGCACACCTCCTTGTGAAGGATCTCTCTCCCCCTCTAGATATATTCCCCATGGTCTCGGATTAGCGAGATGCATGTTCCCGGTGGCATTGCGTCTGGAAGGAGTTGCTTCTTCCGCTGATTCGCTGGAGCGAGGAGGTGGAGGTTGTTCGGTGGCCTGAACGTGTGTGCGAGGACGGATGCGCTACTGATTTGCGGCGCTAGGACTTCCACACGATCTTGAGATCAGCAAGCGTACGAGTACATCATCCACGAGTTCCAACTCGTTAACAAAGCTTTGTTGTCTTCGAGGGTAAGTACTCCATGGATGTATATCCACCCATTGCTTGTATCTAGTAGATAGATCTTGGCGTATAGTTCCCATCGTAGGATTTTTTTTGTTTTCTATGCTGCGAACCCAATAGTGGTATCAGAGCCTGATATATGCGTAGGTGCTTTGCACGGGTAGTACACATATGTTTATATGTGGGCGATGATGATCATGTTATTGCTTCTTTCATGTATTTTGGATATTGGTGGCATAGTGGGATGAAGCGGCCCGGACCAACCTTACATGTCATCGCACATGAGACCGGTTCCACGACTGACATGCAACTAGTTTTGCATAAGTGGTTGGCGGGTGTCTGTCTCTCCTACTATAGTCAATATCTGATTTACAATGAGTTGCTAATAACTTAGTTATCATCGTTGTGGTTCCATGTTCGTAGGTATGACCGATTCTATCTCCAAAAGCCCTAAGCCACAGAAAAATTGCAATGGATAAATTAGAGGTGTCTAGTTTAGATTGTTGCTAGGCTAGTGTCATGATAAGGTAATGTTGTAAGTTGAAGTATGGTAGATACCCTTACAACACACTTAACGTGTAAGTTCCATAGACCTTGGCCTTACACACAAAGGAATGATAGAGATCATACCACGATGCATATGATGGTGATCAAATGCATGGACCATATCATCCCACTTTACACATATGATGTTCGCTTCTTATATTGCTAGTTTGGTGCTTTTAGTAGCATTGTAAGATGATCCCTCATTCAAATATCAAGATAAAATGTGTTCTTCCTTAAGTATGCACCGTTCTATGGATCGTGTTTCGAGACATCACGTGATGATCGGGTGTACTCGATTCTATGCTTTCATACAACTGGTGTAAGACATTTTTACACACGCGAGTACTAAGGTTCCTACTTGGCGAGCCTAGCATGTACAGACATGGCCTCGGAACACGGACCGAAAGGTTAAGCATGAGTCATATAGTTGATATGATGCCCATATAGATGCTCGCCTTTGAAGCTACACCGACTCACGTGATGATCGGACTTCGTGTAGTGGATTTGGTTCATGTGATCACCAAAAGGACATGAGGGATGTCGTTTTTGAGTGGGAGTTCATTAGTAATTTGGATTAGTTGAACTCAATCTATCATAAACTTAGTATAAATAAATTTTAAAAATTGTGTTGTAGATGGCACCACCTGCTTTCAATTTCAATGTGTTCATGGAGAAAGAGAAACTTGCGGCAAATGGTAGCAACTTTACCAACTGGGCCATGAATTTGAGGATTCTCCTCACTGCTGCACAAAAGAAATATGTGCTAGAAGCGCCACAAGGCCCCCCACCAGCTCCTGATGCCCCTGACGAGGAAAAGAATGTCTATATAACTCGTCAGGAGGACCACAACTTAGTTCATTGCGGCATACTGTATGGGCTAGAGCTAGAACTTCGAAAGCATTTCGAAAATGGCAATGCTTTTGATACCATGGGAGAACTGAAAATGATTTCCGATACCCATGCTGCCGTAGAGAGTTATAATGCTTCTGAAATGTTCTTTAGCTACATGATGGAGGATAACAGCTCCGTTAGTGAGCACGTACTCAAAATGTCTGGGTACGCTAATAAGTTTGTGTCCTTGGGAATATCGATTCCCATTGACCTAGGAATACATCATGTTCTCCAATCTCTGCCACCTAGCTACAAGAGCTTCGTGATGAACTATAACATGCAGGGCATGAAGAAGTCTTTTCCCGAGCTTCTGTCAATGCTTAAAACTGCAGAAGTGGAGATTAGGAAAGAACATCAAGTTTTTATGATCAATAAGACCATCGGTTTCAAGAAAGACAAGAAAGGCAAATAGAAGGGAAAGAAGGGCGGCAAATCTATTGTCGCACCTAAAAAGAAATCCCAAGCTGGCCCTAAGTCTGATACTGAGTGCTACTATTGCAAGGGGACTGGCCATTGGAAGCGCAACTTCCCCAAGTATTTGGCGGACAAGAAGGCCGACAAGGCAAACAAAGGTATATGTGATATACATGTTATTGATGTTTACTTGACTAGTACTCACAGTAGCACCTAGGTATTTGATACGGGATCAGTTGCTAATATATGTAACTCGATTCAGGGGCTACAGAACAAGCGACAACTAGCAAGGGATGAGGTCACGATGCGGGTCGGCAATGGATCAAGAGTTGATGTGACCACCATCGGAACACTGCCTCTCCATATGTCGTCGGGATTAGTGATAAATCTAAATAATTGTTGTTTGGTGCCTACACTAAGCATGAACATTGTATCCGGATCGTGTTTGATGCGAAGTGGTTATTCCTTTAAATCAGAAAACAATGGTTGTTCGATTTATATGAATGATATCTTTTATGGTCATGAACCTTTGATGAATGGTTTATTTTTATTGGATCTCAATAGTAGTATTACGCATATTCATAATGTTGATGCTAAAAGGATTAAACTTGATAATGATATATCTGCATATATGTGGCACTGCCGTCTAGGTCATATTGGCGTTAAACGCATGAAGAAACTCCATTCTGATGGACTTTTGGAATCACTTGATTTTGAATCATTTGATACATGTGAGCCATGTCTTATGGGCAAGATGACTAGAACGCCGTTTTCTGGTTCAATGGAACGGGCGACACATTTATTGGAAATCTCATACATACTGATGTATGTGGACCAATGAGTGTGTCGGCGCGAGGTGGATATCGTTATTTTGTAACTTTCACAGATGATTTGAATAGATACGGGTATAACTATTTGATGAAACATAAGTTTGAAACCTTTGAAAAGTTCAAAGAATTTCAGAATGAAGTGGAAAATCATCGTAACAAAAAGATCAAATTTCTGCGGTCCGACCGTGGAGGAGAGTATCTTAGTTACGAGTTTAGCACACATATGAAAAATTCTGGAATAGTTTCACAACTCACGCCTGCCGGAACACCACAACATAATGGTGGGTCGGAACATCGTAATCGTACTATATTGGATATGGTTCGATCTATGATGTCTCTGACTGACTTGCCACTGTCATTTTGGGGTTATGCACTGGAAACCGCCGCATTCACTTTAAATCAGGCACCATCTAAATCCGTTGAAACGACACAGTATGAATTATGGTTTGGAAACAAACCTAAGTTGTCATTTCTTAATGTTTGGGGATGCGATGTTTATGTGAAGAAACTTCAGCCGGATAAACTCGAACCCAAAGCGGAAAAATGCGTCTTCATAAGATACCCTAAAGAAACGATTGGGTATACCTTCTATCATAGATTCGAGGGCAGGGTTTTTGTTGCCAATGATGGATCCTTTTTTGAGAAGGAGTTTCTCGCGAAAGGTGTGAGTAGTCGGAAGGTAGAACTCGAAGAGGTTATTGAACCGTCTCTTCATGAAATGGCGAGTGGCACAGGACCGGAAATTGTTTCGGAGTTGACTTCACCTGATGAAGAGAGAGCTAATGATAATAATCATGAAACTCCGAAAGAGGACACTAAGCAGGACACGTGCATCTCCTGAACTGTACGGAAATCCTGTTATAAATTTCATAATTGATGAAATAGATGACCCTGTGACGTATGAAGAAGCGATGATGAGCCCAGATTCCAACAAATGGCTAGAAGCCATGAAATCCGAGATGGAATCTATGTACGAAAACCAGGTTTGGACCTTGGTGGACTTACCTCACGATCGAAAGGCCGTTGAGAATAAATGGATTTTCAAAAGAAAAACTGATGCTGATGGTAATGTGACCATCTATAAAGCTCGACTTGTCGCAAAAGGGTTTCGACAAATTCAAGGAGTTGACTATGATGAGACATTATCTCCCGTAGCGATGCTAAAGTCGGTTAGGATTACTTTAGCGATTGCTGCATATTTCGATTGTGAAATATGGCAGATGGATGTCAAAACTGCGTTCCTCAACGGTAATATTGAAGAAGAGTTGTATATGATACAACCTAAGGGTTTTGTCGATCCTAAGGATGCTGATAAGGTATGCAAGCTTCAGCGATCCATCTATGGACTGAAGCAAGCATCCCAGAGTTGGAATCTCCGCTTTGATGAGGTGATCAAAGAGTTTGGATTTGTCCAAACTTATGGAGAGGCTTGTATTTACAAGAAAGTGAGTGGGAGCAATGTGTCATTTCTGATATTATATGTAGATGACATATTATTGATTGGAAATGATATAGATCTTTTAAACAGTGTTAAAAGTTATCTAAACAGCAAATTTTCAATGAAGGACCTTGGTGAAGCTTCATATATATTAGACATTAAAATCTATAGAGATAGATCAAGGCGCCTAATTGGGCTATCGCAAAGTACATACCTTGATAAGATATTAAAGAAGTTTAATATGGACGGAAGTAAGAAGGGGTTCTTACCTATGTTGCAAGGCAAGACATTGAGTAAGACTCAAAGTCCAGCTACAGCGGAAGAAAGACAGATAATGGATAAGATCCCCTATGCCTCAGCCATAGGCTCTATAATGTTCGCCATGCTATGTACAAGACCGGATGTGGCACATGCTATTAGTTTGACTAGTAGGTATCAATCTGATCCAGGTTCGGAACACTGGATAGCAGTCAAGAATATCCTTAAGTACTTAAGAAGAACTAAGGATATGTTTCTTGTATACGGAGGTGAAGAAGAGCTGGTCGCTAAGTGTTATGTTGATGCTAGCTTTGACACCAATCCAGATGACTCTAAGTCTCAATATGGGTATGTATTTCTCTTGAACGGAGCAGCAGTTAGTTAGAGGAGTTCCAAACAACCTGTGGTGGCTGGATCAACAATGGAGGCGGAATATGTTGTTGCTTCAGAAGCGGCATAGGAAGCGGTTTGGATGAAGGAGTTCATAACGGAACTAGGTGTGGTTCCTAGTGCATTGGACCCAATGGTGATGTATTGTGACAACAATAGAGCCATAGCCAACGCCAAGGAACAAAGGTCTCATAAGAATTCCAAGCATATTAAGCACCGGTTTCACTCCATCTGCGAGCATGTCAAGGATGGAGATATAAAGATTTGTAAAGTACACACGACCCTAAATGTAGCAGATCCATTGACTAAAGTTCTCCCTAGGGCAAAACATGACCAACACCAGAACTCCATGGGTGTTAGATTTACCACTATGTGAACTAGATTATTGTCTCTAGTGCAAGTGGGAGACTGAAGGAAATTTTCCCTGAGAGGCAATAATAAAGTTGTTATTACGTATTCCTTGTATATGATAGATGTTTATTTTGCATGCTATAATTGTATTGATTGGAAACGTCAATACATGTGTGTTTAATAAACAGATAAAAGGTTCCTAGTTATGCCTCTCTTATAGACTAGCTCGTTGATTAACAAGATGATCAAAGTTTCTTGATCATGGACATTGGATGTTGTTAATAACGAGGTCACAACATTTGTGAAATGATGTGATGAACATTCATCTGAAGTATAGCATTAAGATCAAAGTCATTATGTTTATATTGCTATAACATCATACGAAGTAATCTTAGTCCTTAGACCATGAGATCATGTTAATTGGTAACATCGAAAGAGTAGCTTGATAACATCAAACGTCACACCATAAAAGGATCACTAGAAAGGTGGGTTTAGATACTCCAAAGACGTTATGTTCAGGCTCATGGATCAAGAGTGGAATTTTTCAATCCCGATGATGGATAGATATACTCTGGGCCCTCTCGGTGATATCACATTAAGATAGCTTGCAAGCAAGTGATGTGATCGCTAGAATATTATATCATGGGAACAAGAAAAGAGTGCATGTCGGTAACGAGATCAAACTAGGTATTTGGATGCCGATGATCGAATCTCGGACATGTAATATATCACGAGACAAAGGGATTAAATTACTAGTGTTAAAGGTTCTCACGATCACAAAAGCCATCGTTGAATTTACAGGAGTCAGAATGGATCTCCAGGCCTCGCTTCTGATTATTCATTTGAGAGGAGTATCAATCATTTTTGCATTATTCGCGAACTGTAGGGTGACACACTTAAGGGTTTCCAAACACCATTTTGGAGCACATATGTTTCAGACGAAAGAATTGCAAAACGCTGGAATTATTTCAATGGAAACCGGAATTGTTTCGGGTGAAATTGCAGAAACTGGTTCTCTATGTGATATTGAAATGTTACAAGGGGTTTTATATGAATGTTTGTTAATTAAAGTAATTAACAAAATTCTGAATAAAACAAATAAAAGAGTTTTATTAAATGAGAGTTGCATTAAATTTGGTGGAAATTTAATGCATGTGAGTGGAAGTTTGGGTGGAGGCTGAATTGATGTGAGTGGAGCTTCCACCACATGAATGAGGAAGAGGTGGGGAACCCCCCATGGGAACCATCCATGGGAGGGGAGGAGCCCCCCTCTCATATAAAAGGCCCCCTCTCCTCCCTCACAAAGCACACCTCCTCGTGAAGGATCTCTCCCCCCTCTAGATATATTCTCCATGGTCTCGGATTAGCGAGATACATGTTCCCGGTGGCATTGCGTCTGGAAGGAGTTGCTGCTTCGGCTGATTCGCTAGAGCGAGGAGGTGGAGGTTATTCAGTGGCATGAACGTGTGTGCGAGGACGGATGCGCTGCTGATTTGTGGCGCTAGGACTTCCAGACGATCTTGAGACCGGCAAGCGTACGACTACATCATCCACGAGTTCCAACTCGTTAACAAAGCTTTGTTGTCTTCAAGGGTAAGTACTCCATGGATGTATATCCACCCGTTGCTTTTATGTAGTAGATAGATCTTGGCGTATAGTTCCCATCGTAGGAAATTTTTTGTTTTCTATGCTGCGAACCCAACATCAAGTTATGAGATATGCACATCTTGTGGAGGAACTCTCACTATGTTGACCTTCTAAAGTTTTCCACTCATTTTGGCAACTGGTGCCAATGGGGGAGAAGTTTTAGAGGGTTTAAGGGAATTTGGTTTTATGCTTTTGGTTTTGTGTTATAAGCATTTTCCTTTCATGCATCTGTATATTGCTTATTGTTTTGCATGGTTATGTACATAGAGGAAACTCCACCATCGGTAATGGTTAGCAATATATGTAACAAAATTCAAGTTCATTCATATGTGCATAGATTATGGGGGAGTTTACTATATATTATGTCTCTACTAACATCACATACTTTTGTAGTGTTTGATGTTAGTGCAACCGGTTTCATGTTTTAAATTCCTTATATAAACCCTCTAAAAGGTATTGTCATCAATTACCAAAATGGGTGGACTGAAAGAGCATTTTGCCCCATGTGTGGTTTTGGTATTAATCACAATCACTATGGAATAATGTTGGCAGTGAGCTTCATATGAAGTAATTGTCCATAGATAATGCTTGAAGACAATGCATTGTATTCAACGGTGGATGTTATGAAGATAAAGATGTATGTGGAGTATTGCTATCGAGATCATTGATTTGAAGAGATGAATTATACGATCAATAACAAGTTAAATAAGATGGAGTTATTGTGTGGAACTCAAAGGTATACATGATATAGTGAATGTGTTAGGCCATGTAGTATCAAGATCTTGAGAGTTTGTTTACAAGAGAAGAATTCAAGTCATGATTCTTTGTCGAGGTCATGTTGGACTCATGAGTTGAGCCACAGTTGACCAAGACTTAGAGTATGCAATCAACTAAAAAAATTCATGTACCTCAAGAGATTGTGATAGAGAATAGGAAGATATAAGGTTGAACAAGAAAAAGAGAGAAGTTTGGTAAACACTCAAAGCATAATGAATGCACCACGTGGGATCAAGTGATCTTGTGGTATGGTAAGTATGTATAAATTGTGCTTTGAGAGCTAACTCGTAAACTATGTGCTTTGTATATATATGCATGCATAAAAAGGACATTTATTATGGATCCCATAATAAGATATCGTCAAGTGTCGATGGTCGTCAAGTTTGAGAAGTGCAAGTTTAATATAACCATCTCGAGAATTTCATATTCTTGAAGCTTAGCATCAATTGGTGATAACGTACATGTGAAGATGTGATTGAATGATGCTATCCCATAGTGGTTTATGGGGAATAAAATTGTGAGTCTTCACCAAGCAATAATGATCAAGTGAAGCATTTAATCTTGACGGAAGCATAAAGTGTCATCATCAAGATCAATATGAATTCGCAAGCAAAAGGTATGGCCTTGTCAGGTTTTCCTTTTACCGGTCTCAAGGTGTTTATTTAGAGACCATGGTACAGTATAGAGAGTCGCACTATCAAGAGGGGCTTTTAGTTGGGTAGTTTGATCACATCATTATAGGGAGCTTAATCCTTTTCATCTCCCTATTTTGTTGCTTATTGGTGTTTATCTATGTGAGGTTCTTAAATTTTTTGATAGGTTTTCATCAAGTCAAAGTTTATCGAAAATGTAATCCTATGTATCATCTATTGCGTTTTCCAGTTTGGAGGTTTTACCGGTTCTTCATTTTCAGAGGTTCACACCTCTCCTCTCTTGGTATTTTTATCTTGCTAATATTTTGTGTTTATATGCATGAATATATAGATCTTGTTGTTATGTTCAAACAAAGATTGAATTCATCAAAATCGGAGGTATGAGGCAAAAGATATTGCATTTTTTGTATGAGTGTTTTTCTTGCATGTGGAAGTCGGAATTGCTCCGGTACCCAAGTTAATTCCGACTTGCTCGGAAATTCTGAATCTATTCCGAGTTGAGTTCGAGAGAAATCATGATGCATTGTTAATTTAGAAACAGTTCGCAATTGATTCGAGATACTCAGAATTTGGCGCGGAATTCCGAATTCAATCCGGACGGTCACGAAACCTACTCCAACGGTCATCCACCTTAAAGGGGTATAAAAGGGGGTCTTCTTCCCCAAGTTTTAGGGGTTTTAGCACATTTTTTTACCATTTTGATCTTGCTTCATCTCCCATTCCTCCCATGATTATTGCATATTTTTGAGGACTTAGAAAGAGGATATCTAGATGTACAATCACTACCAATAAATTCTACCTCTGAGGGAAACCCATTGGATCTAGATCATGGAGTCATTGTTTGATTTTAAGCATTATTCTTTCTCTCTAATTCCTCCCTAAAATTTGTTGCTTTGGTGGGATTTGAGAGTGCAGTATTTGAGCACCCTTGGTGTTCCTTATTTGAATTCTTGCATAAGTGTGAGCTCTCCATTATGATTTTTTAGAGTGAGAGGGTGTGAGCTTATTACTCTTGGAGGGTGACCTCCTAGTTGGCTTGACGGTGAGTTCTACGGTGACCTCTTCTTGTAATATTGTGAAGAGGCCCGATATTTTCCCCTTATGAGATTTGTGAAGTGGTTATGGAGATTGCCATCTTCGGAGTGGAGAAAAAGCTAGCCATAAGAAAAGGACCTTATCTTCGTGAGGGGGCTTGGATAAGTAGGTGAGCCTTTGTGGCGTCTGAGGGTCCTTGGCAGTAACCCACACCTCCCCAAAGGTTATTAGTTTTCTTACTAGTAAGTGAATATCAGGATAAATCTTCGTATCCATGTGCCTAGGTTATCTCTATACCCAAATTTATTTCATTGTGATAGCCGTCGATCTTGAAGTATTTATATCGTGTTTATCACTTTTAGAATTTATCTCATGCTATCTTGATTATCTCTTGTTGTTATTGGTGCACTTAATTGAGCCTAACTTATATGTCTTGGAGCCTAACTTGCTTAATTACACATTCTTTCAAAGCTAAAACCATAATAGTTTTTAAAAAATCTATTCGCCCCTCTAAATGACATATCGATCTTTTAACCAGGCACACACACGTCTACAAACACCCGAGTTGCCACCATGTAGAGCACCTCTCCGTTTCATGTGGCTAGTTTTTTGTTGATGTCTTTTGATCCACCTGGCATCTTGTGTGGTTAGCTAGGTACACCAACCTTATTGTATGATAGGACTATTTTTCGGGGCTAAGCCTTGGAGACCAGGCTTGATCTATTAGGCTGGACATGTTTCGAACATGTGCTCGGACACACTTTAGATAGGGACAAACAAAGAGACGAACGTACCACGGAACACAAACCAGTCCTTAAGCAATTCAATAGTAAATATTATCATCAAATTGTCATCTTCACACTCGTGTGGCCCTTTCTTTTCCTCGTACCAATAAAAACATGGCACCTTCCTAGAGCATATGTCTCTAGGATGAACCGGGCAATTTCGGGAGTTCGTATGATATGCTAAAAGTTGCAACACCAACTATAGACTTAATAAGAGTGGTGTACTTGGGAATTTAGTCATTTCAGAATACTCTTGAACCTATATAGTTACGCATTTAAGTGGAATGTGTAGGAATTTGAGGCATTTCAATGTTAGGACTTTGGCCCATAACTAATGCAAATTCTTAAATTTTCTTTGGTCCATTGCATGTGGCAGCACTAGTGGATATATAGTTTAGTCTCACAATGCTAGTTGAGAGGATATTGCACCAGCTTATATAGGAGGTTGTTCTAGCACCACTAAGTGAGTGAGAAGAGAAGAATCTCTCGTGCACTCCTCTGACGCCATGCCACGCTTCATGAAGCGTCGTGCTGCTGGTTGTGAGAATGAGCCAAGCCTATCCAAGCTCATGTTTATGTTTTTGCTAGGATTTTTATGGGTCGTAGGAACAATCCAGAAGCCATATATTTTCTAGATTGCTTATGGATTTCCTCTGCCAACTTCAAGAAGAAGAATGATAAGATGAAAATGGGCACCTAACTATCTAAATCGCTTTGATAAGCGTCAACATGGGAATATCGGAAAGACCACAAATGTTGTTATTCATGATACTGAGATGAAGGATGTTGGGTATGGTATTGTCCCTACTATCCTTTCAGTATGTCATCACATTGAATGGTGGATAGTCACAGGTGCGAATACACATGTGTTTTCTGATGTTTCCATGTTTTCTTCTTATCAGGTCAAAGGAATTCTTCCGTGTTGATCGGACATGGCTCACATGATTCTATTCATGGTGTTCGTACGATAGATCTGAAGTTTACTTCGGGAAGACCGTACAGCTAAAGAATGTGCAGCACGTTCCCTCCATCAATAAGAAGCTCGTTAGCGTATCACTTTTTATGTCGAGATGTTTTTAAGTTGGTCTTTGAGTCCAATAAAGTTGTTGAAAGGGCATATGTGCCACATGTGTGATTTTGGTAATTAATGATAATCTCTATGGACTAATGTTTGCATTGAGTTACACTTGTAGGAATTGTCCACTGGCATCGCTTGGACCATGTGTTGCCTTCAAGGTTGAAAATTGAAGGAAAAGCAATGCCCAAGGGCTTTGGGCCTATTGTAATCATGTTGAATAAAGAAGATGATTTAAGGTTGATCAAGTCAAAGTGCAAAGAGAAGTTTCAAGTGGATCAACACTCAAGAAGAAATGAAGAAGTGAAAGTTCAAGATGCGCCATCTCTAGAAGATCACATGCTTGAAGCTTCCCATCCTCGATGATCATGGATTCATGAAGACAAGTTCAAATAAGAGGTTTCCCCATGGTTTATAGGGGAGCAATTCAAAAGTCTTCATCAAGCGAGAGCGAGCAAGATCAATCAAGAAAGTTGTTCCATCTTGAGGAAGTCAAGATTTTCTACATCAAGCTCAAGTGGAATGCTCAAGGCAAAGGTATGATCTTGATAGGTTCTCTCTTTTGCCGGTCTATTATTGTTTGTTGGGAGACCGGGTTTAGGATAGATAGACGTACTATCAAGAGGGGCTCTCAAGTGAGTATCTTGATCATTTTCTTCGGAGAGAGCTCGAACCCTTGCATTCTTGCATCATCTTTCTTGGTTGTTATTTGGATCTTATCCGTGTGAGGTTCTAGACATAGTGGTTATCTTCGTAACAAGCTCCAGTTCATCAAAAATGAATTTCGGATGAATATCGTATTGCATTTTTATCTTGGTGGTTTTACTCGCTCCACACCTTGGGAGATCACATATTTATACTTGATATTTTGTCCCTTGGTGCTATCCAATGCTTCACCTTGGTGGATTCTACTTGTCATTATCTCTCCAACAAAATTAGTCACATCCCATTCTGAGTTCGGATGCTCATGTTATTGTAGTTCTGGTTTAAGCATGTTGCTAGAATCAACAGTATCACCGCTCCACCGGAACTACCCACTAGGTCATTTTGGCACCGATAGTTCCTGTGAAGTTCCGGGTCAGTACCATTGGCCAGTGCCAACTCTCAATAACCATGATTTGGTTCCACAGTTTTCAGGGGCGGTAGTATTGACAACGCACCAGTAGTTCCGCTAGGGCATTTTACTGCTGGTAGTATTAGTAGAAGTTCCGGGTCACTTCCTCTCAGCTCGCACCACCCTGCAGTAACCTCTCTGAATGGTCATGGTATTTTATAGGAACTCGACCGGAAGTGAGGCGGTAGTATTGGCCTCGCCTCAGCGGTAGTATCTCTAAATTGGCAGTAGTATCGGCCATGCACTATTCTCTCACTACCGTGTCGTGTTTTGACTGTTGGAAGGGAGTCGGTGGTAGTATCACCAAACTAGTGGTACTACCGGCTATGTGCGGATCTGCACATAATAGTCAGATCTAGGAGGTCCCATTTAAAGCCTCCCTCTTCCCCTTTGTGGGGTTGGATCTTCCATTGGTTCTTTTACGTGCTCTTCTACTCTCTCTCCTCCATTGTTGACCTTCAAGAGCTTGTCCTCTCGTCTTCCCTTCCTATGGATATTGCATCTTTTTGAGGGTTTTGAGAGAGCTGATTGATGGCTCAATGCACGGTGCCCAGAAAAGTGCTGGTGCGTGGTTGATGTAGAGCTCGTTGGGAACCCCAAGAGAAAGGTATGATGAGCACAGCAGGAAGTTCCCTCAGTTATGAAACCAAGGTTTAATCGAACCAGTAGGAGAAAGGAAACACCCCAAAGGTGTTGCTAGCTAAGCTTTGGCAGGGCGCACTACCGGTGCTAGTAGCAACGTGGAGACCTGCACAACACAACCACAGAACTTTGTCCCCAACTTGCGATGAGGTTGTCAATCTCACCGTGTTTTTTGGAAAACAAAGGATTAAATGTATCTAATGGAAAGAAGTAAAAGTTTGCATAAAGTACACACAAAGCAGTAAAAGATTGTAGATTGAATGTAAAAGACAAGGACCGGGATCCATAGTTCACTAGAGGTGGCTCTCCTTAGATAGATAACATGCTGGGTGAACAAATTACAGCGGGGCAATTGACAAACATGGAGAAAGCAATACATGCATATACTAATCATCTTGACTCCTTTGAGACTTGATTGGGCATTACAACATTATACATAGACCGCCATCCAACATTATACATCCACCTTCAGGTTATCATCCGAACCCCCTCCAGTATTAAGTTGCAAGCAACAGATTATTTCTTTACAACTGCGTGTAAAGTAAACAATACGACTGTTCTATGAACAAGGGATTATTGTTTTCTCCCTAGTAGCAACAACACATATAGTACCTTAGAGATTTCTATCACTTCCCCAGATTACCAGAGGCATGAACCCACTATCGAGCATAAATACTAACTCTTGGAGTAGCTAGCATCTACTTGGCGAAGATAGCTACTAACAACGGAAAGCATGCAAGATCACAAATAACAAAGACATGATAGAATCAATAATCAATCTGAAATAGCATCTCAATATCCATCGGATCCCCGCAAACACAACATGCAGAATTACAAATAGATAATCTTGATCATGAACGGAGCTCACAAGATCTAGACATGAAAGCACAAAGGAGGAGAACCAGCCATCTAGCTACTACATGGATCCGTAGTCCAAGGATGAAATACTCACGCATCACACCGGAGGCTTGCATGGTGATGAAGAAGGCCTCCAGGGTGAATTCTCCTCTCCGACAGGGTGCCGGGAAGAGCTTCAGATCCCTCCCGATCTAGGGATGGAGATGACGGCGTCTACAGACTCTTTCGTGGATTTTTGATCGGGTACTTAGGGTTTACGTCCCGAGGGCATCTTATAGTCGGAAGGGCAGGCCGAGGGGTGCAAGGGGCCACCACACCACCCCCTGGCGCGGGCCCATCCTGGCCGCGCGGCCAGGTGGTGTGGCCGGCCTCTGGCCCCTCTCCGTCTCGTATTCTGGCATCTGATGACTTCTAGAAAAATAGGCACTTTGGCTTTTGTCCCGTCCAATTCTGAGAACATTCATTTTCTGACTTTCTTGGAACCAAAAACAGCAGAAAACAGGCAGCTGGCACTATGGCTCTTGTTAATAGGTTAGTCCAAGAAATCATATGAAAAGTACTCCAAAGTTGAAACAAAACACAAGAAAGTGGATAAAACCAAGAATGGAACATAAAAATTATAGATATATTTGCAATGTATCAACATCCCCAAGCTTAACTCATGCTCGTCCTCGAGTAGGTATGTGATAAAAAGAAAGAATAATTTTTGAGGTGACATGCACCATCAAAGACTTGATCAAAGTATTTGTAAAACATTCAAAGCTGGGATCATAGTACTTCAATCATAAGATGAAAGACGAAGTTCTAGCAATAAGCAAAGAAACTATGATGCAACATGAAAAGGCACAAACAAAAGATTCATGAATAACAATGCTTTGCAAGACGTTAATTTGTTTCACATTAAAAAAACATAGCATAAAAGTATTCAGCTTGTCCCTCAATAGAATAGAAAATATAAATGCATAGGACACCTTCAAAGTTCATAAGAGTGACTAGATACAATAGTTTAAAACAAGCAGTATCAAGTTATGCATCAATCAACTAGTCTTGGGACAATGCACATAGAACTAAGAATGGCCACTATGCTCTCAAAGTAGGTGCATAAAGATAGAAGGTGGAGACTCAATATAATGGTGGAAGAAAGGCCTTCATAGAAGGAAGTAGGGATTCAAGTCTCATCAAGAGCTTCCAAAAATTATGGTACTTATAGCTTTCAGCTCTCATTGCCCCTATCGTAAGCATCTTGAAGTGATTAAGGTTAAAGTGAACAAACTATGGTGTACATGCTTGACGAAGTATAAGTCAGAAATCTCATGTCCCTTGTATACGAGGGCCGCTCCTCATGCTACTCAAGTTTAGTCACCGGTAAGTTCTTGTCATCGTAAGTACATGTGTATCATAGAGAACCACCAACGGGGTACCCCTTGCCCGATGATACGGAAGAATCCCCATATCAAAATGACAAGGCAAGCAGACAACGAGCATCTCAACATTCTTCTTATTTACCATGGGAATATGGTTCTTTTTCTCTCTTTCCTCTTTTCATAATCTCATTTTTTTCTCTTTTCTCTTTTTTTTCTCAAAATAGGACTCTTTTTTTATAAGAAGAATGCTTCATAGACAGCTCATTATGGTTACACTGCAGGTTTCTACCATGTCAGCATGGATTAGACCAGCGGCCTAGGTGTTTCTCTAACACATATACATAACTCCATGGACTTACAAGCTCCCCTTTCATTTCACACCAACGACATCCATATACAAAAGAGCATGATATCAACTAGGTACAAGTACGAAGTGCAATGTTGAAAGCGTTCCCCATGAAAGCATGGTTCTGCTAATTCCCGACAAATAAGTGCAAGCATATACAACATAGAAGACACAATGGTTCAAGTTTATTACGGGCAAGAAAAGTAAAGTGTGTCATCAAGTTCGTGAGAGCTTTAATCACTAGTTTTCTCATAACAAGTTTAATTTGGAAGGTAAACAAAAGCATGAATATACTTGGAATAGCATAAGCTAGTAGGTAGGTATGGTGGACTCTTTGGAATAACTTGGTTTAGGGAGTTGGATGCATGAGTGGAACTCATACTTGGTTGTGGAGGCTAGCAAAAGACTGGGAGCGACAAACTAAGAGAGCAATAATGGCCATAATCATGCAGAGCGACAAAACATCATTGATCAAAGCATAAAGTGATACTACAAGTTGAAAACTAAAGGAGCATAAAGGCTATGGTGACTTGAGATAGTCATAACATGGTGTGAGCATGCGCCAAGTCAACCCAAATAAAGTATCAAAGGAAAATACCACTATACTATGCTTTAATATGCTAAAACAACGCATGATTCATCCAAGGCACATTAAGCAATACCAATTGTTTATAACAAGTCATGCTACAACAAAGAATACTAAGCATAAAGCCAAAACAATATCAAGCATGGCATGACAAAGCATATGCCACAGTCAAAAACAAGCTCCTTTTACCACATAAGCATGAACTTTCCTACTCTTTTCCAAACCAAACCAAACTATTTGCAAACCAATGTATGAAAGCGGGGTCCAACCAATTTATTCAGAAAACTAAGCAAACCAAGCAAACTAAAAACCAAAACGAAAACGAAAAATAAGACGCTCCAAGAACAACACAACTGTGCATGAAACAATAAAAATGAAGCGTTTGGAAGAAACTTGGGATTTTTATCGATGAAGAAGGGGATGCCTTGGGCATCCCCAAGCTTTGACGCTTGTACTTCTTGGATATTTCTTGGGGTGACACGCGTGGCATCCCCAAGCTTGAGCTTTGGTCCATCCTTCATCTCGTTACTCATTCCTTCCATACACCTGAAATTTTTCCTTCATACAAAACTTCACACAATCTTTATTAGCAACATTAGTGCACTCAAGATAAATAAGTCTTAAGGTTCAGTTCTAACACAAAATAAACTTCCATTAGAACACTAGCTACTGTAGCACTTCCCTCAAAAAGCTCAATTCCCCAAAAGAACTCAAAAAGGAACCAACAAGAAGCAAATGCAGAAAATGGCAGAAATCTGTCAAAATAGACCAGCAGGTAAAGGCGATTTTTTCGAAGACCTTCTGTTGCTCAAATCAAAAAGTGTTGAACTAACGAAAGTTAGATAACAACCTGGGGTAGAATCACAAAAATTCACGCCTCAAAAAGACGTTCAGAGATTTTACACGAATGTTTATGGTGAAGCAAAGAAATCTGTTTCGGGACAACAACTTTCCCAATCATTACTTCTCTCTCATTAGAGGTTACTCTTGGCACAAAAAGCAAATAAAAAGGATAAGGAGAGGTTATTATAGAAGTAATAACTTCCAAGACTCATCTAAAACTTTTGGGTTATCTCCCAATAAGTACTTTTCTTTTACGCCTTTAAGTTAGGCATAAGAAGCAAAGAAAGAATCAAGTGTTCTCAAATGAAGAAGCATTAAAACCAAATTTTGTTTTCATAGGAGAAGAAAAAGAAATATTTTCTCTCTTTTTAGGGAAGTGTTCCATACCTTTCTTGAGTGGGAGTTGATATTTAATGGTGCCTTCTTTCATATCAATAATGGCACCAACAATTCTAAGAAAAGGTCTTCCCAAAGTAATAGGACAAGAAGCATTGCATTCAACATCCAAAACATAGAAATCAACGGGGACATAGGCATTGTTAACCATAATAAGAACATCATTAAGACTCCCCATGAGTTTATTTTTAGCATTATCATCAAGTGGGACATTCAAATAACAATCTTCAAGTGGAGGCAAATCAAGCATATCATAAATCCTTCTAGGCATAATAGAAACACTACTATCAAGATCACATAAAGCTTTAAAATCAAAGTCATTCACTTTCATATTAATGATGGGTTCCCAACCATCTTCTTGTTTTATAGGAATAGAAGCTTTATGTTTCATCTTTTCTTCTTTAATCTTTATGAGAGCATTAGTAATGTGTTTTGTAAAAGCCATGTTCATAGCACTAGCATTAGGACTTTTAGCAAGCTTTTGTAGGAACTTAATAACTTCAGAGATATTGCAACCATCAAAATCAAAGTCAAATTTATCATCTAAAGTAGTAGAACTATTACTAGCCTCAACACTAGTGGTGGTAATAGTAGAAACACTAATGTTTCTAGCAATTTCATCTTCTCTTTCCCACTTAGGATGTAATTCAGCTAATAGTCTAACATTTTCATCAATTCTTACTTGTATAGAATTAGTAGCTGCAAAGGGATTCTCATTAGTTTCAGGTTTATCAGCCATTTTATTCAAAGTAGATTGAGCTTCAGCCATAGATGCTATATTTCTTTCAGCATTAGAGTTTTTCCTCAATAGTTTTATTGAAAGCAGTTTGCTTACTAATAAAGTCTTTGAGCATAACTTCAAGTTCAGAGGGTGCACTCCTATTATTGTTGTAAGAATTTCCATAAGCATTACCATTGTTGGGAGGATATGGCTTATAATTGTTGTTACCAAAATTGTTCCTATAAGCATTATTGCCAAAATTGTTATTTCTTATGAAGTTCACATCAACTTTCTCTTCTTGAGCAACCAAAGAGGCTAAAGGAACATTATTTGGATCAATATGGGCTTTCCCATTCACAAGCAGAGACATACTAATATCAATCTTATCACTCAAGGAGGTGGTTTCCTCAACAGAATTTACCTTCCTACCTTGTAGAGCTCTCTCAGTATGCCATTCAGAATAATTAACCATCATATTGTCCAGAAGTTTTGTTGCAGCACCCAAAGTGATGGTCATAAAGGTACCTCCAGCAGCAAAATCCAATAGGTTCCTTGAAGAATAGTTCAATCCTGCATAAAAGTTTGGATGATCATCCAAGCAGTCAGTCCATGAGTGGGACAATTCTTAACCAAAGATTTCATTCTTTCCCAAGCTTGAGCAACATGCTCATTATCAAGTTGTTTAAACTTCATTATTTCACTTCTCATGGATATAATATTAGTAGGAGGATAGTATTTTCCAATAAAAGCATCTTTGCACTTAGTCCAAGAATCAATACTATTCCTAGTTAAGGAATTCAACCACTCTTTAGCTTTTCCTCTCAAAGAGAAAGGAAACAATTTTAGCTTAATAATATCACCATCTATATCCCTATGCTTTTGCATCTCACAAAGTTCAACAAAGTTATTTAGATGGGAAGCAGCATCTTCATTACCAATACCACAAAATTGCTCTATCATAACAAGATTTAGAAAAGCAGGTTTTATCTCAAAGAAAGTATCTTCAGGCACAGGTGGAGCAATAGGTGTGCTCATAAAATCATTGTTGTTGGTGCTAGTGAAGTCACACAACTTAGTGTTTTCAAGAGTAGTCATTTTTTGGGTTTTCAAATAAGAAAGCAAACTTGTAAAACTAATTTTTTTTTGTTTTTGAAAAAGAAACAAGCAAACAAAGCAAAAGTAAACTAAGCAAAACAAAAATAAAAAAGTAAAAAGATTGGTTATGAGGGACTCCCCTTGTGAAGATGTCCTTGACTCCCTGGCAACGGCGCCAGAAAAATGCTTGATGGCTCAATGCACGGCACCAAGAAAAGTGGTGGTGCGTGGTTGATGTAGAGCTTGTTGGGAACCCCAAGAGGAAGGTATGATGAGCACAACAGCAAGTTTCCCTCAGTTATGAAACCAAGGTTTAATCGAACCAGTATGAGCAAGGAAACACCCCAAAGATGTTGCTAGCTATGCTTTGGCAGGGCGCACTACTGGTGCTAGTAGCAACGTGGAGACCTGCACAACACAACCACAGAACTTTGTCCCCAACTTGCGATGAGGTTGTCAATCTCACCATGTTTTGCGGAAAATAAGGATTAAACGTATCGAATGGAAAGAAGTAAAAGTTTGCAGAAAGTAAACACAAAGCATTAAAAGACTGTAGATTGAATGTAAAAGACAAGGACCGGGATCCATAGTTCACTAGAGGTGGCTCTCCTTAGATAGATAACATGATGGGTGGACAAATTACAGCGAGGAAATTGACAAACATCGAGAAAGCAATACATGCATATACTAATCATCTTGACTCCTTCGAGACTTCAGTGGGTATTACAACATTATACATCGACCGCCATCCAACTGCATCTATGACTAATAATCCACCTTCAGATTATCATCCGAACCCCCTCCAGTATTAAGTTGCAAGCAACAGATTATTGCTTTGCGAACTGCGTGTAAAGTAAACAATACGATTGTTCTATGAACAAAGGATTGTTGTTTTCTCCCTAGTAGCAACAACACATCTAGTACCTTAGAGATTTCTGTCACTTCCCCAGATTACCAGAGGCATGAACCCACTACCGAGCATAAATACTAACTCTTGGAGTTGCTAGCATCTACTTGGCCAAGATAGCTACTAACAACGGAAAGCATGCAAGATCACAAATAACAAAGACATGATAGAATCAATAATCAATCTGAAATAGCATCTCAATATCCATCGGATCCCCGCAAACACAACATGTAGAATTACAAATACATGATCTTGATCATGAATGGAGCTCACAAGATCTAGACATGAAAGCACAAAGGAGGAGAACCAGCCATCTAGCTACTACATGGATCTGTAGTCCAAGGATGAACTACTCACGCATCACACAGGAGGCTTGCATGGTGATGAAGAAGGCCTCTAGGGTGAATTCCCCTCTCCGACAGGGTACCGGGAAGAGCTTCAGATCCGTCCCGATCTAGGGATGGAGATGACGGCGGCTACAGACTCTTTCGTGGATTTTTGATGAGGTACTTAGGGTTTACGTCCCGAGGGCATCTTATAGTCGGAAGGGGAGGCCGAGGGGGTGCCAGGGGCCACCACACCACCCCCTGGCGCGGGCCTAGGCTGGTTGCATGACCAGGTGGTGTGGCCGGCCTCTGGCCCTTCTCCGTCTCGTATTCTGGCATCTGATGACTTACGAAAAAAATAGGCACTTTGGCTTTTGTCCCGTCCAATTCCGAGAATATTCATTTTTTGACTTTCCTGGAACCAAAAACAGCAGAAAACAGGCAACTCGCACTATGGCTCTTGTTAATAAGTTAGTCCAAGAAATCATATGAAAAGTACTCCAAAGTTGAAACAAAACACAAGAAAGTGGATAAAACCAGGCATGGAACATCAAAAATTATAGATACATTTGCAATGTATCACTGATCTAGATCTACAACCCCACCAAACCAAATGAACTTCTTAGTGAATGAATCCGTGGGATCTATTGAAGGTATCCGCAACAAAAAACAGAAAATTTCCTACATTGGAACCCCCAAAACTGCCTAGGACCTATCTATGTAGTAATGCGGTAACGACCAAGCGTAGAGAATACATACCGTTGTAGACCATACGCGGTTAACGTTCCGAGAGGAACGTGGTTGATGTAGTCGTACTCATAGCCGACCTCAAGGTCACGAAGCTCCTCACAGGTCATCCTTTGCTCCTTCTTCATCATGCAGCATCTCTGGCTCACGACATTTAAGCGCCCCAAGTGTTGTGCCTCGTGTCTTCGTACACATCCGGTGCACAATGAGACCTCCGGCTCCCTGATCCCACCAGGAGTGCGGAAGTTGATATCCGGCTAGGAATCCCTGCAGCACAACGGCATGCTATACGTATGCCTTGTTCGCACAACCCAGACTTGGGGCCATGGTCACAAGGTATGGAGAGAGGGAGGAAAGGAGGAAGTGGACCAAAGGACTTCTCCAAATATTGGTGTGTTTTAATCCCACCCATGGGCACCCCTTTATATAGGCTAAGGGGGTGTGCCTTTCTCAAAGGCTAAGCCATGTGGGACTAATTGCTAAAGGAAATAACAACAGGAATTTCGTCCTGGCCAATTGGGCCAAAAGCTCTCAGCCCAATAGGCAAAAGAGCAACAGCAAACAGCAGCCTAGGGCAGGGCGTCGGCCGGGTGGGCCTTGGGCACCCCATCCCGCGCCTGCCTGCCTCCCGTGCATGGCGGCCTAGAGAGAGTGAGCCGGGTGGCCGGCTGCCCACCCCGCGGCCCACACGCACCCCCGCGACCTGGTGCGCCAGTGGCGGCAGTGAGCGCCCAGCCCGGGTGGGCTACTGCTTGCCTGCGGCCCGCTTGGTCCGCCTGCTCCCCACGCGCCCATGGGCCGGGTTGAGCAGGTCGGCCGCGGCTGGCAGCTGCCCCCGTGCGGCGCGGAGTATTCGCCGCCCACGTGGCTGGGCTGTTTTCTTTTATTCCTTTTCTTTTTCTGTAGCTTTTCTTCTAGGCTATTTCCCTCCGGGGATTTGGCCTAATATAAAAGTTTTTGTTATAAATCTTATAATTTAAATGTTATTTAGAATGTATTAATTCATAATTAACATATAATAAATGTATATTTAAATTCCCATTTATCCGAAAACACTTTTTCGGTCTTTTCCTTTATTCTTTCTCCGAACAACTTCGGATCTCTCTGCGGAACATTTCCGGCTTTCTCTTTCTCTACTGTGATTCCATCTTACGAATGATCGCTCTCATCGTACCCTTAAGTGTATCCCCTCACGGCTCGAGAATGCTCTAGACATGATCTATATCAATGATCAATAGAGGGACCAGGGATGTCCATGTGACCCCTATGCATTCCTGATGACAATGTCATTTGAACCGGTAAATGTAGCATCCATATTCCTTTTGTTTCTTGATACGACTTGTCCGAGATCCGATCATTGGTATCACATACCTTGTTCAATCTCATTAACAACAAGTTATGTTTTCTTGTTACCGTGATATTAAATCTCTGTGACCGAGTCACATGTTGCAACATTTATGGATGTAATCTCACCAAGCCGGCTGTATGTATCTTTACCCATCATGTGGGTGAACAAATCCCGCTCTTGACATATATTGCCTCTACGGTTCCTCCGAGTACCTGAACACACCTTTATTGCCACCGTATTACCAGATGACGTTTGATACTATCGAAGCACTCTCAGGAGACAGTGATTGATATAGCCTCACGGTCTAAGGAATTAGGAGTCTAGATTTAGCTGTTGCAACAATGAACTATATGACTTGATCGTGTTGCAATCCTTCGAGGATTGTCCATCACATCATTCTCCAATGATATGACCTCGTTGTCAATTGGCATAAATGCCCATGATCTTCAAACCCAGATCATCCTCATGACCAACGAACTAGTATGAATAGAGGCTACTAGGGACTTGGTTGTTTCATACCACACATGTACCAATGTTTCTACTTGATACATTTATAGCACAATATGAAACTATTATAAACTAATTGAGATATGACAATAAAACCTATTTATTATTTGCCTCTAGGGCATATCTGCTTTAGTCTCCCACTTGCACTAGAGTACAAATAATCTAGCTCGCATTTTACTCATATAAACCATATAACATATGCGTTTATTGATCATGCATGCTCACAGGAAACGTCATGTCCATGTTCTGTTTTACCAGATCATTATGTCTTTTGCAAATCGTTAACGTGTTCCTAATTTTGACATTCGCATCATTATCGTATAATGGGTCAAATCATTTGTTTGGCAACAAAGTGAGACTTTGTTTCTACTGTTCATAATGGAGGTCGTTTTCACAATTGTCATCTAAACTTCGAAACACACTTTGCTATCCTTTGTGTATGTACGACAGTTATGGCAGCAGAACGAGGCCGAATTCCAGGAGCCTACATTGACTTTTGATCAATCTCGAGGGCTTTCTCATGGGAACTGTGCCCTGGGACACATCATTGTACGTTAAAAGCGAACTAGCCCCACCATAACATTATATATCACATCAGATGGAGCCTTTATACTTCTATATCTATGTAGATCCTAGTACATGAAATGCAATTCTGCCACTTACTTGGCTTCTTGCTATTTTAGGTACAAACTTAATTCTGGTTCAGTGATTAACTCAGGAATCACTTCAAGACATGTTCTTACAGTTAAGAGCTAGTCCTTCCAACCAGAACCTCGGGTCACATTACCTCGAGTATACAACATGGTTGTATGGAAGAACCTATGACTGAGGCATAGGAGATGCAACGCATCTCTTTCTTTCTTTCAACCATAGTTGCAACACTAACTCAATGCTTCATATAGTGAGAACTTTTTTCTTACCTTGTTCCATTCTGAGCTTCTTCAGAATCTTGGTTAGGACATTCTGAACATCTTTCAGAATCAAGTCCAGGAAGCATTCGACATTCAGTGTTTATTAAACTCACTAATCTATCTCGATAGATTTTCTTGTTTAGTAACTTCAACTTCATCCTTATTTATCTAACTTAACTGTTATTAAAACCAATCACATCATTCACATATGTCGTCCACATATCACAGAATGATTTCATGCTCCCACTCAAATATTGCATCCATATTTGAGATCTAGGGACTTCACTTAGTTCCCACTCAAAATATGTCAGTTACATATTATGGTTTAGCCAAACTGATTTGCTCCCACTCAAATCCAGGTCCTCTCGACAATCTTGAATATTCCAAAATTCTTTGATCACTATCAAATCGAGAATTCCACTAACAAGATTTCAATGACCATTCATTTCTTGTACTTGGGTCCATCACGCTTCTTTGTATTTCGTAGGCATGTCCTGTTCAAAACATGACAAGTGAATCAACAATATAATTCCACAAACTTGTAGAATATATAGTTGAATCCTACTTTTTTAGTAAAAGTATTCACTGAAACTTTATGATCATTATCATTGGTTTCTCCTCTATATTTAGAGTTTGGATTCATGAAACAAATTTCACTGTGCCACTCAACAATCAGGAGATAAGGTCAAATACCTTGTTTTGATCATTTACTTTCTTCCACTTGTATCTTCACCAAGACACGTCAACTTTGGACAACAACAGGTTTGCCCCTTTTTTGGAAGATCCATTCATAGCTTCCTAAGAATGCTCTACAAAGACTTGTTTATTCGCCATGACTTCGACTTATCGAAATCTCCAGAAACTCGAACGTGCCATAACACTTATGGTGTTGTTTCCACGAATCTTTAGATGTTCCTTTCTATTTTAAATGAGTGTTTTCTTATTTTGATCTCTAACTCTAAACGATAACTATAACCCCTATAAGAGATAATATTATACCATATGTATCTTAATACATAATGATTATGATGTTTAGACATTTCAACATAGTTTCAATTCATACAATTATCATAATTTGTGAAACATCCTTCACATGTACTTTTATGCCAAAATTAACTTAAATACTTTTAGTCATGTCGATCAAATCGAAGAGACTTTATATTTCTGTTAATTCAATATCCCTCTTTGTTATGAACTCATTGGAACAATTCAGATCGTTTCAAATTTCATGTTTCATTAATGAAATACGCTTATTCACTTAAGTCCACAATTAACTTATGATTTTCACTACTTGTTGAAAATACGATACATCACTATGTATAAGATTCAACATTTCTTCGCATATCACCGTTTTACCAGAATGCGGAGTTTTAGTCATTCTGCCCAACGAGGCATGGTTTTGCAAAGTCTCTAGATTAAGCATCTAGGACCCCGATCTTCATTAAGAACATGCAATAACCAAAATGACTTAAACTATAGTGTCATTTCATTATTAAACTTTGGATATGTTTTAGCATTCTAATCCTTTTATAAATGTTTAAACCATTATCATTAACATAGTGATGAGAATAACTTATTTATAATTTTAATGTGACCACAACGGTATTGTTCATAAGAATAGTACAAACTGGCTTGTAACTTGTTCATATGAATAACAGTCTCGCCAAAAGCAAGACACACAAACAAGGATTACAAATTATATTCAAATCCACTACTCCAAATGATAAACTTTGAGGAAAGAGGTGATGTCGGCCATCAACTGTTTTGCTTGCCGTCATCAAGCCTCATTGCCTCAACTCCAGCAATTATCAAGTAGACCGTCCTGTTTTCACAAAATGGGACAAGTATCAAATACTTTGTAAACTGCAATTTTTTTTACAAGAACCACATTTATAATTTGTATATCTTATATATACCTTTTTCATCCATGACCTCCTTTTTGTAATCAAGCCCTTCTAAGAGTTCTCAACTCTAATGCAAGATCGCTGAGTGTTTCTCCAAACATTCTCTTTTCATCCATGATGGAGGAAAACCCATCCAACGGCTCATACTTTATGTGCCATATTTGCATAATACAAAATGTAGTACAATTCTCCATGGAATGGAGAATAGCTTATTGCATGATAATGGAGAAGACACAAACATTCTGGAGTCATCAAATTATCTCCTAATGGTTATTATATCAAGAAGAGAAGATCACTTTTACGAGGATATCCCTCAGGCGTGGGTATTAATCTATGAAGTTGGACCCTTTTGCTAAGTTCCAAATTAAGCAATATATTCCCATGGTTGCAAAGGACCTCAATGGGATAGGCCAAAAACTACTAAGATATTTTCAAATAGACATCTAGAATAAGTTCATAATAAGAGTTCAGTTTATAATTGACCTCCACTAAAATTGTCATCCCCTGGAAGATTTTAGTGATCACATGATCCCTATCCTCTGCACCTCCCCCGATCATCACGGCCATTAGTGCAGCCTCAATGGTAGACATTCCCTAATGCCAATCACATCATCCATGTGACTCATGTTTGATCTTTCGATCTCTTGTGTTTCGAGTCCACATCTCTGTAACATGGTAGGCTCGCCAAATCTAACTTGTGTGTATTCACTGTGCAACATGGCTTACACCCACTGTATGCGAACGTAGATATGTCTGACCCCCGATCATCATGGCTGGCCTCATAACGAAGAACTTTCTTAGTGGTGCACACACAAGGGGAACACGGAACGTTGGAATTAAATAGGGATTATCTTATTTGCTACCGTTGAGTATCTAAATACTAGCACACAATAAGATGTAAAACAAATATCAACATCATATGTATATTGTGATATGATATGGTCCTTCTTCTCGCGCCTTGATCTCCATCAAGCGCTCCGGAATGATCTCCATCTTTCCCTTGGTTTGACGCCAAGTCCACGATGCCGCCACCATGTCGTCCATCAGAACGATTACTATTACTATACTACTTAGTAACAGAAAAGTAAAGTACGTTACCTCCGTAACGACCAATGCCATTACATAATCACATGCCCTCCTGCAAAATAAAGTTAGACGCCTCTACTTTATCTATTGCAAGTTTTACGTGGTTGTTAGGGATTTCGTAATAGAACTGTTTCTAATCTACGAACTTTCCAACCACAACATGGATCCAACATTTGTCTCTATTACACCCATTTTGGGCCCTCCGTTGTAAATGCTATATCAACTATTGAATAAGAGCCAGACACCCGCTAGCCAGTTATACGGTACAAGTCGTATGTTGAGCGTGGAACCAGTCTCGCGTACGAATATGCGTAAGGTCGGTCTGGGTCGCTTCATCAAACAATACCACGATATAAACAAGTACACGTTAGAGGGTAACAACTAAGGGATCAATGCCCGCATAATACGTGTGCGTACTGGCCGTACAGCACTCCTACGCATAGATTGGCTCTGATACCACGGAAGGGAATCCGCAGCAGAAAATAAAAAGTTTCCTACGTTGGAATCCCAAAAACTGCCTAGGATCTATCTATGTAGTAATGCGGTAATGGCCGAGCGTAGAGAATACATACCCTTGTAGACCATACACAGTTAACGTTTCGAGAGGAACGTGGTTGATATAGTCGTACTCGTAGCTGGCCTCAAGGTCGCGAAGCTCCTCGCAGGTCACCCCTTACTCCTTCATCATGCAGCAGCTTCGGCTCACGACATTCAAGTGCCCCAAGTGTTGCGCCTCGTGTCTTCGTACACATCCGGTGCACGATGAGACCTCCGGCTCCCCGATCCCGACGGGAGTGCGGAAGTTGATATCCAGCTAGGAATCTCCACAGCACAATGGTGTGCTGCAGGTGTGCCTCGTTCGCACGGCCCAGACTTGGGGCCATGGTCACAAGGTATAGAGAGATGGAGGGAAGGAGGCAGCCAACCAAAGGACTTTTCCAAATATTGGTGTGTTTTACTCCCACCCATGGGCACCCCTTTATATAGGCTAAGGGGGTGTGCCTTTCTCAAAGGCTAAGCCATGTGGGACTAATTGCTAAAGGAAATAACAGCAGGAATTTCGTCCTGGTCGGTTGGGCCAAAAGCTCTCAGCCCAACAGGCAAAAGATCAATAGCAAACAACAGCCTGGGGCAGGGCCTCGGCCGGGTGGGCCTTGGGCAGCCCATCCCGCGCCTATTGTGGCGCCCCGCAAAACCACTGCTAGAAAATCGCGTTGTTTTTGTGCATTGCATCATCATGACCGCATCCTCATGTCATCATGCCACCTTGCATTTGAGCATCGTCATGTCATCTTGCATTTGTTTGCATAAACTATTTTCGAAAAGTCTGTTTTTGTTTTCTAAACGCCCCGTCTTTAATTCAAATTAAAACCCCGGTCTCTTCCGGATATTTTATTTGTCTAAAAACAGATTACAAAAGCCTTTTAATTAAATAAATAATATTTATAATATTTTTAGGAGGCAGCCCGGCCGGCCACCTCCAAGCCCTAAACTAAAACCTAGTCTAATTCCTAAATCTACCCAGCCCCTCCACCTCACCCCAACCTATCACCTCGCGCCACGTCACCCTGGCCTATTTTCCCACCCACTCACCCGCTGCCACCTCACCCCCTAACTCCCTCCACTTCCACCCAGCCGCCACCTGGACACAGCCTTCCCGCTCACCGCGCGCGCCCCACGTCCTCGCAAGCGGACAGACTACCCCGGTCCCCGCGCCTTGGCCCACCACTCCGATCCCCACCCACCGCTCGTCGCCACGCCACCCTCTCCCTCGATCCCCGCGCGACCCCATCCCCTTCAACCGACCACGTACGTCGCCGCCCGCCTCTGCTCTCCTCCCCTCTGCCTCCACCCCGCGGTCTTCCCCCTGCCGACGCCCCGTCCCCGCGCCTCCTCTTCGCCGCCCCCCTCACCGGCTCTCCCCGCGCCTCTCTATTCCTCGCCGTCACCGCCGTCGCCCGGAGCTCCGCGCCTAGCCCCGCTCGTCCTCGCCAGGCCAGCCTCCCCTCCTCACAGGTCTTCGGCCGCCTCGCCTCTGACCCACCTCGCCCCGAGGCCGCCACGAAGTCGCCGTCTCGTCTCCCTTTGTGGCCGCGGTCGACCTCGCCCCGCCCAAGCTCGGCCAGCCATGCCCCCGTCGACCTCGGCCTGCGGGGTTCCTCTCCGCTGCCGACCTGCACCTCGTTGCCCGGGCCTCCTCTACGGGCCACCGCGCGCCTCCACCTCGGCCTCCGGATCCTCGCCCCACTGCCTCGGGTCCGCTCCGCTCCAGCCGAGCCCGGCCTCTCCATCACCACCCCGCCGCCTCGTGCCTCGCGGGCCCCGCCTAGCCGTGCCGCGTCCGCCGCCAGCCTCGCCGCGATCCTCCCCACCTCCCGCATCAGGCCGCCTCCTCCCTGGCTCCTCACCAGCAGCCGTCGGCATCGATACCCCAAGCCCCGTCCTCTGTCCACCGCCGTCTTCGGCCTCCACCGCCATGCGCCCTCGTCGCCTCCTCCGTCACCGGAGCCTGGACCCCACGCCTCTCCCTCGACCTGGGACGCGTCGCCGCCGTGGGCTCGACATCGGCAGCCCGCCGCACCGCTGCCCCGAGCTGCCTCAACCCCCCCGCGTGGAGCCTCCGCCACAAGCGCCGCCGTGCCGGCCCTGTTTCTCTTCTGCAGCTGCCGAGGTCGCCTCCGTCCGCTCTGCCTCCTGCCGACCCGGCCAAGCCTGGCCTCGCGTTCGTCCTCTACTTGAATGGTTGTCTAGTTTTTATCTAGTAGTGCTATGAGGATGATGGTGGGGTGTAGATGTGGATGTTGTGGTTGTGGATACTGCAAACGGAACGTGGCATCTGATCTGGTACCGACAAGATCTTCGACGCCCAGGGACGACTTCATGGAACCAAGGACCCGACGCCAAGATCTTTTGACGACCCACGGGAGAAGTTAAGCGGGGAGAATCACACCCGGTGACCCCGAAGACCGATCCCGCCGAGACCGAACCGGCACGCCAAGTTCTTCCTCTCGGACGCCGAGACCCAGGACGCCAAGATCTCCACTGTGGAACTACAAGACCGACGACATGACCCGACGATCGCGGATGCGACAAGATCGTCCCCAACCCGCCAAGTTCGCCTACCTGGACCTCGTGCAACAAGATCTACTTCCCGGATCCGAAGACCCCGGTACCCGATCCATTCAAGTTCGCCATCGACGACAAGATCGACCGCTTGGAACCCTAGATCTCCGTCACGTCATGACAAGTTCTCCATCCTGTAGCCGAACCTCGCCGCCCCTGTCGAACCCCAGAACCCCCAAGATCTTCCGAACCCAGATGTGTGAACCTTTTCCCGAGGCCCCATTTTATAAATGCTATATATAAAACTTGTTGCATATTAATTGTTCATCACGCATGCATATCATAATATGCCAGATCTTCTGTCGTGGTATTAAATATTGCATCCGGTGTTTCTTCTAGTGTTTACTTCTTCGCGGATTAGACCGATGAGTGGATGCGAGTAACGACAAGTTCTCCGGATATGATCCTTCGGCAGTGTTTCCCAGGCGAGCATCTCTTCCCCCTTCTACCTATTTTGCATTTATAGTCTTTATTTCCTCCTGTTGATCTATTGCTATCCGTGTCGCGATGCTTTAGTGTGCCGTACCAGTTATATCCCGTGCAGCCTCGATATAGCCTTGGACACCTCCCATTACCTGTGTTTGGTAGATAACTGGCCTTGCGAGTCATAGTTGCTTGCTCAGGTGCGATCTTGTGCTGTCAAGTACCACCGTTGTTGGAATGCTGGCAGATGTTTATTGGTGGAGATGCTTACTGGTGGAGATGATCATGACTTTAAATACAACTATTAAAATGCTAGATATAACTAATGCAGAGGCATCGGTGGGCAATAGATGTTATTTGGTTCTTCCACGCTCACTTGTGTCCCGTAGGACCCCGAGTACTTGATACCTGTTCCTTGATTTTTCGCACTATCCACATCCGGGAGGCCTTATGGACCCCCCTGAGCCAGAGCTTGATTCATTTCTATTTCTTGGGGCCACAAGTAGTTTGGGGCTTTATTACTATCCTATACCTATGCCATGCTTTACCGCTTTATTTAAGATTGTGCGTGGAGCACCTGTACTGTTTTCGATCGCGCCATGTTTTCGCGGTATCGACAAGCCCAGCCACACTTTTGGTTTCCCAGTCGTTTACAGCCGTCGTCGCAAACCCTGGGTCCGTTCCGGAGCCGGCCAACTTCGTTGCGGGTAGCTTAGTGGGGTGGCCCCTGAAATATTTATGAATCCTGTGATCGCTTTGTCGTGAATGCCTCGTTGGGTTTTGAGTTGGTTTTTCCGAGGTTGATCGAGTGTGTGTTGCTATTTGTGCACCCCTGCAGGGTAAAACTTTCTAAAAGCCGTGTCCGCGGTTATGGACGACTTGGAGCACAGTATCTCGATCATAGACAAGCATAACTAAAGTAGTGCTATAAATTTGACTTAATATATCTGACTAGTAATCAGCTTCACTATAACGGAATGGATATTAAAATGCCAACCACTGGTGGAAATGGGTTGTTTTGTTGTACTTGCCTAGTAAGTATTGCAACTCCAATGGAATGTGATAAAAGTGTCAACAACTGCTGGGTTTTGGGATTCCTCAGGACAATTATATCTGACTAGTAAATGTCCCAACTACAATGGAATGGTGATTAAAACTGCCCACTACTTATGCTATCAGGACGGCCCATGCTATCTATATCTGATTAGTAAGAGCTTCAACTATAACAGAATGAGTAAAATTGCCACCGTGTGAGTTCCTCGGTTTGACTTCCTCGTTTGGTCTCGAGGGGGAAAACCAGGATGGGTTTGTTTGGTGTTAGCTTCAGGTTGGATCCGAATAGGCGTTTCTTATCCCTCTCTGATAACCGCCAGTTGTATCGAGTCTCTATAGGTTGTTTAGTGCAGCTGCGCTGCCGCTTCAGCCCACCATACCTATGTAGGCGAGAGCCGCCGAATTCTAGCCTCGCCGTGTACTGGCCTCAGTACTGACGCTCCTATTTTTCCTTTGCCCTTTGTCGGCACCCCTTTTGTTTTAGCAGGTTTGAGATTGCCGTCGTTAGCAGGGTTACCCTTCCGGCTTGGCCTGGACAGGGTTATGGACACCAATGGTTATTCTTCAGGGCTCTTAGCCCCATCTGCATATTGTCCGTAGTCGGACGCTCTATCGTTTTCAAGGTGATTTGGATCTTTGTATATTATATCTGTATTCTTGACTCATGGAGTCGTTGTTGTATATATATGATCTGTGGGTCCCATCGAGGACTGATGTGTAATGGTATTACTTCGTTTTCCACCCGCACGAAAGTGCCTGGTGAGCGTCCTTGAATCGTTTCTATGCGGGTTTGGCGGGAAGCGCTAAAACTTGCATAGGGCCGATTTGAGGGTGTTACACCTACCTACCTCCCGCGCGTGGCGGTCTGGAGCGAGTGGCCTGGGTGGGCCGGCTGCCCAGCATGCGGCCCACGCGCGCCCCTGCGGCCTGGTGCGCCAGTGGCGATAGTCAGCTAAAAGAACATGTGTGCCCCATGTATGGTTTTGCTAATTAATGACAATCTTTATGCACTTATGTTTGCATTGAGTTTTACTTGTAGGATTTGTCCATAGGCAATGCTTGAACCATATGTTGGCTTCAAGGTTGGAAGAAGAAGAAAGTGAAGAAGATCAAGTGGTGATCAAGGTTTCAAGGAATGATCCGGAGATTGGTCAAGTAGAAGTTGAGCCTATGGCAAGTGTGTCTTGAATAATAAGATGGTCTCAAGTGTAGCTTGCCATCCTTATGGTGATCATGGATATGTGAACATATGCCTAAAAGAGAGGCTCTTCCATAGTGGAGTATGGGGAGCAAATTCCAAGTCTTCACCAAGCTAGCGCAATCAAGAAAGGTGTTCCATCTTGAGGTGTAGAAGATCGTCATCATCAACATCAAGTGGAATATACACAAGGCAATTGTTTGATCTTGATAGGGTTTCTTTCTTATCAGTCTTGTGGTGTTAGTTGGGGAGACCGATTTATAGGATAGATAACTGTACTATCAAGAGGGGCTCTCGAGTGAGTAACTTGATCATATCCCTCGGTGAGAGCTCAAACCTTTGCATACATGGCATCATCTTTCTTGGTTCTTATTTGGGTCTTACTCATGTGAGTATTTAGAGCTTGTGTTAATCTCCATGACAAGCTTAAGTTCATCGAAAACGAGTTTCATATACATTCTCTATTGCATTTTCGATGTTGGAGGTTTTATCGGTTCGTCTTTTTGGGAGAGGTCAAACCTTTCGTCATTTGGTTCTATCCTACCTTGATGGACTATGATGTTTCTCTGGATGATCTTGTAGAGCTCATTTTCCTCTTTAAAACGATCCTACGATCATCAAAAACAGAGTCCGGATGCAAAAGTTATGATTGTTTCAGTTTTGCTGTTTCTGCCAGTTTTCAGGGGGGCGGATTATCCGGCCATGGGGGCGGATTATCCGGCCCAATTTTTGGGAAACGGCTAAGGACTTTGAGGCGTGGCTCTCTGTAATAGGGGCGGATTATCCGGGCCTCTGGGGGCGGATTATCCGGCCCAAATATCCGCCCCCTATACAGAGGGTCGCGCCGCGAACTCCTTAGCCATATTTTGGCCCGGGGAACCCGGAATATCCGGGGGAGGGGTGGATTATCCGGCCTGGGAGGTCCCAAACGGTCATATTTC
The DNA here is from genome assembly GCA_910589775.1 of Avena eriantha. NCBI lineage: Eukaryota > Viridiplantae > Streptophyta > Magnoliopsida > Poales > Poaceae > Avena > Avena eriantha. The sequence goes on from OU342742.1 coordinate 203,008,178, forward strand.
ATTGGGAAGGGGTATAAATAGACCCCTTCTTCCTCCTTAGGCTAGTTTCTTGCATTCTCTCTCTCCTCGATTGTTTTGACCTTTAAGAGCTTGCAAATACTCTCAATCCCTCCCATATTTCTTGAATATTTTGGGGGGATTTGAAAGGGGGATCTAGATCTACAACTCCACCAATCCATCTCTCCTCTATGTGAGGGGAACATATTGGGATCTAGATCTTAGGGTTTCTTTTGTGGATTTCCTCTTGTGTTCTTCCTCTCTTATTCTCCCACTAGCTTTTGTAGCTTTGGTGGAATATGGGAAAGAAGGACTTAAGCACTTCTTGTGTTCTTGCCATTGCATTTGGTGCATCGGTTTGAGTTCTCGGTGAGGATTCGATTGGGTGAAAGGTGAGAAGCTTTTTACTCTTGGGTTCTTGGAACCCTAGACGGTTTAGTTATTTTGCAGGTTTGTGGATTACTTGGGGCCTCCAACTAAGTTGTTGAGCTTTCCCCGAGCTTGTTTGTTGGGAACCTCCAATTGAGTTGTGTAGAAGTGCCCCCAATCTTTGTGAGAGGTTACAGATTGCCACCGACAAGTGCACCGATAGTGAAGAAGTGAACCATGCCTCTTTTGGCGAGGTTCACAGGAGAATAGGGTGAGGCCTTTTGTGGCGTGGTGGTATTAGTACCGCCCACCCCTCCAACGAGACATACTCTCTTTATGGGAGGAACTCGGTAGTAAATCATCGTCTCCGCGTGCCTCGGTTATCTCTATACCCGAGCTATTTACTTTTGCACTTTACTTTGTGATAGCCTTTGTGCTTGAAGTCTTATATCTAGTTATCACATAGTTGCTTGTTTTTCTTAGCATAAGTTGTTGGTGCACATAGGTGAACCATAGTTTATATAGGTTTTGTGCTTAACAAAGTAAACGCTAGTTTTATTCCGCCTTTGTTAAGCCCTTCTCATAAAAGTTTTAAACCGCCTATTCACCCCCCTCTAGGCGGCATCTGTATCCTTTTCAATTGGTATCAGATCCTGGTCTCTCATTTTAGGCTTCACCGCCTTGAGAGTAAATATGTTGGCTAGGTGGTTAGTACACAATGACATTTTCATATTCGATGGCACATATTATGAGATTTGGAAAATTTGTATGCTTAATCATTTCAGGCCATGGACCCAAATTTGGAGCGAATCATAGATATAGGTCTTTCTCCTCCAATGGATTTCCTTAATCTATCTCGTGAGGATGAGAAAAACTTATATCTCGATGCTCAAGCTTCTAATGTGCTTGTTAATGCTTTGAGCCATGTAGTTACTTCTTCAGTCATACCTTTTTGGAGCGCTCATGAGTTATGGACAAAACTTCAAGATAAATATGTTGTGTCCAATATTTTTGAGGATGATTGTGTTGCTTCCACTTCCGGTCGAGATGAGTTCTCATCTTCTACCACTTCACCAACATGTGATTTTTCACAAGGTAATGATATGGTAAGTGGTGATAGAAATTTCAATATGGATAGTGTGCTTACTATTTGTAGTCCCTCCTCTCTATCTAGTTGCAATGATCTATCTTTGGACTTTAACACTTCTAGCACTACAAACTCCTTACATGCTTGTCTTGATAGTCCTTGCATATCATGTGTAAGTTGTTTGAGTAAATCTCATGATGATATGCTTGATATTCCTTGTTGCCATGATATAAATGCTTATATTTCCTCTAGTTGTTGTGTTTCTAACAATGTAGAGGAAACTAAATATTCTACAGGTCAAGACAACATCTTGAATGAAGCCTCAAGTAATTCTGCGTTATCATCATCTCATGGTTCCAATCTATGCCTTATGGCTAGGGATTCAAAGGTATATCCTACTTTGGAACCCAATACCTCTTGTGATGATGAGGATGAGTATAATGAGGAAGAAGAGATTGATGTTGATTTGTTACATGAAAAGGGTGAGATTGTTTATCATGCTCTTGTTAAGAATAATATTGCTTTCTCTAACTTTGTTGAAATCTTGGGTTTTGCTATTGAGAGCAAAGAACGTATTGATAAGTTAGAAGCTCAAATTGAGGAGCATGAGAAAACAATTGACAAAATGAGTAGCCTTGAGCGTGAGTATGCTAATGATATTGCAAATCTAAATGAAGCTCTTGAAGAAGCACAAGCAACCAAACAATCTCTTGAGGAGACGTTTACTCTAGAAGTGTCTAAAGTAAAGGAAACCCGTGATAAAGCTCTTGAGGTGGCAATTGATCTCAAAACAAAATATAATGAGATTGCCAAGTTGTCTTCTACTATTGCTAATTATAATGATGCTTGTGCTACTAACTCTATTTCTTGTGAAGCATCTATTTTGAAGGAGAATGTTGAGCTAAAGGCTCAACTTGCTTTGCTAACTAGCAATTATGGGAAATTGGAAGAAAGTCGTGTTATGCTATCAAGCTCTCATGAGGATCTTCTAGCCTCCCATGATAGGCTAAAGTTAGCTCATGAGGCTATTGTGTCAAAGGTAACATCTAATGAGCCTCATGTGGACATTATCACTACATCCACTACAAATGTCGTACTACCATGTGCTAGTCCTAGTAATTCATCATCTCATATTATTGCTACATCTTGTAATGAATTACATTCCTTGCCTTGTTGCTCTAACAATGAAGCTTCTACTTCCTCTAGTATTTGTGTTGATACTAACCATGTAGAGGAAATCAAAGATCTCAAGGCTCAAGTCTCATCTTTGAAGAGGGACTTAAAAGAGGGTAATGAATGGAGGGCCACACTCAACAAGATCTTGAGTGTGCAAAAATTCCCAAATTACAAGAGTGGGCTTGGATTCTAATCCAATATCAAGAACAAGTCCACTAACAATAATAAGTTCAAGAGAAACAAGAAGAAGGGCCAAGAACATGTCAAGAATTTGGCCAAGATTGTTTTCTTCAAGTGCAAAATTGAAGGGCACCATGTTAGATCTTGCCCATACTCTTAGTGAGAAGCAAAAAGGGAAGAGGCCTCAAGTTCAAGGTCATGGTGTAACTCAAGTTGAAGAAAGGCCACTTCGCAAAAAGAATCAAGATAATACTCCCATGGTGGATAAATCAAGTGTGAAGAAATGGAAGAAAAGAACTTGCTACATATGTCGTGAGAAAGGTCACTTCTCTTCTTCATGCACTATTGGTAACTCCTCATCCAACCCTATTATGATTGATGATGTTTATTCTCTTCATAAGGATGAGGTTGGAAATGTGTTTGCCAAATATGTTGGTGCCCAATGTGGTGTCAAGAGAAGAACCATTTGGGTTGCCAAGCCTATTGTGACAAACTTCTTAGGACCCAACTTGGTTGGGGACCAACAAGCTAAAACTTGATCAATAGGTGTTGGTGGAGGGCATTGGAGACTTGGATGCATCATGAAGAATTAAGGGAACTTCATCAATTATATTGTCCCAATCCAAGTGGTTTGTATTATCTTATCTCTATCATATATCCATTGTCCCTCTTTGTGGTAACATGTTCTCATCTCATTTACATTTAAAGTTACTCGCCCCGTGTGCATGTGTTGGTTTTGTACCTTGCATGTGTTTTTATATGTTGTGCATAACCACTTACTTATCTTGAGTTATCAAGTTTATTTGTGTATGTTGGCTTGCACACCATGTACTTGTTTTTTGTATTGAGCCTTTATTGAATCTTCATGTTATCTCATTTTTGGATATTTCTTTGACTTGAAATCGTTTAGTGCTCTATTTGATGTCGGTAGAGATGATGATCCCATGTGGGTGCATTTTGTATTCAAATGCAAAATCTTAAATAATGCACTAACCATGGGGGAGTTTTCCTATATTGTGTAGAACACTCCTTTTATGCTTCTTCACAACATGTTTTCCTCCATATCGTGTTTTATGTCTTTGGAAGATAAATTTTCTTTTGGTACTTTGTGACATCTTGAAAAGTGTTGAGAGTTTGGTGTGGTTTTTTAAACCTTTCTCTTTTTTGGGAGTTTGCTTTATCTCATTCCTTGCTAACTTTTTTTGACTTTTTAGAATGAGATAAATCCTTGAGCATTTGTGTTTTTGTCTATCTCTTTCTCTTTGTTTTTTGCCTCGTTCATTTGTTGAACATGTGGTCTTTCATGAGTTGATTTGGTTATTTGATATAATTTGAACAACCTTTTATCGTGTCACACTTTGGTGTTTCGTCTTGGTTTACTTGGTATTTTGTTCAAATTGTATCTCCTTTTGTTCTTGAAAGTAGTGTGCATGCATATTTACTAAATGTATATATTATGGCGTGCTTGCTTTACTTGATCCAATATATAGGGGAAACTCCACAAAATCCTAATTGGCTAAGATGTGCATGAAATTCAATTTCATATCAATATGCACATATTTATGTTGAGTCTCTCCTATGTATTGTAGTTTCTCTAACTACTTTGGACCCAATAAGTATAAGGATCATATTGTACTTGAATTTTGTTTTAGGTACATTGGAGGTGCATTGGATGCTTGTCTCTTTCATAAGGAATAAGTGATGACTCAATGATAATTAGAGACAATCAAGGATTATCAACAAACTCCTATCTACTTGATCACACCAATGATATCTCGGTAACAAGTAGTTCTTACTCATGCATACATATATCATCTTCCAACCTATGGTAGGTTGCATTTTGCATGATTTTTTTATTTGCAATTTTTGTGGTTCTTTCTTTGGCCTTAAAGAACACTCTCTATTGCATATGTGAGTAAGTTGTGATGAGTGCATATAATTGGGACTATATAAAATCATGCTCATGATTCACAAATCCTAAATATGTCAATCTAGCAATTATATTGCCTATTGTTTCCTCAAAGTACTCACATGTGCAATATTGATGAATTTGCAAAGTTGATTATTTCTTTGTGATACTTGATTCCTCTGGCAATACATTCCAACTATATCTACTTCCCTTAGTGATATTTGTGATGTATTTGATATGTTTGTGGTTGACGTTCATGAATATACAATAAGATAAAATTGAGCCTTTTGTCCATGCTATCAAGCAAAGATCTTAGTGATGTATTTTCATGACTTTGTTTTGGATATCTTGCTCTATTTGTTTTAGTATCTATTTTGTGTGTACATGTTTCTTTGTGGATCAATATCTTTGTGAGATTGTCTACTTAGAAACTTATACACATGAGAGATGTTACTTCTCTATTTTTGATATCTTTCTTTGTTTCGCGTGTGTTGTATGGTCATACTAAGCAATATCATTCATTGAAGACTATGTTGATGCTCAATGATCATCCTTGCATTATTATTATACTATGCTTTGTCATGCCTCTTACACATCCTTGTGGTTGAGCCTTCTATTATGTTGTCTTTTACTCATTGCTCAACCATTTGTTTATTACAAGTTTTATGCCTTGGTATATGCTCTTTTGTACATAGTTGGGTTTTAAATAATATCCAGGGAGTGAGGATGCCATGTTTGTCCATATTGTATTTAAATGCAAATTATAATTTTTAAACAAACCTTGGGGAGCCTCCTTGTATTATGTAGAACATTCTCCTTTCAATCTTATCATAATATCAATCTTTCTTTTGGTATGTTCTTTTTGTCAAGTGTTTTTTTTGGATCTTTTGATTGCTTGCTTCATTTGTTGATGCTTCTTCAGCTTGTTATTTTTTTGCAATCTTTTGATCCTCAATATTGTTTAACCTCCTCCTAAGTAGTCGTCATTGGATACGTGCATTTTATTCCACTCACACTACGACAAATGTACACGTTTTGGAGGAATTATCACTCTATTGGCCGTCTAGAGCTTTTCACCCATTTTGGCAATCGATGCCAATGGGGGAGAAGTTTTGGAGGGTTTAAGGGAAGTTGGTCTCATGCTCTTGCATCTTTGTTATTGCTTTGCATGTTGAATATATAGATATAAACCCTCTCAAAGGGATTGTCATCAATTACCAAAATGGGGGAGACTGAAAGAACATGTGTGCCCCATGTATGGTTTTGGTAATTAATGACAATCTTTATGGACTTATGTTTGCATTGAGTTTTACTTGTAGGATTTGTCCATAGGCAATGCTTGAACCATATGTTGGCTTCAAGGTTGGAAGAAGAAGAAAGTGAAGAAGATCAAGTGGTGATCAAGGTTTCAAGGAATGATCCGGAGATTGGTCAGTAGAAGTTGAGCCTATGGCAAGTGTGTCTTGAATAATAATATGGTCTCAAGTGTAGCTTGCCATCCTTATGGTGATCATGGATATGTGAACATATGCCTAAAAGAGAGGCTCTTCCATAGTGGAGTATGGGGGAGCAAATTCCAAGTCTTCACCAAGCTAGCGCAATCAAGAAAGGTGTTCCATCTTGAGGTGTAGAAGATCGTCATCATCAACATCAAGTGCAATATACACAAGGAAATTGTTTGATCTTGATAGGGTTTATTTCTTATCGGTCTTGTGGTGTTATTTGGGGAGACTGGTTTATAGGATAGATTACCGTACTATCAAGAGGGGCTCTCGAGTGAGTAACTTGATCATATCCCTCGGTGAGAGATCAAACCTTTGCATACTTGGCATCATCTTTCTTGGTTCTTATTTGGGTCTTACTGATGTGAGTATTTAGAGCTTGTGTTAATCTCCATGACAAGCTTAAGTTCACCAAAAACGAATTTCATATGCATTCTCTATTGCATTTTCGATGTTGGAGGTTTTATCGGTTCGTCTTTTTGGGAGAGGTCAAACCTTTCGTCATTTGGTTCTATCCTACCTTGCTGGACTATGATGTTTCTCTGGATGATCTTGTAGAGCTCATTTTCCTCTTTAAAACGATCCCAAGATCATCAATACGGAGTCCGGATGCAAAAGTTATGATTGTTTCAGTTTTGCTGTTTCTGCCAGTTTTCAGGGGGGTGGATTATCCGACCATGGGGGCGGATTATCCGGCCCAATTTTTGGGAAACGGCTAAGGACTTTGAGGCGTGGCTCTCTGTAATAGGGGCGGATTATCCGGGCCTCCGGGGGCGGATTATCCGGCCCAAATATCCGCCCCCTATACAGAGGGTCGCGCCGCGAAGTCCTTAGCCATATTTTGGCCCGGGGAACCCGGAATATCCGGGGGAGGGGCGGATTATCCGGCCTGGGAGGTCCCAAACGGTCATATTTCGTTGGGGAGGGGTATAAATAGACCCCTTCTTCCTCCTTAGGCTGGTTGATTGCATTCTCTCTCTCCTCCATTGTTTTGACCTTCAAGAGCTTGGAAATACTCTCAATCCCTCCCATATTTCTTGAATATTTTTGGGGGATTTGAAAGGGGGATCTAGATCTACAACTCCACCAATCCATCTCTCCTCTATGTGAGGGGAACATATTGGGATCTAGATCTTAGGGTTTCTTTTGTGGATTTCCTCTTGTGTTCTTCCTCTCTTATTCTCCCACTAGCTTTTGTAGCTTTGGTGGAATTTGGGAAAGAAGGACTTAAGCACTTCTTGTGTTCTTGCCATTGCATTTGGTGCATCGGTTTGAGTTCTCGGTGAGGATTCGATTGGGTGAAAGGTGAGAAGCCTTTTACTCATGGGTTCTTGGAACCCTAGACGGTTTAGTTATTTTGCAGGTTTGTGGATTACTTGGGGCCTCCAATTAAGTTGTGGAGATTTCCCCGAGCTTGTTTGTTGGGAACCACCAATTGAGTTGTGTAGAAGTCCCCCAATCTTTGTGAGAGGTTACGGATTGCCACCGACAAGTGCACCGATAGTGAAGAAGTGAACCGGGCCTCTTGTGACGAGGTTCACGGGAGAATAGGGTGAGGCCTTTTGTGGCGTGGTGGTCTTAGTACCGCCCACCCCTCCAACGAGACGTACTCTATTTATGGGAGGAACTCGATAATAAATCATTGTCTCCGCGTGCCTCGGTTATCTCTATACCCGAGCTATTTACTTTTGCACTTTACTTTGTGATAATCTTTGTGCTTGAAGTCTTATATCTAGTTATCACATAGTTGCTTGTTTTGCTTAGCATAAAGTTTTGGTGCACATAGGTGAACCGTAGTTTATATAGGTTTTGTGCTTAACAAAGTAAATGCTAGTTTATTCCGCCTTTGTTAAGCCCTTCTCATAAAAGTTTTAAACCGCATATTCACCCCTCCTCTAGGCGGCATCTGTATCCTTTTCATCAGCGTCCAGCCCGGATGGGCTGCTGCTCGCCCGTGGCTTGCTTGGTCCGCCTGCTCCTCACGCGTCCATGGGCCGGGTTGAGCAGGTCGGCCGCGGCTGGATGTTGCCCCCGTGCGGCGCGGTGTATCTGCCGCCCACGTGGCTAGGCTGTTTTCTTTTATTCCTTTTCTTTTTCTACAGCTTTTCTTTTAGGATATTTCCCTTTGGGGATTTGGCCTAATATAAAATTTGCTTTTATAAATCTTAATTTAAATATTATTTAGAATGTATTAATTCATAATTAACATATAATAAATGTATATTTAAATTCTCATTTATCCGAAAACACTTTTTATGTCTTTTCCTTTATTCTTTCTCCGAACAACTTTGGATCTCTGCGGAACATTTCCGGCTTTCTCTTTCTCTACTGTGATTTCATCTTACGAATGATCGCTCTCATCGTACCCTTAAGTGTATCCCCTCACAGCTCGGGAATGCTCTAGACATGATCTATTTCAAAATGATCAACAGAGGGACTAGGGATGTCCATGTGACCCCTATGCATTCCTGATGACAATATCGTTTGAACCGGTAAATGTGGCATCCATATTCCTTTTCTTTCTTGATACGACTTGTCCGAGATCTGATCATTGGTATCACATACCTTGTTCAATCTCGTTAACAACAAGTTCTGTTTTCTTGTTACCGTGATATTAAATCCCCTTGACCGAGTCACATGTTGCCAAATTTATGGATGTAATCTTACCAAGATGGCCGTATGTATCTTTACCCGTCATGTGGGTGAACAAATCCCGCTCTTGACATATATTGCCTCTACGATTCCTCCAAGTACCTGAACACACCTTTATTGCCACAGTATTACCAGATGACGTTTGATGCTATCTAAGAACTCTCGGGAGACAGTGATTGATATAGCCTCGCGGTCTAAGGAATTAGGAGTCTATATTTAGCTGTTACAACAATGAACTATATGACTTGATTGTGTTGTAATCCTTCGAGGAATGTCCATCACATCATTGTCCAATGATATGACCCCGTTGTCAATTGGCATAAATTCTCATGATCTTGAAACCCAGATCATCCTCATGATCAACGAACTAGTATGAATAGAGGCTACTAGGGACTTGGTTGTTTCATACCACACTTGTACCAATGTTTCTACTTGATACAGTTCTAACACAATATGAAACTATTATAAACTAATTGAGATATGACAATAAAACCTATTTATTATTTGCCTCTAGGGCATATCTCCTTCATCTAGATCTTAGAGAATTTGGTGTTCTCTTATGTGTTCTTCGTCTCTTATTCTCGCAATAGCTTTTGTAGCTTTTGTGGAATTTGGGAGTGAAGAACTTGCCTTTCATTTGGTGCATAGGTTTGACTTCTTTATGGAGATTCAACAAATAAAAGATTGTGGGCTTGTTACTCTTGGGTTCTTGGAACCCTAGGCGGTTGTGTGGTAGTGGTGTTGTTCACTTGGGGCCTCCAATTGAGTTGTGGATATTCCTCAAGATACATGCCTTGATGGTGATTATTGAGAGCCTCCAATTGAATTATGGAGATTGCCCCAATCTTATACAGGTTTGGTAACCACCCTCAGGCATCCCATAATAGATCAAGTGCCTGCCTTTTGTGGTGCGCACTCAGGAGAATAAGGTGTGCCATGTTTGACATGTGTGAGTAGTGTGCCTATGCATCTTGGGGTGAGGCCTTGTGTGGCGTTGGGCGAGCATCGAGACACCACATCTCAAGGTGAGCCATTTGTGGAGTTCGGAGAGCATTACACCATCGCATCTCTCCAATAGATACGTGCTTCTTTGGAAGTGAACTTTGGGATAAAATCATCGTCTTCACGTCCATCGGTTATCTCTACACTCGAGCCCTTTACTTATGCACTTTACATTGTGATAGCCATTGTTCTTGAAGCAATCTATCTTGCTATCACCTTGTTACTTGCCTTGATTAGCATAGGTTTTTGGTGCACTCAGTTCAACCTAGTGAATTTAGGTTTTGTGCTTGATCAATTAAACACTAGTCTTATTCCGCATTTATTAGAGTCTAAACTCTAATTATTTTAAACGCCTATTCAAACACCCCTCTACAAGACATCCATTGTTCTTTCGGTTGTAATTTCTAAGTATGTACAATTTGTTGGAAAAGGCTATGGTGTGGAGGTCCGTTCCACCTATCTTTGTTAGACTCATGTACCAAAGTTATTAATCAATATGTGGCACTTACGACATTTTCATATTAACTTTGGTTGCATGACGTGGCTAGCTAATATGATTTTAATTACAAAGATCACTTTTTATCAAAGGTTCTAAGTGCCAAGTTTGTGTACAAGAAAAGCAACCCAGCAAGTCTCATACGATTGTGGAACCAGGAAACTTAGCACCACTAGAACGTATACATTTGGATCTCTAAGGGATGAATGGTGTTTTGGCAAAAGATGGAAAAATATACTTCATGACGTTGATTGGTGACTCCACTAGATACCGTTATATATGTTTATCTTCTAAAATCTAAAGATGAAGATTTGAATTACTTCAAAATCTATAAATCTTAAGAAGAAAACCAACTTGATCTTAAATCAAGCGGCTAAGGTCTAATCATGGTGGAGAGTGCTTTTCAAATGAATTCGATTTATTTTGTGGAGAACATGGTATTATCCATGATAGGACGCCTCCCTACTTACCTCAGTCAAATGGGTTGGCCGAAAGAAAGAATTGTACTCTAAATGATTTGGTTAACACCATGTTAGATAGACCGGGTCTTTGCAAGTAACGGGGGAAGGCGCTAATGACCGCGTGTCATGTCCTAAACCGTATTCCCATAAAGGATAAACCCATGAATTCATTTGAGGAATAGGAAAACAAAAGGCTTAAAATCTCTTACTTACAAACTTCGGGTTATTTGGCGAAAGTAAATATTCCAGTACCCAAGAAGCGAAAGATTGAACCAAAAACCATGGGTTGTGTTTTTTTGGGATATTCTTTTCATAACATTGGCTATAGATTTTTGAGAGTAAACTCTTATGTACCTGAAATGCTTGTTGGTAAAATTATGGATCGAATTATGTGACTTTATTTGAGGACATCTTTCCCATGAAAGGTATGCCTAGCTCATCAAATCAGGAGATGACTAGTTCATCTAGTGAGGAATCAGTTACAATTCCTAAACCCACTATTTCAAGAGAACACTATGTTGATCCTAAGGAGGATGGCAATGAATCTCCTAAAAGGATAAATAGACAGAGGACTGAGAAGTCCTTTAGTGATGGTTTCATTGTGTACCTCATGGATAATACCCCCACTTCTATTTCAGAAGCCTATGCATCTCAAGATGCTGACTACTAGAAATAATTTGTCTATAGTGAGATGGATTTCATCTTAGCTAATGGAACTTGGGAGGTAATTGATCGTCCTTATGAGTGTAAATATGTTGGATGTAAGTGGGTGTTCAAGAAAAAGTTTAGGCCTGATGGTACTGTTGAAAAGTACAAGGCATGGTTTGTGGCTAACGGTTATATCGAGAAAGAAGACGAAGACTTCTTTGACACATACTCACATGTAGTCAGATTGACCACTATTCAACTACTACTTTCCTTGGCTTCCTCTCACTGTCTTCCTGTTATTCAAATGGACGTTAAGACTGCTTTCCTAAATCGAGAGTTGGATGTGGAAATTTATATGGAGTATCCCGATGGGTATGTAGTAGATGGTCAAGAAGGAAAGGTGTGTAAGTTACTAAAGTCTATGTATGGTCTTAAGCAAGCACCTAAGCAGTGGCACGAGAAGTTTGAAAGAACTTTAATTGCTGAAGGCTTTGTTGTAAACGAAGCTGATAAGTATGAATACTATCGTCATGGTGGAAGCTACTGAAAGATGGCAGTGGTGGGATTACACTGCTTTAATCCCACTATGAGGAGAAGATATTGAGTCACTTAGGGTATAGAGATTGCAAGTCCTCTCCAACACCTTATGATTTGAGTGTGCTACTTTGAAAGAATCGAACGATAGCTAAAGATCAATTGATATATTCTCAAATCATTGGCTCGCTTTTATATTTAGCTAGTGCCACGAGGCCTAACATCTCGTTTTATGTAAGCAAACTCAGTCAATTTGTGTCAAATCCTAGAGATGATCATTGGCATGCTCTCAAGAGAGTTTTGCGCTACTTAAAAGGCACTGTGAGTTATGATATTCACTATGTTGGGTATCCATGGGTACTTAAGGGTTATAGTGATTCAAACTGGATCTCTAATGCTGATGAGATTAAGGCCATAAGTGGTTATTTTTTTCCACTTGGTGGTGGCGCTGTTTCCTGAAAGTCTTGGAAGAAGACCATCTTAACAAGGTCAACAATGGAAGAAGAACTCATAGCACTAGACATAGCCACTATTGAAGCAGAGTGGCTTCATGAGATCTTGATGGACTTACCTGTGGTTGAAAAATCAATACCCGCCATCTTGATGAACTGTGATAATCAAACTATGATTTTCAAAGTAAACAGTTCTAAGGATAATATGAAGTCATCAAGGCATGTGAAGAGTAGACTGAAATCTGTCAGGAAATTGAGAAACTCTGGAGTTGTTGCATTGTATTATATCCAAACATCTAAGAACCTAGCAGATCCCTTCACAAAGGGTCTATCACGCAATATGATAAATAATGCATCGAGGGAGATGGGTTTGAGACCCATGTCATGAGTTGTCCTCAGTGGTAAACCACTCTATGTGGTCGAAGATTCTGTGAATTAGAGTTGGGAGACAAGTTGTTGGTTAGCTGGGAGAAGAGTATCCCTAGATATTTGACCTCTCCGTGAAGATGCAATACTCTCCTAATCTGCAAGGAAAGTTGATATATATCTTAATGTGTTTCAAGTGACTTATCTAAGCAGATATGTCATCCTGCAGAGCATCTCCTAAGAAACACAGATACATGGGTCTGGCTATCAAACGTCACAGTCTGTGAAAGTTGGATGCTCTCTAATAAACTCAAGAATGGTCCTAGAGTATGACACATAAGCTCCAAACCACAGGGAAGCCATGAGGTATCCATGTATCTGTCTAAATTTTGTGTGAAACTAGTTTGCACAAAACTTGTAGTTCAAGGCATAGTCCACTATTCAAGTTGTCAACTCATGTAGCATAAAGTTTAATATGGAAGTTCAACTTAACAGGTCTCCATAAGCACCGCTATATAAAACAATGTTCTGGAACAAAGAAAAATGATATGATATGCCAGTAAGACTTTGTGGGGGATTGTTCGAGTTTGAGACATTTCGGTGTTGGGCCTTTGGCCCATAACTAAAGAAAATTATCAAATTCTCTTTGTCTCATTATGTGTGGCAGTACTAGTGGAGCTAAAGTTTAGTCCCACATTGCTAGTTGAGAGGAGGTTGCACCAGCTTATATAGGAGGTTGTTCTAACACTACTAAGTGAGCGATAAGAGAAGCAGCTCACGCGCACTCCTCGTCCGACACCATGCCACACCACGATGCGACGTGCACGTGTTGCGGGAACAAGCTGAGCAGTTGTTTATATTTTTGCTAGGATTTTTATGGGTCGTAGGAACAATCCACAAGCCAGATATTTTCTAGATTGCTTCCAGGTTTTCTCTGCCCTCTCAGATTTTCTCTGCCTTCTCCTTATTTTCAGGACCCTATCCCATGAAGCATACTGGAGAAGGAAAAGGATCTTATCCCTTAGAGCATCTCCAACAGGCGCGCCATATTTCGGCGTTGTAAAAGTCGATGCGCCCGCACTGGAAAAGTATATCGCGCGTTGCGCCCTGCTTTCCTCCACCGGAGGTGCTAAATTACAGCGCGAGCGCAGGCGCAAAAAATGCTCCTCCATTGGCGCTCCAAAATACAGCACGTAGCGCCAGCGGAAAACAACATTCACACACTACTGTGCATTCAACAATATCAAATACTCAAATAAATCATGAACCAAATGAACTACCATAGTGCAACACACAATTTGCATATCATGACATAGTTCAACAAACACACACAACATATTATAGTTCAAATGCACATAAAGTGCAAGACACAATTTGCATATCACAAATGCAAGAGACAATCTCACACTTCCACATTTTCCAAGTCATCGTCATCTTTTGCGTCTTCTTCATTGACACCCTGCCTTGAAGGAGGAAGAGAAGGATCCATAGAGGCCACGAATCCTCCAGGTGGTACTCCCATGGCTCCATAGATACCACTCACCGGTGCTCCCATGGTCCCTTCGAAGACTCCTCCATAGCTTGGTCCTCCCATGCCAGCCATGCCTCCCATGCCTCCCATGCCGGCCATGCCTCCAATGCCTCCCATTCCTCCTCCAAACATGGCCATGCCTCCTCCAAACATGTCGGTTGTGGGTGTGTTCATGTTGGTCACCAACAATCTTTTTTTGGCCAACACTTCATCACGAGAAAGGTTGATGTACTCATTTTTTCTTTCATCCAAGTTGGAAGTGTCCATCCAGAAGAGCTTCCTCTCTTCCTCCACTAAGCGTAGGTGCTCCTCATTGGCGAGCTTCTTCTCCTCCAATGCCAACTTCCTCTCCTCGTTGGCGACAAGCCTCTCCTCCAAAGTGGATCTCCGAGCCTCCATAGCCTCCATAGCCTCTTTCTCCAAGATTGTTGCCACCTTCCTATCTTCATTTGATTGCAACCTTGCTTTTGCAATCCTATCCATAGCAATCGCTATATCATCATCTCCAGCCTTCTTTCCCTTCATATATTTGGCGGCCTTCCTACCAAGCACATTCCTCCTTGCATTGGTAACCGAGTGAGGAGTGGAGCTTCTCTTCTTGCCTTCGTCACTTGAGTCATCATCATCTATGATTGTTGCATCACCGGTTGCATTGGTGGCCATGGTTGTCGCATCCAATTTTCCATGGGTCTTCCACTTCTCTTCATTCCCTAGCACTTCATAGCAATGATGCATCGTGAATGGCTTGCCAAGAATCTTGTTGCCTTTCTTGTTCTTTTTTCCCACATCTCTAAACAAGCATTGAGCCATGGAGTTCTACAAAGCAAATAAAAGAGAATAGATGAGCCATATAGAACAACAACCGTGCGTAAAGATGATTAATAAAGTAGTAGAATTTCTTACCCTATCGATATCATTTGTGCCACTTGGGTTAATGACATCAACATTGGCTTGCACGCCCGCCCACTTTGACAATCGGTGTTGATGCCCGACCAACGAGACCGAAGAGAACGCACGCTCCGCTTATTCCCACTTGTGTTGTTAGCGACAAAGTACTCCTTCATCCTAACCCAATAGGTCTCTCTAGTTTGGTCGGAGCCGGTTGTTGGATCCATTCCAATTGTCAACCATATATTGCAAAGCAACTTGTCCTCCGCTATGGTGTAGTTTGCCAACCGACCGGTAGGGCACGGTTCAATCAATCCCTCTTCTTCCCCATCGACATCCTCATATTCCTCCTCTTCAACAATGTTGTCATTCGCGAACGAAGATCCAACATTCATTGCGTCCATGAAAGCCGCGTCATCAACTCTACATTGCAATAAAATTCATGGCTCGTTGGCAATGTATGCATCTAAACTAAGAAATCGATAAAAAGAAATGGCATTTACCTCTCCGACACTTCATCGAACACCATGTGCGCGCCGGAAGGGTCGGCGGATGGCAGCGGAGGCGGTTGCGTATGATTGCTTGATGGAGCCGGCGGTGGAGGCTGTTGCATGCACCGAGTAGCCGAAGCCTTTCCCTTCTTCGATGGCTTGTCGGCACCTACCACGGGCGACGGCTTGTCGGGAACCTTCCTCTTGGCCGGCAGCCGCGCCTTGCCGGCGCCCTGCGTGGCGGCCACGTGCACGCGACAGGGCTTGTGTGCAGCATCGGGCGCGGTGGGACGAAGAGGGCTTGGGCGGCGGTGTTCCCGACAGTGGCGGCACCGCTAGGGTTTGGCGCATTCAGCGGTGCCACGACGGAGGCGGCGGCGCCGACGGTAGGTGGAATGGAGTAGGGAGGGGTCGAAGAGGTGCCAGAGGGCGCGTCCATCACCGGAATTCCGTCGGCGGCCGTGTGGATGTGATGATTTGGTGGGTTCTCCGGCGGCGACGCGCGGGAGGGAAGTTTCTTAGCGGGTTTTCTTCGCGCGCGGGTGGAGTGATGCCGCGCGCTGCAGCCGGAGCCCAAACTATAGAGCTCAGGATAGTGCAAAACGTCCCGCGCCCAAAAAAAATACAGCGCCTGCTGGAGAAACGTCTTTTGCCTCCGGCGCTGCATATCAACAGTTAATATAGCGCGCGGCCGATTTGGCGCGCCTATTGGAGATGCTCTTATAACCAGAGACACGTTGGGTACTAGTATATTAGAGACCAGAACACACACACTTTCTTCCAGTTTATTGCGCTGCCTCCTTCGTCTTCCCCATTACGGCCTGCGGCGTGCACATCAGATCGGGATAGTAGGCTTCTGGAAACCCGACTCTCGAAAATCTGTACGGGTGAGGGGCGATCAGATTTTTGGGGAGCGCTCAGTGTTACTACTGGCAACCACGACATCATCCGGTGACGAGTTTCCCGACGACAACTTCTTTCCGGACATCAATGACCTCTTATGCAACATGGTTGACAACACGAACGCTATTGCTGCTCAGACTGCACCGTACGTGCTCCTAAACTTTTTTTTCGGATTCAGCTAGAATTTATTATTCTAGCGTTGGGATTAGATGTGATAGGTTTATTATGTTTAGATGTCGTTGGTTCATCTACTCTGTTAGTACGCATGATTAGATTAATCAATGTTTTATTAATCATAATTTATTAGTTAATTTGGATTAAATCGTATAAATTGTGGCTAATATTTTAATTGTGGCTAATATTTTCAACTGAACGAAACCCACTTATCTAACTGAGTGAAGTCTACTCGGGTTGGACCACTGGAACAGGGACGAGAGCACTCGAGGATTAATGTATAGATACTTGTGAATCTAGACAAATCTCTAACGTTTACTTTAAGACGGAAGAAGTACAATTTACACAATACAAATACTTTAAATTCACCCTCCATCTAATGTCTTTTGGCTCATCTTACCCTGATAGTTAAGGTACAACAATGGACGAGTCACGGGATGAGGGACATACTTTTATAAGATCTGAATAGAAATTATCTATAAGCTTATGTCTGGTCGCATGCAAGCATTCAGAGGTCATCTGTCGCTACCATGATACTGTCATGTGGGTCCATTTTTTCCAATCTTCACATTGATGTGTGGACCGTGTGGCGCTCCTTCGTGCGTGTGATGGAGACATGCAGGTGCTTCTTTAGGCGTCCCTATTTTCATTGTATCCACTTTTACTCCCATGGTGGCGCTGCTAGCCCAATCCCCTGCCCCCTCTCTCTCTTCCGACATATTTTAAATATCAAAAAATTAAGAAAGAAAATTTTGCGTGTATATCCACATATTTTGTATTCTTACACAACTTTTCAGAAAAAAAGACCATTTTATGTGACCTGTGTAAAAAGACAAAAAATATTCAAGAATAATTATGTTGGAGCATCTGAATTTGTGTTTATTACACATGACCCAAATAATTTTTTTCCTAAGAAAGGTGTGTGCGGCCATAGAATGTCCAAATATACATAGATATTTTCCTAAATTTTTTAATATTTTAAAATATTTATTTTAATAATAGTTCTTTTGCACTCGTAGCCGAATTAGATTTCCAAACATATTGCGTCTGCCGGTGTACCGCCTAGTAGGATTGGAGTCCTAATGGGTTGCAGCCCAACAAGTGGAGGCCCGTTTAAAATGTTTACACTGTTGTCTTGCCCGAGTACCAAAATACTATGTCACTATCGGCCTTGTCGAGCAGCTTGACTATGTTTTCTACAGTACTAATACAACAGTTTGACGATGTCTCAATTGATGAATCTGTTTGATTCTCTATAATTTGCCTCATCATGACTTGAGAGTTCATTTCGTGTCCAAAAACTGTGGCATAGATGTTGAACTTTAATTTGTATGGACCTGCCGTGGCTGGTATCATTTTCAATGCAAAATGGGACCGGTCGAGAAGCCGCTCTCACTGATGGTGAAACACGGATAATAATTTCCAAAACACAAAATTTTACGTGGCTGAACATTCACCACGAAAGAAGCGACACGCCACGTCCACACCAAAAGATGCGATCGATGAGATGAACAGATGGACGACAGCGCCGCTCGGGTACAGGTACAGTATGACTTGACCTGTATGCACTGGCCAGTTTACACACATATGCAAATGCACGCGATACATACGGCCTACATGCCTGACCACCATACATGTCCATGTCCGCAGAGCTGCAATTGGTTTGGTGCACATGCACGGTTCCCGTGCAGGCCGGCGGGCGCCACGAGCGACTTTGATGAGTTGTGGCATCCGCACACTACACTGCCAAACTAAAAAGGAGCAGCTCACTGCGTGATTAGACGGGCATGAGATAAGCGGGGGCATCGATCTGACTTGCCAGCTCTCCGTGGACGGGAAGAACTGGCGAGTTTGACGTGATTTGGGCCCGGGCCGGCCGAGCATGTGGCGTGTAGTGTATCCCACCAGCTCTTGTTCTTGGAAGCACACAAGCAGTCTTGCTCAAAAAACAAACAAAAAAGATGTCCGTATTGAGCTACTACATCCACTAGCTAGCTGACCCTCGGCCCAAACAAAAAAAAAAGCTACTCCCTCCGATCTGAAATAAGTATCGGAAACTTAGTATAAACTTAGTAAGACAGTATAAAATTACCAACACTTATTATGGATCGGAGGGAGTAGCTAATTCACCTAACAACTTTAGCTAATAGGAAAATTGCACTTACATTTTCGCACTCTCTTATATGCAATTCCCTTGGAATTAAACGAAGTGGATTGCAATTTTTTTATAGCAGTCGGGTCCCCAAGGAGTAAATTGTAGAAAACTACGACAATTGGAGCTAGGTATTCAGAAAACTACGACTTTTGGAGATTGCTTAAAAAATACAAATATTAGGGCTGGAGACTACAAACAACTACGAATTTGCGTAATCGGGTAGTTAGTTAGTTTGATCGCAATTCTGACAGGGCAGACTCACCTCAGATCATGACGTGAGAGCCCCAAAAGTCGTAGTTTTTTTAGTCTCCACCCCAAAGTTCGTAGTTTTTTGATGTGAGAGCCCTATCGGTATTGCGATCAAACTGGCTAACTGCCCGATTACGCAAAGTTCATAGTTGTTTATAGTCTCCAGCCAAGTTCATAGTTTTTTGAAACGATCCCCAAAAGTCATAGGTTTTTGAAGCCCTGGCCCCCAGTTATTGTAGTTATATGCAATTTTCTCGGTCCTCATGTCTAAACATAAAATAGAAGTAGCTGGGTTTTGGTTTAAGTTGTATCAGCTAGTTCACCAGCCAACATATCTTACCTCCCATAACATGTTAAGGTACCTGCACCAAGTAGTTTACCTAAAAGCTAAAACGTGAGCAATGTACTTATAGTTCAACACTAATATTTATTAGAGAATAGGCTAATGCCCGGCTTGATAAATAAAGCCCCAAAGGGAGGTGATTTCTCCATGATGGGATTCTGGCGCTTCATGAGATCATCCACGAAGTAAAGGTTAGGTATTAGAGGGGCGTCTTCCAGAAGCTAGATTTCCAGAAGGCTTACGATAGGCTAGATTGAGCCTTTCTACGCCAGGTCCTCCAACGACGAGGTCTAGATGACCGCATGATAGGGTGGGTCATGCAAATTTTCATGAGTGGGAACATGGTGATAAACATAAATGGAGAGGTAGGACCCTACTTTAAACCCTCGTGTGGGGTTAGGCAAGGGGACCCGATCTCTCCAATCTTCTTTAATGCCGCGGTTGATGCCCTTGCAGAAATCTTGGAGAAGGCCATGACTTCCGGCCACCTCTCGGGTGTTGTTGGGCATCTGATCCCTGGGGGTGTGGTAACCCATTTCCAATATGCTGACGATACCATGATTATGGTGGAGGGTTCGGCCTAGGACATTATCAACCTCAAATTCCTGCTCCTCTGTTTTGAGGCCATGTCGGGCCTCAAGATCAACTTTGACAAGAGTGAAGTGATGGTGCTTGGGTACTCCCTAGAGGAACAACATAGGATTGCTGATAACCTGAATTGTCGGTTGGCAGTCTTCCCCTTGACTTATCTAGGGATGCCGGTCAGGGACACCAGGATCCTAACAAAGGACTTGGAGGCCCTTATGGGTCGGGTTAAGGCGAAATCCGAGCCATGGCAAGGAAGGTTCACGTCCAAAGGGAGTAAGACTATCCTCATCAACTCCTGTCTATCTAGCCTCCCCATGTTCATCATGAGGCTTTACCTCATGTCAGAAGGAGTCCATGCCAACTTCGATAAAGAGCTATCACGGTTCCTTTGGTGGAAAATGATGGCCATCAAAAGTACCACATGGTCAAGTGGGCGGACATTTGCGCCCCCAAGGACCTTCGGGGCATAGGTATCTTGTCCTCTCGCCACATGAACGTGGCGCTTATGTTACGTTGGGTATGACGGATTCTGGCTGACGATGGTGGCCTTTGGCTTCAGCTAATAAAATCCAAATATCTCCCGGGGTGGCCATTATTGGCTTGTGAACGTCGGGAGGGGTCTCAGTTTTGGAGATCTATCTAGGACATCAAGACGGCGATACGAAAGGGGCTTTCCATTTCTATCGGAGATGGAAAGGACACCCTTTTCTGGCTTGACCCTTGGGTTGGGGGCCGCCCCCTTAGCCTCGAGGTGCCCGAACTATTTGCAATTTGTGCGGATCCTATGCTTTTGGTGGCCGAGGCCTACCACGGTCGGAGCTAGCAGGTGGCATTTCGCTAGAACCTTGGGGCAGCCGAGAGGGCGTCCTGGGATGGGCTTCGGGACAACTTACCGATGACGCATCCCCATTCCCCAGATAGTGTTTCTTGGCGTCTGGCCTCCTCGGGCGCTTTCACCATCGGATCGGCGTACAGGGACCTATTTACTAGGCCCGCTCTCCCTTGGGACTCTCCCTCATGGAAGGCGCCCTTATTCCTGAAGATCAAAATCTTCCTCTGGCAGTTATTGCGTGACCGGCTTCCCTCAGGAGTGGAGGTGGCGAAGCGGCATGGCCTTGGAGATGGGCAATGCCCGCTATGTGCGGTTCCGGAATCGGGCACCCACATCTTGTTTACTTGTCCTGCGGCTCGCTTTCTATGGAACTTTACCCGTGAGGCGTTGGGGCCTGACTAGCAGGCCTCGGACCTAGGGGAATTCCTAGAAGCCAACGCAAACCATACCGGTAGGAGGAGGTGCCTCTTCTGGTTAATATTTGCGGCGATGACCTAGATTTTATGGAATATCCGTAATAAGATGGTCACAGAGCGTGTCTTCCTTCGTCGTGCCTCTGACTCGACCTTCAAATTCCTTACTTTTTTGCAGCAGTGGTACCCGTTGTGTAGATAGCGGGACAGGGTGCGGCTGGGCGTGATGATAGAGCAACTGATTGTGGCAGCACGCCAACTTGCTACTCCATCTGGCCGATGAGCGCCCCTCCTGGAGGGTGTTGTATCTTGTGTTTGTGTCGTGGCGGTGGCTTGGTGTGTTGTGTGCCGTCGCTGGTGTTGTATGTGACTCTGTTTTTCTTTTTCGTTTGCTCGCTGGTTTGTACTGGATGCCGTATGGATGTTGCTTTATTTATAAAGCTGAGCATAAGCCTGTTTCGAGAAAGATAAATAAAGCCTGAAAGGACCAATAGTAATACGGGAGCAACGAGACAAACTGGAGCAAGTTTAACCCAGAACAAACCGGATAAACGGGTTTTACACAACAAGAACTAGCGATAGATAGGCCCACACTGGCCAATAGCAAGATTGGTTTGGGAGGGAGGGGTAAACGTGGAGATCTCCAGGGATTCGTTCAAGTAGTATACACCATGCATATCGTGATATGTATCCGTTCAACTTTACCAATCATAATTGGTACATCTACGAAGTGTATTTAGCATAGAAAATCAGTTGTATTATTGCGGCATTGGTCTCAGTTTTACATCCTTCTTAAACCTAATCGGTTAAAAAAATACTTGCTCTATGGTCCATCGTTGATCTCTATATCCACCACGCTTTAGTCATATGTCGCCTCTCACAAAATCGCATTGCCACCTTCACCGAGCTTTCACTGCATATGTGGCGTCCCGCAAAAACCACTACTAGAAAATCGCGTTGTTTTTATGGATTGCATCGTCATGACCGCATGCTCATGTCATCATGTCACATTGCATTTGAGCATCGTCATCATCATGCATGGTTTGTTTAAAACCTATTTGCGAAAAGTCTATTTTTGGGTTTTCTAAATACCGTCCTTAATTCAAATTAAAACCCTGGCCTCTTCCGGATATTTTCTTTGTCTAGAAAATAAATACAAAAGTCTTTTTCGAACAAAACTAAATAAAAATAAAACTATTTTTCTACCGGGGAGGCAGCCCAGCCGTTTAGGCCAGGCCACCTACTACCCGGCAGGCCCGGCCCAAGCCCACCACCAGCCGCGCAGTACACCGTGTCCCTCCCTGGCTCACGCGAGCCACCAACCGCGCGTACACCGCACGCATCCCGCACACCCCGCTCCCCCTAGCCCCACCTGTCCTGCGCGCGGGCCAAGGCCAACTGCCAGCCGCCCACGCCCCGCTCTTCTCTCGCTGCCGCACGCCTCCACCCCACAGGCGTGCTGCTGCCTCACGACAGCCGTGTGACCCGTGTGGCCCGCGTGGACCCCACCCGCAATCCCCAACCGCGCCTCCCTCACACCAACGTGTCCACCCCGCGTCGCCCACCTACCGCAATCCTCGCGATCCCCACCATGTCGCTACCTCTTCCGCCGCCCTCTTCTCTCTTCCCAGCCACCGCCAGGCGCCCTTCGGCTTTGCGTGTCTCCGCCGCCCCCGAGCAGAGCCCTGGCCTCTCCGCCCCGGGTCGACCTCGTCGCACAGCCGCCTCTACGCCCACGCCTATCTGCGCCGTCCTTGGCACCTTCCCGCCTACGGCCGAGCTCGCCCGACCATGGCGCCTCGTCAACCTCGCCGCAGCGCCTGGCCACCCCTACCACCTGGCACCATCGCCCTCTTCCGCGAACCTCGCCGGCCGCCCTAGCCTCGGCCGCCTCCCCGTTGTCTGCACCACCCCACCGTCCGGATCTTCGTCGCCGAGCCCCGCCAGATCCCACCGCCGCCTGCAGGCCCCGTCCGCCCTCGCCCGGACCCCGTCACCCTGGAGCTCCTCTGCACCGGCGCCCTTCCGTCTCCTCGCTCCCTCCTGCGTCGTGTGGCTTCGCCGGCGTCCTCTGCCTCGAGGCCGTTCTGCCTCCACTCCCCCTCCTCGGGCCACCGCCACGCGCGGGAACCCAAGCTCGGGCGCCCTTCCGCCGGCCTCTTGCCGCCCATTGTCGCTGCCACCGTGGTCCCTGGCAGTTCCGGCCGCCGCCTGCTGTTGCCGTCGGCGCCACCATCCACCGCCTCCCCGAGCAGCGCTCCTCTGCCTTCTGCACGCGAGCACCGCTGCAGCTGCACCTGTCGTCCGCCTCGGCCGCACCCTCCGGCCACAGCCGCGTCTGCCCATCCCCGACCGCATGCGCCGCTCCCTCGAGCCACAACCAAGAGCTGCGCCAGTTCCCGTCATCCCCTGTCGCTCCCCTACAGCTCCTCGTCGACCTGTTCTGCTACACGCCTCATGTGCTCGTGCTCGTCGTCGAGAGCCACTAACGTGTGATACCGACCCCGTGCTGTTCTGTTGATGTGAAGTGGTGAGAGTTGTATGTCCCGATGTGGGTCAAGTGTACAAATGGTAACATTTGTTGCTAAGAGAAATTGTGATGATGTGGTTGTTCGAGGCTCTCTCCCGATGGGCAAGATTGAGGGGGCGTTTGGACAAGATCTACAATACCACGCGGGTGACCGAGACTGGTGGTGGAAGTGAAGCCGAAGAATCGTATCGAACGCGCAAACTTGCCAAGATCTTCGTAACCTGAACCCCTAGAACACCAAGTTCTTCCCTCGGAGCTGAAGATTGTCCGCTCCGAAGACCGATCTTGAAGTCCGAAGACTGTTCCCGTCGAACACGAAACCTCGGCACGCCATGATCTCCTTCTCGGAAGCCGGAGACCAGACCCGAACCACATCGAACCAAGTTCGCCAAACGCCAACATGTGATCCCCTTTTCCGAGACCCCCTATTTTTATAATAACATTATCACTTGTTGCATATTAAATGGTTCATATTCGCATCGCATCATGTGGGTTTGGGGGCATTATGCCGATTCACATCATAATTAAATATGGAGTCTATATGAGGGCTTTTCTAGTCTTATATCGGCTCCATTTAAATTGGCGTAGCGAACCGATGTCATGTTTCGCCTGTTAATACAATATTTAAATTGCAGGGGCTCTAAATAACTTGAACCGTTTAATTAAATGTCGGGACCCCGGTTCCGCTTAATACTGCCTAATTGCACCGCATTTGCATCATATCATAATCATGCCGGATCTTCTGCCATAGTATTAAATATTGCATCTGGTGTTTCTTTTAGTGATTTGCTTCTTCGCGGATTAGGCCGATGAGTGGATGCGAGTATCGACAAGTTCTCCGGATATGATCCTTCGGCAGTGCTTCCCAGGCGAGCATCTCTCCCCCCTTCTACCTATTTTGCATTTATAGTCTTTATTTCCTCCTCTTGATCTATTGCTATCCGTGTCGCGATGCTTTAGTGTTCCGTGCCAGATATATTCCTTGCAGCCGATATATACTGCCTTGGACACCTCCTATTACCCGTTGCTTGATAGACAGCTGGCCCTGCGAGTCATAGTTGCTTGCTCAGGTATTGCCTCGCGTCGTCGATGTTTCACAGTTGTTGGGCGGTTGGCAGATGTTTAACGGTGGCATTGGTCATGATTTATAATTACAGTTTATTAATTAATGTTGATAGTAGCTTAATGCAGAGGCACCGGTGGGTAATAGACAATATTTGGTTCTTAACCGCTCACTAGTGTCCCCTAGGACCCGAGTTCTTGATACCTGTTCCGAGATCGAGCGCGCTAACCATAGGTGGGGTGTGTGGGCACCCCCATCGGCTTACTACCTGATTTCAAAGTACTGTACCGGGGGCCACAAGTAGTTTGGGGCTTTATTACTATTCTGTACTTATGCCATGTTACTGCTTTATTTAATTTGTGCATGGAGCACCTGTACTGTTTTGGATCGCGCCACGTTTTCGCGGTATCGACAAGCCCAGTCCCCCCTTT
This sequence comes from Avena eriantha, assembly GCA_910589775.1. NCBI lineage: Eukaryota > Viridiplantae > Streptophyta > Magnoliopsida > Poales > Poaceae > Avena > Avena eriantha. Next base: position 203,033,600 of record OU342742.1, read on the forward strand.
TCGGGTTCCCAGTCGTTTACCGCCGTCGTCGCAAACCCTGGGTCCGTTCCGAAGCCGGCCGACTTCGTTGTGGGTAGCTTAGTGGGGTGGCCCCCATGTACTTGCTTTGGGTCTAGGAAATGTCATGACTTAGGCTCCGCCGACATACCGATGGGTGTATGTTAATTGATCTGAAAAAAGGATCGAAGTGCGTGTGGATACTTTGGTGCATCCCTGCAGGGTTGAATCTTTTCGAAAAGCCGTGTCCGCGGTTATGGACGACTTGGAGCACAGTTTCTCGATCATAGACAACTATAACTAAAGCTTACTGTTATAATTTGACTTGTTTGTGAGAAGACTAGTAAGTGGGATAACTGCCTTGGAAAGATTAAATAAAACTGCCAACCGTGTGAGTTTCCTCGGCTGGACTTCCTCGTTGGTCTCGAGGGGGAATACCAGGATGGGTATGTTTGGTGTTAGTATCAGTTTGGATCCGAATAGGTCTTTCTTATCCCTCTCTAATAGCCGCCAGTATTACAGAGTCTCTATAGGTTGTTTTGTGTCGCCGCGCTGCCGCTTCAGTCCACCATACCTATGTAGGCGAGAGCCGCCGAATTCTAGCCTCGTCGTGTACTGGCCTCAGTACTGACGCTCCTCTTTTTTCCTTTGCCCTTTGTCGGCACCCCTTTTGTTTTAGCAGGTTTGAGATCGACGTCGTTAGCAGGGTTACCCTTCCGGCTTGGCCTGGGCAGGGTTATGGACGCCATTGGTTATTCTTCAGGGCTCTTAGCCCCATTTGCATCTTGTCCGTAGTCGGACGCTCTATCGTTTTCAAGGTGATTTGGATCTTTGTATTGTATATCTGTATTCTTGACTCGTTGAATCGCTGTTGAATATATATCTGTTCTGTGGGTCCCATCAAAGACTGTTGTGTAATGTTATTACTTCGTTTTCCACCCGCACGAAAGTGCCTGGTGGGCGTCCTTAAATCGTTTCTATGCGGGTTTGGCGGGAAGCGCTAAAACTTGCATAGGGCCGATTTGAGGGTGTTACAGCATGTGACCATGATTCCAACATGTGGGGCGGCTTATTTATGTGTATTCAGTTGAGATCTAGTGTAACTGTTTTGTAATAAGTTGGTCGGGTTTTCAACTTAAACTTTCATACTAGCATAATACTCTATATGGAATTGCATGCAACTATTGATTCATCCCAAAAAGACTAGACTGTGCTAGCTAGGGTAGAGTGGCATGCAATAAGTTTCGACATTGTATATTAATTGACCTCCTTCTAACATCTCGAGTCTTTGATCTCATTCTTAAAGGCATGAATTAAACTAGATTATATAATACCCACAAAAAAACTAGATTCTATAAATGTTCTCAGTAAATTTAGAATGTTATATTGTGCATAAAATCTTTATTTTTTAAATCTTAATATTTTATGATGAAAAAACTATGAACTTCCTTAAATTTAATTAAGTCCCTGAATAAGATTTCATAAGAATTAATGATAAGAAATAATTTTGGGCATAAATAAGATTTTATTTTTCAGGGATTGGAGCCTAACTAAGATTGTTATACTACTATAAAACACATTTCATGTTAGATTGGTGAGATGGAAAATTAGATTATTGTTTTGGGTATACTATCTTTCACATATAAATATTTCGTCCATAATCTTAAAACTATTTTAGGAATATAGAATTTGTGTAACAAATAATTATTATTTATTGTAAATTCAGTTCAATCTAGATATATAGGAAATTCAAAGAATAAAGGGTTCAAACCTTTTGGGGGGTGTGTGTGTGTGGGTGGGGGGGGGGGGGCATACTTAGATTAAAATCTATGTGTGAGATGGAAAATTTCAATTATGTAACTTTTTATGTTTCCACACAGATAAAGTATAAAAAGTTGATATTAGTCGTCATCAATTTTTCATAGCAGATCAGCACCGGACGAAACGAGAATGGACGCTAGCGCTAAGCACATGCACTTGGTAGAAAAAGTGGACATGCATTGACTTCCATATATTTACCAATATCTTACGTTTATTCCCGGTACAGCAGTAGCATACTGCCGCATGCCCGTATTAGTAAGCGGGACGTACGTACGTACACACATGATGAGCGGCAAGCCGGCAAGGCCCAGAACAACACAACACAACAGGAGAGGAAGAGAGGAAGTATCATCGGACCACGAGGAGAAACGAGACGATCACAACCGAAACATAAGAGCGTCCAGGGTTCAGACGGCGATGGAGTTATCCAGCTTGAGCGCATCAGCGGCCTCCAGGCCGGCCGCCACGGCCGTTGCAGCGCGCGAGGACAGGACGTGCTCGTGCACGCGCGCGGCCATGCCGTCCAGTCCGGCCTGCAGGCGCGCCACGAGCGCCTCCTTCGGCGTGCCGCGCACGGGCTCGCACTCGAACTCCCACCGCAGCTCACACCCGCCGGCCGGGGCGGGGGCGACGCGGAAGGCGGCGAAGAATAAGCCGAAACCCATGTTGTTGTCGTTCATCTCGTAGCGGAAGAAGCGGCGCGCCTGGTCGTGCTCGAGGAGCGTCTCGTTCGCCCAGTCGGCGGGCGTCCCGTCGACCGGCGAGACGCCCTCGCAGTAGCGAACGCACCCGGCAGCCGGCGCCACCGCACCGGACGCCAGGCGGCATATCGCCACGCGCGGGTGCCACCGGTGGAACGCCAGGAAGTCCGATAGCAGCGCCCACGCCTCGTCCGCCGTCGCCGCGGGCACCGACGACACCACCTGACCCTCCCACTCCCACGCCTTGCGCTGCGGCACTGCAGCCACGGCGGCACCGGCGCTGGCAGTCACGTCCATCGACGACGGCCCCCTTGGCAGCTCTCTCTACGCTGTAGTGTACGACAGAACGACCGTGCGAGCAGATTAGTGAGTGGGTGCGTGAGACTGATGCCAACGGTCGGTGCGCTCTGGTGTTCGATATCTTCGCCACTTATATAAGCGCGCGCGCTCGACTTGGGGTTTCGGGTCAGGTCCTCCTGATCGGCCGGAATATGTGTATGTGTACGGCATGATCGGTCTTTGTATGATGCGTAGATTATGTTAGGCAAGTATTTGCTGTTTCTGAAACAACTGAGAAGCAGTCTTTTACTATGATGTGCAGAAAAAAAAAAGTGTGTGCCCTTAGATGTTGAATAATTGTTGGATAAAGATATCAATGGCTGAGATAGTCAACTGAATAAACACTTCCATTAGAGTACTGTTTTCACGTTTAAATATAGCTCACACAAATTCTCCCATATTTTTTTGGTGAATATTTTATACCGCTAAATAAGTGAGAATCGTTTTTTCGCCAACACCTTGTGTATTGTGCTTTCCAAAACAATGTTGTAGTTGATGACAGTGAGCAGGCTATTTTGTACCAAATTCAGTTCCATAATTCTTGTCATGGTTTTAGTTCAAAATTGAACTAAACCCACGATGAGAGAGTAATTATTAGCTCAAATTTGTAATTTTCTCATGACAATATCTTTTTCATGCCTAATTATGGCAAGTCGGAGCCGAACAAGTGCATGGATCCAATTTGCATGTGACATGTTTGCAACTTATTTACACTCAAATTTTATCTCAAAATAATTTCTTCTCCTTCCTTGCCACGTCCGACCGGGACGAAATTTGCATGAAGGTGGAGTCGGTGACAACAACAACAACAACAACAACAACAACAACAACAACAACAACAACAACAACAACAACAACAACAACAACAACAACAACAACAACAACGTCGGGCAGTGGCAAAAATTATGATGGATGAGGTTCGCTAGAGCCAACGTTAGAGGCTTGATGTGAGTGCAACAACATAGTCATCTGGAATCGGGAAAGGAAAGGCAACATCAAGAGAAGATGGGAGATGATTTGCTAGGGTTATGGATTTTGTATTGACCATGCATGGATGAAATCTAGACCATTGAAGGAAGATATAATGCTAATAAAAATGTGGTTGTTGGCAAATTGGGAAACAACCAACTGCTATGTAGACACCCCAAAATTTTAGTTATGTATTCAACTACCCCAGTTGGAAAAAAAGGAAAATCATGTTGTAAGTAGTACTTCCTAGCTAAATTTTATCAAAACTTCTGGGATGTAATCAAATCAGACCTTCTAGATTTGTTCAGCTATCTTCATGTTGTACAACTAGACCTGTTTCGCCTCAATTTCGATGACATAATTTTACTACCTAAGATTAGTGAGGCAAAGAGAATACAACACTATCTACATATCTACCTGCTTAATGTTAGTTTAAAATTTTCACAAAAAACTATAACAATTAAGCCAAACTCGGTGGCTGACCATGTAGTCCATGCCACGCAATATGTTTCCATGCAAGGACGAACATCCCTTTTTTGAACAAAAGGACGAAACATCTTCAATGGTGTAGTAATCCTACATTAAATGGTGCATGAGCTACATAGAAAAAAGTTGAATGGGATCGTTTTAAAAATTAATTTTGAAAAGTCCTACGAAAAAGTTAATTGGTCTCTCCTTTAGGAAACTCTAAAGAGTTGCAAGTTCAATGCAAGATGTCTATCATCGGCTGCAATCATGGCAACGATCTTGGAATTGATGAACCCATCATTCACATTGAAACCATGATCATACTTATCACAAGCAAGACCCTTTATCTTCACATGGAGGGCAACGAGTCTTGCATATGCCTCAGAGATGGTCTCCCCATCTCTGTTCGTGAACAAGTTTATCTTTGACTTGGCGGCTTCATACTTGGACTTTTGGATAAGAGACTCTCCCTTTTGGAGAACGATAATCCTATCCCAAAGCTCCTTGGAGGTGTGAATGTCACTAACTTAATCAAGAAGAGTGCGGTGAATGGCATTCCGAATCTTGTCACGGGCCGTTGAATTGAGTTGATGAGCATAGTATTATCCTGGAGTGAGATTCTTGGGATCTTGTGGGTTAAGTCCATTGAGCAAAATATCTAGTAGATCCACACTGCAGTTGTGAAGATGATATTCCATAGTAGCTTTCCAATGAGAGAAGTGAGTTCCATAAGGTGCGGGACACGAACCATTAATATGAGGCATGATGTTCTTTTGTTTAGGATATACATAAGGGAATTAATTTTGGGGCATGGATATTTTTGATGGGTCATTCTCATGAGAATACTCCTCAATGGTATCCGTTCTGGTGTCCAGCGTCCTCCCTTTAGGTACTACTGGAGGGTTACTGAGAAATGCGCCCTCGCCAATGCCCCTAAAACATCCTTCTAGGTGACTATTTCGAGCAAGGAGGTCAGAATCCACCTTCTCCTTAGCGCGAGCTTCACTGGCAAAGATTTCTCGAAGATCCTTGACCAAATAAGCCTTGCCCTCATCATCATCAGAAAAAAACCATCTTTTCTCTTAGGCGGTAAAGCCCTTAAAAGATCCCTTGGCTCTGATACAATTGAAAGGGTAAGATGGTTTACCTAGAGGGGTGAATAGGTTTCTACAAATTTCTTTAAAATCTTTTGCAATTTTTAGGCTTTGAAAAATATAAGCGTGCTTAAATAAAAACTAGGTGAGGCAACCTAGATGATGATACAAAATACTTCAAGCACAAAGGCTTTCACAAAGTAAACAACACAAGTAAAAAGATCGGTCAGGAATAATCGAAGCACGGGGAGACGAAGATGTATTCTCGTGTTCCCTTCCTTCGGGGAAGGTACGTCACGTTGGAGAGGTGTGAGGTCCCACGAAGGATTCCCCAATGGCACGAAGGCTCACCTTATTCTCCGATCCTATTGCACGAAAGAATAGCTCATTTACTCGTGGTAGACTTTAAGGTAGTCTCCAAACCCTCACAAACTTTCCTGGGGGTAAATCACAAGCCGAAAGCCTCCTAGCGACCCTATCTGCCTAGGGTTTCCCACGAACCCAAGAGTAACAAGAAAACTTGATGAACTCAAGGTGGAACGAAATATGGCTTGATGGAAATGTAGATCGGGACCTCCTCTTGCTTTTACCAAAGTGATTTGGCTTTGGTTGGGTAGAACGGGAGATCCTCAAGCTTTTGGTGTTTAAACAATGGAGTGAGAGAGAGAGAGTTCAAAGAAAGAATATGAACGATTGACATAACCTACTCAGTGGAGAATAAAGGAGTATTTATAGTCCAGATGGGAAACTAGACATTTTGGGGAGCCTACAACGGAACCGTTAGGAAGTTCGGTGGGGCCGAATTCTGGGACAAAAATTTCTGGTGCCAATCCCAGCGAGCCGAAAACCTGGCCGAGAATTTTCGGCACAAGTCCCGGTGGCTCGAAAACCTGACAGGTAATTTCCGGTGGTGGCCATAATTTCTGGCGACCCACCGAAACACACGTCTATATGGTGGTTCAACATGCGCCGAGAAATTCGGGTGGTAGCTGAACTTTTCCAGCTGGATTTCCGGCGGGGCCGAGAATTTTGCCGGTTTCGTACAAACCCTTCTCGAGTTATTTTTCTGTTTAGACTTTTGGATCATCTTAGGTGGGTCTGGTGGTTATATGGTATTAGCATGTGTATATGGTGTTTTGCATCCCCAAAGAGCTCATCGAGACCGCCCCTCTTAATAGTGTAGTGTTTCCTACTCATGTCAAATGATAATAAGAGAGAAAGTAACAAAAACACCAACTCTTCTCATGATTAGCGAATGTGGGGTCTCGCACCACCTCCCATCATCTCTTGTGGACTAAAATCTGTGTAAACACTAGTAGATAACATTAGTCCGCACTTTAGCTCGGGTTTCAACGTTAACCAAAATAATGGATGGGGCATTTTCCCCTTACAATATGCCTTTAGATCTTTACTGCCCTATTATTTTGGCAAGGCCATTCTTTGTTTTAAGCAAAGCTAATATAGATGGCAAGCAAGAGAATATTTTCTTGCAGTTTGGAGAAGAGAAAGTAAAGTTTAACTTTTCTAAATTCAAAAAGAAACCTTGTGAGAAGAAGGTTGAATTGCAAGAAGGAAAACTATTGCAGAATTATCTGGAATATATTTCAGTACTCCATATTATGAATTGGAGATGAGCTTAATAAATTATGATACAATCCCTGAATATCAAGAAACATAAGAACTTGATGACTATTTTTATGAAACGCCTAATGTGGAGAGTTTACTAGAAGGTAGGTATGAAGAGCTAGAGAGGAAATGAGACGAAGAACGTCCCACACCTGAGCTAAAAAACCTCCCAGAAGGGTTAATGTATGAATTCTTGGACACCGAAGGTAAGTATCTATTATTATTAATGATGCACTTTCGAATGAAGAAAGTAAAAAGTTAATAACTGTGCTTAGCGAATAACGTGAGGCTTTTGGGTATACACTTGCTGATATAAAAGGAATAAGTCATGATATTGTTACCCATAAAATTCCTATGATTGAAGATGTCAAACCTTTCATTGAAAAGACTTAACCCAAGAATGAAAGAAGTAGTAAGAAAATAAGTGAATTTTTTCTTAGATGCAAATGTTATCTATCCTATTTCACATAGCAAGTGGGTAAGTCCTACTCATTGTGTCCTCAAGAAGGGATGCCTTACTATTATACAAAAAAATAAGGATGAGTTAATCCCTATAAGAACTATAAATGGATATAAAATGTGCACTGATTTTTGGAAAATTGAATAAGAATACTTTGAAAGAACATAAACCGCTACCTATTATTAAACAAATCCTTGAGAGACTAACAAGTAACTCTTATTTTTGTTTTCTTGATGGTTATTATAGTTACTCTTAGATTTCCATTCAACCAGAAGATCAAGAGAAAATAACTTTTACTTGTCCTTATGGTACTTATGCCTAGAGACTAATGCCTTTTGGTTTATGTAATGCTACAACAACTTTTCCAGAATGCCTTCTCAATTTTTTTGATAATTATTGAGAATATAATGGAAGTACTTATGGTTGATTTTGTTGTCTATGGTTCTACATTTGAAAGTTGTCTCCATAATCATAACAAAGTTCTGTAGCAATGTATGAAAACAAACCTCATTGTGAATTGGGAACGCTGCAGGTTTATGGTACGTGAAGGTAAAAAATTTGGGCATTGGGTCACCGATAAAGGTAATGAGGTACATGATTCAAAAATCACTACATTAGAGAGGCTTCCTAGACCCCAAGATATTAAAGGATTTACAAAAATCTTGGACATTTTGGATTCTATAAATGATTTATTAAAGATTTTGCAAAAATAGTCACTCCTCTCGTTAACATCATACAAAAAGATTTTCGTGTTTGATAATGAATGCCTTTTAGCCTTCGAACAACTCAAGAAAGCTTTAGTTTCTGCACCAATAATCTAACCTCCCAATTGGGGGTAACCTTTTGAAATCATGTGTGATGCTAATGACTATGCAATTGGAGCTTTTCTAGGGCAATGTGATAGAACTAGTCTGAATGTTATCCAATATGCTAGTAGAGCCCTTGATGAAGATCAAAGAAACTATACTACTACCAAGAAAACAATTAGCGGTCATATTTTCTTGCGATAAGTTTAAATCCTACATTATAATTTCTAAGTTAATTGTGCGTACTAATCATCAAGCATTGCGCCATCTTCTTGTGAATAAGGATGCAAAATCACGGTTGATTAGGTGGGTTCTATTACTGCAAGAATACTATCTATAAATTATAGATAGGAGAGGTAAAGATAATCCTGCAGTCGACCATCTCTCCCATATGAAAGGAATAATTATTGACCCTGTACCTATCAATGAATCTTTAGGGGAATATCTTGCTACTATAACTCCTACTGACCTTTGGTCCGCAGATTACACGGATTTTCTTGTAGAAAAGCATACACCAACTAATATGTCTCAAAATCAAAGGTAGAAATTCTTTAATGACTTAAGGAACTATTTTTAGGATGATCCTTATTTATATCACCATGGACCTGATAGATGATTCATAAATGTATACCTGATCATGAGATGAATAACATCCTACGAGCCTATCATGATAGCCCATATGGAGGACATCATGTTGATGATCGGACTACTACTAAGGTGTTACAATCCAGTTTCTACTGGCCAACCTTGATAAAGGATGCGCGCATGTATGTTAGTAATTGTGATGCTTGTCAACGAATGGATAATAAAAGTAAGAAACAAATGGGTAATAAAAGTAAGAAACAAGAAATAAGTATGAATTATAACTTGACTAGATCTCTCCCCCCCGGGGGGGCGACCAGTAAACGTAATGTTCCACGAAACCTTGCATGCAGCGAAACTTCGTTCGATAAGAAGTAAGAGATCGAGGTTATACACCGTGTAGCTCTAAATGTTCAAGCACCAAACGGTCATACTTTTTACTACATTATTACTCGCGCCTTTATCGTCTTGTGCACATGTTTCTCTTTCCATCCACCAGAGCGCATCAAACGCCAAAGTTTAACGTTGTACATTCGTAAACAATCTGGGAAACGTTCCTCTTTAGCATTCATCACGTATAGTAGACTTATCTTTGTGCTTATAAGTGAGTCTGGAAAATTGCGAGTGTATGATTAGCGTGTGGCATCCTCCGTTTCGCGTACGTAAGATATAATGTTCATGAGGCAAAATAACTATGAAAAAACCATCAGAACAAAATAATCAAAAAGTAGAACATCACATCTACAATAGGCGAATGACCAAGATAGTCCTTGTACAAACACATAACTCTGTTCGAAGACATGTAATCTAAACAACGAATAAGCATCTACTACAGGAACCCTTCGTAGTGGAAATCGTCGGCCTAGTCATTGTACGTAAACATGCCGACCGTCTGAAGGAAGATGGTTGCGTTATTAAGCAGTCGCTTCATCCTATCGTTGACGACTTTCACATCGTCGCTTGATGAGATACACGTTGGCACGAAGGATTCACGTACGACACGCATATACTCATGACGCGCGACATCGACAACAAAGATAATCGACGCACATTCCCTGCTTAGTTTTTCATACCAACCTTGCCGTCGTTGACCTCTTCTCTCATACGTCGAATTTCGGACTTTAGAACAATATTCTCTTTCTCCGCAGCTATCTTCCTACCGTGAGTGTATTCTTGGATCTCCACATCGTCGTATTTCTGAACATACGCAATGACATGAGTAGCTACATCGTCTTTAGTATGCTGAGCGTTATAACGGGGAAGTATGGTTAGCCGATGGAGACGAAGAGGTCCTCCAAGACTTGAGGGCACCGTATAAAACTGAACTGTTGCAACGGAATTCCTGTTTAGATCAGAATTCATACGGTACATAGGTAACGGAATCTGTCGTGTCCGCATGATGCCTATAAGGAGAAGGCGTGGGCGGATCTTAACCTTCAGAGTAGGTGTCCGCAATCGAACGACCACGTTACGCATGCTCAGTATACAATGTGAGTATATAAGATTTTTTAGATCTCTCGCGGAAGCTCTGTATCACTATTTGACGTACGCGAACACGGTGGTACCGAGATGTTTTATGTACGAACTTAGACGGTAAAGCAAAACTAAAGGCGTACGGACATACGCTAGCCAGACTAAAAGTGTGATCGTGTACAAAGCAGGGAGGAAGCAAGAAGGTAAAAAAGAAATTGCCTTCTATCTTAGTCTCCATCAATGTCCAAGAAGACGAAGAAAGAATACTTTTTGCACAAAATCACTGACCTCCATTGCCAACGAAGAGGACGAAGAAAGCAACCTGCTAGAGCAATCCAACCATGGTAGCATCGCTTCGTAGTATCGTGGGGTCAAACTGGCAAATGGAAAGTAAGGGGAGAGAGAGAGAGAAGGTCAAGAGGGAGAGCGAGAACGATAGAGGAAGAGTAAGGAATGACACCGTTGAAGCATCACTTTATATCACTTTATAGCGGAAAAGTGAATACGAAGAAGATACCAAGTACCCTTACGATAAAGAGATATTGAAAGATAAAGAAATACGAACATACGGAGTACATAACACGATACGGACGTGAAGCAACGTATCACGATACGGATGTGAAACAACGCACGACAACGACGAGAAAAAGATACAATATGGAAACGTACAAGTGCACTCGTGCCTGACCAATCCTTAGAGACGCAAACATGACACGTAGACACGTGGTCGAGACATTCAATTCGAGTCATACTTGGTCACGTGCACATAGATTTATTCATCGTTAAACCTTTTATAATTATAGGTAGAACTACAAAGTTCACACGTATAGTATAGTTACAAATTTTACATGTACATAATTATATCAATTCCATGATCTACCTAAACACATGCTAAATTCCCGACACACACGATGAACGCGACCACCGTCACTCGCTGTCACCGCGAAGAGACACATGGGGTCCACCAAGTCCAGCTGAAAACCACCGGAAGAAGCGACTGGCGCCACTCGAGCACGACAGCCAAAACATGTAAGGAAATTATTTTGTTGCATTGGCCCACGCGTACGCATATGACTAAGAAGGACACGGTCACCGCCAAGCCTACGAAACATGAGAGGAAAGAGATCATAAAAAAAGATGAATGATAAAAATGACAAAAATGGAAAACAACATAGATGAATCAAACCGTAATGAAAGCTTACAGTTTACGTTGTACTCATAGAAGGTCAACTTCTTGACGATGAAATCTGGACGGTCGCCGCAACCTTTTCCTAGAAAACCTACAGAACGAACATTAAAAAGTAGCACATGCGAGCATTAGATGAAAATAGAGAAGAAAAAAATCTAAGAAGCATAGAAGGCTCACCGTTGAAGCCGATGAACGCAAATCGTCCTTTTCTCCAACGCATGTTCCTATAGGTGGAATCTGCAAAATCTAAAAATAATCAGAATAGATAAAAAAAGCCTATGCATGAGTATAGATTAAACTCACTTCACAGTCTTAGACCTCGCAGCTGGATCAAAAGAAAACGTCGTTTTTAGACGACCTATGTCGTACTCTGAGCTTTGGCGGGACGAGGTGAACACCAAAAGCTGCAAAGCAAGCAGGCAAAAAATTAGCTCCAAAAACAAGTGTAAAAAAGGTAACAAAAGGAGTGGGGAGGAAGAGGAACACACTCGTAGTATACCAGCATCAGCAGCAGGCATCGACGTGCGGCCTAATAAGGAGAACATCCCCGCGGACATTCTCGCGTGGAAGAAGGCGGCGAAAGAAGCACCATTTTTGATGAAGATGATTACAACCCGCAGGCTGCCGAGATACCTGCAGAACATAGAAGAAAATAAGTCACCATGTAGCATGGAGAAACATGTGTTGGAAATATGCCCTAGAGACAAAAAATAATATAGATTATTATCATAGTTCATAAATTTTATAATTAAGTTTTATATTATGTTATAACTGTATTGATAGAAAATGTCCATGCACATGCGATATATAAACAATGAGGAGTTCCCAGTGAAGATCTAGTCACTAGTTTATTGGTCAACAGATGATCAAGGTTTCCTGATCATGTGGTATTTATGCCAGCTGACAATAGAGTCACCTTATTGCGAGAATGAGATGATGATTTATACCCAACCTAAGCATATGACCCGATCATGTCACGAAGTTCAAGTTACGATGATTAGTGTAGACCTAGTGTCCTATTTCTTAGACCGTGAGACCATATCAATCACTGTTACCCGAGGATATTATGATAGAATCAAACGTCATCTGGTGACACGGTGATTATAAAGGTGTGTTCTAGTATTCGGAGGAACAATTGAGGCAATATGCATCAAGAGCGGGATTTGTCCATCCTCGTGACGGAAAAGATACTCGATGGCCCACTTGGAGAAGTTGTATCCAATAGCTGCGCAGTGTGTGATTTGATTACATGAATATCACTTGTCGGAATGAGCCAAATAGAATTTATTGGTAATGATATTAAACACGACATAGTTATGTCATTGATCAGATCCCGGACAATGCAAGTATCGAGAGACAAAAGGAATACGACACGACGTTCATGGTTCAAGGACGGAAGATTTTGTGGAATGTACAAAGATCAACATGGCCATCTAGGTCCCTCTGATGATCATTGGTACTGTAGGGTCCCAAGCATGTCTGAAGTGTTCCCTAAACGTGGGGTATCACGCTTAAGGGCTTGATGATTCTCAGAAAGTGTTTTGGTATCGGCATAATCACCACAAAAAAAAAAGAGAAAATCGGAAGGGTTTCGGTAATACCGGAAGATGTCTGGAATGGGATGGAAGGAATTCCACAGCAACAACAATTGAATAATATGTAAGTGCATGTTGAATGTTGATTTAATTATTTATTTATATTTATTCAATAAAAGAAAAGGAACTAAAAATGGTCGAAAAACCTAATTGGGCCAAAATCACTAGGGAAAAGGGCCCATGAGGGAAAGACCAAAGGGAGGAATGAGGCAGGTGGCCTACTAGGCCTTGGGGGCCCCGTGCAGGGCCCACTAGGGCCTTTGCCGGCCGGCCAAGCCCCCCTCTCCCCTCTCCTTAATTAGTCCCACATGGCTAAGGCAATTGCCTACGTGGAAAGTTTTTTCCCCTATATAAAGGGAGGTATTTTGATAAATTAAATACACAATAATCAATAAAAGGTTTCCTCTTTTTAAGGGTGGCCTCCAGTTGATTCTCTCTCTCTCCCGTGACCGTGGTCCCAAGTCTGGATCGTGCGAGCAGGAGTCTTCTTCACCACGGAGCGCCGTCGCGCTGCGGAATTCGGATTCAGAAGCCCTACTTTCGCAACTGCCGCTGGATCGGAGGAGTGGGAGTTATCGTCAGGCATCAGACGTGTGTAACTCCCTGGGAGGTGCAACACTTGGGGCACTAGAAGTCGTTGGAGCCGCAGGAGCTCTCGGGATTTCAACATGACCTTGATGTCAGCTTCGGTTCGTCTACATCAACCACGCTCTCCCGAGCATTGATAACACTTTTCGGTCTTCAAGAGTAAGTTCGCGAAAAGCTCCTCCCGTTACTGCATTACTAATAGATAGGTCCTCGAATTAGGGTTCTTGGCGTAGGGAAAATTTATTGTTTTCATGAGCGAACCCCCACAATAGGAAGGAGAGAAAAAAGGATCGTCTGAGTTTGTACGCAATGTACCCACGCAGAACGATGCCGAGAATGTGTACGCCAAAGCGCAATTGAAGAAGAGCAAAGAGAAGATGAGCGCATGAATATCATAAAGAGGAAAAAGAGTGAAGATGGCATGTATACGCATCCGGAGAGAGGAAAAGTCAGAGGGGCCGTGAGTATCCTTCCACAAACCTACCTAAAGCGTACGACCACAGTAGGATTTCATCGAGGGATAAAGCTACTAGCATAGCCATCGCCTGTGAGAAGCCACACACATCTACAATTCTAGCTGTCAGCTCCCGTATGAGCAGGAACCACACTAAGATATCGTCGCGACAACCAGCGTACGTCTACAGCCTACACTGCCAAGTCGGCTATATGACCGTGAGAACATGTGTTCTCTACATTCTACCCTGGCAGCACATATGGGCTAACGCGTACACTTCTGATCTGGACGGGCCCGACATACACGAGAAACCGGATCTGGTGTGGGCTCATCGCACCACGATGGCTATGGGTGGACCCGATATCCGCGAGAAACTACAGACGCGATGGACTCATAGTGCCACGTCGTCTCTGAGCGGGCACCGTGGCCGCGAGAGTCCGTGGCCAGCATGGGCTTTCTGCACCACGTCGGCTCTCTGCTAGCCCCACGTCCGCGAGATTCCACGAGCGGCATGGGCTCACTGTGCCACGTCGGCTGGCCGTGGGCCCCGCAACCCGGCGGGTGTGGAGCGTTGTCGGACGGGAAGCATTGCTCACCGTGCGCGTTTTAACCCGTCTACGCTGACGGCGGGTCCATGTCATGCGCGCGACACACCGTCCAACGACGTGGGATGCGACGGCGCGTGGTACACCCGTCCACGGTATGGAATCTTTTTCCCTGGCCCGCAGCAGCACCTGCCTCACGGGATAACAGGGCTCCATTGTGATGTCGTCGCATGTTCTCCTCGGCGTCCATCCCATGGACGAAAAGAATCGGAACGACGTGGATAAAAATTTGAATCGAAACAATCTAGCACTATTATTTACTCCTAGCACTATTATTTAATCCTTGTTATATAACTATTTGATGTTTGGGGAATGGACTACATGGATCCATTTCCATCCTCTAATGGTTATACCCATATTTTGTTGGTTTTGATTATTTTACTAAATAGGTTGAAGCAATACCAACTTCTCATGCAGATGCAACAACATCATTAAAGGTGATTAAGTACATCATATTCTACAGGTTTGGAGTACCTAGATGATGAATAATAGATGGTGGTACTCATTTTTATGAAAGGAACTTTCAGGAAAATATTACACAAATATGGAATGACTCACCATGTTTCTTCACCATATCATCCACAAACGAGTGGACAAGTCGAACTTTCTAATCGAGAGATGAAGGTAATATTATAGAAGACGGTGCAAGGTCAAGATTGGATTGCTCAATGAAGTTGAGTGATGCACTTTGGGCCTACCGGATCGCCTATAAGAACCTCATGGGAATGACACAATACAAAAATGGTTTATGGTAAAGCATGTCATCTACCTTTATAATTAGAACATAAGGCTTATTGGTCTATAAAGAACTTAAACAATGAGTTTAAAATAGTTGGAGAGAAGCACATATTCGACATATATGCCTTAGATGAGCATAAGAGTGCTAGGATTTTCATGTTTTCCTTGGTTCCATGTTGTTGTTCTCAATTTTTTTGAGTATTTGAGACTTTTCAGCACCCAATACGAGCGGGCCGTATGGCCACACGCCGTTGTACGGGTGCTCGTTATTGTCTCTGGAAACTTGCATTGTTTCTGCTCGAGTTTCGATGAGTTTGTATGGGCGCGCTGTACGGCGAGGGCTCGTTGTATGGACAATCATTAAAGTCTCTAGAAACCTTGTTTGTTTTATTTATAATCTACGAGAGTTGGCATGGGTTCACCATATGGTGGGGCGTCGCCATACCAATGCCCGTCATTCTCCTAGTATTCTTCTTCTGGTTTTCGTTCGTTTGTGACCAAAGAAGGGAGAGTTACGTCGGTACCAACCTCTGTATGTATGGGGAGTACGGTCAACTCCCGCCCATACGACCGGTCATTAAAGAGTTAGACAACCCTTTTTCTCATAGTTATTCTTCCTTTTATTCTATTTTCCTTTTCCCTCAAACATAATTTCGTGAGATCTAGGGTTTCTGCTCATCTTTTTTAGCACTTCTCAAAGTCCCCATCATCCAATCTCACTTGTTTTATCTAGATCCATGCAACCTTTTCACGTCAAGTAGATCAGGATGAATAAAGGAGAATTACCCATCGAGATGATCCAAAAGAAGGATCCTATTAGAATTTCATCATCATTGAGCCTAGAACTATTGAAAGTGGTGTCACTTCCCACCTTAAAGGAGATGTTCCCACAAGGACTTGAGATGATGAGGCATGTGGAACAACATAAGAACAAGTCTGAGTATCCTCCAAACCCCTACAGGTATAATATTCAGGGACCCTCTCTCAAATCTCCTCCTAACCTTTCACCCTTCAAGAAGGGGCAGCAAGATAAGATTACGGAGAAGATCGCTGGATTTGAACAAATCTCAAAGACATGTATTGAAACTGTTGGAGAAGGAGATGACGCCTATTGGATGATGAGCGGAGACCTTGAGAAGAGGTTCAATGACATCGATAGTAGAGTCACACACCTTGTTATCATTATTCTTGAGATGATAGAAGATAAGAAGGAACTCTACAGACTGTTCCAAGAGCAACGCTAAGATGATCATTCGGTTTGCTTGCATCTCTTATGCTTGCAATTCAAAGGGTGAGGCAGAAGAGGATATCATCTTCACCCAGAAAATAAACTTGGTACATATGAGGAATTACTTGATCACACCTGACTTGATTCTAAGCTTGGAGAGATATTTAAGACCTTGTAATATATCTTATAGTTTTAGCATGTTTTATTCCATCACTAGCATATTATTTTATCTTACAAGTTTTTCATAATAATTTGCAACTACTACTCTCTTGGAAGGGGAATGATTTATATCCTACGGATTATGCGTTTTTATTATATATAAAGCATGTCATCTTATGGTTATATTATTAGATGTATGAACTAGGATGAGTTTTTTTGCACTTGTAATATTTGATGACTTTGGGATCTTCCACACCATCAGTAGCGCTCGAAGATTTGAAGAAACCTTGATAGCATGTTATAGACCAACAATTTGATTATCAAAATATAAAAGAATGAGAATAATGAAAAGAGAAAATAAAGAAGTTGAGAAATATCAAAAGCAATGATGCTATTAAAGAATTAGGATGAGTACAAGATGTGGTATAAGTTCAAACCACTAGTGTGAATTACTTCGTACTCTGTTTAGGAGTTTTATTAAAATAGTCTTGATCTATTTTGAGTCTTCCAATAATATTGAACGATATGTCTAGTCCTTTGCACAACACTAGAAATGCTTAAAAACATATGTGTAATTCAAAATGAGTGTGCGAAAGACAAACACACATAGAAATCAAGAATATGAGAAGAAATAAAAGAGACCATCCAAAAAGTGAAATCCAAAGTGGATGTACGAAGTTGTAAACCTTTTTGGGACCTCCATGCACGCTTGTTGGTTAAACTAAAAGTTTTTATACTCTGCTCGTTTGGAAGCCTAGAGAGTATGATAACTTAGATTGACTCACACTTCATGAACATACATCCCAATCTAGACAAATTTGAGGCTAATAATTTGGATCGGAGGGAGTATAACTATATGTTGCAATGCCTCATTCAATTTTACCGACTCACACTTTATGAACATGATAACCACGTCCATTAAGTTGCTATCTTGCTCGGGGATGTGCAAGATTCTAAGCGTGGGGATGTTGATGAGTGCATTTTTGCAGCATGTTTACCTTTTGTTTTTGCATGAATAATGATAGGATTTTAGTATTTTGTCGCGCTCGCACGCCCCTTTTATGCTTGTTTCACCAGGATCCTGGAATTGGAGGTATGGATGAAGAAATCAATAAGAGAAGTAAACTATGGGCAAAAATACATTATTTGGAAGCCATAAAAGTCCATACATAAATATCCACGCACTTGGGGAGAAGGCAGAGCAAACCCCCCTTCAAAGCCGCAGCTAAAGGCTTTAACGACCACCAGTACGGGCAGGGCCCATCCATACGGTGCGCCCGTACGGCATGGCGACAGAGCCGCCTCTTCAAATACTTCCACCATACGGTGTGCCCGTATGACATACGAATATGATATCTGACATTCAGAGACACCACAATTCGCAGAAACCTCACCTCCCAAAGGGATTTGGAGGAGGAACTCGCACCGGGGCATCAATCCTCACTGCTACGAAGATCCTTGAAGGCTTGAACAACATCTTCTTCACCATCCCCATCAACTGATTCATCTCCATCATCACCAACAATTCTCCCATCTCTACTACATTCATCTTGTTGTATTTCTGATACTTTGTTGTGGATTTGCACAAGTATTTACCGATCCATTTCAATTTCACCCATACTATTATGATGATGTTGTTTGCCTCTATGTGTGAGTAGTTTACCTTGCTCCTGGGGATGGAGAAACCCTAGCAAACATTATGTCGTGAAATAAATATGATATGTGACTTAGATTTATGATGTATGTATTCAATCTCTCTCTTGATGTTATGTGAAGTGTACCATTTAACATTTGCCTTAGGGACTTGAGATGGAATTACTCTTGGACATGTGGTGATGCGATGGTGCTAAGTGACATATTGTGATGGATCATTACTCATGTGTTCAAGGGGATAAGAAGGGACTCTCAAATCTTGTTCCATAACCATGGGGTTAACCCTTAATAATACAGAATCACAGGTGGCTTGGCTAAGATTACTGATGTGCTATGAATGATGAAATATAAGATGCTTGTCTTTGATCATCTAATTTGGAGCTCATCCCATACATACTCACGAAGAAAAATATAGATTATCCTAATCATAATTAATACCTTTTCTAGCGAGGAATCCAACACTCCCTGAAAATGCTTTAGCCCTCTTGCAGTTTCGATCACTTTACATCGTGAATTCTAGTTCTCTTTAATTAGTTCACAGTAGCTTTGTTTACACAACCACTCTCAAACCTTTTCACACACACACACACACTAGAAAGTAAAGATAACTTGGAACACATTTTGGATACTAGTAGCAAAGGGTACTTAAGGCCATTACTAGTAGCTCTCCGTGAATTCGACACTCTTATTTCGAAACTAGCTAAAAACGATTTGTGCACTTGCAGACATCACAAACCAAATGCCCTTTAGGCATGAGATATTGAATTGGCGCGCGCAACTTCCACGGAGCCATGATCCCTAGGTGCACCAAAAGGGCACGAGTAACCAAACACGTCCTTGTTGTACTCCTATGCAAACACCAAGTTTGTCTATAAAGACCTAATCTAATTGTACCTTTTCTACGATGGCCAAAAATAGACTCAAGTACTCCCTCCGATCCTAATTAAGTACTCCCTTCGATCCTAATTAATGTTCTAGATAAATTTAAGAACATTAATTAGGATTGGAGGCAGTACTTGCTTCTCAAACCATTGTTGTTCTAATTGTTTTTGAGCTTGAAACTCTTCACTTTGTTGTTCCATCCGTTCGGCTAGATCTTGGATCTTAGAGCATCTCTAGCAGATACCGCATATAGGCCATACCGCAAAATTTTGGGCCGATATGCGGTATTGCGGCAAAAATGGCCTTTTCAGATACCGCAAAACGGTCCGTACCGCAATTTTTTTTGCGATTTCCCGCATCGAGGTCCATCCATCCCGCATATATTCGGTGCGGGGGGCGCTGGATGCGGGATACCACATCCATTTTCCTTTCCTCCCCCGCATAGAAACCCTCGCTGACACCCGCATTCTTCTCCGATTCCGCCGATGAAAAGCACATCACCGCCGCGAACCTCTGTGTGCACCCCCCCCTCTTGCCATGGCCGGCCAACCGAGCCACGATTTGGGTGGATGTGACTACCGGAGCTGCTGCCGTCTAAGGCGGAGGAGCTCCAGGCTGCGAGCTCGCTCGCCACTGCCGTCGGTGGAGGGGGAGCGCAAGCGCGTCCCCGTGCAGGGACACGGCGTCGGCGCCCGTGAGCGCACCCGCGCCCCCCGTTTCCGCCCGACGATGCCAGCGATGATGCCACGGACGAGGAAGAAGAGCTACTGCTGGCGGATATGTGCGCCCTGCCGCCGGTCGTCCGCGAGCCTGCTGTCAACGACGAGCAGGAGGCGGTCTTGCTCACTGAGGCCAACTGCCACTCTCTATGCACCGCGGTCATGCAGATCGTGCAGCGCCGGAAGCGTCGCCGCCACGCGCGCAGGGCGGAGAAGCGCGAGTTTCTCCGTGTCTGCTGCATCTCCTTCCGCGAGCAAATAGGACGGCTCGAGGCCCTGGAAGCCCACTTATCCGACTCGTACTTCATGGTAGACGACTTCGGCAACGCGGCAACCGACGAGGAGTAAAAGCCGCCGGCGATAATGATTCAGTGAGTAGGTACCGCCGGTAATGCGTAGATGCTAGGTGAAGTATGGATGCAGGGTGCGGCATCAAATTCTGCTAAAACTATGTATGTAGATCTATATGATCAAAACCTCCTCTATGTAATCCGGCGCCAATGTGTGATGATTTTTAAATATGTAGTTTGGATTAGTGCATCTGTTCTGTCCCGTGTTTTTCTGTACCGCAAACAACGTTTTCGGTTTACCGCATCCGCTTTTTGCGGTACCGCGATATGCGGTATCTGAGATGTTCTTATCCATGGTTTCTCTCATAGCTCTAACTTGCTCCTCAAGTTGTCTAGGTCGGGTTCATTCGTTTTTGTAAGTCAACCGAGGAAAGGAATATGTACCTTTATTACCGCGATCATCATCCCCTAGTTCACGGACAGTTGAGCCACGGTGTCGATCGGATCCAAAGATGAATTCCGCTTCTTGTGTAGTATTTGTTATTCGAAGGCCGGCTCTGCCTCAGTAGAAACAGTGAGAAATAAACTCTCTTCGATAAAGATAGAATGTCACAAAGCCCATGGTATATTAAAAAGTACACACGTGGATATTCTCTAGCTTGCCAACTAAAGCAATGACAGCAAGCCAGTAATGAGAATAAGCTTTGTTTCCGTTTTCAGACAAGTACAGCGTCCACCTTCCTCATATTTGAAAATAGCAGATCGTGAGAGGACGTTGAAAGAAAATTAGGGGAAGATCCACTTTTGGTTATTGAAGACGTTGCTTGGCAAGTGAGGTGCCACACTTAATAGAGACGGGCATGCAGAGATCTAGCTTTTTGTTGCGTCGTGCAGCGCGGCGATGGACCAGACCGGGCAGACCAATACCCATTGCGCAGGCTCGAACGAGCAAATGAGCATCCACTGAACGGCGCCCTCCCCCATTGAAGATGTCTGCCGAAATCATATGCAACCCGTACGTGGTCGCGCGAAGCTAGCGGGGGAGGTGGTGCCTGCAGTCCCTCCCTCCCAGCCAGCCTTATCGATTGGCCGATTGGTCCATCCAACCAGCTACGCGGATGCGCGAATTGATGCCGCGGCAGAGACCTGCTTGCTCCTAGTATTAACTGTGTCATTGCGATGGGTCGATCGATCGGACGCATTCACTAGTTTTTCCATGGAAACGCTGCGCCTGTTCCGTCGTCCCTACGTCCAGCGTGGCCACCGCCCAGGCCAGGAGGACCTGAATCGGCCGTGGTTATAGTTATAGCATTAGATATTCTCGGTCTTTTACAATTTCATGGGTGTGCTATGTGCTGATCGAGCAAACCCTGCCGCGCGCGGATCTGCAGTTGTGGGCAGCAGGAGCAGTGCCGAAAGGCACAAGCAGGCGCTGGGGACAGCAGCAGGTGCTGGCCTGCGGCGTCTTGAATGAACACCACCACCCCGGCCGGAGCTCGTGATTGCCGAGGCCACCAAAGTGCGTGCCCACGCACACGTAGGACCCTAACCTCGCCGCGGTGCCAGCTGATACCGGCTGCCTGATCTCCCACAACTTCCGCTCTGGGAAAACAGTGTGAGCTTGGAGCATGACTAACAGAGCCGGGCTAAAACCGTATTTTTCCGGCAAGTATACGGGCTCTGATCCGCGTGGCCAGCTAACAAAGCCCGTAAACAAAATTCACGGGGCCCTGTTAACGGCCCGTTCCAACCCTACTAGTACTGTCCAGGCTGTTGACACGGGTCAGCACCCGTATCCCTCCGCCGCGTCCAAACCCTACCCTCGCGCCGCCGCCGCTCACATCCATCTCCTCCGGCGAGCGATTCCGGCGGCTCCGGCGCCAGATCGGCACGATCGACGAGCGGATGTCATCCCTGCGCCATGGATGCGGCCTGGGGGTGGCCGTAGCGGCGGGGAAGGAGGTGACCGTCGGCCGCCTAGGAGGGCCTTGTCACATCCGTGCGGGGACGAGGTGGCGAAGGCGATGGTGAGGTCCATCGGGGCCAAGCTGCACATGGCCCTGCGCTGGACCAACTGGGGGCTCCGTCCCCCGCCGTCGCTCGCCCCCTACGTGGACGGAGCCCGCACTACGCCGGCGCCGCGAGTTCCTACTCCGCGAGCTGCCACTCCGCCACTCACCATCGGCGAGGCTTCGGCCTCGTCCTCATCCACGCGCCAGATGGAGGAGCTCCGCAAGGCGCTCGCCGCCTCCGCGGTCGACCAGGAGGAGAAGAGGCGCCGCGAGGAGGAGATAGCGGCCGCCGTTGTCGCGGTGGAGATGGCCAAGCGGCAGGAGGAGCCGGAGGAGTCCATCGCGGCGATTCATGTCGCGGAGGAGGAGCCGGCCGGACCCTATGCCATGGAGCTGGACATCATCGTCCTTGTAACTAGGTCGACGGAGAGGCACTCCGGCGAGGCGCTAAAGAGCTCAGATTTGGGGCATTTGAGGACGCGACGGCGTCCTCCGGTGAGCTCTCCACTTCTATTTTCGTTTTTAGGTGTAATTTTGCTATGTATTGTATGTATGAACGATGACCAACAAACCGTGAGTTTGATCTTCCCGGGGATTTTCGAATTTCAGTTTTACAGGTCGATTTAAGGGCGCTGATCTGCGCCGGCGCCCTCAAACGTGAAAATCATGAGTACAGGGGCTTGTACTCGCGTTTTATGGGTCGGACGTTTAAGGGCTCTGCTAGTCATGCTCTTAGAGCATCTTCACTCGTCCTCCTTCCACCCCCTTCCCTCCCCCTCCCCCTGCCCAAACTCCAAACTCCAAATCGGTTACGGGGGCACCGGTTTAAAAAATCCCGCCTAACCGCATCCCTGATTTTGTTTTAGTGCCGGCGCGCCGGTCCATTTCATACGGCGCCCCCAGGCCGAACCCGACGCGCAGGGAGGCTAGTGGGGACACTGGATGGATCGAAATAAGTGTGCGGGCCATCCCTGTTGGCGAGACACCCCTGACATTCCCTTCAAAACATTTATATTCCTCCACTTTGTCCTCTATATTACCATGTTTCCCTCCATCTGGCCACCAACTCCTGCCATTTTCCCCTCTCCAACCAGCCGACCCCGCTACACGCTGCCATGGCGCCGAAGAGGAAGTACGTCGCTCCCTGTTCATCCGACACTGTCAATGCCGCTAAGAAAAGGAGGAGGAAGGCCAAGAAGGAGCGGCTTGAGGGAATGACTAACGCCGAGTGGATTTTGACCTCCAGTGCCACAAGGTGGAGAACGCTAGTCATCGGTAGAGGGAGTTGAAGGTAAGGCAACGAAGGGCTTTAGAGGCGCGGGCAGCCATGGCGCAGAGGGTCGCGATGATGGCGGGGATGGGGGCGCCGGCAACACCTCAAGCTAGCCATTTCATTACCGGCATGTGTGGGGAGCCAAAGCAGCGTGTCCTCGCCCTCTCCAACAACCTCGTCTCCGGCGCAAGCGCCCAACTTCCTAGAATAGCAAGGTACATTACATCTCGCTCGCTTCTTGCCATGTCTCCATGAGTTCGATCCTCTAGGAATCTTCAGCCCCAACACCTTCGCCACCACGGATTTGAGTTGCAGCAACGCTGGATCACCATCACTATGTCGTCCCATGTTCAACGACACACCTCCACCTCAAGCCGACTTCCACCAGTACACGATGGGTAGCAGCATCCAGGGCACCCATGGTCCGTTCGGCGGAATGCTCGATGGCAGCGACATCATGGCCGACCTCGTCAAAAGCACGCCTACACGCAGGAGGAAGCCAAGGCCTACAGTGACGATGAGGATGGCGGTGGGGAGCCGTGGTATAATGAGGCCTACGACTACGTGGAGTCCGATCCCACCAAGGAGGAGGTGGTGGAGGTGCCCATGGACGACCCGAAGGGGAAGAAGAATGTCGTGGCCAACTCGATTAAGAAGAAGAAAGCCAGGAGCCGTGGACCGAAATGGAGCTCGAGGGAGCCTCACCGAGGCATGGAAGACAGTGAGCATCGACCCTTTCACGAATGCCGACTAAAACACCTGCAGCTATTGGAAGAGGGTGAAGGCGGCGTTCGACGAGCATCGCCTTTTGGATCCCTATTTCAAGAGTTTGCACCATGATCGCACTGACTCGGACATGTCGTACCATTGGGCATTGAGCTGTAACATCCCAAAACTAACTTTAATCAAGGTTATCAAGGTCTAATCACCCAATTTAGGGTTAACAAAAACTTTTATTAAGAAAAAGCATATGAATGCATGTGTGTTTGCATTAGTGTAGAATTGAGTGTATATGCCATGCTTGATTGTTCTAAATGTTATGAAATTGATTAAAGGTGAATGCCACATCATCTAGACCATTTACAAATAAAATCCAAAGAAAAAGAAATCAAAAAGATTAAATAAACCAAATGGTCATTTTGATCATTTTAAACCACTAGGTCACTTTAGGTGTTCCTAGAAGACAATTCTTAATAGGAACAATTCTATTTCTTTTCACCCCTTGCTAGACCAAGTAAAAGTGTATCAAGGCCCACTTTACAAACTTATAAAAACATCTAGCAAATTAATTTAAAGGAGATTTGAAAATTGAATCAAGTGTATGTGTTAAGATCACACTTTTTCAAAAACACATCAAATGAGTTCACCTTGACTTATCTAAGCTAACCTAGTCTCTCAAGCTTAATCTAAGATCACGCAAAAAATTTGAATCAAAAATTCAAAACTAAAGTTCATGCGGCCATTAATACAAACACTTGGCATGTAAAGAATAATCCTTTGACTAGTTTCACTATTTGGTACAATGATTATCGATCAAATGGTTCCCTAGTTACTCCCTTGTTCCCTCTAAGCCTAACCCAGCCCCACATCAGCTTCCCCCTTCGCCGCTGGCACAGTGGAGCGCTGCCCAAAAGTGGTCATCGCCGGCCGACCACGGCCAGCTCGCACCAGACAGCCCCGCACCCAACCAGCATCTCCACTAGCCTCGTCGTAGCCTACCGCCACCCCCTGTCCACCCCACGGTCGAAGCCAGCCCTGGACCACACTAGCACCGCCGTGCACCGCCTCTCTGCGTCGTGTCCGGAGCGCGCCAGTGCGCCGCTCCCTACCAGCTCACACGTACCGCGCATTGACCTCCCCTCGTGTGCATAGACCTGCCATGATCGTAGCACCCTGGCAGACACCCCCGTTCGCCGCCGCACGACCCACAGCTACCGCACGCCGCCGCAAACACTTCTGCCGCCGCTCAGAACACCGCACGCTCCCGACCGTACCGCACCACCCCACGTCACGCCATTAAGTCTGTGAGAACCACCAGGGAGCACCGCACCGGCCTACGCCCTCGCCCATGCCAATAGACGCATGTAGCCACGCCACTGCCAAGCTCACCGCCGCACCGCTCGGTTCCCTCGCTGAGCTATAAAAGGAGGCCAGCCAGCCTCCATTCCTCACACCACTCCACTCCCCACTCCTCACTGACCGTCCCCACCTCTCCTCGGAGCAAGGCGGGTACCACCGTGCCGGAATTTCACTGGAGTCCGCCGCTGCTAGAGGAGAAGGGCGTCGTTGATTTCGACCACACCTCGCCTCGCTGTGACCACGCCTCGCCTCGCCGTTGTCTACCATGTCGATCGCCCCATCGTCGAGCCTAGCTGGAGCCTAGGTGAGCCCCACGAGACCCCCACCGCCGCGCTAGGGTAAATTCCTCGCTGGAGCTATTCGTCGTCGACGACGAACCTCAGCCGTTGGATTAGATTTAGATCATAGGGATCAAATCAGTAGATATCGTTTCTCTTTAGATGTGTCGCTCACCAGTGGACCCCCTCTGTCAGCCGCGCGCTGCGCTGTGCTGTGCAGTTGGGCCGGCCCGTTAGTTTTCCCGCGCTCGTCCAAAAATTCAAATAAGTCCTTTTCCAATTTAGTTGAAATCATTTTCTGTCCACTTATTCAAAAATCAATTCAGGGAGTTTCACTTAACCAAATTGCATGATTCAAATTTTGCTAGAAAGGAAATTAAAATATCTATCAAATCCCGTTGGATTTAAATCATTTGGAGTTAGAGATCACATATAGTAAAAATAATAAGACAGAGACTTTTGCAACTTCAAACATTTTTCAAAAATCAACCATAATAGGTTTTGAGTTGATTCCAACTCTCAAAATCACATTGATAATATCTATCTGAATATGTAAAAATATCTAGGATTGCATGCAGTTGAAAGAACATTTCATGATTTCCTGTGTTTTTGTGTTAGATAACAATACCATGGAATTTCTAATGTGTGCCAACTCTTGCAGGAAAGGTTATCATGGGGCGGATAATCCGGCCAGACCTTTCTGGCCAGGGCTGGCTCTGCGTGAGCTTCTGTTTGGGGGCAGAATTTTCCCCAGACAGTCTGGCCCTAGGGCGGTTTTTCTCCCTAGATCGGTTAATCCGGCCCTCATGTTGGGCCGGATCATCCGGCCCTAGGGAAATCGCCCAAGGGGTCATCTGCGCGAGCTTCTGTCTAGGGACGGATTTTCCCCCGGATAATCCGAGGCTGGGGTAGATTTCCCCCCAGCCGGATAATCTGGCCCTCCCCTAGGGCCGGATAATCCGGTCCCTAGGAGAAGGTGTCAAGGGCTAGTCTGCGCGAGCTTCTGTTCGTAGGCGGATTTTCTGCCGGATAATCCATGTTTGGGGTAGAGTTTTCCCCAGGCCAGATAATCCGACCCTCACTTGGGCTGGATAATACGGCCCCCAAAGACTCCAATGGCTTGTTTTGGAGAGGGGGTATAAAAGCCCCTTCTTCCCCCATCGAGCAGTCTTCTTGATTCACTCGAAAATTGTCAGACCCTTTGCCAGAGCTCGCTCTCTAGATCTCCCACTTCAACCACCCGAAGGCTTCGATCTTTGGGGGGATTGAAGGAGGAGACAATCTTCATCGCCATCATGAATCAAGCGCATCAACTCATCTCCATTCATTTGGAGAAATCCCCAATCTAATATTCTTGCTAATATCTAGATCTTGTATTTTGTTATTGATAACTTGTTCTTGTGGCAGCTTGTTGTCATTATGGGAGCCTCCAATTTGGTTGTGGAGTTGTGCCCCGCTAGTTGTGTAAAGGCTCCGGTACCCGCCTCGAAGGGTTCCTATAGTGGAAAGGTGGATCAGGCCTTGGTGGTGGGATCCATCGAAGAACAGGGTGAGGCCTTTTGTGGCGTGGTGGTCTTAGTACCGCCCACCCCTCCAACGCAGATGTACTTCCCTTAACAAGGAAGGAACTGCGGTAAAACAAATCATGTGTCTCTACGTGCTTCGCTACGGTTCACTCGTTCCTCTTTCCACTCGCCTCTTACTCGCTAGTAGATAGGTTTGCATATAGGGAAATTCTTCTAAATAGTTATCTAGAGAATTTACCTTTTGTGTTAAGCCTAAAATTGAAAAGGCATTAAAATTTGAAGTATCACTTATTCACCCCCTCTAGGTGCCCATACGATCCATTTCAATTGGTATCAGAGCCCTGGCTCTTTATTCGGGCTTAACCGCCTAAGAGAAGTATGGGTACCAAGGAGAATGGGAATGAGACTTTGGATAAGGTCACAATGGATGACCTCAAGACGTTGGAAACAACCTTGTTAAAATCCTTTGAGACCAAGATGGAGGATATGAATCAAATAATTGCTCGCCTCACATCATCCATAGCCCCATCTCCATCCTCCTCTGAGGCCACCACTCCCTCATCCAAGGATAAGGCTAACACTGGATCCAAGGAAGATGAAGTGGTAGGTGAAAAACATAATGGTTCCACCTCCAAGAAGGGAAGTGGTAAGGAGGAATATAGTGAGGTTCATCACTTATATACCCCCGATCCACCAATCCCTCATCCTCATATAAATAATAGGGGTGATCCACCCAAGCTTACTGCATCCTCTTTTAATCAATGGAAATTCTTAATGAAGTCTCATATTTGCAGCTCTTCTATTGAACTTTCGAGGATTATCGAAGAGGGTCTTCATATTGAATGGTACGGATCTCCACATGATACAGCTCGGGGTGGGTCCCAAGGACATGCCCCACATTTAACATCTCAGCACAGCTAAAGAAGCTTGGGATGCCCTCACCGATCTCTTTATTGGGAATGAAAGCATGAGAAGGAATAGGTATGATGCCCTTAGTAATGAAGATGAAGGATTATACATGTTGGATGGTGAAAACAATGAAGACATGTATAGAAGACTCAAGGGCATCGCAACAACATTTAGAAAGCATGGATCCACTCACATTGATGATGCTTGGATAAAAAGGAAATATGTGAGTGCTTTAATTCCTTTTGAGCCAACAGACTTAAAGAGCTTGCAAGGTAGACACAACTACCATCAAATGACATCCAATTAAGTCATGCAAGAAATGGCATCATTCAAAGTTGCTGCAAGGAACGCGGAAGATTCCCGTGCTCGTGCTATCGGAATGCAAAAATGGGTCAATGTTGCTCTAAAGGCTAACGTTGTTGAGCAAGATGAGGATGAAAGAGCTTTCGAGGGTGCCTCCATGGACTGCCCCGATGAAGTCAAACATGCTCATGCTGAGTACATGGCGTTTTACGCGAGGAACTTTTGGAAGGATCCTGCCAAGGCCAAGTCGGAACTCGAGCGCAAGAATGGGTCAAGTGGAAGAAGAGAAAGTGGCCCAAAAACTGATAACATGCTACAATTGTGGAGATAGGCTGCACTTTGTGGCTGAGTGTCCATATCAAAATAGAGAAGACAATAGTGACAGGCTCATCCTTAAAGAAAAATCCAAGGCTCCTAAGAAGAAGCCATTTATCAAAAATAATGGCCCTTACAAGAAGCAACCCAAGATCGTCTTGGTGGCACAATAAGAATACTCCTCTGCAAGTGAAGATGAAGAGGATGAAGATAGTTCTCGCGAGGTGGCTGCTATAGCCACTACATCGACTCCATCATTTCTCTTCGACTCGCAAAATGAGAACGTCATCAACAACAATGTCACTTTCCTTATGGCAAGAGGGTTCGAGGTATCAACTTCTAGCTCTTCATTTCCTAAGACTAACATAAATATGGATATGGATTATCATACTAGTCTTAAAATGAAAGAAGAAGTTATTTCTTTGGATAACTTTTTCACTAACTTGCAAGGTGAGCACAAACTTCATTTTGATGCTCTTATGAGTCAACTTGCCCAAGCAGAAGATCTTCTTGAAGAAAAGGGCAGAATTGAAAGAGAAAATGCCTTGGAAATAGCTTCTTTGAAGAATGCCTTGGAAGAAGAGGAAGCTCGAGTATCTTTGGAAGAGAGACTCGAATCCATTGAGGAGTCACATGAAGAAGTTGTGGCTCAGCTCATCAAGGAACGTGATAATGCTCTGGCCAAGGTAAAGAAACTAAAGAAAGAAAAGATTGAATTTGGGGCTGCTCATGCCAGACTCTCGGAGAAGTTTGAGAAACTTGACTTTGCCCACAAGGCATTGGAGAGTGAACACTCTACTCTAAGTGAGTCTCGTGATCAGCTCCAAACTGAATGGAGGAAGTATGATGTGCCCAACACCTCCACATCATCTTATGGTAAATAAGAACTTGCAAAAGGATCTCAACACAAAGGTAAAGAAGTTTTAGATGAGATACTGAGCAAGCAAAGGACAAACAACGGAAAAGAGGGTCTTGGTTATATTCCCAAGACAAACAACAAGAATAACAAGAAGATCAAGACTGCTCAACCAAAGACTAGCATCACCACCAATGACAAGTCTAATTATGATGGTTTTGCAGGGGCAAACAATCCGAACTTTGAGTTATATTGCGATTATTATGGTGATGTTTATGCTAGTTATGTAGGTCCTTATGATTGTTACATACTTTGGTCTATTTGGGTTCCCAAGACCCTTGCCACTAACATGAGAGGACCCATTGAAAAATGGGTACCTAAAACCAAGAAGTAACTTTCTTGCAGGGCTATGCTTCCGGTGGGTCTAAATGGGTACTCGATAGCGGATGCACGAGTCATATGACCGGAAGCAAGGAGATCATCACGGAGATGCAGCCAAATCATGATCACATAACCGTCTCCTATGGTGACAAGTCAAAGTCTAAGGTAATGGGTCTCGGCAAAGTTGTGGTGGCTCACGATATCTCTCACGTGGACGTCATGCTTGTTGAGACCCTCGGTTACAATTTACTTTCAGTTCGCACCTTTGGTAAGATGGGCTTTGCAGTTTTTATTGATGTTGATTTGGTGGTACTCTTGTGGAGCAAGTCTCTAAAAGTCGTTTTCGTGGGATATCGAAAATGACATGTACGTGGTTAACTTTTCGGGGAAAACCACTACAGGCCCGATGTGTCTTTTTGGAAAGGCTGACGCGGGCTGGTTATGGCATCGCCGACTAGCCCACGTCAATATGAGAACTTTGCAAAGTCTTCACAAGGGTGGCCACATCCTTGGACTAAAAGAAAATGTCTCCTTTGCCAAAGATCGTGTTTGCAAGGCTTGTGTTGAAGGGAAAATGCATGACTCTCCTCATCGAAGGAAGACTATTATTTCATCAAAAAGGATCTTAGAGCTCCTTCATGTGGATCTCTTTGGACCTTCATCTCATGCAAGCCTCGGTGGGAAGAAGTACTGCCTTGTGATCGTTGATGACTACTCAAGATACACTTGGGTCTATTTCTTCAAGTTGAAGAGCGAGACGCAACAAACGGTCATCGACTTCGCCAATGAGGTCCAACGTCAACACAACATCCCTATTCTGGCAATAAGGAGTGATAATGGCTCCGAGTTCAAGAACTACACCTTAAATGAGTTACTAAGTGAAGAGGGGATAAGACATCAATATTCCGCTGCGTACAGCCCTCAACAAAATGGTGTTGCCGACAGGAAGAACCGGACTCTAATGGATATGGCAAGGTCTATGCTAGCTGAATTCAAGTCTCCATATAACTTCTGGGCTGAAGAAATCTCTACCGCTTGTCATTCATCCAACCGGCTATACCTCCGTAAAATCTTGGACAAGACTCCAAATGAAATACTTACCGGTAACAAGCCAAACATCTCATACTTTCGGGTATTTGGGTGTAAGTGTTTCTTTCTCATCAAGGGAGTTCTTTTATCTAAATTTCAGTCTAAGGCTTTAGAAGGTATTTTTGTTGGTTATGGTGTCGAATCCCACACTTATAGAGTCTACAATAAGCTCTCTGGAACTATTGTAGAATCTTGTAGTGTGGTGTTTGAGGAAAATGATGGCTCCCGTGCGGGGCAAGTTGATGTTTTTGATGCAGATGTTGAAATACCCCAAGATGCCATAAGAAGAATGGGCGTAGGATTTTTCCGCCCCATTGAGGAACCCCTTGTGGAAGATCGGGAAGGATAATGCTCTACTCATGAGGAGCCCTCATCTACACATACTCAACATGCTCCAACCACGAGAGTAACTTCTACACCAACTCCATCAATTACTGAAGGTCAACATGCTCCTGGATGCTCCAGGCCAGATTATCCGGTCGACACCGGATTATCCGGCCACCACTCCCCTAACGACTAAACTGTGAATCCTATCGAAGAAACTGCTGCAAGCTCCAGGCCGGATTTTCCGGCTGACCCTGAATTATCCGGCCCCGCACCAATTCAAGCAAGTTCCAGGCAGCCCGATGAAATTGCTCCAAGTTCTCCCAGGCCGGATTATCCGGCCTCTCCCTCGGCCGGATTATCCGGCCCTAAATCTCCTGTTGTTCAGCAGCCTCCTGTTATGGCTACTGACCCACCTCAAGGGCATGCTTCGTCATCTCCTACTACTGATAATCAGGATTCTAATCAAGGTCAAGCAAATGATTCCATCGAAGACTCATGTGATGAAACTATTCCACCAAGAGACAACAAGCTTATTGAACTTCGTCGCAAGGCTCGTGCTGATCGGAACCTTGAGTTAAGGGGTCATACTCTTAACAAAGTTGTAGGTGATCTTCGACGCAGGGTTTCCACAAGAAGGGAATTGGCAAGTTTTGGTGAGGATCAAGCTCACATCTCAATGGTGGAACCTAAGAAGTTGTTTGAAGCTCTTGAAGATCCGTACTAGGTTGTTGCTATGCATGAAGAGTTGAATAACTTTGAGCGCAACAAGGTCTAGAAACTAGTGGAGAATCCTAAGGATTGCCGCAATGTTATCGGCACTAAATGGATATTTAAAAACAAGCAAGATGAGAATGGCATTGTTGTGAGGAACAAGGCGAGACTAGTGGCACAAGGCTACTCCCAAGTTGTGGGCATTGACTTCAGCGAGACCTATGCTCTTGTGGCCCGTCTTGAGTCCATCCGTATCCTTCTTGCTTACGCTGCCCATAACAATTTTAAATTGCAGCAAATGGATGTTAAGAGTGCTTTTCTTAATGGTCCTCTACATGAGTTGGTATATGTAAAGCAACCCCCGAGATTTGAGGATCCTAACTTTCCGAACCATGTCTACAAACTCGATAAGGCACTCTATGGCCTTAAACAAGCCCCACATGCGTGGTATGAGCACCTTAAAGAGCTATGGCTAGACCGTGGCTTCGAAGTTGGGCAAATCGATCCCACTCCTTTTACTAATAAGGTTAAGGGGGAGCTCTTCATATGCCAACTATATGTAGACGACATCATATTTGGTTCTACTAATAAAGCTTTTAATGATGAATTTTCAAAGCTTATGACTAACAGGTTTGAGATGTCTATGATGGGGGAGTCAGTTCTTTCTTGGATTCAAGATCAAGCAACTTAGAGAAGGAACCTTCATCAATCAAGCTAAATACATCCAAGACATGCTCAAGAGATTCAAGATGACATATCTTAATGGCGTCGCCACTCCGATGCAAACAAAATGTCACCTTGAACTTAACCCCAACGGTAAAGATGTGGACCAAAAGGTATACCGGTCCATGATCGGCTCTCTTCTTTACCTCTGCGCATCTAGACCCGATATTGTGTTGAGTGTGGGTGTGTGTGCAAGGTATTAAGCAGCTCCTAAAGAAAGCCACTTAGTGGCGGTCAAGAGGATCTTCCGATATTTAGTTCATTCCCCTGACTTTGGTCTATGGTATCCCAAGGGATCCAATTTCTCTCTATGTGGTTATACTGATTCAGATTGGGCTGGTGATAAGGATGATCAGAAATCAACTTCTGGAGCTTGTTAGTTCTTGGGAAGATCCCTAGTGTGTTGGTCATCTAAAAATCAGAATTGTATCTCTCTCTCCACCGCCGAAGCTGAATATGTTGCTGCTGCTAGTGCCTACACTCAGTTATTATGGATGAGGCAAACTTTAAAGGAATACGGTGTCAATTGTGACAAAGTGCCTATTTTATGCGATAATGAAAGTGTCAAGATTGCGCACAATCCAGTACAGCACACAAGGACAAAGCATATTGAGATTCAGAATCATTTTATTCGGGACCATGTTGCTCGAGGCGATATTGATCTATATTTTGTGAGCACAAAGATAGATCTTGCTGATATCTTCACGAAGCAACTTGATGAAGCAAGGTTTTGCTACTTGAGGAATGAGCTAAATATCGTTGATTCAAGGAGCTTGTCATGATTACCCATGCACTCACTCATTCATCTCAGTCTTATTTGGTCTAGATGTGGACATGTATATAGGGGGAGTGTGGTCCTAATTGATTGGGCTAATCCTCCCCCCATAATGCCGAAAGCAAGTCAAATCATTTCTCTTAATATCATTTTGTGATATTGAAGGAAATATGCCCTAAGAGGCAATAATAAAGTTGTTATTATGTATTCCTCGTATATGATAGATGCTTATTTTGCATGCTATAATTTTATTGATCGGAAACGTCAATACATCTTTGTTTAATAAACAAAAAGGGTTCCTAGTTATGCCTCTCTTATAGACTAGCTTGTTGATTAACAAGATGATCAAGGTTTCCTGATCATAGACATTGGATGTTGTTAATAACAAGGTCACATCATTTGTGAAATGATGTGATGAACATTCATCCGAAGTATACCATTACAATCAAGTCATTATGTTTATATTGCTATAACATCATACGAAGTAATCTTTATCCTTAGACCATGAGATCATGTTACTTGCTAACACCGGAAGAGTATCTTGATAACATCAAACGTCACACCGTAACAGGGTGACTATAAAGATGGGTTCAGTGCTACGAAGGTGTTATGTTGAGGCTCATGGATCAAGAGTGGAATTTATCAATCCCGATGACAGATAGATATACTCTGGGCCCTCTCGGTGATATCACATTAAGATAGCTTGCAAGCAAGTGATGTGATCACTAGAATGTTATATCACGGGAACGAGAAAAGAATGCATGTCGGTAACACGATCAAACTAGGTATTTGGATACCGATGATCGAATCTCGGACATGTATTATATCATGAGACAAAGGGATTAAGTTACTAGCGTTAATGGTTCTCACGATCACAGAAGTCATCGTTGAATATGCAGGAGTTAGTATGGATCTCCAGGTCCCGCTTCTGATTATTGATCTGAGAGGAGTCTCAATCATGTCTGCATTATTCGCGAACCGTAGGGTGACACACTTAAGATTTACCGGACACCATTTTGGAGCACATATGTTTCAGACGAAAGAATTGCAAAGCGCAGGAATTGTTTCAATAGAAACCAGAATTGTTTCGGCTGAAATTGCAGATAGTGGTTCTGCATCTGATATTGAAATATTGCAAGGGGTTTTATGTGAATGTTTGTTAATTAAAGTAATTAACAAAATTCTGAATAAATTTAATAAAAGAGTTTTATTAAATGAGAGAGCATTAAACTTAGAGAATTTTAATGCATTTAAAGTGGAGACTTTAAAAGGGAATGTGAAGAGGAATTTTAATGTGGAGGGGTTACCACCACATGAATGGGGGAGGTGAGGGGTCACCCCCCATGAGGCGCCGGCCATGGGGAGGGGCACCCCCTCCTCCTATAAAAGGCCCCCCTCTTCCTCCTTCTTCCTCACACCTCCTCGTGAAGGATCTCTCTCCCCCTCTAGAATTATTCCCCATGGTCTCGGATTAGCGAGATACATGTTCCCGGTGGCATTTCGTCTGGAAGGAGTTGATGCTTCCGCTGCATCGCTCGAGCGAGGAGGTGGAGGTTGTCTGGTGCCTTGAACATGTGTGCGAGGACGGATGCGCTGCTGATTTGCGGCGCTCGGACTTCCACACGATCTTGAGATCAGCAAGTGTACGACTACATCAACCACGAGTTCCTACTCGTTAACAAAACTTGTTGTCTTCGAGGGTAAGTTCTCGATGGATGTATGTCCACTCGTTGTTCTGTATCTAGTAGATAGATCTTGGCGTGTAGTTCTCATCGTAGGAAATTTTTTGTTTTCTATGGTGCGGACCCAACAGTGGTACCAGAGCCTGATCTATGCGTAGGTGCTTTGCACGGGTAGTACAAATATGTTTATATGTGGGCGATGATGATCATGTTATTGCATCTTCTATGTATTTTGGATATTGGTGGCATAGTGGGATGAAGCGGACCGGACCAACCTTACATGTCATCGTACATGAGACCGGTTCCACGACTGACATGCAACTTGTTTTGCATAAGTGGCTGGCGGGTGTCTGTCTCTCCTACTATAGTCAATATCTGATTTACAACGAGTTGCTAATAACTTGGTTATCCTCGTTGTGGTTCATGTTCGTAGGTAAGACCGGTTCTATCTCCGAAATCCCTAAGCCACGTAAAACTTGCAATTGATAAATTAGAGGCGTCTAGTTTAGATCGTTGCTGGGCTAGTGTCTTGATATGGTATTGTTGTAAGTAGATGTATGATAGATACTCTTACAACACACTAAACGTGTAAGTTCCATAGACCTTGGCCTTACACACAAAGGAATGATAGATATCATACCATGATGCAAATGATAGAGATCAAATGCATGGACCATATCATCTCACTTTACACATTAGATGTTAGCATCTTATACTGCTAGTTTGGCGCTTTTTGTAGCATTTTAAGATGATCCCTCATTTAAATATCAAGATAAAATGTGTTCTTCCTTAAGTATGCACTGTTCTGTGGATCGTGTTTCGAGACATCACGTGATGATCGGGTGTACTTGACTCTACGCTTTCATAAGAACGGGTGTAAGACAGATTTACACACGCGAATACTAAGGTTCTTACTTGGCGAGCCTAGCATGTACAGACATGGCCTCGGAACACGGACCAAAAGGTTAAGCATGAGTCATATAGTTGATATGATGCCCATATAGATGCTCTCCTTTGAAGCTACATCGACTCACGTGATGATTGGACTTGGTGTAGTGGATTTGGTTCATGTAATCACCAAAAGGACACGAGGGATGTCGTTTTTGAGTGGGAGTTCATTAGTAATTTGGATTAGTTGAACTCACTCTATCATAAACTTAGTCTAAATAAACTTTATAAATTCTGTTGTAGATGGCACCACCTGCTTTTAATTTCAATGTGTTCATGGAGAAAGAGAAACTTGCTGCGAATGGTAGAAACTTCACAAACTGGGTTGTGAATTTGAGGATTCTCCTCACTGCTGCACAAAAGCAATATGTGCTAGAGGCACCGCTAGGCCCCCCACCAGCTCCTGATGCCCCTGACGAGGAAAAGAATGTCTATGTGACTCGTCAGGAGGACCACAACTTAGTTCATTGCGGCATACTGTATGGGCTAGAGCCAGAACTTCGAAAGCATTTCGAAAATGGCAATGCCTTTGATACCATGGGAGAATTGAAAATGATTTTCGATACCCATGCTGCCGTAGAGAGTTATAATGCTACTGAAAAGTTCTTTAGTTGCATGATGGAGGAGAACAACTCCGTTAGTGAGCACGTACTCAAAATGCCTGGGTACGCCGATAAGCTTGTGTCCTTAGGAATAACGATTCCCATTGACCTAGGCATACATCGTGTTCTCCAATCTCTGCCACCTAGCTACAAGAGCTTCGTGATAAACTATAATATGAAGGGCATGAAGAAGTCTCTTCCCGAGCTTTTGTCAATGCTTAAGATTGCAGAAGTGGAGATTAGGAAAGAACATCAAGTGTTGATGATCAATAAGACCACTGGTTTCAAGAAGGACAAGAAAGGCAAGCACAAGGGAAAGAAGGGTGGCAAATCTATTGCCACACCTAAAAAGAAACCCCGAGATGGCCCTAAGTCTGACACCGAGTGTTACTATTGCAAGGGGACTGGCCATTGGAAGCGCAATTGCCCCAAGTATTTAGCGGACAAGAAGGCCGGCAAGGCAAACAAAGGTATATGTGATATACATGTTATTGATGTGTACTTGACTAGTACTCGCAGTAGCACCTGAGTATTTGATACGGGATCGGTTGCTAATATATGTAACTCGGTTCAGGGGCTGCGGAACAAGCGACAACTAGCAAGGGATGAGGTCATGATGCGAGTCAACAATGGATCAAGAGTTGATGTGATCGCCGTCGGGACGCTACCTCTCCATATGCCATCAGGATTAGTTATAAATCTGAATAATTTTTATTTGGTGCCTGCACTGAGCATGAACATTGTATCCGGATCGTGTTTGATGCAAAATGGTTATTCCTTTAAATCTGAAAACAATGGTTGTTCGATTTATAAGAATGATATCTTTATGGTCATGCACCTGTGTTGAATGGTTTATTTCTATTGGATCTCGATAGTAGTATTACGCATATTCATAATGTTGATGCTAAAAGGATTAAACTTAGTAATGATATATCTGCATATATGTGGCACTACCGTCTAGGTCATATTGGCGTTAAACGCATGAAGAAACTCCATTCTGATGGACTTTTAGAATCACTTGATTTTGAATCATTTGATACATGTGAGCCATGCCTTATGGGCAAGATGACTAGGACACCGTTTTCTGGTTCAATGGAACGGGCGACAGATTTATTGGAAATCATACATACTGATGTGTGTGGACCAATGAGTGTGTCGGCGCAAGGTGGATATCATTACTTTGTTACTTTCACGGATGATTTGAGTACATACGGGTATATCTATTTGATGAAACACAAGTCTAAAACCTTTGAAAAGTTCAAAGAATTTCAGAATGAAGTGGAAAATCATCGTAACAGAAAGATCAAATTTCTGTGATCCGACCGTGGAGGTGAGTATCTAAGTTACGAGTTTAGCACACACATAAAAGAGTGTGGAATAGTTTCACAACTCACGCCTGCCGGAACACCACAACGTAATGGTGTGTCAGAACGTCATAATCGTACTTTATTGGATATGGTTCGATCTATGATGTCTCTGACTGACTTGCCACTGTCATTTTGGGGTTATGCACTAGAAACCACTGCATTCACTTTAAATCGGGCACCATCTAAATCCGTTGAAATGACACCGTATGAATTATGGTTTGGAAACAAACCTAAGTTGTCATTTCTTAAAGTTTGGGATGCGATGTTTATGTGAAGAAACTTCAGCCGGATAAACTCGAACCCAAAGCAGAAAAATGCGTCTTCATAGGATACCCTAAGGAAACGATTGGGTATACCTTCTATCACAGATCCGAGGGCAAGGTTTTTGTTGCCAAGAATGGATCCTTTCTTGAGAAGGAGTTTCTCGCGAAAGGTGTGAGTTTTCGGAAGGTAGAACTCGAAGAGGTTATTGAACCTTCTCTTCATGAAATGGCGAGTAGCGTAGCACCGGAAATTGTTTCGGAGTTGACTTCACGTAATGAAGAGAGAGCTAATGATATTGATCATGAAACTCTGAAAGAGGACACTACCGAACCTCGCAGGTCAAGTAGGACACGTGCAGCTCCTGAACTGTACTGCAATCATGTTGTGAGTTTCATGGTTGATGAAATGGATGACCCTACGACGTATGAAGAAGCGATGATGAGCCCAGATTCCAACAAATGGCTAGAAGCCATGAAATCCGAGATGGAATCCATGTATGAAAACCAGGTTTGGACCTTTGTAGACTTACCTCACGATCGAAAGGCCGTTGAGAATAAATGGATTTTCAATAGAAAAACGGATGCTGATGGTAATGTGACCATCTATAAGGCTCGACTTGTCGCAAAGGGGTTTTGAAAAATTCAAGGAGTTAACTACGATGAGACATTCTCTCCCGTAGCGATGCTAAAGTCGGTTAGGATTATGTTAGCAATTGCAGCATATTTCGATTATGAAATATGGCAGATGGATTTTAAAACTACGTTCCTCAATGGTAATCTTGAAGAAGATTTGTATATGATACAACCTAAGGGTTTTGTTGATCCTAAGGATGCTGATAAGGTATGCAAACTTCAGTGATCCATCTATGGACTGAAGCAAGCATCCCGGAGTTGGAATCTCCGCTTTGATGAGGTGATCAAAGAGTTTGGATTTGCCCAAACTTATGGAGAGGCTTGTATTTACAAGAAAGTGAGTGGGAGCAATGTGGCATTTCTGATATTATATGTGGATGACATATTATTGATTGGAAATGATATAGATCTTTTAAACAGTGTTAAAAGTTATCTAAACAGCAAATTTTCGATGAAAGTCCTTGGTGAAGCTTCATATATATTAGGCATTAAAATCTATAGAGATAGATGAAGATGCCTAATTGGGCTATCGCAGAGTACATACCTTGATAAGATATTAAAGAAGTTTAATATGGACGGAAGTAAGAAGGGGTTCTTACCTATGTTGCAAGGCAAGACATTGAGCAAGACTCAAAGTCCGGCTACGGCGGAAGAAAGAGAGATGATGGATAAGATCCCCTATGCCTCCGACATAGGCTCTATTATGTATGCCATGCTATGTACAAGACCGGATGTGGCACATGCTATTAGTTTGACTAGTAGGTACCAATCTGATCCAGGTTCGGAACACTGGATAGCGGTCAAGAATATCCTTATGTACTTGAGAAGAACTAGGGATATGTTTCTTGTATACGGAGGAGAAGAAGAGCTAGTCGCTAAGTATTATGTCGATGCTAGCTTTGACACCGATCCGGATGACTCTAAGTCTCAATTCGGATACGTATTTCTCTTGAACGGAGCAACATTTAGTTGGAGGAGTTCCAAACAACCTGTGGTGGCTGGATCAACGACGGAGGTGGAATATGTTGCTACTTCAGAAGCAGCGCAGGAAGCAGTTTGGATGAAGGAGTTCATAACGGAACTAGGTGTGGTTCCTAGTGCACTGGACCCAATGGTGATCTATTGTGACAACAATGGATCCATAGCCAACGCCAAGGAACCAAGGTCTCACAAGAATTCCAAGCATATTAAGCGCCGGTTTCACTCCATCCGCGAGCATGTCAAGGATGGAGATATAAAGATTTGTAAAGTACACACAGACCTACCTAAATGTAGCAGATCCGTTGACTAAAGTTCTCCCTAGGGAAAAACATGATCAACACCAGAACTCCATGGGTGTTAGATTTATCACTATGTGAACTAGATTATTGTCTCTAGTGCAAGTGGGAGACTGAAGGAAATATGCCCTGAGAGGCAATAATAAAGTTGTTATTATGTATTCCTCATATATGATAGATGTTTATTTTGCATGCTATAATTGTATTGATCGGAAACGTCAATACATGTTTGTTTAATAAACAAAAAGGGTTCCTAGTTATGCCTCTCTTATAGACTAGCTTGTTGATTAACAAGATGATCAAGGTTTCCTGATTATAGACATTGGATGTTGTTAATAACAAGGTCACGGCATTTGTGAAATGATGTGATGAACATTCATCTGAAGTATAGCATTACGATCAAGTCATTATGTTTATATTGCTATAACATCATACGAAGTAATCTTTATCCTTAGACCATGAGATCATGTTAATTGCTAACACCGGAAGAGTATCTTGATAACATCAAACATCACACTGTAACAGGGTGACTATAAAGATGGGTTCAGTGCTACAAAGGTGTTATGTTGAGGCTCATAGATCAAGAGTGGAATTTGTTAATCCCGATGATGGATAGATATACTCTGGGCCCTCTCGGTGATATCACATTAAGATAGCTTGCAAGCAAGTGATGTGATCACTAGAATGTTATATCACGGGAACGAGAAAAGATTGCATGTCGGTAACGAGATCAAACTAGGTATTTGGATACCGATGATCGAATCTCGGACATGTATTATATCATGAGACAAAGGGATTAAGTTACTAGCGTTAAAGGTTCTCACGATCACACAAGTCATCGTTGAATATGCAGGAGTCAGTATGGATCTCCAGGTCCCGCTTCTAATTATTGATCTGAGAGGAGTCTCAATCATGTCTGCATTATTCGCGAACCGTAGGGTGACACACTTAAGAGTTACCGGACACCATTTTGGAGCACATATGTTTCAGATGAAAGAATTGCAAAGCGCAGGAATTGTTTTGATAGAAACCGGAATTGTTTCGGGTGAAATTGTAGAAAGTGGTTCTGCATGTGATATTGAAATATTGCAAGGGGTTTTATGTGAATGTTTGTTAATTAAAGTAATTAACAAAATTCTGAATAAATTTAATTAAAGAGTTTTATTAAATGAGAGAGCATTAAACTTAGAGAATTTGAATGCATTTAAAGTGGAGACTTTAAAAGGGAATGTGAAGAGGCATTTTAATGTGGAGGGGTTACCACCACATGAATGGGGGAGGTGAGGGGTCACCCCCATGAGGCGCCGGCCATGGGGAGGGGCACCCCCCTCCTCCTATAAAAGGCCCCCTCTTCCTCCTTCTTCCTCACACCTCCTTGTGAAGGATCTCTCTCCCCCTCTAGAATTATTCCCCATGGTCTCGGATTAGCGAGATACATGTTCCCGGTGGAATTTCGTCTGGAAGGAGTTGCTGCTTCCGCTGCATCGCTGGAGCGAGGACGTGGAGGTTATCCGGTGGCTTGAACGTGTGTGCGAGGATGGATGTGCTGCTGATTTGCGGCGCTCGGACTTCCACACAATCTTGAGATCGGCAAGTGTACGACTACATCAACCACGAGTTCCTACTCGTTAACAAAACTCGTTGTCTTGGAGGGTAAGTTCTCGATGGATGTATGTCCACCGGTTGCTTTGTATCTAGTAGATAGATCTTGGCGTGTAGTTCTCATCGTAGGAAATTTTTTGTTTTCTATGTTGCGGACCCAACAGATATGTGAGCTCATTGATGAGTATTGGTCATGAACCCAAGATATATCTTCGTGGTGTCATACCATACACTCCAACAAGGTGGCTTCAGCCACCACCCTCTTCCATGAGAAGAGTTGGATTTATTTGGATCTTCGTGATCGTTTTTAGCTCCTCTCATGTTTTTATGGGAAACACACTCACTTTTGGCTTTTACTTGCTTTGATTCTTGCAAATTTGAGTGTGTAGTACCATCTCAGTTTGGCTCTCTTAACCCCAAGCCGTTCCCTACCCCTAAGCCATCTATTCTTGCACACAAGTCCCTTGTACACCTCGTGGGGTCGTTGTTTGGGGACGCGCGGGCCTGACTCTGTGTGTAACAGAAGTTCAGAGTGTTGGCCGGATAATCCGGTCCAAGTATAGGCCGGATAATCCGGCCCTAGAGGATTTCATCCTTAAGGCAGGGGTCGGGGGAAGGGCTCATAACGAGCAGCACTTCTCCCCCAACCCTCTCCCTCTCCCCAGCCACCGCCTGCCGTTCCCCACCCTCCCCGGAGCCTCTCCGGCTACCAGATTTTTCGGGCCTCCCCGGATCTTCTTCTCCGCGCCTCCGGGTACCTTCTCCTCCGCGTTCTTCCTCGAATGAGTGAGGGTAACTCCCTTTCTCCCCATATTTGGCTAGATGTGTTGTTTGTTGGGTGGAACATTGTCTAGAAGGATGTTGTTTCGCGTAGAAATCATAGTCTTGTAGTTTCAAGGCCCGATCTACTCCTTTGTGCTCAATCTGGGCGATTATGAAAATTTCTGCCAGGGCCGGATTATCCGCCCCTGGCCATGCCGGATAATCCGGCCTGACAGAATAACATCTGGTTCAGTTTCGCCTTGTTGTGTGCATTGAGTAGGATTAGACTATGAACTGTTTGCCTACCTTTTCTATGCTCTCTCTTGGACTTGTGTGTATGCTTATCCCCATTCTCTCAACCTTGTTCTCTTCACAGGTGGTTCCAGTGCTCCCAAGACTTACAAGCCTCGTCCTCGTGGTCTCTATTTCCGGGTAGACAGTGAGGGTAATACTGTGGACGAAGTTGAACTGAGAAGAAGAAAGAAAGAGGCTGATCGCATGGCTGAGCAAGAAAAGAGGGAGAGATCCAGGAGGGGTGTGTCCAAGAGGAAGGACAAAGAGCCTAAGATCAACTACAAGGCTTTGGATCCAGTCACTTATTCCTCTATTCGTCACCGTGATCTGTTTGTTGAGTTACCACATGATTCTGAGCTGGGTGATTCTCGCTTTTGGTGTGCTGAACAGAAAATAATATATGAAGATGTGTATGCCAGGCTGAAGATTAGGCCTATGCACCCGTTGATTCTTGCTGAGGCTTTGGAGAAGCCTCACCTGTTGATGCCATGTATGTGGCTAAGCGGATGGGGTTGCACCATCTCATGGCTCTCAAATGCTCCTATGACTCTGAAGTGGTGAAGCAGTTCTTTTCCAAATTGGTTATTTGCGGTGATGAACATCGCACTATGAAGTGGATGACCCGTGACAGGTCGATGAATGCTGATTTTCGTATGTTTGTTGAGGTGCTTGGATACTCTTTCCGCAGCAGGGATAGGGCTAGTGGCCGCCGCATCATCACTCAACTGAAGCCCCATAAAGATGCAGTTATCTCTCCTTGCACGATGGACAATGGCATTGTGGGCATCCTTGCTGGTCTTGCTCCAATCTATGCTGCCTTGGTGGGCCTTTTCCATGATTCCATCACTCCGAGTGGAGGCAACAATGACAGCATCCATGGTCACCTAATCCAGCTCCTAGCCTTATCTCATGAGGTTGCCTCGTGCGAGGATGAGTTCATGCAGTACAAGCTAGATGTGATGGACTTCATCTACCATGAATTGACTGATGCTATGTTCAACCAGTTGTCCATTCCTTATGCTCCCTACATTATGAT
Source organism: Avena eriantha (assembly GCA_910589775.1). NCBI lineage: Eukaryota > Viridiplantae > Streptophyta > Magnoliopsida > Poales > Poaceae > Avena > Avena eriantha. The sequence goes on from OU342742.1 coordinate 203,078,059, forward strand.
GCTCATCAAGCACCTGCTTCCCTCTGAGGATTTCAACATTGACGTTGTGCATAAAGCTAAGAATATCTACACTAAGGTTCAGAAGACGTCTCACCCCTCTTCTGCTCTTGAGGGTCTCATGAGGGATGCTCGCAGGCCTCCAGTGCCTCCCGTTGCTCGTGAGATCAAGAAGTTGAACTGGTTCCAGTGGAACATCCTTTGCATGGGCGTGGACACATGCAAGGGCCAGTACGAGGCGTACAAGCATCGACATGAGTTGGCTCACTCTCAGCAGCTCATCATCCACCATGTGTCAGGTGCTTCTGGTGATCCCCCGGCTCCTACTCCTCCCACACCATATGCCCGGTGGAACTCTTCTTCTGGGCTTAACTATGGAGAGCTGGAGCGTCACTTGTTCCCCTCTGCGGCCACTACTGATGATGCGGACAATGACACCGAGGAGCTTGAGGATGAGGACGATGATGGGAACAAGGACGAGGACGAGGATGCCGACTACGAGTGATACCTTGGGGCGTTAGCATCGCTCTTCTTCCTTTTTGGCGTCTCGATGCCAAAGGGAGAGAAGTAGTTCTATTAGGTCTCTTAGGATTTGCATGGGTCGGGCACAAGCTTCTGCATTTTTTTCCATTCGTCGTTTTTCTTGCTTGTGCCCATTTAGCGTTGAACTTTAATGTGTGGTTTGTGGTCTGTATGAGACTTTGTGTCTATGGATTTCTGGCTTTATCTCGTGGATTATGACTATGGATTCTTCTATTCATATCCTATTGTTGGGTATCTATCTCGAGGAAGGCACTTATATTGGTTATCAGATTGTTGATTGTGGCTTTTTCAAGGACGCATCTCCCTTTCTCAGTGGTATGATTATGTTGTTTATATTTCAGTGGAATAGACTCGCACCTATTTGTGTACATTTGTATTCAAATGCAAATTTCTTGTATGCACACATTGAGGGGGAGTCTCTTCCTTTTTTATTATTATTGGTGGCATGTGAACTTCATTGCAAATCCAAGTATTGTCATCTAACACCAAAAATGGGGAGATTGAAAGAACATTTCATGATTTCCTATGTTTTTGTGTTAGATAACAATACCATGGAATTTCTAATGTGTGCCAACTGTTGCAGGAAAGGTCTGTGCTCTTGGGGGCCGGATTATCCGCCCCCATCATGGGCCCGATAATCTGACCAGACCTTTCTAGCCAGGGCTGGCTCTGCATGAGCTTCTGTCTGGGGGCGGAATTTTCCTCGGACAGTCTGGCCCTGGGGCGGTTTTTCTCCCTGGACCAGATAATTCGGCCCTCATGTTGGGCCAGATAATCCGGCCCCAGGGAAATCGCCCAAGGGGTCATCTACGCGAGCTTCTGTCTGGGGGCGGATTTCCCCCCGGATAATCCGAGGTTGGGGCGGATATTTCCCCTAGCCGGATAATCCGGCCCTCCCCTAGGGCCGGATAATCCGGTCCCCAGGAGAAGGTGTCAAGGGCTAGTCTGCGTGAGCTTCTGTTCGTAGGCGGATTTTATGCCGGATAATCCGTGCCTGGGGCGGAGTTTTCCCCAGGCCGGATAATTCGGCCCTCACTTGGGCCGGATAATCCGTCCCCCAAAGACTCCAATGGCTTGTTTTGGAGAAGGGGTATAAAAGCCCTTTGTTCCCCATCGAGCAGTCTTCTTGATTCACTCGAAAATTGTCAAACCCTTTGCAAGAGCTCGCTCTCTAGATCTCCCACTTCAACCACCCGAAGGCTTCGATCTTTGGGGGGATTGAAGGAGGAGACAATCTTCATCGCCATCACGACTCAAGCGCATCAACTCCTCTCCATTCATTTGGAGAAATCCCCGATCTAGTATTCTTGCTAATATCTAGATCTTGTATTTTGTTATTGATAACTTGTTCTTGTGGCAGCTTGTTGTCATTACGGGAGCCTCAAATTTGGTTGTGGAGTTGTGCCCTACTAGTTGTGTAAAGGCGCCGGTACCTGATGTCTACGCACTTCTATTCTTTTAGACAGTTGTTGGGCCTCCAAGTGTAGAGGTTTGTAGAACAGCAGCAAGTTTTCCCTTACGTGGATTACCCAAGGTTTATCGAACTCAGGGAGGAATGGGTCAAAGGTATCCCCTCTCAAGCAATCTATCAAGATACAAGAAGTCTCTTGTGTCCCCAACACACCCAATACACTTGTCAGGTGTATAGGTGCACTAGTTCGGCGAAGAGATAGTAAAATACAAGTGGTATGGATATAAGACAACAGTGCTAGAAAATAGCTTGATTGCGTGGAAGAGACTAAAGGCAAACTGAAATAAAGATGGCAGCAAGCAAACATGTAACAGATCTAATTGCAAACGGTGTTTCAATGCTTAGAAACAAGGCCTAGGGATCATACTTTCACTAGTGAACACTATCATATAAATATCTTCTCTTTATGATACTACTCTGAACTACTCTCCGGTTGGACACTCTAATCCATGGTAGGGCTATAATAGCACACCTCAAAGTAAGTATTTCCCATCTAGAAAACCCCACACTGTCACCTTGAGCTCTAGATGGTTCCAACAAACACCACAATTTCATAAAGACATCTAACTCCAAATATAACTCATAACAAGTATTTGTAATCTCTAGCCTAAGTGCCACCATGGTGTGCACGCTGTCACTTTCACACACATGGGGAGAGCAGAGATCTATTAAAGCACTTGAGTAGCAAGGTAGATCTATAGATTACAAGCTCATGATCACAATATGATCATGCATAGAGAGAGAGATGAACACATAGCTACCGGTAGAACCCTTAGCCTCGAGGAAGAACTACTCCCTCATCATCATGGGAATCAGCAACGGCGATGAAGATGGTGGTGGAGATCGATGGTGATGGCTCCGGGGGCACTTCCCCATCCCGGCAGGGTGCCGAAACAGAGACTTTATATCCCCCGAATCTCCCCTTCGGTGGCGGCGGCTCTGCGGAACTTTACATGGATTTCTGATTGACTCTTTAGGGTTTATGCATCGGGAGGCTCTTATAGGCAAGAGGGGAGACCAAGGGGGTGCCGGAGGGGCCCACACCACCCCCTGGCGCAGCCTGGCCTGACCCACGCCACCAGGTGGTGTGGCCAGCCACTGGCCCCTCTCCGTCTCGTCTTCTGGCTCCGTGAGTCTTCCGGTAAAATATCGACTTTGGCTTTTGTCCGGTCCAATTCTGAGAATATTGATTTTCTGACTTTCCTGGAACCAAAAATAGCAGAAAACAGGCAACTGGCACTGTGGCATCTTGTTAATAGGTTAGTCCAAGAAATCATATGAAAAGTACTCCAAAGTGTCGACAAAACACAAGAAAGTAGATAAAACCAAGCATGGAACATCAAAAATTATAGATACATTTGCAATGTATCAACATCCCCAAGCTTAACTATTGCTTGTCCTCGAGTAGGTCAGTGATAAAAAGAAAGAATAATTTTTTAGGTGACATGCACCATCATAAACTTGATCAAAGTATTTGTAAAACATTCAAGGCTGGGATCATAGTACTTCAATCATAACATGAAAGACAAAGTTCTAGTAATAAGACAAAGAAACTATGATGCATCATGAAAAGGCACAAACAAAAGATTCATGAATAACAATGCTTTGCAAGACGTTTGTTTGTTTCACATAAAGAAAACATAGCATAATAGTATTCAGCTTGTCCCTCATAGAGTAGCAAATATAAATGCATAGGACACCTTCAAAGTTCATAAGAGTGACTAGATACAAATAGTTTAAAACAAGCAATATCAAGTTATGCATCAATCAACTAGTCTTGGGAAAGTGCACATAGAACTAAGAATGGCCACTATGCTCTCAAAGTAAGTGCATAAAGGTAGAAGGTGGAGACTCAATATAATGGTGGAAGAAAGGCCTTCATAGAAGGAAGCAGAGATTCAAGTTTCATAAAGAGCTTCCAAAAATTATGGTACTTACAGCTTTCAGCTCTCATTGCCCCTATCTTAAGCATCTTGAAGTGATTAAGGTTAAAGTGACACAACTAAGAGGATATGCTTGACAAGTTATAAACCGAAATCTCATGCCCCTTACTTACGAAGACCGAACCTCATGCTACTTAACTTTAGTCATGAGTAAGCTCTTGTCATTGTAAGTACATATGTATCATAAAGAACCGCCAATGGGGTACCCCTTGCACATGATACAGGAGCTATCCCATAATCAAAATGACAAGGCAAGCAGACAATGAGCATCTCAACAATCTTTTTATTTACTATTTGCATAGGTTTTTATTGAGGATGCTTCATAAAGTGCTCATTATGGCGATGCTGCAAGTTTCCACCATGATTAGGCATGGCTTAGGCTAGCGCCCCAGGCGTTTCTCTAACACACATACAAACTCCATGATCTTACAAGTTCGACTTTTATTTCATATCGCCGGGATCCATAAGCAAAAGAACATGATATCAACGGGGTACAAAGTACAAGTGCAATGCTGAAAGCGTTCCCCATGATACATGGTTCTACTAATTTCAACTAATAAAGCGCAAGCATATACACAACAAAGAAGGACCCAATGGTTCAAGTTTATTAAATGCAAAAAAGTGAAGTGTGCCATCAAGTTCGTGAGAGCTTTAATCACTAGTTTTCTCATAACAAGTTTAATTTGGAAGGTAGACAAAAACAAGAATATACTTGGAATAGCATATGCTAGTAGGTAGGTATGGTGGAATCTTTGGAATAACTTGGTTTAGGGAGTTGGATGCATGAGTGGAACTCATACTTGGTTGTGGAGGCTAGCAAAAGACTAGGAGCGACAAACTAAGAGAGCAATAATGGCCATAATCATGCAGAGCGACAAAACATCATTGAACAAAGAATAAAGTGATACTACAAGTTGAAAACTAAAGGATCATCAAGGCTATGGTGACTTGGGATAGTCATAACATGGTGTGAGCATGTGCCAAGTCAACCCAAATAAAGCATCAAAGGAGAATACCACTATACTATGCTTTAATATGCTAAAACAACGCATGATTCATCCAAGGCACATTAAGCAATCTCAATTGTTTATAACAAGTCATGCTACAGCAAATAATACTAAGCATAAAGCCAAAACAATATCGAGCATGGAATGACAAAGCATAGGCCACAGTCAAAAACAAGCTCTCTTTACCACTTAAGCATGAACTTTCCTACTCTTTTCCAATCCAAACCAAACTATTTGAAAACCAATCTATGAAAGAGGGGGTCCAACCAATTTATTCAGCAAACTAAGCAAACAAAAAACCAAACAAAAACGAAAAATAAGACGCTCCAAGAACAACACAACTGTGCATGAAACAATAAAAATGAAGTGTTTGGAAGAAACCTGGGATTTTTATTGACGAAGAGGGGGATGCCTTGGGCATCCCCAAGCTTTGACGCTTGTACTTCTTGGATATTTCTTGGGGTGACATGCATGGCATTCTCAAGCTTGAGCTTTAGTCCATCCTTCATTTCATTACTCATTCCTTACATACCCCTGAAATTTTCCTTCATACAAAACTTCACACAATCTTTATTAGCAACATTAGTGCACTCAAGATAATAAGTCTTTAGGTTCAGTTCTAACACCAATAATACTTCCATTAAAACGCTAGCTACTGTAGTACTTCCCTCAAAAAGCTCAATTGCCCAAAAGAACTCAAAAGGAACCAACAAGAAGCAAATGCAGAAAATGGGAGAAATCTGTCAAAACAGACCAGCAGGTAAAGATGAAATTTTTTGAAGACCTTCTATTGCTCAAATCAAAAAGTGTTTTACTAACGAAAGTTATATAAAAACCTGGGGCAGAAGCACAAAAATTCATGCCTCAAAAGGACGTACAGAGATTTTACACGAATTTTTATGGTGAAGAACAGAAATCTGTTTCGGGACAGCAACTTTCCCAAGCATTACTTCTCTCTCATTAGAGGTTACTCTTGGCACAAAAAGCAAATAAAAAGGATAAAGTGCGGTTATTACAGAGGTATTAACTTCCAAGACTCATCTAAAACTTTTGGGTTATCTCCCAATAAGTACTTTTATTTAACGCCTTTAAGTTAGGCATGATAGTTTGAGAAGATGCTCACATAGGACATATGAATTGAATAAAAAGGGAGCATCAAGAAATAAATTCAAAGCACATTTAAGTCTAACCCACTTCCTATGCATAGGAATTTTGTAAAGAAACAAGTCATGAAAGCACAAAGCAACAAGCATAGTAAAGTGAAACAAGTGCAACTTCAAGACTTTCAACATATAGAGGGGAAACCTAATATTATTGAGATGCATAAAACCATGTTTCCCTCTCTCGTAATAACTTTCAGTAGCATCATGAATAAAATTAACAATATAACTATCACATAAAACATTCTTATCATGAGCCACGTGCATATAATAATTATTACTCTTCACATAAGCATAGTCATTCTTATTAATTGTGGTGGGAGAAAATTCAACAAAATAGCTATCATTATTATTCTCATCACCATAATCATCAAATATAGGAGGCATATTGTAATCATAATTAATTTTCTCCTCAATAGTAGGTGGACTGAAAATATCATATTCATCATTGTAATCATCATATATTGGAGGTTTGGTATCATCATAAGCAATAGAATAGCTATCTTCCAATGCTGGGGAACTAAAAATATCATTTTCATAAAAACTAGCTTCCCCAAGCTTAGACGTTTCCATAGCATTAGCAATAATGGTGTCCAAAGAATTCATACTAACAACATTGCTATTAGCATGCAAATAAAGTTCCATAGGTTTTTAAATTTTCTCTTCAAACACTTCATGTCCTAACTAAAGATAAATACTATAAAGCTCTCTAATTTTTTTGTTGTTTTCCATTAAGCCTAACTAGTGAAAACAAGAAACAAAAAGACAAAATTGCAGAATCTAAAGGAAATAACTTCGAGCACTCACACCGGAGGATGTGAATACCTTTTACCTTACCTCCCCGGCAACGGCGCCAGAAAATAGCTTGATGTCTACGCACTTCTATTCTTGTAGAAAGTTGTTGGGCCTCCAAGTGCAGAGGTTTGTAGAACAGCAGCAAGTTTTCCCTTAAGTGGATTACCCAAGGTTTATCGAACTCAGGGAGGAAGTGGTCAAAGGTATCCCCTATCAAGCAATCCTGTAATCAAGATACAAGAAGTCTTGTGTCCCCAACACACCCAATACACTTGTCAGGTGTATAGGTGCACTAGTTCGGCGAAGAGATAGTAAAATACAAGTGGTATGGATATAAGACAACAGTGCTAGAAAATAGCTTGATGGCGTGGAAGAGACTAAAGGCAAACTGAAATAAAGATGGCAATAAGCAAACATGTAACAGATCTAATTGCAAACGGTGTTTCAATGCTTAGAAACAAGGCCTAGGGATCATACTTTCACTAGTGAACACTCTCATATAAATATGTTCTCTTGATGATACTACTCTGAACTACTCTCCGGTTGGACACTCTAATCCATGGTAGGGCTATAACAGCACACCTCAAAGTAAGTCTTTCCCATCTAGAAAACCCCACACTGTCACCTTGAGCTCAAGATGCTTCCATCAAACACCACAATTTCATAAAGACATCCAACTCCAAATATAACTCATAACAAGTATTTGTAATATCTAGCCTAAGTGCCACCATGGTGTGCACGCTGTCACTTTCACACACATGGGGAGAGCAGAGATCTATTAAAGCACTTGAGTAGCAAGGTAGATCTATAGATTACAAGCTCATGATCACAATATGATCATGCATAGAGAGAGAGATGAACACATAGCTACCGGTAGAACCCTTAGCCTCGAGAAAGAACTACTCCCTCATCATCATGGGAATCAGCAACGGCGATGAAGATGGTGGTGGAGATCGATGGTGATGGCTCCGGGGGCACTTCCCCGTCCCGGCAGGGTGCCGGAACAGAGACTTTCTGTCCCCTGAATCTCCCCTTTGTTGGCGGCGGCGCTGCGGAACTTTTCTTGGATTTCTGATTGACTCTTTAGGGTTTATGCATCGGGAGGCTCTTATAGGTGAGAAGGGAGACAGAGGGGGTGCCGGAGGGGCCCACACCACCCCCTGGCGTGGCCTGGCCTGGCCCGCGCCACCAGGTGGTGTGGCCAGCCCCTGGCCCCTCTCCGTCTCGTCTTCTGGCTCCGTGAGTGTTCCGGTAAAATATCGACTTTGGCTTTTGTCCGGTCCAATTTCGAGAATATTGATTTTCTGACTTTCCTGGAACCAAAAACAGCAGAAAACAGGTAACTGACACTGTGGCATCTTGTTAATAGGTTAGTCCAAGAATCATACGAAAAGTACTCCAAAGTGTGGACAAAACACAAGAAAGTAGATAAAACCAAGCATGGAACATAAAAAATTATAGATACATTTGCAATATATCAGTACCCACCTCGAAGGGTTCCTATAGTGGAAAGGTGGATCAGGCCTTGTTGGCAGGATCCATCGGAGAACGGGGTGAGGCCTTTTGTGGCGTGGTGATCTTAGTACCGCCCACCCCTCCAACGCAGATGTACTTCCCTTAACAAGGAAGGAACTACGGTAAAACAAATCCCGTGTCTCCGCGTGCTTCGCTACGATTCACTCGTTCCTCTTTCCACTGCCTCTTACTCGCTAGTAGATAGGTTTTCATATAGGGAAATTCTTCTAAATAGTTATCTAGAGAATTTACCTTTTGTGTTAAGCCTAAAATTGAAAAGGAATTAAAATTTGAAGTAGCACCTATTCACCCCCTAGGTGCCCAAACGATTCATTTCAGCAGTGACATTGCAATAGTACCAAATAATGCTATTAGGGCATGTCTAGTCACTTTAAATCTTTTAAATAACAGTCTTAAACTTTATAAAATGGGACCCACACTTTAAATCACATTCCCAAGTATTAGAATATGTGGTGATGACATGTGTCAACATGATCCCATATTTTAATTGGAGAATATTAAATCTTAATTAATTTCAATGAGTAGAAATTACTTTTCTAAAATAAAAGGAATAAAACTAGTTCTTTATTGCATGTGATGTTTGTGATGATGCTAAATCATCAAGTGTGTGCCTTAGTGTGCTAAACAGCATAGATAACTATTGTTTGGTGATTGTGTACCCCATATTCCTTTATAGACGATAGTACCGACCGAGTCTACGAGGAGGAGTTCTACCCCGAAGAAGACGAGGAGAATTTCAATCACTTCACCAACCAAGGCAGGACATCATTAACAATGCAAGCTAACACTTGCAAGTTTCTTAACTATGCAAGGCACCACTAGATGCAAGTTAACCTAAGCAAGATGCCTTGGTCATGCTTGGGTTATATATTTTGATTTATACCATCCCAAGTTTTACTTGCAAGCTTTACTCTCTTACTTTACCAAAGTTCTTTACTTTTAGTATAGATAGTATAAATATTATAAAACATGGCCTATCTAGTTATACTTAGATGTCATTATATGGCATGAGATTGAAGATTAGCACCCCTATTTAGTGAACACTCTTAACCTTAGTGGCTAGTGCTAAGCATAAAACTTGATCACTTTAGATGGGAATACTTGGTGAAAAGGATTATGAAAACCTTGGAATGATGAGTCATTCTATTGAGATGTTTTGACATGTGTTTCAAAACACAAATGGTTTGATGATGAAAATATTGAGGCATGAGCCTTAGCCCTTTTACCCAAAAACTGATGGTTGGGTTCAGATGCGATACCATTCCAATTTTACCGTACAACCACAATACCTGAATTGGGTAAGGCTTAGCCGGAAGTTTATATGCATTAGTATGGGTTCCCTCGTGGGAGAGGTTTGAGCTGAGGCTACCTCTTGATGTGTGTCCACCTATGCAGTGCCCAGGATGGCAGATGGCCATGGCTGGGAGGCCAAGCTCATAGGGGAGGTGCCTATACTAGAGTGTGTAATTGAAAGGTTATGATTGATTATCCGCACACTAAGTATGATTGATTCAGGGTTATCCCTGACGGATGTATCGAATTTTGTGGTGAAAGTATACCACCTCTGCAGAGTGTCAAACTATTCGAATAGCCGCGTCCGCGGTCATGGACAGTTGGAGTGGCCATACCGTTCCGTCGTCAGATGTATTCAAAATGACTTGTGAAATGAATTATGACTTTGACTTGACCACAACAGGGTTGTGTCTATAAAAACTAAGTTCCCACTTAGGTGATTTTAGAACATTAAATTAGCTTTCTTTACTTCTGAACTCAGCTTAAGATAAATATAGCTTTTGCAAATAAACCTAGATCTTAGTATTCCTACTAGCACTACCTTACTTGTTAGTGATAGTTTGCGAGTACTTAAAGAGTACTCATGGCTTTGTCCCTGGCTATTCCCGTGGCCAAACTATGAGGAGGACTATCAGGAAGATGGATAGCAGGACGGCTACGACAACTAGGATCATCTCCCATCGTCAGCATTGCCTGTGACCCTGAAGATGGAGCCCACTACTACACTTTATTATTCCGCTGCTTGATTGTATTAAGACTGGATCATGAGATCCTTTATTTGTGTAAAACCTTATTATGGTTTGTAATGGATGATGTACTGTGATATCCAATCTGTTATGTCTCGCAAAAATGGTAATCCTAGGATTGCGAGGTATGGCATAACAGGCATCTGGGATTAAAAATCCGGGTGTTGACAAGTTGGTATCAGAGCCATCCTGACCATAGGAGACCCTAGTTAGAATGGACGTCCGAACAAAAATTTCGTTTCAAAACCAAAGAACTGAGTATTTATGAAAACCTATTCCCACTCTTATCCTTGATTCTTTCAAAAAAATCATGTTCCTAAAAAATTCTTACATTTCTACATAAAATTTGACACACGTGATCACCTCACTAACTTACTCATCCTAAATTCTTATAGATGGAAGTTCAGTATTGCAAGTTCTACCAATTGGGAAACGGAGGCCAACTGATCTTTGAGAGGGATCTCGATGCACTGTCAGAGTATTTGGAGCGCCCGCATCCAGAATTCTTCGGGGCTCAACTCAATGATCACCTAGGAGGAGATCTACAGTGGCTAATAGTTGCATATCTCCGAGGCAAGATGGAAGCACCCCTTTCTGAGAAGATTCAATTCACCGTGCGAGAGAACAACTCTCTAGATGGATTATCCAGGGCAATGCATGAAGCTCTCGCCCGTCTTTGTGGACAAAACATCAACTTGATCCAGGGAACTCGCTCTGCGCACTTTGCAAGGCGTGATTCTATGGGAATGCCATTGGAGATGCCAAGTCACCCAGAGATGAAGTGCCAAGTAGAGAACCTTGACTTCCTGCTGTATGATAGGCAACAGGAATTGGACAATGCTCGAGCCTACACCAACCACAACCTTGCCATTGCAGCCTAGAAGGACCAGACTCTCGCCATGCTCGTCAAGGATCGAAAATCACTTTGTCGTCAACGTGAGAAGAAGGATCGCACCATCGCTCGTCTTCGCAAGAAGGTATCTGACCTCGAGAAGACCATCCATGAGTAGGAGATCCAACTGGAGGTGAAGGAAGAGGAAGAAGGTGAAGACATCCAGGGTGATCTTCACTCGTACCTCAGTGATGACAACGACTACCTGGAGGATGATGCCATGGATTTCTACATTGATGATGATGATTCAGACTTCATTGATGATGAGTAGATGCACTTGATCACTACCGTAGGAATGAGTTGTATCGGTCCCACTTTATCGTAGTTTCAGAGAATGGTTCTTAAAACCATCTGTTTTCCTTTGTGTTGTGGTGTGTGTTGTATTGTGTGCTTGAATGAATGAATGAATGAGAAGAAGTCAGTTTGCCAAACCCGAGTCCAACTCAAAGTTTAAAGCTTTTGAAATAAAACCATGAACCTTAGAAATTTCCCTCTTATCTCATTATTTATCTCAATCTTCAAATGACTCGTGGAAACCCCGGAGGAAGTAGCTCATCGCAGGACCCAATGTTGCAGATTCTGCAAATGCTAGTTTCCGACCATGAAGCTAGTAGAGAAGAACATCAAGCCAACCTAGCCACTCTTCAACAGATAGCTCAGATGGCCCACAATAATCAAGGCCATGGTAATCAGGATCATCATGGATCCAAGCTTAAGAACTTTCAGAATACCAATCCCCCTATCTTTAGCAAGTCTGAAGACCCTTTAGATGCTGATGATTGGTTGCAAACCATGGAGAACAACCTGGAAGTCGCCGGATTTGACGACAACGAGAAAGTACTGTTTGCCACCCACTATCTGGCAGGAGATGCAAGAGCCTGGTGGAATAGCACCCGTACTATGAACCACGGTCAAGTGATGACGTGGGAAGCTTTCAAGATCAAGTTTAGCCGCACCCATGTGCCGCATGGTTTAGTCACCCGGATGAGAGATGAGTTCAGAGAACTGAAGCAAGGCAGGATGACGGTAGTTGAGTACCGTGACAAATTTTTGTCGCTAGCTAGATATGCCCCTAATGAGATCAACACTGAAGCCAAGAAGAAGGAGAGATTCCTAAACGGATTGCATGATGAGATGCATACTGTCCTAGTGAACATCCTTTTTGAAGATCTCGAAGAGCTTGTAGACTCTGCCATCCAGATGGAAGGGAAGATCAACCAAGCCAATGACAACCGCAAGCGCAGAATGATGCACCAGAGTGGATCCAACAATCATCAGAAGTATCACCCTAACCCATCTGCATGATATGCCCCAAGAAACAATAGACCCCCGATGTCCCGTCCAAGCTACCCCAATCGTAGCGGAGGAAACTTAAAGTCTGGAGGAAATCACAACAACCCCAACAACTCCAACAACTTCAACCATGCACCCCCCAAGTCCAGCAAACAACAACAACAACAATACTGCCCCAAGGACTCGAGCAATGTTGTGCCTGTTGCAGCAAAAGACAAGTCCCAGATTACTTGCTTTGAATGTGGAGTCAAGGGTCACTACTCCAACGAGTGTCCCAAGAAGCTTGCAGCCACCACCAATGTGAATGCCCCTGCTCAGCAACAGCATCGTGTTCAGCCTAGAAGGAGATTTTCCCTAGGGAACTCGCTCAACCGTAACGGCCGTCTGTTCCACATGAATGCTGAAGAAGCCCAGGAAGCGCCAGATGTTGTGCTGGGTATGTTTTCTGTCAACTTAGTTTAAGAAAGAGTATTGTTTGATTCTGGAGCATCGCACTCGTTTGTTACCGAAGAATTTGCATGCACTAGTAAGATTCAACCAACCAAATTGAAGCATGTTATGATTGTTCAAATACTTGGTTCAACCACCAAAGCTAGAAAAAATTGCAAGGCTGTACCTATCAGAATCCATGGGATAGATTTTTATGCCAATCTAATAGTATTTGGAACCAAAGGTTTGGAAGTAGTACTAGGAATGGATTGGATGTCGAAACATAAAGGATTGATCTACTGTGCCAAGAAAGCCATAACCATGACTAGTAGCTCTGGAGTATCAGTAGAGCATGTATCTGAAACCTTGCCCCGTCAATTTAAGTGCAACAAGAGTACCATAGACCAAGTCAGAGTAGTCTGTGAATACCCTGACGTATTCCCAGATGAATTTCCCGGTATGCCCCTAGATCGGGATATCGAGTTCATTATTGAACTAATTCCTGGAACTGGACCGATAGCGCAGAGACCCTATAGCATGAAACCCTCTGAACTAGTGGAGCAGAAGAAGCCACTTGATGCTATGCTGGCGAAAGGTTTGATTCAACCAAGCGCATCGCCATGGAGATCACCTGTTTTGTTTGTGGATAAGAAAGATGGAGGTAACCGTTTGTGCACAGATTACCGGAAGCTGAATGACGTCACCATCAAGAACAAGTACCCACTGCCCAAGATTGAGGATCTGTTTGACCAGTTGACTAGTGCCAGAGTGTTTTCTAAGATTGATCTTAGAACTAGTTATCATCAACTCAAGATTCGTACAACGGATATCCCAAAGACCGCCTTTACCACCAGATATGGATTGTATGAGTGTACGGTCATGTCTTTGGATTAACCAATGCCCCCGCTTATTTCATGAATCTCATGAATAAGATTTTTACGAATTTCCTGGATAAGTTTGTCGTTGTTTTTATCGACGATATCTTAATCTATTCCAAGTCAGAAGATCATGAGCTACACCTGAGAACCATCCTTGAAACCCTTAGAGAACATCAGTTGTATGCCAAGTTTAGCAAATGTGAGTTTCAGTTGAAAGAAGTAGGATTCCTAGGATATATTGTGTCGGCAGGAGGAGTCGTTGTTGATCCCGCCAAGATCAGAGATGTTGAAGCATGGAAAGCCCCAACCACTCAAACCCAAGTCCGTGCATTTCTCGGATTAGCGGGATATAACCGCAAGTTTGTTGAAGGATTTTCGAGCATCGCAAGACCGATGACCAAGTTGTTGAAGAAAGATAAGAAGTTTGAATGGACTGAAAAATGTGAAGCAAGTTTCTAAGAGCTCAAGAAGAGATTGATTTCGGCTCCAATTTTGATTATGCCGGATATCAAGACGCCTTTTGATCTGTATTGTGATGCATCCAAGATTGGTCTCGGATGTGTGTTGATGCAAGAAGGCAGAGTCATAGCATATTTGTCCAGACAACTGAAGCAACATGAGCAAAACTACCCGACCCATGATCTTGAACTAGCAGCAGTAGTTTTTGCATTGAAAACATGGCGTCATTACCTTATGGGTAACCGCTATGAGATTTATTCGAATCACAAGAGTTTGAAGTATATCTTCACCCAGAAGGAGCTGAATATGAGGCAAAGGAGATGGATAGAGTTAATCAAGGATTATGACCTTGACATTCACTATCACCCCGGCAAAGCCAATGTGGTAGCGGATGCTCTTAGCAGATTGCCGTGTAGACTAAACACTATGGTTAAAGAAACCCAGCCAAGTTTGCATGAAGAGTTGGAGCAGTTTAGAACAGAGCTAGTTAGCAAAGGATTTTTAGCTAGCATAGAACTTCAACCCACTTTGATCAGTTAGATCAAGGAAGCCCAGAAGGGAAATGCATGTATCGACAGAATCAAGCATCGTATTAGTATAGGAAAGGTACCTGGATTCACCGAAGATGAAGATGGAGTTTTGTGGTACAAAGGATGTATCTATGTGCTAGCAGATTCAGAGCTGAAACAAGTTATCATGCAAGAAGCTCATGATACTCTTTATTCTATCCATCCCGGAGGAACGAAGATGTATAGGGATTTGAAAGAGCAATTTTGGTGGCACAAGATGAAGAGAGAAATCGGAAGCTACATCGCCAAGTGCGATATCTGTCAGAGAGTCAAAGTGGAACATCAGAGACCCGCAGGACTTTTGCAACCATTGCAGATTCCGAAATGGAAATGGGATTCCGTCGGAATGGACTTTATCACCGGTTTGCCTGCTTCTAGTAGGGGAAATGACTCTATTTGGGTCATAGTTGATAGATTGTCCAAGGTTGCCTATTTTATACCTGTCAAGACAACCTACTAGAGTTCGAAGCTAATAGAGTTTTACATTGCTAGAATCGTCAGTTTGTATGGAACCCCCAAGACCATAGTATCAGATCGAGAAACCCAGTTTACCTCAAGATTTTGGCAGAAAGTCCAAGAAGGATTGGGAACCAGGTTGAATTTCAGCACAGCCTATCACCCGCAAACCGATGGACAAACTGAAAGAGTCAACCAGATCTTAGAAGATATTTTGAGAGCTTGTGTAATAGAGTATGGATCAAAATGGGAAGATTGTCTACCTTTTGCAAAATTCTCATACAACAACAGTTATCAAGCCAGTTTGGAAATGGCCCCATTTGAGTTTATGTATGGAAGAAAATGCCGTACCCCATTAAATTGGTCGCAAGTAGGAGAGAGTCAGATTTTCGGACCCGACATCCTACGAGAAGCCGAAGAAAAATTTCACAAAGTCCGTGAGCACCTCAAGACCGCCCAATCCAGACATAAGAGTTACGCTGACAAGAGACGTCGAGACCTGACCTTCAATGTCGGAGATTTTGTGTATCTCAAAGTGTCGCCTTTGAAGGGAATGCAACGTTTTCAACTGAAAGGAAAGTTAGCCCCCAGATATATTGGACCCTTCAAGATTCTGAATTGCCGAGGAGAAGTATCATATCAACTGGAACTGCTAAAGGAGATGTCAGCCATCCATAATGTGTTCCATATCTCGTTACTTCGCAAATGCCTAGAAGTTCCGGAGAAGACCAAAGTTTTCAAGAATATCGAGCCATTGATATCAACAAGGATCTGATGTATTGTGAAGTACCCATCCGTATTCTGGAAGAAGCCTTCAGAACCACCAGAACCTGGAGTATCAAGTTTCTCAAGATTCAATGGAGCAATCATACAGAAGAAGAAGCTACATGGGAGCGGGAAGATTACATTAGGACTGAGTTTCTAGATCTCTTTAGTTCCTAGTTTTTCTTAAATCTCGGGATGAGATTTTTTTTAAGGAGGAAAGGTTTGTAACATCCCAAAAATTTAATCAAGGTTATCAAGGTCTAATCACCCAATTTAGGGTTAACAAAAACTTTTATTAAGAAAAAGCATATGAATGCATGTGTGTTTGCATTAGTGTAGAATTGAGTGTATATTCCATGCTTGATTGTTCTAAATGTTATGAAATGGATTAAATGTGAATGCCACATCATCTAGACCATTTACAAACAAAATCCAAACAAAAAGAAATAAAAAATGATTAAATAAACCAAATGGTCATTTTGACCATTTTAAACCACTAGGTCACTTTAGGTGTTCCTACAAGACAATTCTTAACAGAAACAATTCTATTTCTTTTCACCCCTTTCTAGACCAAGTAAAAGTGTATCGAGGCCCACTTTACAAACTTACAAAAACATCTAGCAAATCAAAATAAAGGACATTTGGAAATTGAATCAAGTGTATGTGTTAAGATCACACTTTTTCAAAAACACATCAAATGAGTTCACCTTGACTTATCCAAGCAAACCTAGTCTCTCAAGCTTAATCTAAGATCACTCAAAAAAATTGAATCAAAAATTCAAAACTAAAGTTCATGCGGCCATTAACACAAACACTTGGCATGCACAGAATAATCCTTAGACTAGCTTCAATATTTGGTACAGTGATTATCGACCAAATGGTTCCCTAGTTACTCCCTTGTTCCCTCTAAGCCTAACCCAGCCCCAGACCAGCTTCCCCCTTCACCACTGGCACAGTGGAGCGCCGCCCGAAAGTGGTCATCGTCGGCCGACCACGGCCAGCTCGCACCAGACAGCCCCACACCCAACCAGCATGTCCACTAGCCTCGCCGCAGCCTACCGCCACCCCTGTCCACCCCACGGTCGAAGCCCAGCCCTAGACCACACTAGCACCGCCGTGCACCGCCTCTCTGCGCCGTGTCCAGAGCGCGCCAGTGTGCCGCGTCCGACCAGCTCGCACGTACCGCGCCTTGACCTCCCCTCGCGTGCATAGACCCGCCATGATCGTAGCACCCTCGCAGACACCCCCGTTCGCCGCCGTGTGACCCACAGCTGCCGCACGCTGCCGCAAACACTTCTGCCGCCGCTCAGAACACCGCACGCTCCTGACCGTACCGCATCACCCCACGTCGCGCCATTAAGTCCGTGAGAACCGCCAGGGAGTACCACACCATCCTACGCCCTCGCCCATGCCAATAGAGGCCTCTAGACACGCCACCATCGAGCTCACTGCCGCACCGCTCAGTCCCCTCGCCGATCTATAAAAGGAGGCCACCCCAGCCTCTATTCCTCACACCACTCCACTCCCCACTCCTCACTGACCTTTCCCACCTCTCCCCGGAGCAAGGCGGGCACCACCGCGCCAGAATTTCATCGGAGTCCGCCGCTGCTGGAGGAGTAGGGCGTCGTTGATTTCGACCACCCCGAGCCTCGCCGTGACCACGCCTCGCCTCACTACGGTCGCCACGTCGATCACGTCTACCACGTCGATCGCCCCCGTCACCGAGCCTAGATGGAGCCCAGGTGAGCCCCACGAGACCCCCACCGCCACGCTAGGGTAAATTCTTTGCCAGAGTTGTTCGTCGTTGACGACGACCCTCAGCCGTTGGATTAGATATAGATCGTAGGGCTCAGATCAGTAGATACAGTTTCGCATTAGATGTTTTGCTGACCAGTGGACCCCCTCTGTCAGACGCGCGCTGCGCTGTGCTGTGCAGCTAGGCCGGCCCGTTAGTTTTCCCGCGCTAGCCCAAAAATTCAAATAAGTGCTTTTCCAATTTAGTTGAAATCATTTTCTGTCCACTTATTCAAAAATCAATTCAGGGAGTTTCACTCAACCAAATTGCATGATTCAAATTTTTCTAGAAAGGAAATTAAAATATCTATCCAAGACCGTTGGATTTAAATCATTTGGAGTTAGAGATTACATATAGTAAAAATAATAAGATAGAGACTTTTGCAACTTCAAACATTTTTCAAAAATAAACCATAATAGCTTTTGAGTTGATTCCAACTCTCAAAAAATCACATTTGATAATATCTATCTGAATATGTAAAAATATCTAGGATTGCATGTAGTGACATTGGACTAGTACCAAATAATGCTATTAGAGCATTTCTAGTCACTTTAAATCTATTAAATAATAGTCTTAAAATTTATAAAATGGGACCCATACTTTAAATCACATTTCCATGTATTAGAATATGTGGTGATGACATGTGTCAACATGATCCCATATTTTAATTGGAGAATATTAAATCTTAATTAATTTCAATGAATAGAAATTACTTTTCTAAAATAAAAGGAATAAAAGTAGTTCTTTATTGCATGTGATGTTTGTGATGATGCTAAATCATCAAGTGTGTGTCTTAGTGTGCTAAATATCATAGATAAGTATTGTTTAGTGATTGTGTATCCTGTATTCCTTTATAGACGATAGTACCGACCAAGTCTACGAGGAGGAGGAGTTCTACCCCGAAGAAGACGAGGAGAATTTCAATCACTGCACCAACCCAAGCCATCATTAACAATGCAAGCTAACACTTGCAAGTTTCTTAACTATGCAAGCCACCACTAGATTCAAGTTAACCTAAGCAAGATGCCTTAGGCATGCTTGGGTTATATGTTTTGATTTATACCATCCCAAGTTTTACTCTCTTACTTTACCAAAGTTCATTACTTTTAGTATAGATAATATAAAGAGTATAAAACTTGGCCTATATAGTTATACTTAGATGTCATTCTATGGCATGAGATTGAAGATTAGCACCCCTCTTTAGTGAACATTCTTGACCTTAGTGGCTAGTGCTAAGCATAAAACTTGATCACTTTAGATGGGAATACTTGGTGAAAATGATTATGAAAACCTTGGAATGATGAGTCATTCTATTGAGATGTTTTGACATGTGTTGACAAACACAAATGTTTTGATGATGAAAATGTTGAGGCATGAGTCTTAGCCCTTTTACCCAAAAACTGATGGTTGGGTTCGGATGCGATACCATTCCAATTTTACCGTACAACCACAATACCTGAATTGGGTAAGGCTTAGCCGAAAGTTTATATGCATTAGTATGGGTTCCCTCACGGGAGAGGTTTGAGCTGAGGCTACCTCTTGATGTGTGTCCACCTATGCACTGCCCAGGATGGCAGATGGCCATGGTTGGGAGGCCAAGCTCATAGGGGAGGTGCCTATACTAGAGTGTGTAATTGAAAGGTTATGATTGATTATCCGCATACTAAGTATGATTAATTCAGGGTTATCCCTGACGGATGTATCAAATTTTGTGGTGAAAGTATACCACCTCTACAGAGTGTCAAACTATTCGAATAGCCACGTCCGCGGTCATGGACAGTTGGAGTGGCCATATTGTTCCGTCATTAGATGTTTTCAAAATGACTTGTGAAATGAATTATGACTTTGACTTGACCACAATAGGGTTGTGTCTATAAAAACTAAGTTCCTACTTAGGTGATTTTAGAACATTAAGTTAGCTTTCTTTACTTCTGAACTCAGCTTAAGATAAATATAGCTTTTGCAAATAAACCTAGAGCTTAGTACTCCTACTAGTACTACCTTACTTGTTAGTGATAGTTTGCGAGTACTTAAAGAGTACTCATGGCTTTGTCCCTGGCTATTCCCGTGGCCAGACTATGAGGAGGACTATCAGGAAGATGCACAACAGGACGGCTACGACAACTAGGATCATCTCCCATCGTCAGCATTGCCTGTGACCCTGAAGATGGAGCCCACTACTACGCTTTATTATTCCGCTGCTTGATTGTATTAAGACTGGATCATGAGATCCTTTATTTGTGTAAAACCTTATTATGGTTTATAATGGATGATGTACTGTGATATCCAATCTGTTATGTCTCGCAAAAATGGTAATCCTGGGATTGCGAGGTATGGCATAACAGGCATCTGGGATTAAAAATCCGGGTGTTGAGAATCCAACATGCTTGCAACAAGTGGCACAACATCGTGGAGGAGGTCTGGCGAGTGCACGTTAGCGGCACCAACTTCGACGATCAAGTAAGCAAACCTAGTCAGCGACCATTATGCACTTTAGCCCTTTTGTTTGATTTTTTCATTGTGTTCAATTGCATTGTAGATGCGCACCATGATCATCGCCTATTGTGAGGACAACGATGACGTGAGTTCAAGTTCGTCCATGTCTTTGCCCGGATTGAGACATGTGACAAGTGGACGGAGACGCGGTCAACTCTCGCCAAGAACGGCGCCAGCTACGACCTCAACGCGACGGCATCGGCTGCCTCCGAAGGTGGCCCCATTAGGCAGAAGAAGGCCAAGTCTCTGAAGGATTCGACGGAGTCTATCGAGAAGCTGCACTCATCCATCATGGTGTGCAAGCCCGACGCCGCATCGCATGTCGCGATCAGGGCTGAGCAAGCCGCTAGGATGGAAGAGATGGCTGCGGCAAGGTGTGCGTCGGTGATCGAGAGGCAGGACATCAAGCTCGGCATGATCAAGGCAAACGTGGCAATGAAGAAGAGGAGGGACTTGGCGATCTTGATGGTCGACACGACGGGCATGGACGACGATGTGAAGGCGTGGTGTGTCGATTAGCGCGCCGCCATCCTGTCCGAGAATAGCGTTCTGCCGGCAACCTCGACTCCCTCGGCGACAATGACCCCGGCAGCAGAGCCCCCCTTCCCCGGCGATAGTAACCGCGCTATCAACTACCCCAGTGGAGGTGCCTTATACCCCGGCGACAACGACCCCGGCAGCAGAGGCCCCCCGACGACTAAGGCTTCACCGATGATAGCTACCCTACTATCGGCTACCCCATAGGAGGTGCCTTACACCCCGGCGACAGCTGCCACCCCGTCATCGGCTTCCCCAGAGGAGGTGCCTTCTACCCCAGCGAATGATCTCGCCATCTGATTTCCGCGGATATGTAATGTGAGGTCGACCGGCATGCGTCCTTTTTTGTTCGCTAGACTTTGATTCAGAACGATTTATCGTTGAGACTTTTTGATTGGTTTGTAGAGACTAAAATTATGTGAACGATTTGTTATATCAATCTATTTGGATTGGAGAGGAGGGAGTGTTTAGGGTATGCGGTTGGGAGTCGGCGACTCCACATTTGACGAACTGGTGCCTCCGTAAGGCCATCCCGGACGCCGTAAGAGGAGATCGAGTAGAGATGCTCTTAGTTAGTGTACACGCTAGAGCCAGTGCTGCAACATTTTCCATATGTTTCGTTTCCCGTAGTCCGTAGCGCCTGTGAACCAGGGCAGGTTGCGCATGCAGCGGGGGAGGCGCCGAAGCGATGGCGACGCCGGCGCCGTACGAGGCGTGTGAAGGATAAGGTTCGTGTTGGGTGGCGACGCGGCACCGTCACGTGGCCAGGACGTCGCGTCGTACGTGCTCATAACTGTAGGCCTGTAGGGGCCGCGCGCCTTCCCCACGGTGCGGCGCTTGTACGTCTAGTGTGCAGATGATTTGATTTGATTTGTCGTTAACAGCTGCCTAGAGACTGTACTGCCTTTCTGGGTGTCATGCCCCAAAACAGGCCAAAACAATCGAATATGTTAGCACGACATGCAAACGCCAATGATCATCAGGAACGAGACGAAGTGACGTAACATAACCGCCCGAAAATTTTGTAGCCGCGATGACTTGATTACTACTATGAACAAAGTGGGATTAGTCATTAGTGCTCCATCCTCTCGGTCTCTTTTTCTCGAATTGGAAACAAAGATGAGCTGAGCTCGTGATGTCGCGGCGGCGAGGCGTCGTGGTCGAAGAAGCCGGCGGAAGGCATAAATCATCAGTAGGTTGTGCTTCCCTTTCAGCACAGGTAAGGGAAGGGAAGTACGCCTAGGGCTCTAGCCCCCATACCGATGATAGAACGGCTTAAGTATATGTTGGCTTCACAACATAAAGGCTGGATTCGTTAATGGATCGCCCTCTTCCTCTCAGCTGTACCAGTCCATCGTCTCGTTGCGACGCCGCTTTCTCTGAAAACTGGCAGAGCAACAGGCTTGGAAATGGGAGCAAACCGTTTCGACTTCGACGTCCGAATCGCGCGGCTATCCGGCAACAGGAGAGGGGTACTGGACTGCTGGTGCTGCTGTACTACTGACAATCTACTCTCGGTAATGTCTCTGTCGTTGAATTTTATTAGCGCTCGTTTTTAACTGCTTCGCGATTGCTTGCCGCGTTGATGGCCTGGTGAACCCCGTCCATTCGTCTGCAGTCGCTCGAGTGTAGCCTTCTGAAACAAAAATGTCGCCCCAACCGTTCCCTACTCCCTCCGTATAAGCTGTTTTAGGTTTGTGAAGGTAATATATCTAGACATCTTTTTAGTGTGTAGGTTCGGAGTCCTACATACTAAAAAACGTCTAGATACATTATTTTCATAAAGGTAAAACATCTTATATTACGAAACGGAGGGAGTAATGTAAAGCATCTTCACTCGCGAATGCGGTACCAATAATAGGGTAGGCAGTGGGCAACTCGAATTACCACTATCCACTCTTGACTATGGAGACCTTCACTCATCTTCACTCATGTTTTGCTGGCAGTAGTTTGTGTGGTGCCCGAAAAGAGATAAATTCCAAAAACAATTCGTCCAGCTTTTCTTTGCTCGCCTAAGTGTGGCCGTGAGCCCGTGGCTGAGCAAAAGTTAATGGGCTAGTTGTATTCATGGCGGCCTGGCGGGAGGATGAAGGAAACAATTAGCAGAGGAAGGTTGCGGGCTCCAACGTCTGTCGCCGAAATTATTGGGCGAACAGCCCAATATTCACGCAAAAGGATCCTCCTCCTACATCCCTAGTGGGCGGCCCATTAGCTGTCAGTATATATCTTCAATATTTTTCATTTTCGTATTTTGTATTTTTAGCGTGTGTTTTTTTTGCGGGGATTATAACGTGTGTGTTTAGCTCAATTCTCAGTCAGATGATGTCATATAATCTTACTTGCAATCCTATTTATAAATAGAAATATCTCACTTAAAACCCCACTTGTAACTAGTAGAAAAAAAAATTAGTCGCAACTCACGGTATGCATGAATCTGGATGCAAACCCACCGAATTGGGACCGATTAATCTCTAACTTAATTCTTACTATTCAAATGAAATATAGTAAAACCGTTTTTATTTTATTTCTTAATTAACAGTATGTTTACTAGAGTGGCGTAGTCACACATCAAAGTAGCCAGTATTGCTAGCTAATTATGTTTAACCTTGCTTGCTGAGTAT
The DNA here is from genome assembly GCA_910589775.1 of Avena eriantha. NCBI lineage: Eukaryota > Viridiplantae > Streptophyta > Magnoliopsida > Poales > Poaceae > Avena > Avena eriantha. The sequence continues at coordinate 203,101,740 of OU342742.1, forward strand.
TTGCACACGATGTTTAGGTCCAGGCGTCTTGTTAGTGTACGGGCTACTTACTCATATATCTATACTATTTATAAAAGAGTAAATATAATCTTTGCTAAAAGCACCCTACAAACAACCGTGAACCCTGACCACCACATGATTAGGCCCTTAAACTTAATCTAACAGCTAGCCTTGATCTATTCCGTTGTGGGGATTATAACGTGTGTGTTTAGCTCAATTCTCAGTCAGATGATGTCATATAATCTTACTTGCAATCCTATTTGTCGCTAGAAATATCTCAATTAAAACCCCACTTGTAACTAGTAGAAAACTTAGTCGCAACTCACGTTATGCATGAATCGCGATGCAAACCCAACAAATTGGGACCGACTAATCTCTAACTTAATTCTTATTCAATTGAAAAATAGTAATACCGATTTTATTTTATTTTTTATTAACAGTGTTTACTAGATGGCGTTGTTAGCTAGTTATGTATAACCTTGCTTGCTGAGTATTTGCACACGATTGTTTAGGTCCAGGCCTCTTGTTAGTGTACGGCCTACATACTCATTCATATGTTAGAAAAGTGATGACATGGGCTTGTTGTCAACATTGGACATACTTTAGAGGGAGATGGGAAAATAGTGGACTAGCCCATCCATGATCCATGTCTCCACCTTAAGGATTTTTTTCGTCATGAACTCCATGTTTGACGTTGTCTTTATTTCCTGTCTTCTTTTTTTGACTTGTTACTCATGTCATTGCCCAAACTTCGGTTGACCTGACTTGGCTTGATTTTTGTCCAACCAAGTGTCATGTAGTTCCACAAGTTATTTTCTTTTCATTATTTTCTTCCTTTTAATTTTTTTTAATGATTTTCTTATTATTTTTCGTTTTACATTCCTGTTTTACTTGTAAGACCTAATGAATAGACGGTTAGCTTACAAAAATGTATATGTTTCATCTTCTTCTTTTTTGTCATCAGACGACCTTTGTAGTTGTTGTTATATGTTGATCCAAATTCTACAAAGTAAATGCCAACTTCTGACGGAGCGGAGCGAGACCCGTCGCCGGAGACTTGGGCCGATGCAGATCGTTGATGAACTAGGTTACCGCCGCTATATATACCTCTTGTAAGCCGCCGGCTGGGACAAGTTGCATCTGTGAAATATTCGGCGTTGTGTAAACACTCCCCATTATAGTGAAGATTTGCTGGTTGGCGCCCGTGGTTTTTCTCTTCTCTTTGTTGGATAGAGTTTTCCACGTTAAATCTGTGTTCCCTTGCTGTGATTCCTTTATCGTTCTTCGTTATTTGATTGTCGCAAAGCTAACAAGTGGTATCAGAGCCCCAGGTTCTAATCTAGGGTTTGTGACATGTCGTCGTTGAAGTTCGATCTATCGCAGCTGGACTACTCCACAAGATTCTGCTTGTGGCAGGTGAAGATGCGGGCGATTCTCGCCCAAACTTCAGATCTGGATGAAGCGCTAGAAGGATTCGGGAAAGATGATGCTAAGAGCTGGTCTGACAAAGAGAAGCGGAAAGACCGTAAGGCTTTGTCTATGATTCAACTTCATTTGTTCAATAATATTTTGCAGAAAGTTCTGACAGAGAAATCTGCTGCTGCCCTTTGGGGAAAACTGGAATCGATCTGCATGTCAAAGGATCTAACCAGTAAGATGCATGTGAAGATGAAGTTGTTCTCGCATGGATTGCAGGAAGGTGGATCGGTAATGAATCACTTATCTCTTTTTAGAGAGATTATTTTTGATTTGCAATCTATGGAAGTAAAATATGATAATGAGGATCTAGCTCTATTACTCTTATGCTCACTGCCTAGTTCTTATACACACTTTCATGATACAATATTGTTGAGCCGTGATAAGATAACCCTTGATGAAGTACAAGATGCCCTCAAACAGAGGGAAAAGATGAAAACTATGGTGCAGCCAGATGGGGCATCTTCCAAGGCTGAAGCTTTGCAGGTTCGTGGCAGGACCGAGCAGAGATTTAACAACCATGGCAACCGAGATAAGAGCAAAGACGGCATAAGTCGTTCGAAGTCCAAGGGAAAGGACAAGTTCTGCAGGTACTGTAAGAAGTCTAATCATGTTATTGATGATTGTTAGAAGCTACAGAATAAGGAGAAAAGGAACTGAACTTACCAACCGAAAGATAAGGATCAAGGTACTGGTAAGGCTGTTGTTGTTTCTGGTGATAGTTCTGACTGTGAATGTTTAGCCGTTTTTGCTGCTTGTGCTTCTCGTGATGATGAATGGATACTTGATACTGCATGTTCGTTTCATATTTGCTGTAACAAAGATTGGTTCAGTTCATATAAGTCTATGCAGACTGAAGATTTTGTACGTGTGGAGAATGACAACTCGTGCCATATTGTTGGAATTGGATCTGTTAAGATCAGGACATATGATGGCGTGACACGTACGTTGACTGGGGTGAAGCACATACCAAGCATGGCCAGAAATTTGATCTCCCTAAGTACCATGGACGTTGAAGAATACAAGTATGTCGGTGGGCGTAGATTGTTAAAGGTATCAAAAGGTTCTCTTATTCACATGATAGGTGATATGAATTCTGCTAAGTTACATGTTCTTAGAGGTAGCACTTTGCCTGGTATTGCTGCTGCTGTTACTTCTAATGATTCAGATGATTATGGTAAAACAAATCTGTAGCATATGCGTCTTGGGTATATGAGCGAACATGACATGACAGAGTTGGTTAAGAGAGAGCTGACTGATGGTTGCAACTTGGGTAAGTTTGAGTTCTGCGAGCACTGCGTTTTTGGTAAGCATAAAAGAGTTAAATTCAATGCTTCGGTTCATACCACCAAAGGCATATTAGATTATGTGCATGCTGATGTATGGGGACCTTCCCGTAAGACTTCTATTGGTGGTGCTAATTACATGCTTACTATTATTGATGACTACTCAAGAAAAGTGTGGCCATATTTTCTGAAACATAAATCTAATGTTTTTGATGCTTTTAAGAAGTGGAAAGTTATGATAGAAAAGCAAACTAAAAAGAAGGTAAAGGTATTACATACTAACAATGGTATGGAATTATGTTCTAATGAGTTTGAGGAGTTTTGCAGTAATGATGGTATGATCAGGCACCACACCATCCCTTACACTCCTCGGCAGAATGGCGTGGCTGAGCGCATGAACATGACCATCATCTCGAGGGCTCGCTGTATGTTGTCCAATGCAGGTATGCATAGATGTTTCTGGGCTGAAGCAGCCAACACAGCGTGCTACCTCGTCAATAGGTCACCTTCTATTCCACTTGAGAAGAAAACTCCTATTGAGGTATGGTCAAGTTCGCCTACTGATTATTCACAACTGAGAGTTTTTGGTTGCACTGCTTATGCTCATGTTGATAATGAAAAGTTAGAGCCTAGAGCTGTTAAGTGCATGTTCCTTGGTTATGGTTCAGGAGTTAAGGCATATAAACTATGGAATTCTGAAACTAAAAGGATTTTGTTGAGTAGGAACATTGTTTTCAATGAATCCGTTATGTATCATGCCAGCTTGCCATCAGATCCCTCTCCTGTTGCTATTGGAGAGGAGGGAGTTAGTGTGCAGGTGGAGCACCTACAAAAAACTGTTGATAATTATGCTATCGTTGATGATACTCATGAAGAAAATATTGATAATAATGTTGTTCATCACTCACCTACTGTTTTTTAGCAGCCACAGGAGTCTATTGTTGCTGATAGACCGAGGCGTAACATAGTTCCACCTCGTCGTTTAATTGAAGAGTGTATTTTTGCTCATTATGCTTTGAGTTGTGTTGAACAGGTGGAGCATGATACTAAACTTGCTACATACAATGAGGCTGTTGTATCCGTTGACCGCGAGAAGTGGATTTCTGCTATGCAAGAAGAGATGCAATCGCTTGATAAGAATAACACATGGGAAGTTGTGTGCTTGCCTAAACAGAAGAAGGTTGTCCGCTGTAAGTGGATATACAAGAGAAAGGAAGGTTTGTCTCCTAATTAGCCTCCAAGGTTTAAGGCAAGGTTAGTAGCAAAAGGTTTCAACCAGATTTCAGGTATTGACTATAATGATGTTTTCTCTCCGGTTGTGAAGCATAGTTCTATTCATGCTTTCTTTGGTATTGTTGCTATGCATGATCTTGAGCTTGAGCAGCTAGATGTAAAGACTGCTTTTCTGCATGGTGAACTGGAGGAGGAGATTTACATGGACCAACCTGAAGGGTTCATAGTTCCTGAAAAAGAAGATTTTGTGTGCAAATTGAAGAGATCGCTTTATGGTTTGAAGCAATCTCCAAGATAGTGGTATAAAAGGTTTGATTCATTTATAATCTCACAAGGTTTTAAGAGATCTCAGTTTGATAGCTGTGTTTATATAAAGTTTGTTAATGGATCACCTATTACTTGTTGTTATATGTTGATGATATGTTAATTGCTGCCAAGAGCATGAAAGAAATCACTTTGAAGGCACACCTAAGTAGTGAATTTGAGATGAAAGATCTTAGTGCTGCTAAAAAAATCCTAGGTATGGAAATTAAACGGGACATAAAATCTAGGTTGTTGTTTCTTAGTCAGCAAAGTTATGTTGAGAAAGTTCTTCAATGTTTTAATATGCATGATGCAAAGTCTGTTAGTACTCATGTTGCTCCTCACTTTAAATTATCAGCATTGCAATGTCCTAGTTCTGAAGAAGATATTGAGTACATGTCTTGAGTTCCTTATTCTAGTGTTGTTGGTTTCTTGATGTATGCCATGGTTTGTTCTCGCCCTGATTTATCATATGTTATGAGTTTGATGAGTCGTTACATGGCTAATCCTGGTAAAGAACATTGGAAAGTTGTTCAGTGGATTTTCAGGTACCTTCGTGGCACATCGAATGCTTGCTTGAAGTTTGGCAAGACTGGTGAGGGACTCACAGGCTATGTGGATTCAGATTTTGCTGCCGATTTGGATAAGAGGAGGTCCCTCACAGGTTATGTGTTCACGGTATGTGAATGTGCCGTGAGTTGGAAGGCAACGCTACAATCAGTTATTGTTTTATCTATAACCGAAGCAGAATATATGGTTGTTGCTGAAGCTTACAAGAGTCTGTTTGGTTGAAAGGTTTGTATGATGAGCTTTGTCAGGATGATTCTTGCATTAACTTGTTATGTGACAGTTAAAGTGCTATTTACCTTACTAAGGATCAGATGTTCCATGAGAGAACAAAGCACATTGATATTAAGTACCATTATGTCCGTGATGTTTCTGCACAAGGTACACTAAAGGTATACAAGATAAGCACTCATGACAATCCTGCTGATATGATAACAAAGCATGTTCCTGTTGCTAAGTTTGAGCTATGCTCAAGCTTAGTTGGTATAACTGCTTAGCCCAAGTGGTTGTTGGCGCCGGAAGTGTTTTATTTGTTTGTTCAGGGAGATGATTAATGTTAATGCTACAAGAAGGAATTTGTTTCAAGGTGGAGTTTGTTATATGTTGATCCAAATTCTACAAAGTAAAGGCTAACTTCTGACGGAGCGGAACGAGGTCCGTCGCCGGAGGCTTCGGCCGATGCGGATCGTTGATGACCTAGGTTACCACTGCTATATATACCTCTTGTAAGCCGCCGGCTGGAACAAGTTGCATCTGTGAAATCCCCGGTGTTGTGTAAACACTCCCTATTATATTGAAGATTCGTTGGCTGGCGCCTGTGGTTTTTTTCTTCTCTTTGTTGGAGAGGGTTTTCCACGTTAAATTTGTGTCCCCCTTCTGTGATTCCTTTATCTTTTTCGTTATTTGATTGTCCCAAAGCTAACAGTTATACTACTTAATCAGTTAATTCACGGCTAGCTTCCACAAAATGCATGTGTTTCATCTTTTTTTTTGGCATCGTGTCACCTAATTTGTTCAAATAGTAATGTTCTATACAGAACAAAATACAACATAATATAGTTGATCATTTCTTCATGTGTATTTAATATTTTAGCAACTTCATGAATAGTTTTTATAAAAGTATCTTAACATATTTCATAAACATAGGACATATTCCAAAAAACAATTGTACGTAGCACTTTTTCTTTTACTTCTGCAAAATTATACCGATCTATTAAAAATCATTAACAACAATACAAAGAGCCTCAAAGGTAAAAAAAATTACAAAAAAGTCTTGGGACCACTTAGCGACGACTACAATCACTAGCGAGCCGAATGCGCGCCGTCATCCTCACCCCTTCTTCATTGCTGGAGCCGGGCAAAGATTGTCGTAGAGCTTGTTGAAACGTAATAGAACATCAACCATGTCTATTGATGATAACCGCATATCGAAAGAGACTGATCTAAAAACACACGAACGGGCATGAAAACGATTGGATCCCGGTAGATCCGTCGGACACAAGATTCCATATGGCTTCATATCCCAAAGAAGACGTTGGAATACATATACTAAATAAAGAACAGAAGACCTCCTGCGACGACCAAATCAGTTTTTAATGGTTGAACTTCTTATTTAACACGCATGATCGATTATTTGGTGTACATGAGCATTTGAAGTGGAACATAATTCAACAAAAATATTTTGAAACATAGAAATATAACTATCATATAAATTATGTGAGTGTCTCATATGGAATATAAAAACTTCTACGTACATGACAAAGATCTATGAACATCCTCTCTCCTTACTAAAATATAGTGCATATTAAATTTTTGAAAAGGAAAAATTTGAGCAAGTATGTAGAGAAATATACCTGAATATCAAATCAATACCATTAGATTCACGTTGATGATTTTTTTTGTATGGGGAGTACGAGGCGTCCCCCACGGGATAATCTCCGGATCCTCCTCCTTCCCTGCGTGACATGTGTCCCTAAATAGCTCATAATCCGTTCTTTTACATGTAGCAAAAAAAGGGTTCATGTCAAAAAATAGAAAAAAAGACTGTTTCGTCGGAGACTTTGTAGCCAAAATATTGTGCTAATGTAGCAAACCAGACCTCGCCGGAGACTTTCGCCGGAAGACCTCGCTGGAGACCTTGTAGCAAAAACTTTGTGCTATTATAGGAAAAAAATCCTATTGTAGGAAATCCAACTTCGCCGAAGACCTCGTCGGAATTCATATGTTCAGAAATAAGTGTAGCATTTGGATAACATGAATTTAGCAAAAATGAAACGGGTACATAGCAAAATATAAACAGGTATGTAGCAAAATCAGCCCCCTCGCCCCCTCCCCCTCCCACCCCACCCCGGTAGCAACACCATGCACTCATGGAAGTAAAAGCACATGTCATCGGTAGCAACATTGTAGACCCAATATAGCAAAGTCATCTGCCGTCGGTAACAACGGTGTACACCCGGGTAGCAAAAACCACCTTCCATCAGTACAAATGTCGTGCACCCAAGGTAGCAAAGCCTCCCGCGGTTGGTAGCAAAACGAGAACTGGCGACATACCTCCAGCCGAGGTGGCTGGCGTTGTAGCAGCGGCGGCCGACCTATGTAGCAGTACAGAGCGATTGTAGCAGATCCGTCGGGACATTGTAGCAGTGCAGCCAAGCGATTATAGAAGTGTTGCCGACTGCTTGTAGTAGCATCCCCGACCTCTTGTAGCAGCGCCGCTCACCGCCGGCAGTATCATCGGGATTTCTTACCAGCACCACCGCACGACCCTAGCACTGATTCTGGTTTGGTGAAGGAGGTGATGCAAGGACATGGCCGGAGCTGAGGAGGACGACGTCATAGAGCTCGAGCTCGAGGGGGGTCGCGATCGGATCTCTTGTAGGGAGGTGCGACGGGGTCAAGGTGGACGTGGAGCCCTGGAGCAGCGGCCATGGCGTCTGTGTCAACGGGGAGGCCGTGCGGTTGAGGAGACGGCGCAATGAGATGAGGGAGGCGAGCCTGAGAAGGCCAGGCATGGGCAGACGAGGGGAAGGCGGCGCAAGATGGGCTGCGGGGCAGCGGTGTACCTTCTTGTGGGAACCGGTGGTGGATAGGTTGCAGGAGCGGGCGAAGTTTGGCAGAGTTCCCCGACGTCGTGGTGCTGGCTTGGGATGAGAGGAGAGAAAAAAGGGAACATGTAGGAGAACGATGAAAGGATAAGGCTAGTGGGCTTAGTCGTGGGCCTCTGCATCGTCGGATTGGGTAGGAGGGCGCGCGTTCGCGAGCTGCGACCCGGGGATCGCGAGACGCAATCCCCCGGAGGATCTATATCGTTTTTCTTTTTGTATGGTACATATTTGCTATTGTAGATATAGATAATTTTGCCAATGAACTTGTGAAAGTTGATGAAGTTTGACCTTTCAAAAAAAAATGCACTATATTATGCCAAGGAGGGGATATTAATTTCACAAATAATTGGTACCGAATTTACCTAAATTTAAGAATTTCAAAGGATAATGTGGCTGAAGAACAGTAACGGGCTGGCCCAATTAGCCTTGAGACAATGCGCGCTACCTCCTCCCACTAAAAGTCCTCGGACACGTTTGCTTAACGTACGGTCGGTTAAATGGATGAGCATCGATCCTAATCCTAAGAAAAAAAGTTACTAATGGAATATTCCTGGACGGCAGGGATGATACCATTGCCGTACCGCACGGTGAAGAAGAACCCTGGGACGTGACGAGCCATGGCCCTCCCTCTTCCATCTGTCGGAAAGACGAAGAAGATGAAAGAGTACCGGCCAGTACACTTGGCTTTGCCGCCTCATCAGCGATCCTGATCCCCTTCTCCCCTTCTCTCTCTCACCCTCTCGTCCTCCTTTCCGTGGTGCGGAACGCGTACACGCACGCACGTGAAGGCGGCACTGCGAGATCTGAAAACCGGCTCCATTATTGGAGCTGCCGCAAAGCTGTCCAGCCATGGCGACCTCGTCTTTTCTCGCCTCCTTTCTTCTTTCAGGACGTTTCTGGTGTCGCCTTGCTCTTTTCTTCTCATCACAGCGCTCCTTTCTCGCTGACGCTGCAAGGACTACGGACGATCGTTAGGCGGGGCACCACGTTTGATTCCCACTTAATAATTAAACTTATTATTACAGGACCGTCTGGGTCTGACGACAGACAAGTTACGCACACAGGTTTCACATTTCAGAGTAGCGTATTCATAATTTCATATCACCGAGTACAAGTGAGCGTCCAAATCCTAATATGCATCTTTATTCAAGGAATCATAATACTTACTACTGTATATATTTCATTAGTTGTTTAAACCAGGAAGCAAAATGCCGAGAACGCTGGCAGCTGGCCGGGCTGGAGGTACGGAAAGAGATCCTGAATATGATAAGCCAGGAGATGGATCAAAGACCAAACAAAACGCAGGAGATACGCAGGCCTGATTTCATGGAACTAGTTTACTCCCAAGCGGAGCAAAGCGAGACAGAAAGCAAGCTGCACTAGGATATATATACTCTACTTGCGCATATACATATACTCCATAGATAATAAAAGATGAGCAAAGCCTAGCTAGCTGGCCACGGATAGGCCACGACTGTTTTTTCGCCCGTTTTTGTATGGCGATCTTTTTCCTTTTCTCTAAGCCAGATACAGTACCGCGGTTTCGGCAGCACATTGGGATCACGCGACAGGTCGGTCGAGCTGCCTCTGCGGCTGTGGCTGCCTAACACGCACGCACGGACGGAGCGGAGCGGAGGGGCATTCTTAGCAGTGAAGCTACCGGTTTCGGCATGCTCGCTCGTGCTCTTTTTTCTGTTTTGTTAATGAGTGGAGAGGGGAGGAAAGCTAAGCCCACCGTTTTGTTGTTTTTCGCGGAATGGAAAGTCTGTCCGGAGGAAAAACAAACGGCGGCTCCGTTCATCTCTCTGCTTCTTCTTGGACCAACTTTACAGAGGTAGAAGATGTACTTTCTGACTGCGGAGGGAAAATGTCTTACCGTTGACGATTATTACCAGAACCTCGCGTTAGTGCGAAAAGGAGGGAGTAAGTGACACTTTGTTACCAAATCACGTTGGTGTGACCAAGGTCATCATGAACTGTCGAAAAGTGCAGTGTGAATTCTGGACAAGTGAATGATCTGAAGTAGCGGTAATGTTACACTTATGGCGACCTTTTACCCCTGAAGATTTTGTTCAAGCAAGCATTTCCAGGGTTTTTACAATACAAATTTACGAGCTTTAAAGTTTGTATGAACACAAATAATTTCCTTCGTACTTCAAAAAAACAAAGAATTTTCTTCGGGTCCATGCATGAATTATGGATGGTATCTTGCTAGCTAGGTAATACTAAGCTCTACAGCGCACTACCGACCGATCAAAACATCGAAAGCGCATCATCAGGGGAAGAAAAAGGCAGAGGGAGCCTGGTTCCGCGAAGGGCCCGAAGTGGTTAAACTAGTGTTGCTTTTGCTCGTGTTTCCGATGGAGCCTCCCCTTTTTTTCCTTCATTTCTACCTCCACCGGAGGGGACACATGCTGGTGAGCACAACCCCACTTGCTTGCGCACCGAGGAGGGGTGCCCTACAAACTAATGTGGCAACTTAAAAGCAGTAATCTCCAAAATATCCTGGATCACACAGCCATAACAGTGGTGCTTACATTATGAACAGAACTGATCCTAGGAGTATGAGTTTCAGTTCAGCGTTCATTTTTTGGGCGAGCCTAGTGCTGCATTTGCTTATACCCGGCCAAAATTTTACAGGTTGTATGGAAGGCATTTGCGGACCATGCATTCCTTAGCATTCACTCCAAGGAGTGGGCTCCATTAACCACAAAAGTTTATATTACTACATGAATTCCATCAAAAAAAGGTACAGTAGTACTAATCCTCCATGGATCTTTGAGCTCCGAGCTCATGAGCGCCAGCTTTAGTCAAAGGAAGAAGAAGCTCCCGCGCGAACCTAATTATGGCTTCTTCACTTGCACACCAAGGAATTCATGGCCCTGCTATGCTAGCTTTTCTCCGGCCCGGGAATTATGGCTTCTCCTTTCCTTTTCTTTTGTCCCGGAACGAGAGAAAAGCTCGTGAGCGATTGTCCTGGTCTGTGTTCTTCTAGGCGCACTGCTGGAGAAATGTGTTGGCGAGAACCTCTTCAGTTTAAGCATCGTGTTGGCATTTGCTTAATAAGTGTACTGGTGTTTTCAGATGGTACTCCACTATTATTAATTTGTCAGTCCATGACCACTTTCTACAAGTGTAGCAATAATATGTCAGTCCATGACCACTTTCTAAAGATGATTAGCAGTATGCATGCTAAAATTGAGAAAAAAAAGGCCAGTTTTACAGTACCGTGGGCTTGTTTAATTCATAGGAATTGTATAGAAATTGTGTAGGATTTAAATCCTATGGGAATTTTTCCTATGTAATTGTTTGATTCATAGTAACACATCCTATAGGAATTAATCCTATAGAAATCTTATAGTGCAATTCCAATAGGAAAGAATTAGATCAAACCTCATGGAAAAATTCCTTTGCTACATCAAACATGATTCCTCTTCTCATAGGATTCAAGTTGGCATGACATCTCAATCCTATGTTTTTCCTATTCCTATACTTTTCCTATCCTATGAATCAAACAAGCCCTTACTACTCTAAAGACAGGGACTAGTATACATTGATCCAATGGTTTAGAAACATGGGTATTTCAGACATTCCGTTACAAAAGATTTTCCAACGTCACCGAGATTAGGCCCAGGAGCCCGCACCGCTAGGCTAACTCAAGCGCTTTTGACAAAAATCACGACGAACCATCTCGACCGCCGCCTGACATCGCCGCCTCCGCCTCCGCCTCCCTCACGCACGCCGACGGCGCGGACGCCACAAGACACGCAGGAGGTGGACGCCGACGGCCGGCGCCAACTCTAGCACGCACGCCTCCGCCGTCGACTCCACCCTGTATGCCACAGCCGCCGACTCCACCTGTACGTTGCCGCCGCCGACGCCACTCCAAACGCTGGAGGTGGACGCTGACGACCGTCCGAGAACAGGTAGCACATATAGTTCTCTCTGGCCCCTCCTACAGTTCTGTTTGTTCGAGATTGAGGATAATAGATAATGGTGACTGAAAAAGATGTTTAACAAAGTTCAGGAACCCGCTGCTGAGAGTCGACCTGCAGCGCAGCGAGCCACCAAAGTTGCATTGCTCAAAAAATGGCCATCTCTAATAACTCTAGCTCTTTCACATTACAAAATGCTACACTGATATATCATGTAATGTTGTAAGATTGCGACTAGGAACAAGAGAACAACTATTAGACATTCAGGCTAGACTACGGAATCAAGCACCTCTGATAACAAAGTTTGTTGTTGGCCCAACACTAGCATGACCGTGTCAGTGATTTTGAAATTATCCTCGTTGTACTGCTCGAGTTTTGACCACTTTTAAGATATGATTTAGCTAATTCTTTTACAGCTGAATATGGCATGCACATATTACATGAAAAATCATCTAGAGAAAATTGAACGCCTATCCTAAAACTTTTGTGTTATAAAGCTGCATACATTTTAGTAAGACCTTAAGTGAGGAGGAAGTATTACAATTCAATAATGACTATGCTGATGTGAAAAGATTCGGTGCTATAAAGTAAGAGGTGAAATAATTATTTGTGTGCTCCATGGGGTGAAGCACTAGGTGTTTTCTTTATTATAGCTATTTTTTCTGCCAATTTGTTTTTGGTATAACTATGCAAATTTTGAATGTCTTTTTTTATTGATAAACCAGGCAGTTGGTGATTTGAGGAAACACACGGTTAACTCTGGGATACTCTCTCGTTCTCTAATGAGTTATAAGTGGTTAGTTAAAAGAGCTATATCATTCTGGTATGACCTTCACAAGTAAATAGTATGTATAGCAACATTACATGTTAATGCTAAGATATTTTTCTGAGAATGTTTCTTATATACCACTCATTGTTCATGTTGGTTGTTCAGGTTCTAGGTGTTACTTCATATAAGTAAAAAATCCTCTTCGACTGTTGTGCAAGATGATGAAGACTAAATAGTAAACAAGTGTGTTTCAAGTGTTAGGCGTGTCCGCCGGGTAGTCGCCATGTTCCAATGGCCCATACGTGGAAAAGTGTTTGTAGAACTAAGTGTTAATGCCAAACTTGGTATTTGTATTTTTCAGGCTTTTTTATATCTGTGCTTTTGTGTGGAACAAGGCGTTGGTTGTAATAATATCCCAATAGTTGCTTGATGCTTTCATGTAGTACTAACATGTGAAATGTGATCTGGGAATGCTTAGTGGCTTCATTTTGTTGTTTCTTCCATATATTTATTGTTTGCTTTGTGGGAAAATATCTGCCAACATTTGGAAAAAATAATACCAAAATGCTATCAAATGGAAAAAATATCTGCCAACATTTGAAATGCTGCCGAAATGCTATCCAAATCAGGTATAGAATAGTTCAACCTTAGGTTCTACTCCCTCTGATTCAATATATAAAATGTTTTAGCTTCATGAAGCTAATGCATTTAGACTCTTTTTAGTCATAGGTTCGGAGTGAATTTACATACTAAAAAGGGTCTAGATTCATTTGCTTCACAAAGCTAAAATATCTTATATTTTGAAACGGATGGAGTAGATATCATTTTAAATTGGAAATGACACATTCCTGAACTTATCTATATTGGAGTGTGTTTTTGTCACTGTGGATGAAAAGGAATGTAGCTACAAAAGCTGCTTCGATCAGGAAGATAACAGAGGTCATTTTATCTCCAGACCCAACAAGTTCAGAGAAACGATCGTTGAAAAAATCTTCAGAGAGGCTACTGGTTAGTTGCATAAACGACGATCGTTCGCATGTCAACCTTTACTGTAACCAATTGAATGCACCGATCCGTTCCATTGGAGAGGCACTAATTTGTGTCATATGCGTGGCATTTGCTTGCAGTGGCCACCGACGACGCCCACAGGTTGCCCGCTGGTGAGGTGCAAGTCGACACCGTTGTCGAACTCATCCTCCTCCACCCACGCCGCGTCACCGGCCAACCGCCGTCGCATAGAGATAGGGAAGCCGACCACGGTGTGATAGAGCTGCAAGGGATGAGGAGGAGGCCAGGGAAAGGGGAGTTGGGACGGGGGATCGCCTATTGGGCGGCCACAACGAACATAGCCGAGGTATGCTGTCGTGTGGACGAAGCGATGGGTGCTTCCGGGGATGACTTGCGGTCGAGGAGGGCCACCGGAACGCGGCGGCTACCCAGCGGACGCGCCATTATCTGGGAGGAACTGGGGACGAACTAGGATTTAGGTTACAAGAGTGATTTGCCCCTGTAACTACACCACAGTCTAATCACGTAGGATGGGCTGTGTTGGGCCGAGCCTGACTTCTGCACGTACAAGATTTTTCCTGTTGTTGTACCGGTTTTGCCCTCTTGAGGCCACTAGTATAAATTGTACTAGTTATGTTTTTGGCACTAGTATGAAGTAATATAGGCCTTTAGATCCACTAAAATAGGGGGTTGTAATTCATTTAAAGGTACCATAAAAGACCTAAAAAAAAAAGGGGGAAAAACTAGTTCTAAAATACATACTATCCAGCAGTGTTCCTGCAGGGGAAGCTTCCATAAGACAGGGTTCTGCGGCGTACCATGTTAGCTACGTATCCAATACGTGTATGCGACAATTCAGTTTAAGCGAAGTGCTGGCATTTGCTTAATAAGTGTAGTGGCATTTTTAGATGGTACTCCACCATTATTAATTTGTCAGGAAGAGGCGAACCGAAAATGCAAGCAATAATATGTCAGGTCATGCCCACTTTCTGCAGATGATTAGCGATATATATGCATCTGGACCAGCTCAAATGGAGAAAAGAAAACTAGTTCTAAAATACTACATCCAAGAACTACTAAAAAAAAAAAGTACATCCAAGAGTGTTCCTGCGGGGGAAGCTTCCATAAAACCGGGGTCTGCGGCGTACCATACTGGCAACCGTCCATCTTTCTTTTCCCTTCACATTTTCGACAACAAACCTGTCTATATTAGCATACACACCAATCCCAGCTGTGCCTCTGGGCAGGCAGGCTGGAAGAGTTCCCATTTTTTGTTTGTTCTCCTTCCTTTTGCTTTCCTATAAAGCAGTCATTTACTTAGGTGTATGTATCCACATACTTTTGTACGGTACGATCCGTTGTATCTTGGCCTTATCGGCTTGTACAGTTGTACCTGCACATAATCAACCACATTATAGTAACCACATACACCTGTGTTATGTCATTAACTAAACGGTCAGTTCGATTGGTACGGCCTTTGTGCATCCGTAGCGTGCCTGGTTCTTTCCTTACAAATACACATGCCCCTTTTCTTTACCAGGCAATGCATGTGTGGGAACTGATTAACAAAACGCCGTATCCTGGTGGTAATTTGGCAGCGTACGCAAAGCGCTTTTTCGAGCTGGCCAAGCCAAAGCAGGCACGCTAATCTTCTGATTTACGTTGCTGCTAGCTTGGTGCTTTCTACTTTTTTCCTTCAGCACGGGATAATTTTTCTGAGCAGCAACGTCAGGCAGCTTTCTCTGCTTTCTTCACGCATTGACCTGCGTGGGCTTCATGGGGTTCGGTTGTGTTCATGGTCATCTCGTCCTGCTAGTTTAGTTTTGCAGCCGGCCGCCGCAATTGTAGCGTGGAAATTATGTCTTCTTTTCCTCACTAATCCTCTCCCTTGTAGAATGAAAAATATCTTGTCCTAACCAGCTTTCTAATTGTAGGGCGATTGGGGGTAACCTGAACCTTCTAGGGTAGTGCTAATTAGGTTTGTGGTGTAGGAATATCCACCAGCTGATCGCACGGTGAAAGGCATGGAACTTTGTACTGACCTATATAGGTCTAGCTAGCCACCTCTTGCTAATTCCTGCTACCATCTGATAAGATTTTTATATATTCAATAAACAGGCAGCCCTGAATATTTTGAGATGGTGAAATTAGAATAACAATACTTAACTCACAGGTCACAACCCACAGACAAGGTGTCCTATTGTAGCCTTAATAAGTCCCTAAATAGCTAAAACAGGCACAAAAAATAGTATGCCTACAAATATGCCAACGCTAGGCGTGTTAGCGGTACGTATGAGGGAAGTTTTTAAGTGGCAAATCTGGGACCTCTGATCATCCCAATATTAAACCCATCTATCCTAGTTTTTCACACGTATGAAACATTGTTAGCAATACTTACCATTTGATTCGTTCACCAAAAATAGTATGCTTACGAAAAAGCCCGGCGCTAGTAAAAACTAGGACAAAAGTGATGCAGCATTCCAAAACACTCGGGCAACACCAATTTCTATGTATGCAACAAATTCCCATTCGTTCATCGGGAACTCTGCAAATGTGTCACAATACTGGCAACATGGAAAACAAATGTATGTAACACATGTGAACAATGCGGAAACTAAGAAACACATTTGTAGCATGAGAAAATCCCCTCGAATCATACACCCAAAATCTTTGCAACATGTATCTCATGAGTACAACAAACACCATACACACTTGCAACATGTAAAAACACCATATGCAACATAAAAAATCTTGATTATTCTAACATCTCAGCACCAAATAAAGAAGGCGCACCAGCCTCGCCACATCGGCTTGCTAGTGACAAATCCACTTTGTTGGATCCCCTTCCTTCATCGGATCCGGTGATCCCCATTCCATCCATTCTATGATAACATCTTCCTTGCGCTAGGTTTCCCGAACAACTTTTGTTTTGGGATCTGGTTTGAGCTCCACTGTGATTACATCTATGATAGTGATCTTCATAGAGTCTTGTGGAGGGCGACAACACCCTAAAGAATCTGGCGTGCATCGAGACATAAAGATCATTTGAGTTGGTCGAAACACTTTATGGATTCGTGAAGATTTTAGAACTAACACTAGTACATAATACATTGGTTCTGCCGGGTGCTTAAGCCCATGTTGTGATAGGCTAGTCGCTCATCAAAACATGTTAGACAAAGATTACTTTAGGTCATTAACGGGTGGGGCACTAGTCGGAGGTAGCGTACTCTCCAACGGGTTTTGGAAGGCACCTATCAGAATAATATTCTAGCGGACAGCTTTGGGAACACTATTGAGATCAACCCTTACCTACACCTATTGGCTATCCATTAGTAGCTTCAGCGGTAGCCTAGATGAATGGACACGGATGTCACCTAGAGGGGGTGAATAGGCATTCTAAAACTATTATAGTTTTGGCTCAAATAAATACGAAATAAAATAAATTTTTAATTTATCAAGCACGAAACCTAAATCCACTAGGTTCAACTAAATGCACCAACAACTTCTGCTAATTAATACAAGCAACAAGGTGATAGAAAGATAGATTACTTCAAGCATGAAGACTATGACAGTGTAAAGTGCATATGTAAAGGAGATCGGGTATAGGAGTAATCGAGGCACCCGGAGACAACGATGTATCTTGAAGTTCACATCCTTGTGAATGATAATATCCTTTGGAGCAATATGGAGACACAAGGCTGCCCAAATGCCACAATGGCTCACTATATTCTCCTTGAGTCCTCCCACCAAAGGGGAAGACATTGATCCACTATGGGACAACTGAGGGTAGTCACCAAACCCATACAAGCTTGGGACAATCTCCACAAGTCAATTGGAGGCTCTCAAGAAATCACCACCAAGGCCTAAAGCTTGATGAAGCTCCACAACTTAATTAGAGGCCCTAAGAACACCACAATATCACTAAGGCTACTAGCCATCTAGGGTTCCAAGAACTCGAGAGGAACCAAGTTTGAAGAACCCAAGAGTAACAAGATTTTTGCTTTCATCAACCGAATCCTCCGTAGTTATCTAATGGTATGGTAATCATTTGTGACACCCCTAGGGTCAGAGTTAGACAAATCCCAGACCTTAGTCTGATATAATCCTAACCTAGAGCTCGAGAGTTTACAGTGAGAGAATCGGTAACACAACAGTAATCCTACGATACAAAAATTATTATAGCAAGCTCATAACTGAGCAAATAACCAAAATATTACAACCAGAGGTCACCGGCCACATACAACAAAGAACATAAGACAAATTATGCTATTAAGTATAGAAAACTTAACAAACGACCTAAGAGGCCTGAAGTATAACGATGACGTTCTAATCCATAGATCCCAGACTACCGCCTAGGAACCCCAAGCTACTCGTCGATGCCATAACAAACTCATATTTTATGATAACACTTACCCTACTGCAAAAATATCGACAAAGCAAGGCTGAGTATAGGGTGTACTTTGCAAGACTTACGGCTAATGGGATTACAAGTGAACTTGATAAATAGAGCTATGCTCCCTAGCAACGGCGCCAGAAAATAGTCTTGATGACCCACAAGTATAGGGGGTGTATCGTAGAAAATAGCCAGAAAAGACAATTCACATGGCAATCAGAACATAGGGCAATTACAGATAAATAAGATAAAGCATCTAAGTACTAGATAATCCTAGGCTTGTGTTCCATATATAGTCATACGTGCTCGCAATGAGAACTCGCACAACATCTTTTGTCCTGCCAGCCCGTTTGCAGCGGGGCCTCAAGGGAACTACTGGCAATTAAGGTGCTCTTTTTAATAGAGCACCGGAGCAAAGCATTAACACTCGGAACACATGTGATCCTTACATCAAAGCCATTCCCTCTGGTTATCCCGGTTATTGTCACTTCGGGGCCTTTGGTTCTGGACAATAATATGTGTATACAACTTGCAGGTAAGACCATAGACGATACTATCATAATGAATCAATAACATGTTTAGATCTGAAATCATGGCACTCGGGCCTTAGTGACAAGCATTAAGCATAACAAGTTGCAACAAAGTCAAAAAGCACTAATAATAGATACTAGGCACCATGCCCTAACAATCTGATGCCATTACATGAACGATCTCATCCAATCCCTACCATCCCCATAGCCTACATCGGGGGATTACTCACTCATAGATGGGGGAATCATGGATGGTTGATGAAGAAGCGATGGTGATGATGATGGCGATGATCTCCTCCAATTCCCCGTCCCGGCAGGGTGCCAGAACGGAGTTTCTGGTTCTGAATCAAAATCTGGTGGTGATGGCGTAGCAGAACTCTCTCTGGAAAAATGTCGAACCCCCCTTGGTTTTTAGGTCAAGAGGCAACTTATAGGCGAAGAGGGAGGCCTAGGGGGTGACCGAGGCGGCACCACCCCCAGGCGCAGCTAAGCCTGGCCCGCGCGGCCAGGTGGTGTGGGCCCCTCGTGGCCCTCCTCCGTCTCGTCTTCTGGCTCCGTGAGTCTTCTGGTGAAATAGAATTTTTGGCATATTTTTCGGGATTTTTCCTGATAGTTGATTTTCTGCACAAAAACTAGACACCAAGGTAATTCTGCTGAAAACAATATCAGTCTGTGTTAGTTGTATCCAAATCACACAAGTTTAGAGGAACAACAATAGAAAAAGTGTTCGGAAAAGTAGATACGTTTTGGACGTATAAGATACCGCGGCACTCCCCCAAGCTTAGAACAAACCAAGGGGATGCCAAAACCTGATGACGAATTACTCCTTCGGTGGTGGTGGTGTTACGCACATGATCAGAGTGAGAAAATCTTCTAGGATCTTAGGAAGCCTGTTATTCTCCTTGAAGTATATCCACCTTTCTCCTCAGGACTTGGTACTTATCGCCAAACTCATCAGTGGCTCGTAGAGCTTCCACTGCTGCTGGGCAGGAACTGGGGTCTAGTACTGGAGGTATCAGCCCTGTCCTTTCATGCCTGCTGATATGCTCTTCACTTCCTCCTCGATGCTCCGATCCAGGTCTTCGTGCCTAGCTGTGATCCTCTCTTCTTCCACCCATCTTACAAAGGTCCTCTGCTCGAGATTGCGATGGAGCTCACGCCGGTGTCGCAGCTCATAATCCTCCGAAGACGAATCCTGGAACGACATCTAAACATAATAGATCGAAACAAAACATGACGAGAATATGATATACGAACCTCGAGGGATCTGGGGGATTATATATTACAAAGTTTAACAACAAAAGGAAAGTACTGGGAGAAAACGGGCCGGAGACGGGCTCCGGGGTGGCCACACCCCCTGGTGGCGTGGCCAGGTGGGCCCGCGCCACAGGGTGGTGTGAGCTACCCGGACTCCGTTTCCGTCCCTTTTTCGACCCATTAATTCCCATGTTAGATAAAAACTGCAAAAATATAAATTGAAAAGTTTTTCGCGGACTTTCCTTACTAGAACTGTTACCTATTCAAAAACGGACTATGCAGGTCTCTGAACTTGGCCTTTAATAAATTCTTTCGGAGTCACCACTTGAATGATATCAATATCTTTATTGTGAGAATCTTCAAAAAATTTAGTGCTTGAGTCTTGTGACCATTCTTCATCTCATTACATCATTGTCTCCTACCACTTGAAAACTTCTTTCATACAAAACTTTACACATTCTTCATTAGCAACATTAGTGCATGCAAGATAATAAACCTTTAGGTTCAATTTTAACTAAAATCCATCAGATCATAAGCTACTGAAACAACTCCTTTCGAAAGCCCAAAAAGAATTCAAAAAGGAAATCGATTTAAGAGGCAAACGCAAAAAATGGCAGAAATCTGTCAAAACGGACCAATAGGTAAAGATCAATTTTTTCGTAAATCTTCTATTACTCAAATCAAAAAGTGCAAAACTAACGAAAGTTAAATAATAACCTGGGGCATGCGCACAAAAAATTACAGATCAGTACGACGGTCTGGAATTTTTCACAATTTTTTATGGTGAAGCACAAAATTCTGTTTCGGGACAACAACTTCCCCAAACTTACTTCTCTTTCATTAGAGGCTGATCTTGACACAAAAACCAAACAAAAATGATAAGGAGAGGTTATAACAGAAGCAATAACTTCCAGGACTCAAAAATACCAAAATAAACTGAAAGCGAAAATATATTGGGTTGTGTCCCAAAAAGCTCTTTCTTTATAGCCATTAAAATAGGCATGATAAATTTTAATGATGCTCACATAAGAGTATGAATTGAAGTAAAAGAGAGCATCAAGAAGCAAATATACTTATATTTACGTCTAACCCACTTCCTATGCAAGGAAATTTTGTAAGAAAACAAATTATTAAAACCAGAGGTTACTAGCATAGGAAGGCAAAACAAGTGCAACTTAAAGACTTTCAGCATAAAGCGAGGAAACTTAATATTATTGAGATGCATAAGAACAATCTTCCCTCTCTGATAATAACTTTCAGTATCATTCATAAATTTAACGATGTAACTATCACATGAATCATTGTAGCAATGATCACTTATCCTGATAGAAAACACAGGAACACTAGCTTTCCTAGTTCCATTAGGATGTGAAACAACTTTAGAAGTATCCATACAAAGGATAATGTGCCCATCTTCAACATTTTTAGTAACAAAGTTTTTCATATTTTCTACTGCAGGTTCAACATCTATTTGTTCATCAAGTTCTACAGCTTTCTTTGTACTTTCGTTAACCATACTAGCTGTCATAGAATGTTTCTTTACTTTAATCGGGAAATGTATTTTCTCGATGTAAGGTTCAGATAAAATATGATCAATAGTATGAACTTCAGTATTTCTAGCAGGAACACAATTAACAATATATTTATATGGCTCGTGATACTTGTTTCATTTCTTTTTAGGAATTTCAATATAAGAAGCAAAAGCCTTAAAATAATTTGCAATAATTTGAGAATCAAGACCATAAGCATTACTAATATTATGAAAGTCATCAGTTCTCATAAAAGATTTAATGCATTCATAATCATAATTTATACCTGACTTTCTTCCTTTGTCATTCTCCCATGCTTCAGCATTGTCTTGAATACAGTCTAGAAGATCCCATTTAGATTTTTCTTCCATACGTGTAAATGATCCAGAGCAAGAAGCATCCAATAGATCCTTATCATGAAGAGAAAGCCTTGCATAAAAGTTATCGATAATAATATTATTAGGGAGCTCATGAGTAGGACATATGAGCATTAGTGACTTCAGTCTCCCCCAAGCTTGAGTTGTACTCTCTTCATCACGAGGCTAAAAGTTATATATTTGATTCCGATCTTTATAAATTTCACTAGGAGGATAAAATTTGGAATAAAAGAGAGGTACAATTTCCTCCCATTCAAGAGACTGGCCATTCTTTAGCAGCTTATACCAGTCATCAGCTCTTTCTTTCAGTGATACAGAGAATAACTTTTTCTTAACTTGATCTGTTGTAATACTTGCACACATAAACTGAAGGAGATATGCCCTAGAGGCAAATAATAAATAGGTTTTTATTATCATATCTCAATTAGTTTATAATAGTTTCATATTGAGCTATAACTATGCCAAGTAGAAACATTGGTACAGGTGTGGTATGAAACAACAAAGTCCCTAGTAGCCTCTATTCATACTAGTTTGTTGGTCCCTCTATTGATCATTGATACAGATCATGTCTAGAGCATTCCCGAGCCGTGAGAGGATACACTTAAGGGTACGATAAGAGCGATCATTCGTAAGACGAAATCATAGTAGAGAAAGAGAGAAAGCCGGAATCGTTCCGTAGAGAGATCCGAAGTTGTTCGGAGAAAGAATAAAGGAAAAGTCCCGAAAAGTGTTTTCGGATAAATGGGAATTTAAATATATATTTATTATATGTTAATTATGAATTAATATATTCTAAATAATATTTAGATTAAGATTTATAAAAGCAACTTTTATATTAGGCTAGATCCCCGAGGGAAATAGTCTAGAAATAAAAGCTGCAGAAAAATAAAGAGAAAAAGAAAAGGAAACAGCCACGTGAGCGGCGGATAATATCCGCCGCACAGGGCGGACACTACCTGGCCGTAGCCGCTGCCAGGCCAGCTCGACCCGGCCCATGAGGAGCTCGCGGGGAGCCAGCCGGCGGGCTACGCCGCTGGCCCGCTGGCAGGGCAAACGGCCCACCCGGGCAGGCGAGGTCCAGGCGAGCGGGCCGCTGGCCGCTGCCGGCCCACCCGGGAAGGACTGAGGGCGGGTGGTCGCTGGTGTCGCGGGCCGCGGGGGCGAGGCTGGACCGCCTAGCTGTTGCCCCCCTTCCTGGCCGCTGCTGCTGAGCTGGGCCACGGTGGGCGTCGTCGACCCACCCGGTTGGCAGCTCTTTTGCTTGTGCTGGTTGTTGGGCTGGCCGCCCAGGCCCAGCCGGCTGGGGAGGTCCTTTTCCCCCCTTTTATTTGACATTTAGTCCCACATGGCTAACCCAATGGGGAGGACACACCCCCTCCGCCTATATAAAGGGGTGCCCATGGGTGGGATTAAAACACACCATCAATTGGAGAAGTCCTTTGGTTGACTTCCTCCTTCTCTCTCTCTCTCTCTCTCTCTCTCTCTCCATACCTTGTGACCACGGCCCCAAGTATGGGCTGTGCGATCGAGGCACACCTGCAGCACGCCGTTGCGCTGCAGGGATTCCTAGCCGGATATCAACTTCCGCACTCCCGGCGGGATCGGGGAGCCGGAGGTCTCAACGTGCACCAGATGTGTACGAAGACACGAGGCGCAACACTTGGGGCGCTTAAATGTCGTAAGCCAGAGCTGTTGCACGACGAAGATGATGAAGATCAAGAAGGAGCAAGGGTTGACCTGCGAGGAGCTTCGCGACCTTGAGGTCGGCTATGAGTACGACTACTTCAACCATGTTCCCCGCGGAACGTTAACCGCGTACAGACTACAAGGGTATGCATTCTATACGCTCCGGCCGTTACCGCATTACTACATAGATAGATCCTAGGCTAAGTTTTCGGGGATCCTTCGTAGGAAATTTTTTGTTTTCTGCGCCGATCCCCAACATAAACAACCCGCATAATTCGTGTATAAAAAGCAAATGATCACCGGGATGGACAGTTCCATCTCCAAAATAGTAGTTATCCATAACATAATCAACAATTCTTGTTGGTATCTTAAAAGTATCATTTTCAGTAGGTGGAGGTTCATCTACTACCTTAGCAGTGGTAGTAGCATTACGAAATACGAAACTAAGTGAATTATCCATATTGAAATAAAGTAACTAACAGAAATAAACAATACTCACAGTAGAAGTTTTCTTTACCAGTTCCACTCTCCAATAGCGCTTCACTCCCCGACAACGGCACCAGAAAATAGTCTTGATGACCCACAAGTATAGGGGTGTATCGCAGTATTTTTGATAAGTAAGAGTGTCGAACCCAACGAGGAGTAGAAGGTGTTGAGGAGTGGCTTGGATCAAGAATTCTCTGTAAATACTTAGCAAACGGGTTTTAGGGGTTTTGATAATGCAAATAAATAAAATGTGAGTAAATAAAAGACAATGATAATAAATGCAGCAAGTGGCCCAATCATTTCTTTAGCAAAGGACAAGCTGGTTGTATTACTTAAGATAACCAAACATTGTCGAGGACACATGGGAATACTGTCAAGTGCTTTCTCTTCATATAGTTGATTAATCTTCTCTAGTTGGATAAGTGTTGTGTGGGTGAACCTGTGCTAATGTACTGACCTTCCTAGGACTAATACATACTTGTGATTATACCCCTTGCAAGCATCCGCAACTATAAGAAAGTAATTAAGATAAAAACCTAACCACAACCTTAAACTCTGAGATCCTACACTCCCTTGTGCAAAGGTTTCCTAACAGGGGTTCAGGTTTCTATCACTCCGGTAACCCCTACGATTAGTAGCCAAATACACAATGCATTCCCCTAGGCCCATAAATGTGAAGTATCATGTAGTTGACTTTCACATGACACTGTAGGGGTTCCGCGCATAAAAACAATAAATTTTACTCTACGCCCCTGAACCCCTGAAGCTGCCAGGACCTATCTATTAGTAATACAGTAATGGGAGGGGCTTTTCGTGAACTTACCCTTGAAGACCAAAAAGCGTTGGCAACGCTCAGGAGAGCGTGGTTGATGTAGACGAGCTGAAGCCGACCTCAAGGTCGTGATGAAGTCCTTGCGCTCCTTCTGGCTCCAACGACTTGAGTGCCTCAAGTGCGACACCTCGCGGGGAGTTACACACGTCCGGTGCCTGACGATGACTCCCGATTCCCCGATCCAGCAGCAGTTGTGGAAGTAGAGCTCCCGGATCCGAATCCCGCAGCGCGACGGCGCTCCGCGATGAAAATATCTCTCGCTCGCGCAGTCCAGACTTGGGACCACGGTCACGAGAGAGAGAGGGCGGGGGAGAGAAAATACCAATTGGAGGTCCTCCCAAAAGTGGGGAGACCTTTATTGATTATTGGGTGTATTTTCTAGGCCAAATACCCCACTTTATATAGGGGGAGGGGAGGTACTACCTCCCCTCAAGTCCCGGGGTGGGACTAAAGGAGAGGAGGGGTGGGGAGGCCGCCGGCCACCCCCTTTGGTCCCTCTCCCTCTCTCCTTTCCCTAATGGGTCCTCTCCCTGCGGAAATTGGCCCATTAAGCCTTTTGACCTTTTAATTGATTTTCTCTTTATTAAATAATTATGAATAAATGATTAAATCAATATTTAACATTCATTCACACATTATCTAATCTCCGTGGCCATGGAACACCTTCCACCTCCACTCCGGACATCCTTTGGACTTACCGAAACCCTTCCGGTTTTCTCCCTTCTTTTCTTTGGCGATTCTACCGATCCTATAAATGCTCTCTAAGCATCATCAAGCCCTTAAGCGTGATACCCCATGGTTCGGGAACACTCCAGACATGTTCGGGACACTCCCGCACCAATGATCAACAGAGGGATCTGGATGGCCATGTGACCCCTGTGCGTTCCACGAAGATCTTTCGTCGTTTGAACCGGGACAATCGTGTCTTATTCCCTTTGTCTCTCGATACTTGCATTGCCCGAGATCTGATCAATGACATCACCATGTCGTGTTCAATCTCGTTACTAAACAATGATATTTGACTCGTTCCGACAAGTGATATCCATGTGATCTAATCACATGCTGCGCAACTATTGGATATAACTTCTCCGATTGGGCCCTTGGGTATCTTCCCGTCACATGGACGGACAAATCCCGCTCTTGACATATATTGCCTCTACGTTTCCTCCGAGTACCTGAACACACCTTTATAACCACCGTTTTACCAGATGGCGTTTGATGCTATCTAAGCACTCTCGGGAGATAGTGATTGATATAGCCTCACGGTCTAAGGAATAGTCTACGAGGATCCATTTCTAATCATCGTAACTTGAACTTCGTGACATGATCGAATCACGATGGTCAGGTTGGTATTGGTTCATCATCTCATTCTCAGAATGAGATGACCTCATTTCCAACTGGCATAAATGTCACATGATCAGGAAACATGATCATCTGTTGACCAATGAACTAGTGACTAGAGTTTCACTGGGAACCCCTAGTTTGTTTGTATATCACACGTGTATTGATGTTTCCACTCAACAAAGTTTTAGCATGATATAAAACTTAATCATAAACTATATGAAATATGATAATAGTCCTTACTACTATTTGTCTCTAGGGCATATTTCCAACAGTCTCCCACTTGCACTAGAGTACAAATACACTAGCTGTATTTGTTCTTAATTATTGGCACCATATATCTGGTACCATGAACATGCTTGCTCATGGAAGAAGTTGAGTCTTGGGTCTGTACTTTACAGTCCCAAATCCTTTGCAACTTACTAATGTCACTTTGATTGACATTAATACTCTATCATCACATGATAGCATCTGTGTGTATGCATCGTCGCCATGGCAGCAGAACGAGGCCTGATTCCAGGAGCCTACAGTGACGTTAGATCAACCTCGAGGGCTTTCTCATGGGCACTGTGCCCTGGGACACATCATTCTACGTTAAAAGTGAATTAGCCCCGCCATAACATTATACAACACTTTAGATGGTACCCTTATCTATTATTATAAATGTATTCATCGAAACACTAGTGCACTCTGTGCAACTTTCGATGTTTTGTTCACCTCGCTTCCTACTTGACTTTAATTGGTATCTATAGGAGTTTCCAACATATTCCCTTACAACATAATGATGTGCTCGACTTTCGACATAGAGCTCGTTGGGAACTCCAAGAGGAAGGTACGATGAATACAGCAGCAAGTCTTCCCTCAGTTATGAAATCAAGGTTTAATCGAACCATTAGGAGCAAGGAAACACCCCAAAGGTGTTACTAGTTGAGCTTTGGCAGGGCGCACTACCGGTGCTAGTAGCAACGTGGAGACCTGCACAACACAACCACAGAACTTTGTCCCCAACTTGCGATGAGGTTGTCAATCTCACCGTGTTTTGCGGAAAACAAAGGATTAAACGTATCGAATGGAAAGAAGTAGAAGTTTGCAGAAAGTAAACACAAAGCAGTAAAAGATTGTAGATTGTATGTAAAGAAAAAGGACCGGGATCCATAGTTCACTAGAGGTGGCTCTCCTTAAGATAGATAACATGCTGGGTGAACAAATTACAGCGAGGCAATTGACAAACACCGAGAAAGCAATACATGCATATACTAATCATATTGAATCCTTTGAGACTTGATTGGGCATTACAACATAATACATAGACCGCCATCCAACTGCATCTATGACTAATAATCCACCTTCAGGTTATCATCCGAACCCCCTCCAGTATTAAGTTGCAAGCAACAAATTATTGCTTTACAAACTGCGTGTAAAGTAAACAATATGATTGTTCTATGAACAAAGGGTTGTTGTTTTCTCCCTAGTAGCAACAACACATCTAGTACCTTAGAGATTTCTGTCACTTCCCCAGATTACCAGAGGCATGAACCCACTATCGAGCATAAATACTAACTCTTGGAGTTGCTAGCATCTACTTGGCCAAGATAGCTACTAACAACGGAAAGCATGCAAGATCTCAAATAACAAAGACATGACAGAATCAATAATCAATCTGAAATAGCATCTCAATATCCATCGGATCCCCGCAAACACAACATGTATGAATTACAAATAGATGATCTTGATCATGAACGGAGCTCACAAGATCTAAACATGAAAGCACAAAGGAGGAGAAACCAGCCATCTAGCTACTACATGGATCTGTAGTCCAAGGATGAACTACTCACGCATCACACGGAGGCTTGCATGGTGATGAAGAAGGCCTCCAGGGTGAATTCCCCTCTCCGGCAGGGTGCCGGGAAGAGCTTTAGATCCCCCCGATCTAGGGACAGAGATGACGGCGGCTACAGACTCTTTCGTGGATTTTTGATCGGGTCCTTAGGGTTTTCGTCCCGAGGGCAACTTATAGGCGGAAGGAGAGGCCGAGGGGGTGCTGGGGTCGGTCAGACCACCCCCTGGCGCGGGCTAGGCCTAGCCGTGCGGCCAGGTGGTGTGGCCGGCCCCCAGCCCTTCTCCGTCTCGTATTCTGGCACTTGATCCCTTCCAGAAAAATAGGCACTTTGGCTTTTGTCCCGTCCAATTCTGAGAATATACATTTTCTGACTTTCTTGGAACCAAAAACAGCAGAAAACAGGCAGCTGGCACTGTGGCTCTTGTTAATAGATTAGTCTAAGAAATCATAATAAAAGTACTCCAAAGTTGGAACAAAACACAAGAAAGTGGATAAAACCAAGCATGGAACATCAAAAATTATAGATACATTTGCAATGTATCACATAACTCTTTATGCTTTAAGATATGTCATCCTTTATGGATTTGGAAAATATATCCACAGTTCTCTACTAGATACTGCGGACAAAAACTTAGCTCAACGTTCTGTGATTCGAACTTGATCACTTTCAAACGTTCCTTGTGCTAAGTTTATCATGGTTCCGTGCATAAAAATAATAAATTTTACTCTACGCCCCTAAACCCCTGAAGCTGCCAGGACCTATCTATTAGTAATACAGTAACAGGAGGGGCTTTTCACGAACTTACCCTTGAAGACCGAAAAGCGTTGGCAACGCTCAGGAGAGCGTGGTTGATGTAGACGAGCCGAAGCCGACCTCAAGGTCGTGATGAAGTCCTTGCGCTCCTTCTGGCTCCAACGACTTGAGTGCCTCAAGTGCGACACCTCGCGGGGAGTTACACACGTCTGGTGCCTAAAGATGACTCCCACTTCCCCGATCCAGCAGAAGTTGCGGAAGTAGAGCTCCCGGATCCGAATCCCGCAGCGCGACGGCGCTCCGCGGTGAAAATATCTCTCACTCGCGCAGTCCAAACTTGGGACCACGGTCACGAGAGAGAGAGGGGGAGAGAGAAAATATCAATTGGGGGTCCTCTCAAAAGTGTGGAGACCTTTATTGATTATTGGGTGTATTTTCGAGGTCAAATACCCCACTTTATATAGGGGAAGGGGAGGTACTACCTCCCCTCAAGTCCCGGGGTGGGACTAAAGGAGAGGAGGGGTGGGGAGGCCGCCGGCTAGCCCCTAGTGGGCCCCGCGGGGGGGGGGGGGGGGGGGCAAGGCCCAGCCGGCCACTCCCTTTGGTCCCTCTCCCTCTCTCCTTTCCCTAATGGGCCCTCTCCCTCCGGAAATTAGCCCATTAAGCCTTTTGACCTTTTAATTGATTTTCTCTTTATTAAATAATTATAAATAAATGATTAAATCAATATTTAACATTCATTCAAAAATTATCTAATCTCCGTGGCCATGGAACACCTTCCACCTCCACTCCGGACATCCTCCGGACTTACCGAAACCCTTCCGGTTTTCTCCCTTCTTTTCTTCGGCGATTCTACCGATCTTATAAATGCTCTCTAAGCATCATCAAGCCCTTAAGCGTGATACCCCATGGTTCGGGAACACTCTAGACATGGTCGGGACACTCTCGCACCAATGATCAACAGAGGGACCTGGATGGCCATGTGACCCCTGTGCGTTCCACGAAGATCTTTCGTCGTTTGAACCAGGACAGTCGTGTCTTATTCCCTTTGTCTGTCGATACTTGCATTGCCCAAGATCTGATCAATGACATCACCATGTCGTGTTCAATCTCGTTACTGAACAATGCTATTTGACTCGTTCCGACAAGTGATATCCCCGTGATCTAATCACATGCTGCGTAGCTATTGGATATAACTTCTCCGAGTGGGCCCTTGAGTATCTTCCTGTCACATGGACAGAAAAATCCCGCACTTGACATATATTGCCTCTACGGTTTCCTCCAAGTACCTGAACACACCTTTATAACCACCGTTTTACCAGATGGCGTTTGATGCTATCTAAGCACTCTCGGGAGACAGTGATTGATATAGCCTCACGGTCTAAGGAATAGTCTACGAGGATCCATTTCTAATCATCGTAACTTGAACTTCGTGACATGATCGAATCACGATGTTTAGGTTGGGTATTGGTTCATCACCTCATTTCCAACTGGCATAAATGCCACATGATCAGGAAACATGATCATCTATTGACCAATGAACAAGTGACTAGAGTTTCACTGGGAACCCCTGGTTTGTTTGTATATCACACGTGTATTGATGTTTCCACTCAACACAGTTATATCATGATATAAAACTTAATCATAAACTATATGAAATATGATAATAGTCCTTACTACTATTTGTCTCTAGGGCATATTTCCAACAGACACCACTAGAAGAATAACACCACAACTTAATTATCAAACCATTGAATCTTTCTCAACACAATTCCACTACTAACAACATGACTTCTCCCATGTCCTCAAGAACTAAACGAACTACTCATGAGACATCATATGGATCAAGATCAGAGATGAAATAATGATAAGTAACAATCTGAACATAACAATAATTCAATGGTTCCACTCAATAGCATCAACTACAACAAGTAATCAACACCGGGAAAGTTTCCCCTAAGAACTATGCAAGATTCAACCCAATTGTCATAGCGGTACGAGTGGTGATGATGGTGCTGGTGGAGATGATGGTGAAGAAGATGATGATGATCCCGATGAAGTCCAGCTTGACGATGGTGTTGATGGCGACGATCTCCCCTCTCCGGGATGAAATTTCCCCGGTAGATTTCTACCTGCCGGAGAGCTCTTTCTCTCTCTACAGTTTTCCGCCCCGTAGAGGCAGCGGAATCTTTCTGTGGTCGCTCCCCGAGTCTTAGGGTTTCGAGGGGCTTATATGCGTCAGAGGGCAATGCCAAAGGTGGGCCAGGGTGGCCACACCACCTGGTGGCGCGACCAGGGCTGACCCGCGCCAGGGGGTGGTGTGGGCCCCATGTGGCCCATCTCCACTTCTCCTTCCGGCTTCCTTCGTCTTCTAGAAAAATAGGAATTTCCGTATATTTTCTGAGATTTTCTGATCTTCATCAATTTTTCCTCCAAACATTGCTTTTTCCATCAGAATCCTGGCTCTGGTGGTTCATCCTCCCAAAATCATCAATCATGCAAAAATAGATGCAATAACATAAGTACCATCTCTTAATATGAAATATAACAATGGATAACAGTGAATTATGATATAGAATGGTGATACAAAATGGACGTATTACACGTCCATTCCCAAGTCGTCCATAACCGCGGATATGGCTTTTCGAAAATATTTAAGCCCTATAGTGTTGTACAACTTTACTCACATGTACCAACCGACTCTTAGTGCGATAATTGATTACCAAGCTTTCGGGGGTGCCGGCAGAGGGTGGTTGGCCACGATATTTACCTTACTTTCACCGAGACCATGAGTCAAACCCTAAGTATATCCCGTTGTAATGGGTCAAGTCCCAAAGTCAGTCCGTAGGGATGTGTGTAGGGACCAAGATTACGAAAGTCGTGCCTTTCTTGTTCCCGGCCACGCCCTACCTGTTATGAATGCACCTCCTTCACCGTCTTCATCAGAACATTAAAGTGCATATGCCAAATGGAACGCCCGAACTATGTGACTCATGAAAGCTACTAGGCAAGTTAGTTAGTCGAAGAGGTTTCCAGCCCCCGTATGACTGTATGCTCATATTGGTTCAAGATGCAAGAACTCAGATCCTAGTTGTGGCAAGTATGGGACTGCAAAAACCACAACCCACTGTGGCCTCTCATACAAGTCTTAACATGTTCAACTTAGATCTCTGACCATACCACGTCATCTTGTCATACTTGGTTCATTCACAGCTCCGATTCATCAATTGGATGGATCAGGGGTAACAACTAAGCATCGCTAAGCACAATAGATATAATAGCTCTAGCAACACTCACAAGTCAAATCCTAGTTATGCTAGGAGTAGTGTATTATAAAATATAGGCTACAAAGGGGAACATGTATCATATAGGTTTACTCTATCTATTGATAAAGGATTTTGGAATCATATGCACATGGCAATAACTGAAATACTTTGAAAGCATGGATTATATCATGGTGGGGTCATGCTTTCCTTGTTCGTCGATACCCAAATATAGAACTTCAGGTTCATCTGCTTGGTATTTATCATCGATAACCAAGTACTCCTCTTTGATGGTGTTGATTTCGACCTTTGATCTCAAACTCGACATCATTGCTCACATCAACTCTGGGGACTCCCGGGAAGAAGCAGAAACACTAGAAAGAAAGGGAACAATTTAACACACGCATTTATGTAATGCGCACAATGTATGACATGTCATATTAAAGGTATTTAGACAAACCCCAAGACAAGTTCATCATTTTAAATGGAATTGGAATGCCGGACTACAACATTCTGAAGAACCCCTGATGCATATGGGAGGGTTGTTTTAGTGTTCGAACTGAGATCACTTTAGTTGTTACAATGATGTATGATTTTGATGCTAAAGTGTAGATCTCATTTTTCTGATCATTTTGATATATTATTCATATTTTTTTGACTTAAAATAAATTAGTTATGACTTTTCAAAGTTTATTCAATTTTCAACCATTTTATTCATTTCTGAAAATAATAAAACCCTTATGGGTGGACCCCACCTGTCATATTATTTAATTACATTAAAAACCTTCTGAGAACAATTCCTTCTATGAGGCGAAAGAGGGCATCACGATGAGCTCGACGATGGCCTCTGCTTGGCCTGGGACGACCGAAGACAACGGTAGTGAACGACTGTTGCGGCTAGGGTTTCAAGCTAGAGGGGATTCGAGGAAGAGGAGTGTCTAGGGTTCGTCCGTGATGGCGCATGGGTAGTTGTAGATGTCGGAGGGCGACAGCGAGGATCTTGATGCTACTCTGCGTGACGGCGGCCATCAGACAATGGAGCGGCGTCCACCAAGGTCCTTCGTCGTCGTGGACGAAGACGATGACGCGGACATACGGGCGAAGTGGTACGAGGCTGGTATTCGGGTGCAGCTTGCTGCTGTGGGCGCGCTCTGCATGGCGGTTAGCAGGCAGGAAGTTGAGTTGTGTCCTAGATAGAATTAGATGCCCAGATTCTTTTACTAAAATTCCTTTTCTTTTGTGTTTTCTCATTTTCTCTTCTATTTTCAAACTCAATTCTGTTTTCAAATTATTTAAAAATACTAGAGGGTTTCAAATTCATTTAGAGACACTCACAACCCTTATACACACTTTGGGCTGCATTCATTTTGTGCTTTTCAGAATCAAATTCATTCGAAAGGGTTTTTCTCACATATAGGGAAAATAGGATTTGTTTTTTCCTTCTTGTTCCCAATGCATATTTTCTTTAGTCCAAATAAATGCATGAAATGGTTATGATGCACAAATTCAAACCTTAAATGGGGATTAGCAAATATAGGGATGTTACAACATTTGCCAATTTCTCTTTGTGAACTAATCCATAATCTATATATGTTTCTTGTATCCCTATGTGGGTTGGTATCTTTTCATGAGCTGGCATTAAAAGGAAGATTCCATATAGCCATGAGAGAATGACATCAAGTGGTGATGGCCATCAAGGTTGAGAAGTGTAAGTTTAAGATTATATTCTCGAGAGGATCATATTATTGAAACTTGTCATACATTTGGTGATAATGCACATGTGAAGATGTGCTTAAATGCAGCCTTCCCATCTTGGAATTTTTCGTGCAATTTTGAGCCTTCACGAAGCGAGTGTGGACAGATGAAGCATTACAACATGAGGAAAGTGTAAACGTCATCATCAAGCTCAAGTTTAACCCACAAGGTTAAGGTATCCAATCCCTAAGTTTTCCTAGTAGTATTACTGGTCGACCCCAACGAGTTCTTGGTGGCAGGCCTTACATGTTTGATAGACAATATGCTATTAAGAGGGGCTTTCGAGTGACTAGTTTAATCGCATCATTCATAGTCAGTTCAAATACTTGCATTCCTAGCATCATCCTCTCTGTTTATTTTTGTTTTTCTCCGGATGAAATTTAAGAAAATTCCAGGGGCGCATATCCATCCACGTCCACAATTCATTTGCATATTCTCTCTGCGGGACCAAAGTACGTTTGGCGCGACAAAGCCAGTTTGCAAGTTGCAAAAGCACCGCCTAGGTGCCTACTGTTCGTCATGAAGCTTCCCGGAAGGCAGCTCGGGACACTATTTATCGGTAACATGATCTCCTCTAGCTTCGCCTTTCCACTCGTAAATAATTGGATCAGCGAGCTACGACGTCTCCGGTATAGTCTCCAGCATTATTGTTTTTTACTCTACTTTTCCGTAATACTTGGCACATGTAAATGGTAATAATTGGCACCGGTAGAGTGCGTGCAAGCAGCTTTAACATTTTTTTTGACCTTTATGTCACAACCTAACAATGGAAAATACATAAAAGAAGGAGACTGGTGGTGCTGCCGTGCGAGATCAGCTCTGGTTTCTTACACACGAAGAAGTGGTTGATCAGCTAGCCGAGGCTGGTCACTACGGGGCAGTGGCGGTTCAGAACAGTGCTCGGCTTTGGCTTAGCTTAGCCAGAGCACTGGGCAGAGACGCCACACAACCAACGTTACACTCCTGACTCATCCTCTTTCCTTAATTCTTAAGTCCCATCCACCGGCGGGGCCCGCGCCCCACCACGCCTCCTCCTTCCCTGCCGCGCCCGCCCGTTCGCCCGTCGTCCGCGCCTTTAAATACCACCCCGGCCTCCGCTTCCCATTCGTTCCATTCACCGCCTGGCCAAGCAAAGCACTCATAGCAAAAGCAGTTCCACTCTCCGATCCATCCCTAGTGGCAACAACCGCAAAGCAAAGCAAACCCACCACACCAGCTCCTCCTCGATCCCGGTGACGCGACGCGCAGCCAGCCAGCTACCATTGTTGTGGCTGTGTCATCGATCGATCAGTCTTTCGCCACGGATCTCGCGGCGGTGGTGCCCATGGCGAGCGACAGGAGGATACAGCCGGCCGGCAGCGGCAGCGGGGGAGGCACGGAGGAGGCCGGGCTCGGGAAGCGGCTGCTGCAGGTGCTGCGCGCCGTCTACCACATGCTGCGCCGGGGCCTCTGCCGCAAGCGCCTCATGATGGACCTCCACCTCCTCCTCGGCCGCGGCAAGCTCGCCGGAAGGGCCCTCCGCGCGCACCTCGCCCACCACCCGCAGCCGCACCACCTCGCCGCCGCCGCCGCCGCTGCCGGCGCGTCCCCGTCCGCGCTCACCATGTACCAGCACGACCCGAGGGACGTCGAGTTCAGCTGCGACACCACGCCGCTCTACGCCGCCGCCAGCCCCGGGATCGTCTTCCCCTTCAAGATCGGCCGCGGGCGCGGCGGCCGGAGCACTGCCGGCAAGTACGGCGGGCTGGACGCCGCCACCGTGGCGGCCGCCTTCGAGATGATGAACGCGCAGGCGGCCCGCGGCGGGGAGACGCCGGGGGCGAACGGGGCCTCGCCGTCGCCCATGCTGGCGCTCAGCCTCGGCCGCTGCCCCGCCGGGGCGCGCCAGCTGCGCGTCACCGACTCGCCGTTCCCCGTCGAGCCCGAGGGCGTCGACGAGCGCGTGGACGCCGAGGCCGACAGCTTCATCAAGCGCTTCTACGAGCAGCTCCGGATGCAGCAGTCCACCACGCCGGACAACTGCGTCCGCCGCCGGGGCTAGGTCGGCACACCATCCCGCTTCCGGCCACCGCGCGCTGCATACATACACACACATGTAGGCGTTCGAGCGTGCGCGCGGGTGCATGGGAAGCTACATAAATACTGTACGTGGCATCGATGGATGGATTGTTCCACTCTCGTCATGTGGGTCTCGAGTTTTTCTACCTGCATGCATGCTTGTAATTTTCCTCGTTTGTGATAATCCCTCCATAGAGGGCGAGGAGACGAGATAAGAAAAAATAGGGCTTTGAACCCCTCAACTTGTATCTGTTATATCAAGACAAGATGGTATCATGCATATGAGATCAAATGATGAAATTTTGCACAATTATTATTCCATGGATATTGTTCGGTGTACATGCTTTGCTATTGTGCATATGTCTTTTGAGGGCTGCAATGATTTGACATGTCAAAACAATTCGTTTGATTTGGTTATGATGTTCTTTTTTTTTGCACGAAGTAGTATTACACACGTCAATTGAATCATACTGTCATACACGTCATACCTACTTTCTAATATATCGAACATACAAGGAACGTATATACTCATGTCGCAATCATCCTGTTGAGAACTTCAGATTAGGGTATACGTATATTACGTACGATATATATGCGTTCCTGTTGTCTTACTTGTACAGACTGTACGTGGCCTTACAATTTGGACATGGAATCACAGGCTGAAACCGGCCGTACTATCCAACGACCTTTACTACCCCAAGAGAAAAATATATGAGAAAGAATCACATCTGTTGCTGGTGGTTTGATCATAAGGAGTTGTCCTTTTTTTTTGCGGGTATAAGGAGTTGTCCTTTGATTTCACCATGATCAATTAATCTTGCTTGAGTTTATTAGGAGTAGCAGTAGACACCATCACTACCCGTTCGTCACTAAGCTTGCTTTTCTTCTCCGATGGTCCCTTGAATCTGTCTTTGGGTACCCCTAGCTTTTGTGTACGTTCTAATTTCCACCTTGAAAGCGATTTTGCCCATAGCTCGTTGGTGCCGATCGGCCGGGACTTTGAGAATATCCCGGGATCATATTTAATATCTACGTACACGCACTTATTCGTTTTAGATGATATACACGCACTTATGGATCGATCGATAGTTCGATACATATCTAATGTAAGACCGAATTTTGTCTATGTTATCTTGTACTCCTTCCGTTTAGAAATATAAGATGTTTAGCTTTGTGAAGCGAATGTATTTAGACGTGTTTTAGTGTATAGTTTCGTAGACACTAAAAACGTCTAGACACATCTATTTCACAAAGCTAAAATGTTTTATATTTCTAAACGGAGGGAGTACAATCTGTTGGCCCCATGTTAGGTATGTTAATTGACGTATATATGTTGGGTTCCATGATCTGTTTGAGTGGACACGTAAGTTTTGGGCAGAATTCAGTGCAAACGCGTAGCATAGCATATCTCCTGCAGGAAAAAAAAAGAGAGGGTAACTTGACATATGCTAATGGACGACACGCCACTCATGTTATGTTAGTAATGAATCATGGCCACCCACATCGGTCTGACCGTGCGGTGCCCTGTGAAAAATTTGTGTTGGTTTTACTACTCCGTACCAGGAAACCGTTTAGAATGGGAGCCATCATCGTTCTGAATTCCGTTGGCAAGCGCGTACTTCTTACAGATATACTTTATTTTTTACTAGCAAAACTGCCCGTGCGTTGCTTCGGGGCTTATTTTTATGGCATGTACACCCCCACCCGCTTTGCTAGGCTCCAATGGATGAGCTGGCCAACGAGGTAATCACTGTTGACCATCTCAATTGTTGGTGTCGGCCATAATGACATGCATAGGAGGCCGGTGAATTTATATTCTTCTACCTGTGGCAAATAAAATAAAGATAGCATTTACAATGAATAAACCGATATCTATGTTCTTTTTTAGGTCTCACAAAATAAGCAGAACCATCAAACTAACAACTACTACCTCCGTTCCATAATATAATATATAATGTTTACATTATAAATCAAATTAAATACTAAACAACATAAATGTTAGAACTAACCTGACCAGACGCAACCTATTTACATGCACGACTTTACATTCACAAAATTCCTAAACTAAAAGGAAGCTCTAGTAAGACTAATAGAGAGGAGAAACGAAATATAAGTCCGAGTAGAAGTAACCACCACTTACCTAGTGGCTTTGAATTCTACATGAGTATGTTTGTTGTGGTCCATTGTGAACTTCAAAACTGCCGCAGCAAGTACCCCTAGCTTTTGCGGGTATAAGGAGTTGTCCTTTGATTTCACCATGATCAATTAATCTTGCTTGAGTTTATTAGGAGTAGCAGTAGACACCATCACTACCCGTTCGTCACTAAGCTTGCTTTTCTTCTCCGATGGTCCCTTGAATCTGTCTTTGGGTACCCCTAGCTTTTGTGTACGTTCTAATTTCCACCTTGAAAGCGATTTTGCCCATAGCTCGTTGGTGCCGATCGGCCGGGACTTTGAGAATATCCCGGGATCATATTTAATATCTACGTACACGCACTTATTCGTTTTAGATGATATACACGCACTTATGGATCGATCGATAGTTCGATACATATCTAATGTAAGACCGAATTTTGTCTATGTTATCTTGTACTCCTTCCGTTTAGAAATATAAGATGTTTAGCTTTGTGAAGCGAATGTATTTAGACGTGTTTTAGTGTATAGTTTCGTAGACACTAAAAACGTCTAGACACATCTATTTCACAAAGCTAAAATGTTTTATATTTCTAAACGGAGGGAGTACAATCTGTTGGCCCCATGTTAGGTATGTTAATTGACGTATATATGTTGGGTTCCATGATCTGTTTGAGTGGACACGTAAGTTTTGGGCAGAATTCAGTGCAAACGCGTAGCATAGCATATCTCCTGCAGGAAAAAAAAAGAGAGGGTAACTTGACATATGCTAATGGACGACACGCCACTCATGTTATGTTAGTAATGAATCATGGCCACCCACATCGGTCTGACCGTGCGGTGCCCTGTGAAAAATTTGTGTTGGTTTTACTACTCCGTACCAGGAAACCGTTTAGAATGGGAGCCATCATCGTTCTGAATTCCGTTGGCAAGCGCGTACTTCTTATAGATATACTTTATTTTTTACTAGCAAAACTGCCCGTGCGTTGCTTCGGGGCTTATTTTTATGGCATGTACACCCCCACCCGCTTTGCTAGGCTCCAATGGATGAGCTGGCCAACGAGGTAATCACTGTTGACCATCTCAATTGTTGGTGTCGGCCATAATGACATGCATAGGAGGCCGGTGAATTTATATTCTTCTACCTGTGGCAAATAAAATAAAGATAGCATTTACAATGAATAAACCGATATCTATGTTCTTTTTTAGGTCTCACAAAATAAGCAGAACCATCAAACTAACAACTACTACCTCCGTTCCATAATATAATATATAATGTTTACATTATAAATCAAATTAAATACTAAACAACATAAATGTTAGAACTAACCTGACCAGACGCAACCTATTTACATGCACGACTTTACATTCACAAAATTCCTAAACTAAAAGGAAGCTCTAGTAAGACTAATAGAGAGGAGAAACGAAATATAAGTCCGAGTAGAAGTAACCACCACTTACCTAGTGGCTTTGAATTCTACATGAGTATGTTTGTTGTGGTCCATTGTGAACTTCAAAACTGCCGCAGCAAGTACCCCTAGCTTTTGCGGGTATAAGGAGTTGTCCTTTGATTTCACCATGATCAATTAATCTTGCTTGAGTTTATTAGGAGTAGCAGTAGACACCATCACTACCCGTTCGTCACTAAGCTTGCTTTTCTTCTCCGATGGTCCCTTGAATCTGTCTTTGGGTACCCCTAGCTTTTGTGTACGTTCTAATTTCCACCTTGAAAGCGATTTTGCCCATAGCTCGTTGGTGCCGATCGGCCGGGACTTTGAGAATATCCCGGGATCATATTTAATATCTACGTACACGCACTTATTCGTTTTAGATGATATACACGCACTTATGGATCGATCGATAGTTCGATACATATCTAATGTAAGACCGAATTTTGTCTATGTTATCTTGTACTCCTTCCGTTTAGAAATATAAGATGTTTAGCTTTGTGAAGCGAATGTATTTAGACGTGTTTTAGTGTATAGTTTCGTAGACACTAAAAACGTCTAGACACATCTATTTCACAAAGCTAAAATGTTTTATATTTCTAAACGGAGGGAGTACAATCTGTTGGCCCCATGTTAGGTATGTTAATTGACGTATATATGTTGGGTTCCATGATCTGTTTGAGTGGACACGTAAGTTTTGGGCAGAATTCAGTGCAAACGCGTAGCATAGCATATCTCCTGCAGGAAAAAAAAAGAGAGGGTAACTTGACATATGCTAATGGACGACACGCCACTCATGTTATGTTAGTAATGAATCATGGCCACCCACATCGGTCTGACCGTGCGGTGCCCTGTGAAAAATTTGTGTTGGTTTTACTACTCCGTACCAGGAAACCGTTTAGAATGGGAGCCATCATCGTTCTGAATTCCGTTGGCAAGCGCGTACTTCTTACAGATATACTTTATTTTTTACTAGCAAAACTGCCCGTGCGTTGCTTCGGGGCTTATTTTTATGGCATGTACACCCCCACCCGCTTTGCTAGGCTCCAATGGATGAGCTGGCCAACGAGGTAATCACTGTTGACCATCTCAATTGTTGGTGTCGGCCATAATGACATGCATAGGAGGCCGGTGAATTTATATTCTTCTACCTGTGGCAAATAAAATAAAGATAGCATTTACAATGAATAAACCGATATCTATGTTCTTTTTTAGGTCTCACAAAATAAGCAGAACCATCAAACTAACAACTACTACCTCCGTTCCATAATATAATATATAATGTTTACATTATAAATCAAATTAAATACTAAACAACATAAATGTTAGAACTAACCTGACCAGACGCAACCTATTTACATGCACGACTTTACATTCACAAAATTCCTAAACTAAAAGGAAGCTCTAGTAAGACTAATAGAGAGGAGAAACGAAATATAAGTCCGAGTAGAAGTAACCACCACTTACCTAGTGGCTTTGAATTCTACATGAGTATGTTTGTTGTGGTCCATTGTGAACTTCAAAACTGCCGCAGCAAGTACCCCTAGCTTTTGCGGGTATAAGGAGTTGTCCTTTGATTTCACCATGATCAATTAATCTTGCTTGAGTTTATTAGGAGTAGCAGTAGACACCATCACTACCCGTTCGTCACTAAGCTTGCTTTTCTTCTCCGATGGTCCCTTGAATCTGTCTTTGGGTACCCCTAGCTTTTGTGTACGTTCTAATTTCCACCTTGAAAGCGATTTTGCCCATAGCTCGTTGGTGCCGATCGGCCGGGACTTTGAGAATATCCCGGGATCATATTTAATATCTACGTACACGCACTTATTCGTTTTAGATGATATACACGCACTTATGGATCGATCGATAGTTCGATACATATCTAATGTAAGACCGAATTTTGTCTATGTTATCTTGTACTCCTTCCGTTTAGAAATATAAGATGTTTAGCTTTGTGAAGCGAATGTATTTAGACGTGTTTTAGTGTATAGTTTCGTAGACACTAAAAACGTCTAGACACATCTATTTCACAAAGCTAAAATGTTTTATATTTCTAAACGGAGGGAGTACAATCTGTTGGCCCCATGTTAGGTATGTTAATTGACGTATATATGTTGGGTTCCATGATCTGTTTGAGTGGACACGTAAGTTTTGGGCAGAATTCAGTGCAAACGCGTAGCATAGCATATCTCCTGCAGGAAAAAAAAAGAGAGGGTAACTTGACATATGCTAATGGACGACACGCCACTCATGTTATGTTAGTAATGAATCATGGCCACCCACATCGGTCTGACCGTGCGGTGCCCTGTGAAAAATTTGTGTTGGTTTTACTACTCCGTACCAGGAAACCGTTTAGAATGGGAGCCATCATCGTTCTGAATTCCGTTGGCAAGCGCGTACTTCTTACAGATATACTTTATTTTTTACTAGCAAAACTGCCCGTGCGTTGCTTCGGGGCTTATTTTTATGGCATGTACACCCCCACCCGCTTTGCTAGGCTCCAATGGATGAGCTGGCCAACGAGGTAATCACTGTTGACCATCTCAATTGTTGGTGTCGGCCATAATGACATGCATAGGAGGCCGGTGAATTTATATTCTTCTACCTGTGGCAAATAAAATAAAGATAGCATTTACAATGAATAAACCGATATCTATGTTCTTTTTTAGGTCTCACAAAATAAGCAGAACCATCAAACTAACAACTACTACCTCCGTTCCATAATATAATATATAATGTTTACATTA
The DNA here is from genome assembly GCA_910589775.1 of Avena eriantha. Taxonomy (NCBI): domain Eukaryota; kingdom Viridiplantae; phylum Streptophyta; class Magnoliopsida; order Poales; family Poaceae; genus Avena; species Avena eriantha. The sequence goes on from OU342742.1 coordinate 203,143,853, forward strand.
TAAATCAAATTAAATACTAAACAACATAAATGTTAGAACTAACCTGACCAGACGCAACCTATTTACATGCACGACTTTACATTCACAAAATTCCTAAACTAAAAGGAAGCTCTAGTAAGACTAATAGAGAGGAGAAACGAAATATAAGTCCGAGTAGAAGTAACCACCACTTACCTAGTGGCTTTGAATTCTACATGAGTATGTTTGTTGTGGTCCATTGTGAACTTCAAAACTGCCGCAGCAAGTACCCCTAGCTTTTGCGGGTATAAGGAGTTGTCCTTTGATTTCACCATGATCAATTAATCTTGCTTGAGTTTATTAGGAGTAGCAGTAGACACCATCACTACCCGTTCGTCACTAAGCTTGCTTTTCTTCTCCGATGGTCCCTTGAATCTGTCTTTGGGTACCCCTAGCTTTTGTGTACGTTCTAATTTCCACCTTGAAAGCGATTTTGCCCATAGCTCGTTGGTGCCGATCGGCCGGGACTTTGAGAATATCCCGGGATCATATTTAATATCTACGTACACGCACTTATTCGTTTTAGATGATATACACGCACTTATGGATCGATCGATAGTTCGATACATATCTAATGTAAGACCGAATTTTGTCTATGTTATCTTGTACTCCTTCCGTTTAGAAATATAAGATGTTTAGCTTTGTGAAGCGAATGTATTTAGACGTGTTTTAGTGTATAGTTTCGTAGACACTAAAAACGTCTAGACACATCTATTTCACAAAGCTAAAATGTTTTATATTTCTAAACGGAGGGAGTACAATCTGTTGGCCCCATGTTAGGTATGTTAATTGACGTATATATGTTGGGTTCCATGATCTGTTTGAGTGGACACGTAAGTTTTGGGCAGAATTCAGTGCAAACGCGTAGCATAGCATATCTCCTGCAGGAAAAAAAAAGAGAGGGTAACTTGACATATGCTAATGGACGACACGCCACTCATGTTATGTTAGTAATGAATCATGGCCACCCACATCGGTCTGACCGTGCGGTGCCCTGTGAAAAATTTGTGTTGGTTTTACTACTCCGTACCAGGAAACCGTTTAGAATGGGAGCCATCATCGTTCTGAATTCCGTTGGCAAGCGCGTACTTCTTATAGATATACTTTATTTTTTACTAGCAAAACTGCCCGTGCGTTGCTTCGGGGCTTATTTTTATGGCATGTACACCCCCACCCGCTTTGCTAGGCTCCAATGGATGAGCTGGCCAACGAGGTAATCACTGTTGACCATCTCAATTGTTGGTGTCGGCCATAATGACATGCATAGGAGGCCGGTGAATTTATATTCTTCTACCTGTGGCAAATAAAATAAAGATAGCATTTACAATGAATAAACCGATATCTATGTTCTTTTTTAGGTCTCACAAAATAAGCAGAACCATCAAACTAACAACTACTACCTCCGTTCCATAATATAATATATAATGTTTACATTATAAATCAAATTAAATACTAAACAACATAAATGTTAGAACTAACCTGACCAGACGCAACCTATTTACATGCACGACTTTACATTCACAAAATTCCTAAACTAAAAGGAAGCTCTAGTAAGACTAATAGAGAGGAGAAACGAAATATAAGTCCGAGTAGAAGTAACCACCATACCTAGTGGCTTTGAATTCTACATGAGTATGTTTGTTGTGGTCCATTGTGAACTTCAAAACTGCCGCAGCAAGTACCCCTTCTTCTGCGCTGTGCTCTCGCCTCACATCCGATTCTTATCTCATTAGATGGAGACTGCTTTCTCATTCATGAGACCCCAACACGGTCATCTTTAATTCTTTGCCCGACACACAGTCCAGATTTCATACGTGGAGGCTCCTTTCATTCATGCAGCCCCAACACGGTCATGTCTAATTCTTTGCCCTTATACGTGCAGACTCCTTTCATTCATGACGATCATGTTTAATCAATCCGTACCGATCAACCTTATTACTGCTTGCTGATACTTTAGGGAGATTATAGACGTATATAAATTGGTGATAATCTATGTAAGAAAACGAGGTGGGACTATTAAACCCAATATATCCGTGCAGTGCGTCTTGTCTGTTTTTTTACTTCTAAACAAAAATATCCTCTGGACGCAGCCCAGCTACACCGCAGCGCAAGAGGCCCAGCCGAAGCAACACTATTGCCTTATCCTATCGAGAGGCAATCCAAGAGACCACGCCATGAGGTTCTTTCGTCCCTTGTCTCTCTCGTCTCTCCCCTATCCCGCCGTGCAAACCTGCTACCCTGCACGCAGTGCCCAGCCTCTCCTCTCTCCCCCGTGCGTCGCTCTCACCCAGCACCAATCAAGCAGCCCGAACTCTCCCAGCAGCCAGCTTCCCCTTACTCGGTCATGACTCTATGCACAACTTCGGCCCCTAGGCCCCAGCTAATGCCATCATCATGGTCCGGCAGCTACAACTCGCCTCGTCGGTGGCATGCTCAGTCCCTCGTTTCAGAGCCCTCCCAGCAGCCCGCCCCCACCCTCACGCCCAGCTTAGGCCAATGGCTAGTGCCATCGTCCTCCACCAGAATAGCCCTCCTCTTGGCTCTGCTCTACATGGCGCCATTCTGGCGTGGGTTTCACCCTGCGCTTTATAAGGCGTCGTCGGACTGCGGTATTGAGGAGGGTGGGGCAGCGCGCTGTAGGACAGAAGGAGAGCTGGGCGTCGCGGCGCATGGGAGCAGGCCTCACGTAGGGGGTCGCTACGTACGGGGTGAAATACAGGTCTAAAAACAAAACATACTTTTACTTCGGTGGTGCCACCACCATGCTGTAAATTACTATAAGAGGAGGGGCAAGTCGTCATCACATGCATGCACGATGCGTACATTAATCTCGCCGGATAGATAAACCGCTCACTTGCTTACCCAGCTCAATCGATCGAGAGTCCGGCTGCACCGGCGAGACGGAAAAAACAAATCACTTTTTACTTACCGGTGGCACGAGGGGTAATACGTGGTTTTGTGGGAGGGTAATTCAGTCCAAAAAAAATTAGACCGAAAGAAACAATATATCTTTTATTATTAGAATATAGATATAGAATTCTAAAAAGTCATGCAAGCACGGACACCTGGGTAAGGTTAAAATTGCCAGGTGGCATCTGTCGCTGGTCCTCACCATGATTGACTCTCTCTCTCTCTTGTGTCATTGTGTGGGCAAAACCATGATTGACTTGGTGAGCCAAACAAACGGTCCATGAGCGCGATGATGGCTACCCGTCGTCGGGAGCGAAGGAGACATGCGCGCGCAGCCTCTCGCTCCTCACAATCAAGCACGGCAACGACGATCAACGCAGTTGCCTCCCATGCTAAGCAAACGTGCCCGGCCGGCCTCCTTTTGCCCGATCCCCACTGTACAGCTCGCGCGCGACATCCTATCATTCCAGCCAGCCCAGACCAACCCTCCTCCAGCTTTCCTCCCCCGTCCTCACCTGCCTGTACCGTAGGTACATTGCGTACGCAGCATTGTAGCGGTACCGCAGCCCGTGGCAATAATTCGCACACATCAGCAGCCACGACGACCGAGCACGAGGTGGCCGGCCGCAGCTTCGCCGGACGAACGCCCGCACGCACGCACGCACACACGCACGAGGAGCACGCCACACTTATGCACGACAGCCTACAACTTTCTTCCGTTTCTTTTCACGCACCCATCCGGTCCGTCGTCCCGTACGTGGCGAGGTGGACGTACGGCGACGGCGGCGGCGGTTCTGTGGTTTTTGCACGAGACCATACAGCAGCGCGCGAGCACGAGTGCTGTGTGCCGCTCCGGCCTTCCGGCGCCTTTCAGAGCGTGGAATGCCAAAAGCGACGCAGGAAAAGGCGGCGGGTGGCTGATTTGATTTCGCCTTTGTAAAGGCCTTGTGTGTGTGTGTGTGTGTGTGTGTGTGGAGGGATTAAGGCTTTATGGAGCTGCTCGCTTTAGCAATGGCGACAAGTTAGTTCGTCCAAGGCCAATCGGGCTCCTCCGAACTGGCCCATGACGCGACGACCCTGTTTCCGAACTGACAGCCCGATCGGCGCCGCACCACAAGTCCACGACCATAACATATCGAGCTAGGCTTTTTACCGCTTCGCCCTTGAGAGAATTTTATAGTTTGTTGTCGAGAGGTTCGCGAGCACTAGCTAGCTAACTGCTGTTGATCTAAAAATAACGAACTTCTGTCAGAACGATGGAATCGTATATACTATAGACAGCACCTGTGTTACAGACAGCTGATTAGGTGTCGTTGTACATGCCCTAAGAGATGGTTAGGGTTCTATTCACCCAAAATAATACTTCGAAAATATTTTTAATGATAACGCGTTTAGAAACGCCCATTGTAAAAGGTGGCATTTAAAGATGGGTTGTATGAAATATTTAAATTGTTAGTCCCAATGACAATTTAGAGGGAGGGTGTTTTTCATCGAAACGCCCGTTGTGAAAGATCTTAGAGGTGTCATTCAAAGATGGGTTGTATGACATACTAGATCATGACGCCCGTCTATTTTGGTAATATTTTAATAGTCTATGTCTTCTATCATGCATCATATAATTTATGTAGTCATCACCAATCAAACAATTTAGGCAATATGGGAAGAACAGATAAAAATTATTGTGTCACTCAAACCAAGCATATATTCAACAATATGCACGACTGAAATTTAGGACAGAATAAAGGAAAGTATACATATACGTTTTCACTCCTCTTCTAACCCGAAGACCTCACCACCATATATATATAGCATTCTTAAGTTGACGGTGCAAGCTGAAAAAAATGTTGACTTATTTGTCAGCATTTACATGTGTAACAAAATACACCAATTTTCAGTTATGGAAATAGATTTTTGAAAGAAATACTCATCAAAATTACCTTTGTCCCATGTAATTCACCGTGTGTTGCCCTAAACCCAACCACCATTAATAAAATCAAACTTTATTCGTGGAACAGTACACAAATAGTCTATACAAAATATTTGGTTGAAATGAGCCATTGGTACTCTGATTTCACTCAGCGTCAACTTTTTACACCCTGTCTTCTCACACCTCCGCGCCCATTACCATATGCTAGCTTGTAGTACCAACGTATGAAAGATCAGACAATATTCATCAAACTTACTTTTGTCCATGAAATTCACAGCATGTTGCACTAAACCCATCCACCATTGAGATAAATAAATCAAAATTTATTCATGGAACGTCAAACAAATAGTCTACACAAAATATTTGGTTGGAATTAACCATTGGTATCCCTTAGTAAATTGGATCTGATCTTTGTCAACACTAACTCTTCGTGCCTTGTCTTCTCATAGCTCCACGCCCATCTCCATCTGCTAGCTTGTAGTACGAAACTACGAAAGATCGGACATTATGAAATCCATGGTCACTAAAGCACAAAAATTTATACACAGAGGCCCATAGATCATTGTATTATCACTCAAAATCAAGCATATGCTTAAGTAACTATGTGCAGTTCATAAAAAGTTCAAGCAAAAACCTAAACTTACTTTCTCACCTCCAAAAGGTCACGGAGAGCATCAGCCAGAGCAACTCACACACTTCCTTCTCCTCAAACATGGAACCAGTAGCGCAAGCAAACAGAGCATGTTAATGGATGTTCATATCATTCAAATGTGTTACTTTATTGCCCATTAACATAGAATGATAATTAATCATGTGAAGTAGTTAGTTTTCAAAAATAAAGTGCAATTCCTTAGCAAACTGTACAGAGTAGTAGTTGGATTGCTGAGAAACTATATGGGACTAAACAGTGCTTTGGAACTGCACATAATGTTCATCAATTAATTAGTAAAAATACCAACCCCTCAGCTATTTAGGAAGAAAATTCATAATAGGGGTGGACTGTCCATACCTAGCTCCATAGAAGGGCTCGGAACATCGAGTCTCCTTCTAGGGACTAGAGTAATTAGATGCATATGGAAGAAGACAAATGTAGAGAGGAGCTCGTCAGCCGCTATGGTGAGAAGAAGCCAAGGCTTATATAGTTCTTCACGGTAACTTAAAATGGAAAGTTCCAATCAGCAATGGCAGGCTTCGGCAAGTTCAACAACAAATGAGAGTCTTGATATATCAGCTTCACAAATCTGTCAGCAAAGTACGTAAAATTGACGTCTATCAAATTGTAAATTAAAGGGTGTAGAACATGAATTGAGGGGAGGGATTGAGGGCATCAAGGACCATAGAAAACACACTGTTTCAGGGAGATTGTAGACAACAAAAAAACCCAAAACAGCTACCAGAGCCGATATCCTAAGAACAAAACAAAAAAAATTCAAAAACACATTTTACATCTGAACCAGCAAACAATAATAAAGATCACTGCACGTTTTGTTTTGTAGGCAACCAACCTATCATCATATACTTTCGATTTTCCAATGCTCTAAAATCCTTAGGACTGTAGGTAAAGGTCAAAAACTTTGGAGCCATTAACATTAACCTCAATGGGATTAGCCCCAAATCTTTATACCTTAAAATTGCGGGGCAGCGTGTTGATATCTGCAATTAGCATACATGCATGATATTTATAAGAATATTACAGTGTTGTAATAAGACTATCTTACCTTTTTTTGGGTATCTTGTATGTGTCCAACTCCAAAACCTGCAAAGCTAATTTATCCTTCTACTGGTGGCCTGGTCATAATAACCATTTATCTGAAGCATGATAGACAGGACGGGAAGATTCATGTACCTTTATTACATTCTAAAGAGAGATTCTGGTTGAGAAGAAAACATTTTCCATATCGACATGAGCCAATAAGATGATTTGACAATAACAGCGACTTAGAGCTTAGTCTACCGAAAGGACGACAAACTTGTAAAGACGACACCATGACATTGATGATGAAAATGCAAAATTTTCATTTGAGAATGAGAACCACAATTTGTTCAGAATTTGAACCTGGAACATACAGAGACAATAGCTATTCAAGTTGTGATTCTTTGAATTGCGTCCATCCTTCTTTGGAAAGACAGATTTAGTCAATATACTGTGGCTCAACTATTGGAAACCTGCATAACTAACATTGATCAAAACTCTGAAGTCTGCAAAGAGAGGTGTACAACATAGCTTGTTGACAAACATTAATCTTCAATTGTATGTATGAGGAGAGTTCGGGGATGAAGTAGTCATGCGCCTTGAGCAGCAGGTGGTGGTGGGCGAACACAATGAGGTACCAAGCAAATGGGAAGAGGAAGGAGAGGATTCTGCGTGGGATGGGTAGGCCAATAAGCGTGCAAGCATGGCGAAAACGGCGCCATCGCAGATCTCGTACACGGAGGAAGGAAGAGGTGAAATATCGGGCTGCCCTATGTTGCTTCCTTCCATCCTCGAGTCACCGGCGCATCATCGAGGAGAAGCACCAAACTCAGTCGCCCGCCGCATCAGATTCTCCCTCCCCTATCTCTCTCAGGTGGCAACGACACGCTACAGTACCGGCGGCGCCCACCTAGGTCGAGACTGGGAGGGCAGCACCGACGGCGGTCACCTAGGTTTCGCCCTAGATCGAGACAAGGAGGGTGTGTCATGGGCTGTTGTGCGGAGAGGTGCAGAATGGTGGGTTTTGCTTACGCATACGTGGCGCTATCAGGACCGTCCGCTCGGGATGGAACAAGATGCCCGCGATTTTACCTCCAGAGTAACCCGCCTGGGACATTCGGTCAGCGCATCGAATGGCCAAAAAGATCCAAACGTGTGATCGAACGACCAAAATAGCTGAGGTCGTGAGAGAGGCCCTATATGACTCGGTTATAATATCTCTAATTTAAATTGTCAGTCTCAATGACATGAAGAGTGTTAGGCTGGTCATAGTGGTAGTATCGTATTACTGGTAGCATGTATATGGTACTAGTGTATGATACTATCTCTATAGTTCATAGTATCATAGTAGTACTATATTTAATAATTTATAGAATCTCAATATAAACTTGTGTACATGATTTATTTGCATTAGGATTTCTAGTTTACGTGCTATGATACTATATCTACCTATGATACTTTAATCATCTCTTTCTTCATTAATTGTTGAGCCATATTAGATTTTTGCCAACATGGCATGCATGATACTAGTTATGTACTCCCACTATGGCTAGCCTTAGACAGTATTATATGTAGTAGTTGTACATATCTTTGTAACCTATATTTGTACACTTTTGTGTACGCCTATATATGTGAGACGGCCACACTCGTATTAGGGTGTTGAGCAGTTGCCCCAAACTCCTCGTTTTACATGGTATCAGACTAGGTCGATCCACAATGTCTTCCGTCGCCGCATATGGGTCGAATACCGCCGGTCTCCGCTGCAGCCGCGCCTCCACCGTTCCTTGCTGACACCGTCTCACCGTTTCTAGTGTCTCAACCCCTGTCGTGGGCATATACCCGCCCATCTATCCCTGTGGTGGCTTCCCCTGCGGCTTTGCAAGGGATCGCTCCTGCCTCCACAATTTCTGGAGCGCTGTCGAACTCCTACGGTAAAACATGTCGATCACATCTAGGCACCATGGCGTGTCCGTCCCCAGGCATGTGCCTCACTATGGTGTGATGCCTCCACTGCCCTATGGTGCGTCTGTGCATGTGCCTCACTATGGTGCGCCTCTGCTATCACCCTAAGGCGTGTCCCTATTGACTAACTATGGTGCACTCCCGTCGTCCCCTATGGCACTATCGCGTTGACTCACTATGGCGCGCCCGCGATGGCACCCTACGGCGCCTCCCTCCAGACGCCATATGGAGCCACGTCCTCATCAGCGTATGGCGCGTCGTCCACAATGCCCTACGACAATTATCATCCGTCTTCTTGCACGGCTCCGACCGCACCCTCGTCGACGATCCTGGTCACCATTGCGCCCACGCTTGGTGGTGCTCCGCCACCCGGGTCCTATGCGCTACCTCTGGCTGCGCACACGGAGCATGATACGGTTGTCCTCGGAGGTGCATCCCAACCCTTATACTTTCCGCATCTCATGCCAGTGAAGCTCACGCCGAACAACTACCTATCGTGGTGCTGATGCATGTAAAATACATACATGAACTTTGCACTTTATTAATTGATATTCCAACATATTTGCATCATATATGGGTCATATTCATGTTTTATAATGATTATTAGGAATAATTCATACTTCCCACATTGCTTTGGAATTAACCTTGCCGAGGTAGAAAACCCCTATTTCAATGTTTTTGACTTTCAGGTACCCAAACGACGTCCAATGGACCTAAAACTTCACGGGACCCAACATTTACCAGAATGAAGAACAACGGGCCAAAGATCCGCGATAAAATAAGACTAGGGGGAATGGGCACATCAGCCGCGGACCACCCCCTGCCAGCGGCTGGTATGCTCTTTCCTCCCTCTAGTCTCCGATGTCGTCGATTCTTTCGCCAAACGACTTGTCTTGACCTAAAACCTACTATATATACTCCCCTTTCGGTGATCCTCGACACAGACGGAGGCGGAGATCGAAAACACAGAAACAGAGAGTCAGGAGGCTACCACCGGAGAAGATCGGAGGGGGGAAACACCGTCGGAATCTCCTCCAAAGGGCTCCACCCCCCTCCGGCATGTTCATCATCAACACCTACATCAAGATCCTCTCCATCCCCCTACTATAATCTCTTGGCAAACAATGATGTGTGAAGCAATGTTTTATCTTCCCTTGATCTATTGTGGCTCCATATCTTTGTTTGAGTAGTGAATTATTATGGCAAAGTAAAATAGTTCGTTTATTGGTTGCATTCAGTGTTGTTACCTTTTATGATTGTCTTCTTGTACAATATATGAGTGCACGCATATGTTGGGGAATGCATGTAAGGTGATCAACCGTGATGTAATGGAGTGGGAAGGACCGTGGAGGATAGAAAACCGTGGTCCAATCCATAAAGTTACATTAGGGGGACATATATCGGGGACCCTAGAGTTTATAGCTATGGTGGGACAATTATGTCTTAATAATTCCTATGTTTGCTCAGTAACATGGCCTTAGGATCCATCACAAGAGTTGTGTATGCACATTTATTTGGCTGCACCTAGTTAAGGCTCCGTCCTAAAAGAAACAATAAACAACCAAACAAACAAATGAAATAATAATTGCCTAAACATTTACTCCCTTAGAGAAACTTTCTACTTGAGGAACTTTCTACTTGAGAAAACTTGCCACCACTCCACTCCAGTTCATTAGATCAATTTAACTTGCACTAGTTTACTTATAGTTTCCACTAACACATATTTATTTATTTTCTACCTAGTTCCAAAACAAAACACACACTCAGATCCTAGCTTTGCATAGAAGGCCATATAAGAGGGTTATAGGGCTTTAGAGAATAGATGGTTTACCTTCAGCTCCTTGTTTGTTCAACATTCAAATACTTATCGAATTGTACTACGGTGATCCCCTGGACTTGGGAGTTATCAAGATACTTTTCTAGTGTCGTTGCTGGGGAGCATAACGCTAAGCTTCTATTCTTGCTTACATTGCTAGTTTATTTTTTGTACCTTTTTCTTTTATATAAAACTAAAACCCAAAAAAATTAGATGGATCCCTTTTCCAAGATTAACCATGAGATATATGACTTTTATGTCAAATATATTCTTTTGGGCACTAACCTTTTGGATGCAAGAGACAATTTTGAAAGTGCCAAGGAAGGAGATGACAAAAGCCTAAGCTTGGGGATGTACATTCCACCACAATAAGAGGAAAAGGGAGAACAAGTGGAGGAAAAATGGACTAGCTACCCATGTCATACACCCAACAATGGTAATGAACACATTCTTATTAATGATGATGATCTTTCATTGTCTAGTAGTCCTCTGTGTGGAATAATTATGACTAAAATATGGGAGGATGAAAGTGATATAATTGAGTTAGATGATCCAGTATGCTCATTAGATTACTTGTCTTTATATGGTGAATCTATTCAAAACTATGAGATTAAGTTTGCATTTGATGCTTGCAACTATTATGAGAGAGGAAGAGATAAGTGCCCTCTTTATATTTCTGTGTTATTTAAAATGCAAGCTACTGATCATTATATGCATTGGATACCACAACCTTGTTGCTATTTATTCACATATAAAATGTCAATGCATAGGAAGAGAGTTAGACTTAAAAGTTAATGTCTATGTCCTTTGTCATGTGCTTCACATGCTTTCAAATACTATTAAATTTGAGTACATCTTGATATCCATGTAACATGTAACATGTAAAATAACTTTACCTACTGATTTCTAACAATTAGTTTAATAGTTCCACTTTTTATAAATATTGGGAAAGTAAATGAGAAAGATGAGCAATGGAGAAGTTGGGGTCGACCTTGAACATGTGTTGTTCATGCCAATGGAACCATTGAAAAATCTCTATCATTAAAACTTATCCCATTATAAAATAAAATAAAAATAGTGTTTATTACTACTGTAACATCACCTTTGTATCTTACTTTCTCATCTTTGTGCCAAGAATAACCTCTTTTGAGAGGTAAGATCAAACAATTGTAACTTGTTGTCCAGAAAACAGATTCCTGAGCTTCACTGAAAACATGTTAAAAATCACAGAAGAGGAATTTTAACCTGAAATTTCACGTCAGCAATATTCAGATCTTTACCCACATTTCATTAGTTAAAAGTTTGTTTATTTGAGCAACGTAAGTGCCTCTGAAAATTTTCTATTTACAGACTGTCCAGTTTTTTTTACAGATTTTAGCTCTATTATGTATTAGTCTCATTATCTTTGTTGTGTACGGTTCCTTTTTATCAAAGAGCAATAAAAAACCATTAGTAACAGTAGATAATGTTTATTTCATGACATGTCTTTGCTGTACCTATTGGTATTTAATTTATGGAGGCACTAACCACTCTAATTAAGTTTTATGATGAGTTTTATGTGGAAAGAGTTTTCGAGTGAAAGAGTTGAGGGTGATAAATGAAGATTTAGAGGGTCGAATTCTCAAGCTTGGAGATGTTACCCCTAGGAGAACCCCACATGTATCAAATGAATACAAGCATTCAAGATTGGGGATGTCCAAGCTACCTCATAAACTCAAACTATCTTGATATCAAGTAAGTAAGCCTAGCTATATGGCTATAAAGAAAGCGCTTTGTGGGAGACAACCAGATTATTTTTGTTTTGATTTTCTTTGTGTCCTCTTGATGTAACAAGAGACCTTAGTTTTGTTTTTGTTCTGGAATTTTCAATAAAGTACCAAGTTTTACACATTTTGGATTGAAAAAGTTGAACATATGTATGGAGTTGCATATTCCTGCATGAATCTGTTTACCATATGATTTTTCATTTCTACTCTGTAACTCCGATTGAGCTCAATTTTTACTGTAGTTACAACTTTGCATCCTATGTATGCTCGTAAATTTTCAAAAAAATTGAACATGTTTAAGTAGGGTAACCAACTGTGTTTTGTTGCTGCTGTTTTTCTGGACAGATTATGTCCCATTTTAATTGATGCATTCTTTGAGCTTTAAGTTGAATCTTTTGATTAATTTGAGTTTATAAGAAAGCATACAATATTATATACCTACCGGACACTTCATATATACTTTTTCAGGAATTTCTTGTAGCAAACATTATGCCTTTTGTACCCAACAATGTCACCCCACAGAAAAGAGATGGGAGAAAATTTTGTGTTGAAGTTTTTTCACAAGAATTAGAGGAGATGCACAAAGAGCTATCCAAGGATGGTGAAAACCATAAGCTTGGGGATTCCCAAAGGCATCCCACTAGACCAACCACACTCTCGGTTTGCATGGGTCTACTTTCCATTTTCCAAGCAACATATTACCATCGCATTAACTTAGAGCGTTTGTATCTTACTTCCTTTATTTTTAGTTTTCATTTTGTTCATGTTACCAAGATCATTATCAATATATACTTTCTGTAGAAATAAATTAAGTTGGATGCTATAAATGAGTTGGAATAAGGACACTGAAGTTTATTCAAAAAGGATACATATAGTTGCATGATTCATATGCTTTGAATGAATATTAATTTACAAGTGAGTTATGTAGAGCTATATTTTATTCATGTTTTGATGCTTGCTATTAGTTTAAATTGTTTGACATGGATTGATTAGAACTATGGACTCTTATGCATGCATGTAAACGGTCAACTTTCTCCCTCTTGCTAAACCAAAAATAAATCCAACAAGTTAAAACTTGTTTATCCAACTCCCTTTGAATCAAGTTTTTCAAGAGTGTCCACCATACCTACCTATTAGCATAATTTCTATTCCAAGTATATTTCTCATGCTTTATTGTTTTATCTAGCTTACAAATTTAAATGATTATGATTGTGTTTGCTATGAGAAAGTTAGTTGGTAAAGCTCTCAAGAACTTGATGGCACATTTTATTTTCATGCACATAATAAACTTGAACCGTTGTGACTATCTTATGAGGCTATGTGCTCATCAAATTATGGGTTGGGAGTTAGCACAACCATGTTTTCATGGGGAACGTTTTCAACATTGCACTTATTTATATTTAGTTGATATCATGTTCTTTTGTTATGGATGCCTATCGGTGTGACATAAGTTGGAAACTTATAAGCTCGTAGAGTTTGTATATGTGTTAGAGAAATGCCTGGGCCGCTAACCCAAGCCATGCATCATTCATGGAAGAAATTTACAGTAACCCATAGTGAGCATTGTTGTCTGCAGGTGAACAGATTGTTTGTAGATAGTTTTGAAGTATAGATATCGATCCCACAGGGAGGCCAAAGGTAAGTGTTTATGAGTGAAGTCTCTGTCATACCGAAGGTGTCACATGTCTTCGAATGAATTGACTACAAGTGTTGAAATAAGAATGGAGTTTTGATTAAATGAGATGTATTTAAATAGAACTAAATTGTAAACTTCGGAAATATAAAGCATGAAAGTAAAGAACGACTTAGTTGTTTGTTGTTTTCTGCAGATGGCAAAAGAAGGCGCGGGGAGATTCAGTTCATGGTGATAGTGACTGTGCCAGGTGGACGAATGATAAATGTAACAATTATAATCTTATAAGTATATGTGTAGGTGAGCAACCCATAATTAGGCGAAACTCCTCTTGGTAGATTTCATCCCAACTTCAATAATCCTACTAGTCCGTTACCAAAACCATGGTCAGACACTAGACGATTAAGACCCTTCAGGTCGCTTAGCGATTAAGCTCCTTGGATCGGACTAATGCAATAAGCACAGTGGTTCCTCGTTATCCTCGAGTCTACTAGTTTTCCATTGATATCCCCATGTCACTCAGGGGTCGCCGGTCTGCTAGCGAACAAGATCCTATCTATGTAGAACAAAGCATCATGTTGTCTGGGCCCTTAATTGGACAACAAGCATTAGGCATCCCACAAATAATCAAGCACACATAATATAATAATTAGAATCAATCACAAGCTAATGGAAAATATACGAAGGCATATCACATCTCACCAATCCCCTACATCTCCCATGCCCAAGGATCTTACTCACACATGAGAGAAGAACGGATCATCGATATAATTAAATAAAGGGAATCCTTTTTTATATTAACGTGGAGATCCATAATAAGAATAGAAAAGTATCCAACATAATAAAAGATAGGAAGAAACAATATCAAACACTAGTCTTGCAAGGTGAAGATCCCTCTATCTCTCAAATACAAGTAATGGCTATGGGGGTGTATTGGCTAGGAGGTCGAAGATCGTGGAGCGAGATGAAGAATGTCTTCCCCTTATTCTCTGATCTCTTCTTTCTCCCTTTGGATGGGATGGCGGCTGCTGTGTTGTGTTTTTGTGTATGGACTTTTAACGGAAGTTGTCCCTTTTGACAAGATAGAGGCAGCGGCAGCTATACGGTGGGAGCTATACAGCCGGAAAAATTGCTCCCGCCGTATATTTGCTCGTTAAAGCCTCTATACGCTCCCCTAGATTGCTTCCAAAGGGAGACTTGCTTGTTTTCGCTTGAGTATTGTGTTTATCTAGTTTAAACCTTCTATTGACGTTCAGGACCTGAAACACACATCAAAAACCAAGTTTTCTTCGCTACCGAAGTATTAGCGTTAGGTAAAGCTAGAAAATGATGAAATCCGGGAGAAAACCATCAATAAAAACCATCAAAAATGTGTCGAATCTCATAGCTATCAACTCCCCCAAGCTTAGATGTTGCTCACCCTCGAGTGACAAGTAAATAAAGAAGAATAGCAGAGATTCGAGATCGAAATAAAAGAACTTACAAGCTTGGATTGGTGTGAAATTCTTTTCTTCACGATCCGTGCAATCTTAAATATGATCATACAAGTATTTACAAGATTGCACTGAGTCCACTTCCAAACCACGTATATCTTGTTAGCAAATAAATCATATGCCCAAGCAACTGTCAAAAGTTTAGCTAGGAAGGTGAGACAAATTATTTTGGTGTCTCTCTTCGTTGAGAGATGAAAACTTTTTGCTCTTGTTTGTTTAATCAATTAAGAGTACTCAAGTTGGCACCAAAACATTCAATTTAAGAACAACTCATCTACTTCCATGTCAAAAGTTCAAGACTCTCAAAGCACCTTTTTCCTTTCTTTTGCCTTTCAAATACTTCAGCTCTTTCATAGAGAAATCATGCCACTATTTTTAACATGTTAATTGGGACTGTGTTGTGCACTCGTGACCATGACAATAAATAATTGTTGAGCAATAATGGGTCAGAGGAGTACTACAACTTCACTCGGAACGTGAAACCATGAGAATACTAAAATTTTACCCGTCATAGCATTGCTGCTATAGATGTTTACATAACTCAATAGCCGAAATCAAGTGGTGTCCCACATTTAGATCGTTCGTTGGCCAGTGGAGTTAATAGTTCTCCATGGAACACAACAGTGTTGTAATGACACGCGTAAAGCAACATCTTATAGTAATTATTAGAAAAATTAGTGGCATAATCTCTACTACTTCTAAGCATCCATTTTATCAAACAATTTCATTCAACGGTACTATCGAGTTTATTTATATTAAGCTCAAATGGGATGGAGTAGTTTTAAAATCAAATTCTTTGGGCTAAGCATAGACTCAAGTCATCTTTCGGATGCTTTTTCTTGTTGTAAAAATGTAGGAACTATTTTAAACCAAGTTCATTGCTCATTGTTTCAAAGCTAAAAAGGAGACAAGCAAAGGAATAGAATTTATAAGATAACAAGCTAACTGGAGAGTGACTCTAGTGCAAGCGAGTAAATAATTGTAGGGTCAATTTAAGGTTGCATAAAGGGTGATGAAACAAATGTGATACCTCCTCTTGCTTGCTTCGTTCTCGTATTTGAGTCGAACCCCCTATGTATTTCCATATTGCCAAGTCACCTAAAATTGAGCAATCTGTGAGAGAAACAAAGAAACGAACTTGCAAATAAAAGTTACAACTAATTTTTTTTTATTTTTAGTTTTATGAATGCAAACTGAAAATAAACATGCAAATTTGAAGAAATAAAATAAATCAAAAGAAGAAATAAAAAAATGATTGCAAAGTTTGGAGGTTTTCAAACCTCCCCAAGCTTAGGCTATTGCCATGCTCAGTTGTTGCTGTCATTCGGCAGCTGGTGCGGAGACTGCTGGTAGTAGTCGGGGAAGTGGGTCATGAAGTGACTGAAATTGTGAGTCAAAACACTCACATCTTCATTCACTCCTTGAAGAGTGTGGTCAATCTCCCCAATGCGCTGGTTGAGCTGCTGGAATTCCTGATAGGGGACATAGCTATACCCCTGCTACAGCTGGTTGGGCCACGGGTCCCAAGCTTCCCCTTGCTGATGTTGCTGATGTCCCTCCCAAGCAAGGTTGTGTACCTGCCCGTCCTCATGCTCCTGCTCATCATCATCCTGCTGCACTCCTTCTTTATCTTCCTCTTCATCAGGCTGAAGATCGGCCATGATCTCCATCACTTGGTCCTTGGTGAGGATCCAAGTGTCCTTCTCCACAACTGAGAAGGTTTGGGGACAGGGCAACGGAACCTGCTCACCCTGTGCATCACCAAGATAACCAAACTAATAGGCTCAGAGCCTTCGATTAGCTTGGTAAACACCAAGGAAGCCACGAGCAGTTAAATACTTGATGTCCATAAGATTGGAACCATCAATAGAGTGCATAACAGGTAATGTAATATTTAACGCATGGGCAAGGTGGGTTACCAATCCACCAATGTGAATATCACCTTTAGTCTTGTTGCTTTGGTGGCGAAAGTGCTCGATGAGTAGAGCTGCAGGATTGGGGCTTTGCGGTGCGGTGGGAAAGAGAGCGTTGGTGATCATTGCCATGTCCGCATTGGCCATGGAACCGGTACCACCTCTTCCCAATAGTGTGTTGGTGAGGAACAAGGCGTAGTAGTGAATTACTGGGTTCTGAATGGTGGACATCTTATTCAGGTATAATTCGATGCCACCATTAACAAAAATAGCCTCCCAAGTTTCTCCACTTGTGACGCGATAGAGGTTAGTAACAGTTGACTCCCCAACATGAGGGAAGCCAAAAGCATTGCAAAATTGATCAAGATTTATTTCATAGTGGTGCCGGTTCATAGTGAAGCTTACAATGCACGCATTACCTTTCTCCCTATGGTCATCGTAGAAGGAGGCAAGGAACTCATGGGTAAGCTCGGGTCGTGGCTTGCGAATCCAAGCATTGCCAGCCCTGCCTTGTTACACATGAGGTCGAATTCCGCCTTCAACCCCATCGTGGTGAGAAAGCTATGGTCGGCCCAACGTGTGGGCAGCACCCTCCTCGACGAAACCATGGCCAAATTGGGGCTGCGCTTGGCTCGGGACCCCGAGCCCGAGACCTCACCATGTTGGCGCTTGCTCTTGCGAAAGATGTTACAGATTTTGTTCATCTTGATGCACTGGAAAATTTCACCATAGAACCTTAGGCATATAGTTTCTACATGATATATGAACGATCCTACATGGAAAAATTCAATCCTAACGTGAGATATCAATACAAAAAACAAAATAAGCTTGAGCTCGTCCACTAGATCAATGTGAGAGTTTCAACCATGGAAATCTGAAAATAAAGCATGTATAGGGAGAGAAACAAACCGATATGTTGATTCCCCCACTCAAATGAATGAAATCCACGAAGAATCAAAAGTTCTAGGTGGGCTTTGAGAGGTTTGGAGAGAGAATATGAGAGAAATAATGAGGAGGGGGGAGACCTAGCCACCTTGATGCAAATTTGTGGTTGCACCAAACTATACGGCCGAAGCTATACGGGCGGGATATGTTGTTCCGCTCATATAGTTGCGGCGGTGCCGCCAACTAGGCTTTCTTTACACGGACTACAGCTATATAGACGCAACTATATGGCCAGATCACAATGGTCCCGCCATATAGTTGGTCGTTAAACCGTTTGTACACTCGAGATAAATTTTGAAAACAGGCATCGATATCTATACAACTAGAACTATACGGCGGAAATTTTTATTCCCGCTGTATGGTTGGTCGTTAAATTATCAGTACCTTTGAGACAAAATTCTAAAACGGGCATCGATATCTATATGACCAGAAATATATGGCCGGAATTTTTATTCCCGCCATATAGTTGGTCGTTAAATTTTATGTGTCTTCGAAGAAAATTTGTTGATGGCAAAGATATCTATACGACCGGAGCTATTCAGCTGGAATTTTTATTCCCGCTGTATAGTTGGTCGTTAAACCATCAGTAGCCATCAAAAAATTCTATTTCTTTGAGAATACCTTCTTATCCCGAAACTTAGCGAAATACCTTATTTTTGACAGAAAAATGATAGTAGAAACTGTCGACCAACATTAGCGTATGAACAGCAGAATTTTAGTCTTTGTAGATAAAACTCAAACTTTTATTTTTATACTTATTCTACATTCGTTCAATCTATGTTTCTTGTTGGGGGGATACCCCCGGGTAGGGTCATGCCGTGGTATAAAAGCCGATTTAGCCGAGGTTCGGCAAGGCCAAAGCTGATACTGGCCGGGTCACCTAAAGGCAGGCCGAATCACAGGGTAACCCAGACCAGGGGGCGTTCGCCTGACTAAGTCTCAACCGACTTAAGGAGTAAGTCAGAGGTGTCTGTTTTATTTGTATGCAGGAACGGGTGTGGCCGGATCAGCTATAATCCGAGTCACGTCTAGCTTCTAGGAGAGGGAAGGAATCTCGCTGGTCAAAAGAAGCCCCGGTACGCACTACTTGAGCGAAGCAAGCAAGGACAGGACCACCGGGGCTTGGCCGACAAGGGTGACGACGCCCATGTTGGCTGACGCGGGCGCCGCAGAGGCTCACTTAGCCTCTGCATGTGTGACGCGGGGGAAAGGCACCCCGGTCGGCTTACTACTTTGGGAGGAGGCATATTCTTAGGAATATGTCTCCACGTATGCCCTAGGCAGAGACCGAGCTCCCTCTATAAAAGGGGGGCTAGGGTTTCAGTAGAGGGGGTTGGGTCCGCTGTTCGGTTTTGGCTAGGGTTTTAGGTGCGATCTGTGGGTGAGCGTAAGAGAGCTCCTTCTTCCTCCTCTCGCCAATACAACTCTAGGAGCACTTGTAATCTTGGAAACAGAGCAATACAAACTTCTGTGTGGAGATTCACTTCACTATCCCTCCCTGGATTCCCCT
The DNA here is from genome assembly GCA_910589775.1 of Avena eriantha. NCBI lineage: Eukaryota > Viridiplantae > Streptophyta > Magnoliopsida > Poales > Poaceae > Avena > Avena eriantha. The sequence continues at coordinate 203,163,439 of OU342742.1, forward strand.
AGCGTGTATTAGTTCCCACATTTAGCCTATCCATGGCATCTGCCGTGACACCACCACGATAGTTGGCGCCCACTGTGGGGCTAGCGGCGCTAGCAGGGGTCAAGATCCGGACGGGAAACATCATCGGCACTGGCGAACGCATCGTCTCCGGGCTCGTTCAGCGCTTTGGAGCACTGGACTTCGTTAGCGACAACGCTGGCTGCTTCGGCATGTGTCCTCTTCCACGCAATGGCCTCTTCGTCAAGCTCGGCGCGCACAAGGTCTATGTTGCTGTTGACATGTCGTGTGTTCATCCGCGTCACGTCGTCGAGGCGGGGGAGCCACCCCTCAACGTGGTTCCCGGGACGCGTATCGCTCGCTCCCCGGACCATGCGGAGGTGATGATGACCGCGCCTGGTGCGCGCGCGAGCAAGGATCCGGCGCCAGATCCGGAGGTAACGCCTAAGGCACCTAGGAAAGGTAGAGGTCCTCCACTAGAGAGGTCAGAGAATGTGTTGAGGGAAGCAACGGCTAGCTTGGCAAACCCTGTGGTAGCAGCAGTAGATCCGGCTCGAGCACAGGCCGAGCTAGAAGAAACTAGGCAAAAAAATACTAGAGGGCGCAAAGAAAATAGCCGCGGCTCAGCAGTCGTTGAAAAGGCGAACAAAGTTGATACTGTAAAAGTGAAGGGAAGAAATCTCATGAGCGAGATGAACAGAGAGGGTGATACTGGAATTGAGGAATCAGAAAACTGTTTGTCCGTGGGGTTGCCGAGGTATAGTACCCGGCAAAGAACCTCAGAGCAGCGGATGCAACTGAGTCCGAGTTAGAGGGTCTGACGGGTGAGGCTCGACAAAGACAACAAGATAGGGTTAATGAGCTGGTTCGGATTGCAAACAGGCAAAATGAAGAACTACTCAGAGCTAACCCGGAGACAGTTGGAGCCTCAAAGATCGTCCATTCGGCGGTGGGTAACCCGGAGAAATCCGCTGGAGCCGCATCGTCTTCTCATGGTGGTCCAAGGAGAGAAGAGGTAGTAACCTCGGCCAGACGGAACAAACAGATCGTCTCGTATGACCCAACGCGGGGAGGGAAAGGAAAAGAAGCTCAGAAAAATGATGATCGACGGAGTGTGAGCCGAGGTGAAGCTGGCCGGGGTAACCGCGACCAAGGCAATGCCGGACAAGGGAACGTTGTCAACGGCAATGCCGGACAGCGAAACTTGGCTGGAGCAGGACAACCGCAGCAGCGGAATATACCAAGGCAAGAGCAAAGTGCCAACCGAGGTATGCAACAGAAAGGTGCTCCACGAGAGCAAGACATGTATAATGATGGAGACTCGGAAATGGCAAACGCGGGATACCCAAGGCCGGACTATCGTGTGATAGGGTCAAGACTGGGAAGCAGGGATTTGATGCCGGATGATGCCAGGTTGAAACTGGATCGAATGTATAGGTCGGAACAGATCGAATGTCAAGGTCCACCGGGTCCGGCGTGTTTTGGACCCCGGATCATGAAGGAGCCACCGGTACCGAACTTGCAGTTACCCAGGGGCACGAAGATGTATGACGACAGTAGAAATTCGGAGGATTGGCTGATAAATTATGCTACAGCTGTGAAAATTGCCACTGGCAACCTGAGATGGGAAGTACGATATGTACCCCAGATGTTGGAAGGACCGGCAAGGGTATGGCTGAACAATTTGCCGCCAGGAAGCATCAACTGCTGGATAGATTTCGAGGAAATGTTCATCGGCAATTTTTCGAGTACGTATCAGAGGCCAAATAGGCCGCAGACCCTAGCTATGTGCAAGCAAAGACCAAATGAGACAGATCGGGAGTTTCTAACCCGGTGGTGTACAGTGAGAAACTCGTGTGAGGGCGTGATAGAATCATAGGCCATAGCATGGTTTGCGCAAGGATGCAGATATGCAAGCGAGCTGTGGCAAAAGTTGCAAAGGAAAATGCCAACTACGTTGGCAAAGATGATCCGGATTGCACATTCGTATGCTTTGGGTGATCCGACTCAACCTAGGCTCGTATCAAACGAGTCAAACGATGAGTACTATCAGAGAGATGGCGCCGAATCATCCCGGAGGAATGAGTATAGAGGAAAAAGGAGAGATGATAGACCAGATCATCGATACGGTTCGCACCAAGTTGCAGCTGTGAATCAAGATCAGCCCGGAGCAGGGGGCAGTCAACGCCAAAAAACTGGAGGGCAGTGGACTCCGAGAAACGATGGCAAGAAGACTTGGACACTAGAGAAAAAGAAGCAGTGGCAAGAAAGGAAAGACCGCCAAGGTATACTTATGAGTCGATGTTGGACCTGCCGTGTAAGTTTCACACGCCAAATCCGAATAACCCAGCAGGTCATACGGCGAGGCAATGTAAGTGGATGCGCAAGATTGAACAAGGTGGTTCGGGGAATGCTCAGGCACCCCAGAATGATCAACCTCAGCAGGAGTTACCCCGGCAGCAATTGCTCTCCGGAGCGAACACGCAACAGCTAATGTTGCCTCCCCCTCCGCCGAGGTATGATAACAATGAGAGAAGGGATGCAGTGCATCAAGTGGAAAATCAGCATCAGCCGGATCAGAGATACCCCGGAAATGAGGGGAGAAACGAGTACAGAGAGCACCATCAGAGCTATTGTGTGTTCACCACTGAGGAAACAGATAGAAAGAGCTTGCAGCATAGGCATATGGAGGTGAATGCAGTAATGCCTGCAGTGACGAGGTACATGCCTTGGTCCGATCAGGAAATCACCTAGAGCATCAGGGATCATCCCAAGCTTATGCCAAGCCCTGGTTCGTATGCGTTGGTGCTGGATCCGACACTCATTGGACCTAGCATTAACGTAAGGTTCTCAAAGGTACTGATCGACAATGGCAGTAGCATTAACATCATGTATGCGGACACAATGCGTAAGTTAGGTATCTCGGAGAACATGCTGCAGGCCACGAGGACAACTTTCCATGGTATTGTGCCCGACATTTCTTGTGAGCCCATAGGCAAGGTCCGGGTTGACGCCTTGTTCGGCACGAGGGATAACTGCCGAACCGAAAATTTGGAGTTCGAGGTGGTGAACTTAGAAAGTGCGTACCACGCGTTACTCGGAAGGCCAGCGCTGAACAAGTTCATGGCAAGCTGTCATGTTAGCTACTTGAAGATGAAGTTGCCCGGACCAAACGGGATGATTACCATTGCTGGGGATTTCCGATGTTCCATGGAGTGTGCGTCGGCCGGGTCAAACTTAGCCGAGTCACTTGTGATTGCGCAGGAAAAAAGAAAAATTCAAGAGGTGGCGGCATTGGCTCAGTCCGCGCAGCAGTATATGCCAGCGCTGAGTAACCCGCATGGAAGTGTCTCTTTCCAGGCCACGAAAGATACCAAGAAGGTTCCTGTTGATGACATATTTCCAGAGTGCACCGTAACAATTGGTGCCGGGTTAAGTGATAAATAGGAAAGCGAGCTCGTCAGCTTCCTCCGTGAGAATCGGGACATTTTTGCTTGGTCCACACAAGACTTGCAAGGTGTTCCGAGGGAGTTGGCCGAGCACTCTTTGAATGTGAGACCCGGAGCTAAGCCGGTGAAGCAACCTCTCCGCCGCTTCACCGAAGATAGGAGAAAAGTCATTGGGGATGAGATAGCTCGGTTGCTAGCTGCAGGATTTATCATGGAAGTTCTTTACCCAGATTGGCTGTCTAATCCGGTGCTGGTGGAGAAGAAGAAGGATGACCCGAACGTGGCGGTGGTTTGGCGCATGTGTATCGATTACATGAACCTGAACAAGGCGTGTCCAAAAGATCCATTTCCGCTGCCAAGAATAGATCAGGTCATAGACTCAACTGCTAGATGTGAATTTTTGTGATTCATTGATGCATATTCTGGTTTCCACCAGATACCTCTGAATCCGGATGATCAAATAAAGACTGCGTTTATTACCCCGTATGGGGCTTATTGCTATCGCACCATGCCATTTGGTTTACGTAATGCAGGGGCAACGTACCAAAGATGTATGCAAAAATGGTTGCACGACCAAATAGGTCAAAATGTACAGGTGTACGTGGATGATGTGGTTATCAAGACCAAGGAAAGCGAAACGCTCCTTGACGATATCAGGCAAACGTTTGCGAACCTAAGGAGGTTCCGTATGAAACTTAACCCAGAAAAATGCACCTTCGGTGTCCCGGCTGGGAAATTGCTTGGTTTTCTTGTTTCCAGCCGAGGTATCGAGGTTAATCCAACCAAAATCCGGGCCATCGAACGAATGGAACTGCCGAAGTGTCTTAACGATGTCCAGAAGTTCACAGGTTGCCTGGCCACGTTAAGTCGGTTTGTATGTCGGTTGGGAGAGAAGGCATTGCCTCTTTACCAACTCATGAAAAAGTCGGATAAGTTCGTTTGGATGCCGCAGGCCGATGAAGCCTTTACCCACCTGAAGAAGATGTTAGCCACGACACCAGTGCTAGCCTCACCACTATCAAAGGAGCCAATGTTGCTCTATATAGCCGCAACCAACTGAGTTGTAAGTGCAATGATAGTGGTGGAGCGCGACGAGGAAGGTAAGTCAGTGCAAAGGCCAGTGTATTACTTGAGCGAGGTGTTGTCAGCCTCAACGCAGAACTATCCACACTATCAAAAGGTGGCATATGCCATGTACATGGCCGCCAAGAAACTGAAGCACTACTTTGAGGAGCATCCCATTCGGGTCATATGTGAGGCCCCCATATCCGAGATAATGAGTAACAAGGGTGCGAGTGGCAGAATTGCAAAATGGGCAATTGACCTAGCTCCTTATGCGCCACAATATGATAGAAGAGAGGACATCAAATCTCAAGCTGTGGCAGACTTTTTCGTGGATTGGGCCGAGGTGCAATACGAACTGCCACTCCCAGATCCGAACTATTGGCAAATGCACTTTGACGGATCAAAAACCAAAACCGGGCTAGGTGCCGGAGTTGTACTCACGTCGCCAAAGAAGGACCAGTTGAAATATGTGCTACATATCCATTTCGCGGCATCAAACAATGTCGCTGAGTATGAAGCACTTGTGCACAGGCTCAAGGTGGCAAACGAGATTGGGATACGTCGGATCGTATGCTTTGGCGACTCGGATTTGGTGGTGCAGCAAGTGTCGGGAGTGTGGGACGCACTGGATCCAAACATGGCACTGTACAGATTTCATGTGAAGAAGATATCTGGTTACTTTGAGGGATGCGAATTTCACCATGTACCCCGGGTAGAAAATGAGGCTGCCGACATGCTGTCGAAGCTCGGGTCAACCCGACAAGCAATTCCACCGGGTGTAGCATTAGAGTACCTCAGGAAACCATCCATCAGGCCCTCCCTAGAAACCGACTCAATCTGTGTCCCGGAGGACACAGAATCCGGAGTTGTGCCCATGGACGTTGACATGGGAAGTGGTGCGCGAAACCCGGGGACTGCCTCGGCAAACCTGGGGGCTGCTTCATTGAACCCGGGGACTGCTTCGCAAGACCCGGGGACTGCACAGCGTGATCTGGTTGAAGTTATGCCGGTGGATCAGATGGAGATTGATGAGGATGTGTTCCCTGTGCGAGCAATACCAGATTGGGCACTACCTATATTTCAATTCCTGAAAGATGGAATGCTACCCGCTGAGGAAGTGCTGTCCAGGCAAACACAGAGGAGGGCAAAGGCCCACACGATCATCAATTCCGAACTATACAAAAGAAGTGTGACCAATGTCCTCCAGCGATGTGTTGACCCGGAAGAAGGGCTTGAAATCATCCGAGATATACATCAGGGGGAATGCGGGCATCATGCCTCATCCCGAGCCTTGGTAGCAAAAGCTTTCCGGCACAGATTCTATTGGCCAAGTGCCTTAGAGCAAGCAGAAGATCTGGTGAGAAAATGTAATGGTTGTCAGAGGTATGCTACCAAGACACATATGCCGATGTCGGAACTCAAGACCATACCAATCACTTGGCCATTTGCCGTATGGTTCTTGGATATGGTTGGCCCGTTCAAACCAGCAAGGGGAAATATGACTCACATTCTGGTAATGGTGGACAAGTTTACCAAGTGGATTGAAGTAAAGCCTATAAGAAAATGTGATGGAGCTACGGCCGTAGCATTTCTCAAAGATATCATCTTGAGGTACGGTTATCCTCATAGTATCATAACTGATAATGGTACAAACTTTGCGGAAGGAGCATTTGCGCGTTTTTGCCGAGATAAAAAGATCCGGCTGGATGTGGCCTCGGTAGCCCACCCCGCATCGAACGGGCAAGTGGAAATATCCAACGGATTAGTATTATCCGGGATAAAACCCCGGCTCATTGAGCCGCTGCAAAGATCAGCGGGGTGCTGGATAGAAGAACTACCAGCGGTACTATGGAGTTTAAGAACAACTCCGAATCGATCAACAGGCTATACGCCGTTTTTTCTGGTATATGGGGCAGAAGCTGTATTACCAGCCGACATAGAGCATGATTTTCCTAGGGTCACCCAATACTCAGAAGCCGAAGTGCAAGAAGCCCGGCAAAATGATGTTGATCTGCTGGAAGAAGCGAGAGAACTAGCATTGTCCAGATCCGCCATATATCAGCAAAATCTCCGACGCTATCATAGCCGGAAAGTATGCCCCCGAGTCTTTCGGGAAGGCGATCTGGTGCTCCGGTTAGTACAACGTACTGCTGGCATGCATAAATTATCCCCCCATGGGAAGGGCCGTTCATCGTGAGCAAGGCATTGCACAATGATTCTTATTATCTTATAGATGCAAAGCCACAGGAAAAGAACAAGGCGGACAGGTCCGGAGAGGAATCTAAGCGACCATGGAATATAGCTCTACTTCGTCCTTTCTACACTTAGCTAAGAAGTGTATGTATCCGAGTCTTCTCATATGTCGGTATGTATGTCGGCAATGAGCTTATCAATGAAATGTTGGCACCTCGAGCAGTAACTCGGGGACTGCCTTAATAATGTTTGTTGTTTTTGGTGCGTCAGCTGGAATAAGTTATTCTACTTAACTCGGATTAGTAATGTGTGAGCACGAAGGACCCAACTCTTCAACTTGCTGCTGTCCAACAAGAATTGGCTTCATGGCAAGCAAGAGAACAAGTTTGGAATTGCGTAGCACATGAAAAACGACTAAGGAAAAGAATTTATTCGAGCCGACGTTTGTTTTTCGGACTAACCCTGTATTTATTTTCAAAGTCATTATGCAGTTTTATTTTTGAGCTAAGTCTAAAAGTTTCCCAGTATTGTTAAGACAATTTTTGAAAATCGGATTCGTAAGTCGTAAAACCGAATCAAGGTAGACACGAACCGAGCCAAGAGATTGGACGAACAAGAAAAAGAAACTCGGGGACTACGCCCAAGTTAATCCGACACAAGAATTTAGTAGCAAAATATCACATGTATATGGGATACAACTCCACTCGGCATACCGGGGATCTGATAAATTTTTAAGTGTTTTCGCTCAAGGAGCTGCAGGAGGAGGAAGTTCGGCATCGTCTTCGCTGTCTGCAATGTCCGAGGCGTCATCTTCTCCTTCATCATCCGAGCCATCTTCATCGTGCTCAACCTCTTCGTCCCCAGCGGCTTCCAGGAAGCTCGGCCCCTCAACCCATTCATGAATGGGAGCGTATTCGATGAGGCTATGGGCGCAAGCCTGGTGCCGAGCTACCCACTCCGGGTCATTGGTCCATCTGGATCCTGTGCGCAGACGTGTCAGGAGGTTGAGATCGATCTTCTCATACCACGTGAGTATGTGGTGAAGAATGGTATCAGCTGCGGCACGTCCAGCGGACTCTCTCCAGAGGTCGAGCTGGGTCTCGGTTTCCATCAGCTTCTCAATGAGAAGTGCGGTGGTCTTCGGGGCATCTTCGCCGGGCCAGAACGTGTTGAAGATGCGAGCTGCAGCGCCGAGGATGTCCTTGCCGTAATTTTTGATGAGCTCCACGCGAGATGACAAGCTGATCAACAGGTCCTCTAGGTCATAAGGAATCTCTTCACCATCAGGAGCGGCCGGAGTACCCCTTTCTCGACGGAAGTTGGCAACTGCTGCGCTTGCAATAGCAGTGCCCTCTGGAAATTTGCCTGAAAACGAGGCAAAGGAGGAAGGTCAAGAAAAGACATATGAAATAACCTAGAGAAGTAGGTCGGAAAACGGAAAGGAATTTACGTGATATATGGCTGAGGATCTGGGTCAGCTCCTTGGTGCAGTCATCATGTCTCTTCCGAAGCTGCTCAAACTCAGCATTCGCCGACCCAAGCTGGATGCCGGACTCCTTGAGAAGATCCTAGTCCTTGGCGATCTGGAGATTGAGGCGCTCGCGCTCTTCTGTGTAATTCTGACCAACCTTTTGAAGTTCGGATTGGTGCTGGGCCTTCATCTTCTCCATCTCAGCCTTGAGCCTGGCAATCTCATCGTCCTTGGTCCGGAGGAGGGCAAGCTCGTCATCTTTCTTCTTAAGCTCGGCTTGGTGCTGCCCTGCTTGTTCGAGAAAATGCAGCATCATATCAGGCACGGGGACACTATCTTCAAGCGATGCTGAAATAGTGTGTTGGCCGAGCAGAGCCGAGGTATGAATGTTTGCCGAGCCAAGGAGAGAAGGAAATGGAAAGCACTGCAAGGTCGGACAGAAATGACTTACCATTGATCCGCTCCAGATTTTCCCACATAATAATGTTCTCAGCCTCCACCCCAGCTGCGGAAACCGAAGGATGAGATTAGTTCGGCAAAGGAAGATGAAGAAAAATGAAGAAGTGTTAAGGAAGAAATTTACCCCTTTTCTCGTATTCCGCGATAAGTGCAGCCTGCTTTGCGCGTTGCATCTTGTGGGTATCCAGCAAGCGTTGGAATTCAGCACTCAGGCGATTGGTAGTCACCTGAAAGGGATATAGAAACATAAGTCAGCTTGGTGCATATTCGAAGTGTACTAAAATCCGGGCCAAGTGGAACTTAACCCGGCTCTAGGTGTGTGCATATTCGAAGTGTACTAAAATCCGGGCCAAGTGGAACTTAACCCGGCTCTAGGTGTGTGCATATTCGAAGTGTACTAAAATCCGGGCCAAGTGGAACTTAACCTGGCTCTAGGTGTGTGCATATTCGAAGTGTACTAAAATCCGGGCCAAGTGGGACTTAACCCGGCTCTAGGTGTGTGCATATTCGAAGTGTACTAAAATCCGGGCCAAGTGGGACTTAACCCGGCTCTAGGTGTGTGCATATTCGAAGTATACTAAAATCCGGGCCAAGTGGAACTTAACCCGGCTCTAGGTGTGTGCATATTCGAAGTGTACTAAAATCCGGGCCAAGTGGAACTTAACCCGGCTCTAGGTGTGTGCATATTCGAAGTGTACTAAAATCCAGGCCAAGTGGGACTTAACCCGGCTCTAGGTGTGTGCATATTCGAAGTGTACTAAAATCCGGGCCAAGTGGGACTTAACCCGGCTCTAGGTGTGTGCATATTCGAAGTATACTAAAATCCGGGCCAAGTGGAACTTAACCCGGCTCTAGGTGTGTGCATATTCGAAGTGTACTAAAATCTGGGCCAAGTGGAACTTAACCCGGCTCTAGCTGTGTGCATATTCAAAGTTCTCATGGAGCTATGTTAGTTTTCTAAAGAGCATCCGGCCGAGTAACAAGTTACTCCCCCGGAGGCTCGGGGACTAATGGTTATTATCTACAGCATGTAAAGGGGAAGCGACGTACCTCCATCATCCGCCCGACGAGGTTAATTGCCTTTACGGCTGTGTTCATTTGGGCGGAAAACTCGGCGGGGCCGAACTTCTCCGGAAGATCAGCATCTTGAACTACCTCTGCCTTATTCCAATTCATGACAAATTCAATCAAGCTCGGAGGGTACCGTTCACCGGTGGGCATATGGGGCGCCACCAAGCCCTTCGCGTGCGCTTCTTTCCTTTCTATCAAGGCAAGGGCTGGGCTGGTGTGCAGAACCATCTGCTGTGCATCAGTTGGCTCGGCAGGGGCGTCCTTCGCTGCTGGAGCTTTCTTGGGAAGCATTGATGCGAGGGTACGCTGCCCAGCCTCGACAAATGTTGGCTTGGTAGCATCCGGAGCCTTCTTGCCCTTGGCTTGCTGGGAAGAGGAAGTCGTCGCAGTGGATTTCCCCTTAGGAGCGGCCGGGGTAGTTCCTCACCAAGGTTGAGAAGACTCGGACGAGGCAGAGGAGCTAGGTGCTGGTGCTCTTGTTGCTGGACTTGGTGCCGCTGCTGATGTTTTCACAGCCGGAGTTGGTGCTGATGCCGGAGTTGGTATTGATGCTGGTCTGGTTGCTGGTGTTGGAACTGATGCTGGAGCCGAGGTAGCTTCAGTGGCTGCTGGTTGCGGTGAAGCCGAAGTGGCGGATGCCGTCGCCTCGGCTGGGCCGGTCTCTCCCGCTCCAAGGTTACCCTCCTCTTGCCGAGGTGGAGCAGAACCCGGAGCGGCCACAGAACCCTCTGGAATAGGGCTCAGCGGAAGTGACTCATCGTCACGACAGGGAGAAGGGCTAGGTTGGAGCGGTGAAGAGATGCTAGATCCACTTTGAGGGACCTCCACCGGAGCCCTGCAAAATCAAATAATGTCAGAAGAGAAATTACAACGATGTAAGGAAAAGCAAGTTACGGAAGGAAGAATGACTTACGTATCCGAGGTTTGGGCCTCCTTGGGTTTCCGAGCCCTTCGTGCTGGGGCCTTGCCTGCTGGCTTGGAGGCAGTCTTGTCCCCGGACTTCTTTTGCCTTTTAGCGGGCTGAGAAGGTCCGGAGGAAGAACTTGGAGCAGCCCCGCGCTTCTTCTTCGGTGCCACCGAAACAGGTTCGCCCGTAGCGAGGGGAGGATCCTCGTGGATATGACCACCGGGGTGAGCTGATGCCAGAAAAGCAAAAGAAAGCGGGACAGCCTCAACAGGTTCAATCACCTCGACATCCGAGTCATCTTCATCATCGGGCCAATCTCTAATAGAAGAGGATTTACCCGTGGGTCGTTTCGTGGCGTCGATCATCGGGAGGAACATCTCCTGGTCCGGCTCTTCCTCATCCGGAGTGTCCCAGTCCGGCGCCCACTTAAGGGTCGGATCGGTGCCGTCCTCGAGGGTCTACTGAAGAAATTGCTAAGGAAAAGAATGAACAAAAGAGTCAAAAGTGCAACAATAACCGACACGTAATTAGTCCGGGGTAAGTTTGCAACATGAAGCTTACCGCGGGAGGAAGCCTATCGTGGCAATAATGCTCAATTCCCCAAGTCCACTCGGAGGAGAAGTCCTTGTGGGTGGTGAAGAGAGCCTTAACCCGGCGATATATCTCCGTGTTGCTCAGCTCGAAGGATGAGGTCCGGTTGGGGTCGCGGCCGAAGCTCATGTGGCACACCTTGTGGGTGCACTTCTGGAGGGGGGAAATTCGGTTGCGCACGAAAGTGATCATAGCATCCTCGTTGCGCAGCCCGAGCTTCTTCAGCTCTGCAAACCTTTTGTTGACCTGGTTGGCCAAGGCCGTGGGCTTCTTGGGAACGGCGTCCCACAGCTCCGGGTTAGCTGGACTGGGAGTATAGGGGAGCAGCCGGATTAAGTCTTTGGTGCCGGTATTCCGGACGTAAAAGAAAGTCCGGGCCCACCCTTTGCAGGACTCTAACCTGGTGACCCGGGGGAAAACGGAAAGCCTCCGAGGTGACATGGAAGCAGCTTCGAATTGAGTGAGCTGCTTGCCCTCCGGATCGATGTGGATGTTTGGGATGACGTTGCGACGAAGGCCGAAAAACCGGATCCATAGCTCCTTCGTGGGCCACAGTCCGACATAGCCTTCGATCGTGGAAGCAAAGACGGAAAGAGAAGTGATGGCGTTGGCAGGAAGATGGTGCGGCTGGAGTTGGTAGGTACTAAGCCAGTCTCGGAAAAAGTCGCTCACCGGCAAACCGAAGCCCCGTTGGAAGTGGTACAAGAACACGACGTATTCACACGGATTGGGTGAGGGGGCCAATTCGGAGGAGGCAAGGCGAGCTGCAACGCCGGCAGGGATGCGCCTAGTGTGGTAGAGCCAATCCAGGTCATCTTCGCAGACCCAAGATCCGGCCCACGCACCACGGTCCGCCGCCGCGGCGTCCTCCTCCATTTCTTGCTCAGCGACGATGAGCTCCTCCTCCGTCATCTGATCTTTGCTGCTCTCGCTGGCGCTAGCGGCATCGGGGGGTAGAGGCCTGGATTGGCAAGGACACGTGGCAAGGGAGTTGCGTAGCAGTGGCTGCGATGCAGAGGTGTGAGGGAAAAGCGCGGCGGCGGCGCTGCTATTTGGGAGCACTGGCGGCGGTGCGGTCGCGAGGAAGACGAAGGAGAAGAGCAACGGGCAGAGGGGCGCGGAAAGGGAAAAATCCTAAGGGGTGCGCCCCTCCGCTATTTAACCACTCCCTCGAGGGGTGAGTGGGATCGCATCCTGTGGATCAGCCACACGCAGTGGCCGTGTATGACCTGCCTCGGCCAATCAGTGGGGAGCCACACGGAGGGCCACAGAGCGGAGATGATCTCATGACGTGACACTGCGATAAACGAGGAGGCAGGCATGACGTGACCCGCGCACAGTGATAACTGACAATTACTGCAGCGGTTACTGTGCAGGCCCTTAAAATAAGACAACATAATGATTACCCTTCACATGGGTTGGCGTACGAGAGAAGGAAACAAGACCCGGATGAAACTGTGGTAACCCGGCCAGCAAGTGAAAACTTGGAATATGCGGAGGGAAAGTAAAACCATAGGGTCCGAATTAAAGTGGTAACCCGACCGACAAGTGAAAACTTGGAATGTGCGAAGGGAACGTAAATCCATATAATCCGAGGTAAAGAGGTAACTCGGCAATAACGACCGGAGCTTGAAATTGAACCTGATGTGGCATTAGCGGCCAAGGCAGCTAAGACCGCACCAGCTTCGGGGACTAATGTTGGGGGGATACCCCCGGGTAGGGTCACGCCGTGGTATAAAAGCCGAGTTAGCCGAGGTTCGGCAAGGCCAAAGCTGATGCTGGCTGGGTCACCTGAAGGCAGGCCGAATCACGGGGTAACCCGGACCAGGGGGCGTTTGCCTGACTAAGTCTCAACCGACTTAAGGAGTAAGTCGGATGTGTCTGTTTTATTTGTATGCAGGAACGGGTGTGGCCGGATCGGCTATAATCCGGGTTACGTCTAGCTTCCTGGAGAAGGAAGGAATCTCGCTGGTCAAAAGAAGCCCCGGTACGCACTACCTGAGCGAAGCAAGCAAGGACAGGACCACCGGGGCTTGGCCGACAAGGGTGACGACGCCCATGTCGGCTGACGCGGGCGCCGCAGAGGCTCACGTAGCCTCTGCATGTGTGACGCGGGGGAAAGGTATCCCTGTTGGCTTACTACTTTGGGAGGAGGCATATTCTTCCACGTATGCCCTAGGCAGAGACCGAGCTCCCTCTATAAAAGAGGGGCTAGGGTTTCACTAGAGGGGGTTGGGTCCGCTGTTCGGTTTTGGCTAGGGTTTTAGGTGCGATCTGTGGGTGAGAGTAAGAGAGCTCCTTCTTCCTCCTCTCTCCAATATAGCTCTAGGAGCACTTGTAATCTTGGAAACAGAGCAATACAAACTTCTGTGTGGAGATTCACTTCACTATCCCTCCCTGGATTCCCCTAGCGTGTATTAGTTCCCACCTTTATCCTATCCATGGCATCTGTCGTGACACCACCACGACATTTCTACTACTTTTTGATAGCTGCATCTTCATGGGTCCGCTTCCACAAGAATGTCTGTGAAAAAGTTGTAGGAATGTGATGAACTTTTTATTCTTTAGTCTATTTTATTGAGGTGATGGGTTGACTCCCACTAAGCATCTTATTAAGAATGGTTGAATAACTCAACCTCTTCTCTGTTCTCGAATTCTTACCTTGGGTTGCCCCTTATCAAAGGCACTTACCACATGATCTCGTTTTGCCGGTGGAATATATCTTTCTCCTGCTTCTAGCTTCTTTGGAAAATACCAGATGATTTCAGCATCATAACATTGAAGATTATTTTTCCCTCAGCACAATCATTTGATGCCCCTACAGTACTAAGGAAAGGTCTTCCAAGTATTATGGATAATTTTTCATCTTCTGGCACCTGAAGAATAATAAAATCAGTGGGAATAACATGCTCATCTATTCTAAGTAGAACATCCTCAATCATACCAATTGGTTGTTTAGTGGACTTGTCAGCCATCTATAAAGTGATAGTAGTAGGAGAATACTCCCCCAATCCTAACCTTTTATAGATGTAGTATGGCATTACACTAACTCCTACACCTAGATCACACAAAGCATTGTGAATATCAGTTTTGCATATTGAGCATGAAATAGTTGGTACTCCGGGATCTATAGACTTAGACAACAACTTCCCATTAGTAGGATAACTAGTTACCATGGTAACAATTTCAATTATTTCTTTCTTTCCACTAAGAATATCACGGAGGAATTTAGAATAGGTAGGAACTTTGATTGCATCCGCAAACGGAATTTCTAGACGAAGGTCACTAAGTGCCTTTGCAAAAGAATCATAAATTACCTGATCAGGTGCTTTGTTTTTTCGATCTGGATAAGGAAGCTTTTTCTCACCTGACTTATTCTTGTCTTTTATGTTTTGTGGGAGGTCAGACTCTTTTGTTGCTTTGTTTTGTTGTTGCTTATTGCTTTCTTATTTTCTACTACAACAACTTCATCTTCCTTGCTTATCTCTTTTTCTTCTCTTAGATTAACCGTCTCCGCATTAGAGTCATAACGGTCATCCTGAGCATCATCTTGGCCCTCCTTGGTTTGATCTTGTGTTTCTTGAGCAGTTTCATCTTGAGGATCCACCAATGTATCATCTTCTTGGCTTGCTTCGAGCAAGGCTTTTTTCCTTTCGCTCTTTTTCAGCTTCATATTCTAGTGGTCCTAGTGGTCCTGTAACAACTGCACCTCTTCTTGTAACAACATTAGTAGAAACATGAATATCTTTATCATCTCGAAGAAAAAATTGATAACCAGATGCTATTTGTTCGCACTGGGTTTCAATCATAGTAAGATACTTGTGAAATAATTTTATTTCTTGGCCAATCTCATCATAATTTTCCGTGAGTTCTGCCAAAATATTTTTGTGTTTTTGAAAGTGCTTATGCAGGTTATTATGAGATTTTGCTTGTCGATGTTTTAATTCTTGAAAAAAATTCTAGTTTCATCTTCTTCAGTTAAAACTTGTAACAAGTCTACTTTGTTTTCCTTAACAAGTTCAGAAGGTATACCTTTTTATTACATTGTTTTGCGTACTTCAAGCATAAGATCAGGAGTTATCTGAAGTATCCCTTTCCATCTTAGTTCCAAAATCAGGATTATATAAAGAATCATTCTTAGCCCTAGTAGACATCAATTCCAAACATTCTTTAATAGTTAAAGTATTTATTGATCCTCCTGCTGAGAAGTCAAGAAACTCTCTACATTGAGTATTAAGACCGTGGTAAAATAAATGGTAAATAGTTGATTCAAAATAGCCATGACTGGGAATGCTATTGATCATTCCAAAGAATCTATCCTAGGCTTGTGGGTAGTTTTCTCCCACATATTGACTAAAGTTGCCTATATTCTTTATTAGTTTAGTTACCTTTTTAAAAGTATTAAACCTGTTCATGAATTTAACAATTGAGTTTTCCCAGCATTTAATGTAATGGCGAGGGAGATAATATAACCAGTCTAGAGCCTTACCTTTAAGAGACCAATGAAATAATTTAAGACGAGAGAAGTCTCTTGGAAAACCTTTTGGTCCAAATGATGTTATCACATCGTCGAACTCTGTAAGATGCCTTCCTGGGTCTTCGTCTTCCCTTCCACTTAAAGCTTTTTCTTGCAAAATTTTAATAATTCCACCATCAAATCGATATTCTCTAACTCCAGGATTAGGGAATTATATTGGTTGTTTAAGAAATTCAGAAATTGGAGCATTATATTCTCTAAGAGTTTTCTCAGGTTTCATGGGAGATGTCCTATGCATAGACATGATTTCCGTAATATCACTAAGGTTTTCAACTTCAACTTTATTCGATCTTAAAAGTTTTTCAATAATTTCTTCGCGCCTTTGAGCAGGCACGCGCTTAGTATAATCTAGTATGTAGGTCCTACTAGAGCGTGTGGACCCTTTGTCTCCTAGGGAGAACATTTTGTAGTAGCAACACCTGAAATGTCAAAAGACAAACACTTAGCGCTTAGCTCCCCGGCAACGGCGCCAGAAAATAGCTTGATGTCTGCAAGTGCATAGATCGTTTGTAATTAGTTTCGAAGTATAGATATCGATCCCATAGGGAGCCCAAAGGTAAGTGTTTATGAGTGAAGTATCTGTCACACCCGAAGTTGTCACAAGTCTTCGAGTGAATTGACTGCAAGTGTTGAAATAAGAATGGAGTTTTGATTAAATGAGATGTATTTAAATAGAACTAAAATGTAAACTTCGGAAATATAAAGCATGAAAGTAAAGAACGACTTGGTTTTTTGTTATTTTCTGCAGATGGCAAAAGAATCTTCTCTCTCTTATTAGGGAAGTGTTCTATACCTTTCTTGAGTGGGAATTGATATTTAATGGTTCATTCTTTCATATCAATAATGGCACCAACAGTTCTAAGAAAAGGTCTTCCCAAAATAATAGGACAAGAAGCATTGCATTCAACATCCAAGACATAGAAATCAACGGGGACATAGGTATTGTTAACCATAATAAGAACATCATTAATACTCCCCATGAGTTTCTTTTTAGCATTATCATCAAGTTGGACATCTAAATAACAATCTTCTAATGGTGGTAAATCAAGCATTTCATAAATTTTACTAGGCATCATAGAAACACTACTATCAAGATCACATAAAGCTTTGAGATCAAATTCATTTATTTTCATATTAATGATGGGTTCCCAACCATCTTCTAATTTCATAGGGATAGAAGCTTTATGTTTCATCTTTTCTTCTTTTATTTTTATGAGAGCATCAGTAACGTGTTTTGTAAAGGCCATATTCATAGCACTAGCATTAGGACTTTTAGCAAGATTTTGTAGCAACATAATTACTTCAAAGATATTGCAACCATCAAGATCAAAATCATAATTACCATCCAAGGTAGTAGAGCCATTGTTTCCCATATTTCGAAAAAATTCAGCATTTTTATTGGAAAAGGTTCCGTTGGTTTTGGGCATTGTTGCAAAAGGAATGGGGGCTTCATGTGGTTTGCTAGCATCAACATTAGTGGTGGTGATAGTACAAATACTACTATTTCTTGCAATTTCATCTTCTCTTTCCCACTTAGCATGCAATTCAGCTAACAGTCTAACATTTTCATCAATTCTAACTTGTATGGCATGTGTAGCAGCAAAGGGATTTTCTATGGTTTTAGGTTTAGTAGCCATTTTATTAATCAAACAAGATTGTGCTTCAGACAAAGATGATATATTTCTTTCAGCATTAGAAAGTTTCTCCTCAATAGTTTTATTGAAAGTAGTTTGTTTACTAATAAAATCTTTAAGCATGGCTTCAAGCATGCACTTCTATTGTTGTTGTAGGAATTTCCATAAGCATTACCATTATTAGGAGGATATGGCCTATAATTATTATTACCAAAATTATTCCTGTAGGCATTGTTGCTAAAATTATTATTTCTAATAAAGTTCACATCAACTTGCTCTTCTTGAGCAACCAAAGAGGCTAAGGGAACATGATCTGGATGAATATGAACTTTCCCATTAACAAGCATAGACATAATAACATCAATTTTATCACTCAAGGAGGAGGTTTCTTCAACAGAATTTACCTTCTTACCTTGTGGAGTTTTCTCAGTGTGCCATTCAGAATAGTTAACCATCATATTATCAAGGAGCTTTCTTGTAGCACCCAAAGTAATGGTCATAAAGGTACCTCCAGCAGCAGAATCCAGCAGATTTCTTGAAGAATAATTCAGTCCTGCATAAAAGGTTTGGATAATCATCCAAGCAGTCAGTCCATGAGTGGGACAATTCTTTACCAATGATTTCATCCTTTCCCAAGCTTGAGCAACATGTTCATTATCAGATTGTTTAAATTTCATTATTTCACTTCTCATAGATATAATCTTAGCAGGAGGATAATATTTTCCAATGAAAGCATCTTTGCATTTAGTCCAAGAATCAATACTATTTCTAGTTAGGGATAACAACCATTCTTTAGCTTTTCCTCTCAAATAGAAAGGAAACAATTTAAGCTTAATAATATCTCCATCTATATCCCTATGTTTTTGCATCTCAAAAAGTTCAACAAAGTTATTAAGGTGAGCAGCAGCATCTTCAGTACCAACACCAGAGAATTGTTCTTTCATAAAAAGATTGAGCAAATCAGGTTTAATTTCAAAGAAAATAGCTTCAGGAACAGGTGGAGCAATAGGTGTGCACATGAAATCATTGTTGTTGGTGTTAGTGAAGTCACACAAGTTAGTGTTTTCAAGAGTATTCATTTTTTGTGTTTTTAATAAAGGAAGCAAACCAGTACAACTATTTTTTTCAAGAGGATTGTTGTTTTCTCCCTAGTAGCAACAACACATCTAGTACCTTAGAGATTCCTGTCACTTCCCTAGATTACTAGAGGCATGAACCCACTATCGAGCATAAATACTCCCTCTTGGAGTTGCTAGCATCTACTTGGCCAAGATAGCTACTAACAACGGAAAGCATGCAAGATCACAAATAACAAAGACATGATAGAATCAATAATCAATCTGAAATAGCATCTCAATATCCATCGGATCCCTGCAAGCATATCATGTAAGATTACAAATAGATGATCTTGATCATGAACGGAGCTCACAAGATCTAAACATGATAGCACAAAGGAGGAGAACCAACCATCTAGTTACTACATGGACCCGTAGTCCAGGGATGAACTACACACGCATCACACCGAAGGCAGTCATGGTGATGAAGAAGGTCTCTAGGGTGATCTCTCCCCTTCGATAGGGTGCCAGGAAGAGTTTTAGATCCCTCCCGATCTAGGGATGGAGATGGCAGTGGCTACAGACTCTTTTGTGGAATTTTGATCGTGTCCTTAGGGTTTTTGTCCCGAGAGGCTTTTATAGGCGAAGGGGCAAGGTCGATGGAGGCTTGATACATTGCAAATGTATCTATAATTTTTGATGTTCCATGCTTGGTTTTATCTACTTTCTTGTGTTTTGTCTACACTTTGGAGTACTTTTCATATGATTTCTTGGACTAACCTATTAACAAGAGCCACAGTGCCAGCTGCCTGTTTTCTACTGTTTTTGGTTCCAGGAAGTCAGAAAATGAATATTCTTGGAATTGGACGGGACAAAAGCCAAAGTCACTATTTTACCGGAAGACACTTGGAGCCAGAATACGAGACGGGGAGGAGCCAGGGGGCCACCACACCACCTGACCACGTGGGCTAGGCCTGGCCGCGCTAGGGGGTGGTGTGGCCAGCCCAGGCACCCCCTCGGCCTCTCCTTCCGCCTATAAGATGCCTCCAATACCAAGACCCTAAGTACCCGATCAAAAATCCATGAAAGAGTCTGTAGCCGTCGTCGTCTCTGTCCCTAGATCGGGAGGGATCTGAAGCTCTTCCCGGCACCCTGCCGGAGAGGGGAATTCACCCTGGAGGCCTTCTTTATCACCATGCAAGCCTCCGGTGTGATGCGTGAGTAGTTCATCCTTGGACTACGGATCCATGTAGTAGCTAGATGGTTGGTTCTCCTCCTTTGTGCTTTCATGTCTAGATCTTGTGAGCTCCGTTCATGATCAAGATCATCTATTTGTAATTCTGCATGTTGTGTTTGCGGGGATCCGATGGATATTGAGATGCTATTTCAGATTGATTATGGATTCTATCATGTCTTTGTTATTTGTGATCTTGCATGCTTTCCGTTGTTAGTAGCTATCTTGGCCAAGTAGATGCTAGCAACTCCAAGAGTTAGTATTTATGCTCGATAGTGGGTTCATGCCTCTGGTAATCTGGGGAAGTTACAGAAATCTCTAAGGTACTAGATGTGTTGTTGCTACTAGGGATAAAACAACAACCCCTTGTTCATAGAACAATCATATTGTTTACTTTACACGCAGTTCGTAAAGAAATAATCTGTTGCTTGCAACTTAATACTAGAGGGGGTTCGGATGATAACCTGAAGGTGGATTATTAGTCATAGATGCAGTTGGATGGCGGTCTATGTATAATGTTGTAATTCCGAATCAAGTCTCAAAGGAGTCAAAATTATTAGTATATGCATGTATTGCTTTCTCGATGTTTGTCAATTGCCCCGCTGTAATTTGTTTACCCAGCATGTTATCTATCTAAGGAGAGCCACCACTAGTGAACTATGGATCCCGGTCCTTGTCTTTTACATTCAATCTACAATCTTTTACTGCTTTGTGTTTACTTTATGCAAACTTTTACTTCTTTCCATTCGATACGTTTAATCCTTTGTTTTCCGCAAAACACGATGAGATTGACAACCTCATCGCTAAGTTGGGGACAAAGTTCTGTGGTTGTGTTGTGCAGGTCTCCACGTTGCTACTAGCACTGGTAGTGCGCCCTGCCAAAGCTTAGCTAACAACACCTTTGGGGTGTTTCCTTGCTCCTACTGGTTCGATTAAACCTTGGTTTCATAACTGAGGGAAACTTGTTGTTGTGCTCATCATACCTTCCTCTTGGGGTTCCCCAACGAGCTCGTTAATACACGTGTCAGCAAGGCTCAAGGGGCCCACACCAGGTGGTGGCGCGTCTAGGGCTAGCTGCGCCACCCTAGAGTGTGGCCGCCTCGTGGCCCCCCTTCGGCTGCCCTCCGGACTCCGTGTTGCTTCGGGTAAAATATTGACTTTGGCTTTTGTCCAGTCCAATTCCGAGAATATTTCCTTACTAGCTTTTCTGAAACCAAAAATAGCAGAAAACAGGCAACTAGCACTATGGCATCTTGTTAATAGGTTAGTTCCAGAAAATGTATAAAAATACCTCAAAGTATGAACAAAACATAAGAAAGTAGATACTAAACAAGCATGGAACATCAAAAATTATAGATACGTTTATGACGTATCAATAATGACTCTGCCAGGTGGACGAATGATAAATGTAACAATTATATTCTTATAAGTATATGTGTAGGTGAGCAACCCATAATTAGGCGAAACTCCTCTTGGTAGATTTCATCCCAACTTCAATAATCCTACTAGTCTGTTACCAAAACCATGGCCAGACACTATACGATCAAAGACCCTTCAGGTCGCTTAGCGATTAAGATCCTTGGATCGGACTAATGCAATAAGCACAGTGGTTCCTCGTTATCCTCGAGTCTACTAGTTTTCCATTGATATCCCCGTGTAACTCGGGGGTCGTCGGTCTGCTAGCGAACAATATCCTATCTATGTAGAATAAAGCATCATGTTGTTTGGGCCCTTAATTGGACAACAAGCATTAGGCATCCCACAGATAAATCAAGCACACATAATATAATAATTAGAATCAATCACAAGCTAATGGAAAATATATGAAGGCACATCACATCTCACTAATCCCCTACATCTCCCATGCAAAAGGATCTTACTCCCACATGAGAGAAGAACGGATCATTGATATAATTAAATAAATGGAATCCTTTTTGATATTACCGTGGAGATCCACAATAGGAATAGAAAAGTATCCAACACAATTCAAGATAGGAAGAAACAATCTCAAACCCTAGTCTTGCAAGGTGAAGATCCCTCTCTCTCTCTCAAGTACAAGTAATGGCTATGCAAGTGTATTGGCTAGGAGGTCGAAGATCGTGGAGTGAGATGAAGAACGTCTTCCCCTTCTTCTCCGGATCTCTTCTTTCTCCCTTCTGGATGGGATGGCAGCTGCTGTGTTGTGTTTTTGTGTGTGGACTCTTCATGGAAGTTGTACCTTTTGATGAGACAGAGGAGTCGGCAGCTATACGACGGGAGCTATACGATCGGAAAAAATTGCTCCCGCCGTATAGTTGCTCGTTAAAGCCTCTGTACGCTTCCCTCGATTGCTTCCAAAGAGAGACTTCCTTAAGAAAATAGATACTAAACAAGCATGGAACATCAAAAATTATAGATACATTTACGACGTATCAATAGTGACTCTGCCAGGTGGACGAATGATAAATGTAACAATTATATTCTTATAAGTATATGTGTAGGTGAGCAACCCATAATTAGACGAAACTCCTCTTGGTAGATTTCATCCCAACTTCAATAATCCTACTAGTCTGTTACCAAAACCATGGCCAGACACTATACGATCAAAGACCCTTCAGGGCGCTTAGCGATTAAGCTCCTTGGATCGGACTAATGCAATAATCACAGTGGTTCCTTGTTATCCTCGAGTCTACTAGTTTTCCATTGATATCCCCGTGTCACTCAGGGGGTCGTCGGTCTGCTAGCGAACAATATCCTATCTATGTAGAACAAAGCATCATGTTGTTTGGGCCCTTAATTGGACAACAAGCATTAGGAATCCCACAGATAATCAAGCACGCATAATATAATAATTAGAATCAATCACAAGCTAATGGAAAATATATGAAGGCACATCACATCTCACCAATCCCCTACATCTCCCATGCAAAAGGATCTTACTCACACATGAGAGAAGAGCGGATCATCGATATAATTAAATAAATGGAATCCTTTTTGATATTACCGTGGAGATCCACAATAAGAATAGAAAAGTATCCAACACAATTCAAGATAGGAAGAAACAATCTCAAACCCTAGTCTTGCAAGGTGAAGATCCCTCTCTCTCTCTCTCTCAAGTACAAGTAATGGCTATGGGGGTGTATTGGCTAGGAGGTCGAAGATCGTGGAGCGAGATGAAGAACGTCTTCTCTTTCTTCTACGGATCTCTTCTTTCTCCCTTCTGGATGGGATGGCAGCTGCTGTGTTGTGTTTTTGTGTGTGCACTCTTCATGGAAGTTGTACCTTTTGATAAGACAGAGGAGTCGGCAGCTATACGACGGGAGCTATACGGTCGGAGAAATTGCTCCCGCCGTGTAGTTGCTCATTAAAGCCTATGTACGCTTCCCTCGATTGCTTCCAAAGAGAGACTTGCTTGTTTTCGCCTAAATATTATGTTTCTCTAGTTAAAACCTTCTATTGACGTTCATGACCTGAAACACACATCAAAAATCTAGTTTTCTTTGCTACCGAAGTATTAGCGTTAGGTAAAGCTAGAAAACAATCAAATCTGGGAGAAAACCATCAATAAAAACCATCAGAAATGTGTCGAATCTCACAGCTATCAAGCATTCTATGAAGCATCTTCAATAAAAAGCTATGCCATAGTAAATAAAAAGAATTTATGAGATGCTCATTGTCTATTTTTCTTGTTGTTTTGATATGGGAAACCTCCTATATCATGGGACAAGAGGTACCCCATTGGCATTCTCAATGATACATGTATGCTTACCATGACAAGAACTTATTTGCCCCCCAAGTTGAGTAGCACGTGGTTTAGGTACTCGTATTCAAGGGGCATGAGGCATTCAACTCATATTTTTTCAAGCATATACCTCATACTTTCCATCACATTAACCTTAATCATTCAAGATGATAATGATATGGGCAATGAGAGCTCAAAGCTAATGAATACCATAGTTCAAACATAAACATAATAGGAAGTGTTTGGAAGCTATATGAAACCTATTCATGATTAATCTTTGCTTATTATCTATCTTTCCAAAGTGTCCACTTTAATATTCACAATTTAGAAGAAAACTATATGACCACTATAGGATGTTTTTACTGGTCCATATCTATTTCTTCTATGTTACCCTTTGTGAATTACTGTTGATCATCCTTTCATTATATATGAGATATCACTTCATTATCTATCTTGCATATTGCTATTCCTTTGAAGAAAGAATCATTTGACTTTGTGTAGAAATAGTAATCAGTTTTGATATCTAAAATAGTATTAAAGTACAAAGTCCATGTTAGTTTTATCACCTTCATACTCGAGGACGAGTATAGGTTAAGCTTGGGGGTGTTGATGCATGTAAAATGCATATATGAACTTTGCACTTTATTACTTGATATTCCAACATATTTGCATCATATATGGGTTATATTCATCTTTTATAAGGATTATTGGAAATAATTCACACTTCCCATATTGCTTTGGAAATAACCCTGCCGAGGCAGAAAACTCCTATTCCAATGTTTTTGACTTTAAGGTACCCAAACAACGTCCAATTGACCTGAAACTTCACGGGACCCAGCATTTACCAGAATGAAGAACAATGGGCCAAAGATCCGCGATAAAAACAGACCGAGGAGGGAACGAGCACAGCAGCCGTGGCCCACCCCCTGGTCGCGGCTGGTATGCTCTTTCCTCCCTCGAGCCCCCGATGCCATCAATTCTTTCGCCAAACGACTTGTCTTGACCTAAAACCTACTATATACACCCCCTTTTGGAAACCCTTGACATAGATGGAGGCGGAGATCAAAAACAAAGAAATAAAGAGTCAGGAGGCTGCCGCTAGAGAAGATCGGAGGGGGGAAACACCGCCAAAATCGCCTCCGGAGGGCTCCACCCCCTCCGGTGTGTCATCATCAACACCTACTATACAGCAAGATCCTCTCCACCCCCCTACTGTAATCTCTTGACAAACATGATGTGTGAAGCAATGTTTTATGTTCCCTCCATCTATTGTGACTCCATGTCTTTGTTTGAGTAGTGAATTGTTATGGCAAAGTAAAATAGTTTGTTTATTGGTTGCATTTAGTGTTGTTATCTTTTATGATTGTCTTCTTGTACAATATATGAGTGCGTGCATATGTTGGGGAATGCATGTAAGGTGATCATCATGATGTAATGGAGTGGGGATGACCGTGGATGACAGAAAACCGTGGTCCAACTCATAAAGTTACATTAGGGGGACATATATCGGGGACCCTAGAGTTTATAGCTATGGTGGGATAATTATGTCTTAATAATTCCTATGTTTGCTCAGTAACATGGCCTTAGGATCCATCATAAGAGTTGTGTATGCACATTTATTTGGTTGCACCTAATTAAGGCTCCGTCCTGGAAGAAACAATAAACAACCAAACAAATGAATGAAATAACAATTGCCTAAACATTTACTCCCTTTAGAGAAACTTGCTACTTGAGAAAACTTTCCACCACTCCACTCCACTTCATTAGATCAATTTAACTTGCACTAGTTTACTTGTAGTTTCCACTAACACATACATTATTTATTTTCTACCTAGTACCAAAAAAAACACTTAGATCCTAGCTTTGCATAGAAGGCCATATAAGAGGGTTATAGGAATTTAGAGAATAGATAGTTTACCTTCAGCTCCTCGTGGGTTCGACACTCAAATACTTATCGAATTGTACTATGGTGATCCCCTGCACTTGGGGGTTATCATGCGCGCCCAAGTGCTCCCTCTTCTTTGCAGCCGCTACTTGGAGGGCTATGACGATGGCACACTACTGTGTCTTCCGCCGTATCATCCGGGGTACCATGCTTGGGTGGCTCAGGATCATGCCACCCTCTCCGCTATCCACTCCTTGCTCACAGAGGGTGTGGCATCGCTCATCATCTTCGTCGCCGCGTCTCGTAACACGTGGGCCACCCTACACACCATCTTTGTGTCTCAATCGCAGGCAAGAGCTCATGCTTTTCATACAGAACTTGGCGAGGTGAAGCTACTTGACCGCACCATCACTGACTACTTCAACCTGGTCATGGGCATGGCAGATACTCTCTCCTCCATTGGCCAGCCACTTCGCCCCAAGGACTTCACCTCATATCTCCTGAATTGTCTAGATGATGACTATGATAATCTCGCGGAGAACATCAATAGGCGTGACACACCTATCCAACCGCGCGAGCTCTACTCCTGCCTCCTCGTGACGGAGCAGTGCGTCAAGGCCAAGGATCATCGTGCGACCCCATGTTCTCGTCGACTAACATTGTCTCCCATAGCGGTGGCAAGCCCTTCAAGCCGATATCTAGAGGTGGCAAATTGGCGCCCCCACCTCAATCGGCTGCCCCCCAACATCTCATGTAGATGCTGCTACCCATCCTACGATGTCCAGGACCCATACCAGCTGTGTGGCCTCGAGGGCCGTATTGCATCACACTGCCATCGCCGCTTCAAGCATGATTTCTTGGGAATTGGTAACAATGGAAAAGGCAATGAAAAACATGTTACTTTGGTGAGTCACTAGCATGGACACATTCCTTCCAATCCCATTTTGTGCTTCATGGTACATGGAAATGTGAGCTACCAATCACCTAACAAGTGAGATGGGCAAGATTTCTCATCAGGAGCCATATTGTGGTCATGATTAGGTTCGCACCGCCAATGGCGCATGTATGCACATCTCACATATTGGCCAGACGTCTCTTCTTACTCATACTTCACAAAAAAATTATCTTCTCAATGTACTTAGAGTTCCTTCAGTTGCACGCAGTTTGTTGTTTGTTCCTTAACTTACTCGTCACAATAATGTCTTTGTTGAATTTCATTGTTTCCATTTTTCATTAAGGATCGGGACACGAGGGACGTACTCCTTAGAGGTCGACTGCACCATGGTATTTATGTGCTTGATGTGTCGTCCATCTCTTAGGGTTTCAGCGATTTCCTGTGTCATCCTATGATGGATATAAAAATAGCCATCTTTTCCCGCGTTTAAACATTGTTTTTAGTCAAGCAATTGACAAGAAACTCTCTAGCCTTGCTACTAATGACTAATTATTGCAAAGATATGGAAACCATTGCTTTGATTTGTGTTGTGTAGAAAATCACGCTTTTTAATACAAAATCAGGAGTCCTAATGAAGATTTTGAGGATGTCCACACGACCAAGTAATTCTGGAGCAATTGCCAGGCGTTTACAACCGTAACGACCACTAGTAAGAGCAAGATCCGCCCGTACCATGTGTCGGCGGCTTCGTCTCATCAAACCCTACAACTTTCATGAAGACGGCTATATATTTTGAGGCCTCAGCCACCGGGCAGGGGCTGCCATTCTCAGATTGCAGCACAACACCACCAAAAGAGATACACAACATAGATCATCCCTTCCATCTTCCATCCCCTCCATTAGCCATACCATTACTTTGTACTTGATATATCCTTGTGATTCGGCGACCATTGTAAGAATATTTGATTTCAATCTAACTATTTTGGACAATGTTTTATATCCTTGATCTTATTGTTATGAGTGAGTAGTCCTCACAGGATGCGGGTTAGGGACAAACCTCACAACAATTATGTGCATCTAATCTATGGGAGTATTATGTATTGTTTGAAAGAGGGATTTGTATCTTTTGTTTCTTTGTCTCTTGCCTTGATCTTTGGACTTGTAGGTACCCAAGATCCCTGAGATTGATAAAGGCTTGAGGTGAGATACTTGGCTAGTGGCGATCTCATAGGAAACCCAGTAATAGAAAGGACGGTACGGTCTTCGCTTAGCGACCCATTTGGGATCAACAACAACATCACCTCTTAAGGCTTTGATCTGTGTTTTTCACTTAATAACCATTTCTAGCAATGTGCTTCGTGGTGCACTCGGTTGGATCAAAATACTATTGTTATGCCTGCTGCTCGCAGGGGCTCTAGTATATTAGGATGTGTTGCCCAGAAGAGATTATCTCTATTAGAATATTACACATGATTGTGCTTATTATTGTATTTTATCCCATATGATGTGCATCTGTAGGTGGATCTTCAACCCTAGCCAATCTCCATCCATTGAATCAACCCATGATAAAAAGTAAACTAGACTGGTCTAGTAAACGAAGGTAAAACGAAAAAACAAAGTCTTGTAGACGTGTCCTTTTTAATTCCTTTTAGTGTTGTTTCCCAAGGTTTGATTAAACCTAGGTCTACTAGGGAAAAAAGACTATTATACTACATCCGTGAATCCGGATCGAATATATCAACCCTTTTTCTAGCGCTCTTGCTAGGGACGCAATTTCGCTATCCTGGTGAGGTCACTAGAGACCTTGTTTTTATTTTTATTATTTATTTGTAGTTTATTTATTATTATTAGTTTATTTTCTTGTTATCTATTTGAAAACCCCCAAAAATTAGTTACTTATTATTTGATTCCTTTACCTTAAAAATACCAAAAAGATAAGAATCATGGCTCAAAAGAGACCTGGGGAGTATGCTACTCCCACTGATGATTTTATTTGTACACTTATTACTCAACCCGCTATTGATGCAGAGGCATATGAAATTAAGCCTAACCTTTTAAGTTTGGTTCGGCAAAACCAATTTGGGGGCTCATCTTCTGAGGATTCAGGTTTGCACTTAAATACATTTACTGAAATTTGGGACATGATGCGACTTAAGGATGTAGATCCAAATGTTCTTAAATTACGTCTGTTTCCTTTCTTTCTTAGAGGAAAGGCTAGGGACTGGTTGCTAGCTCTACCTAATGGCACTATTAAATCTTGGGAGGAATGCACTAATATTTTTGTGACTATTTTTTTTCACCCAGCTAAGACTATGCAACTAAGATCCAACATTACAAGTTTTAGACAAGAAGATCGCGAGCCTTAGCACTTGCATGGGAAAGGATGAAAGAAGTCGTAATGAACTGTCCTAGTCATGGGATGCAAGAATGGCTTATATTGCATTTATTTTATAATGGCATTAACCCAATGTCTAAGTCTATGCTAGATACTGCAGCAGGAGGAACAATCATGGGAAAGCAAGTGAGTGTTGTAAAGAAATTACTTGATGATATGAAAAACAACCATGCCCAATGGCATGTGGAAGGAACCTCAAAAAGGGAGAATTCAATCACCGAGGTAAACAATGAAGAGCTTACTTCTAAGGTAGACGAGTTACTCAACATAGTAAAGGGTAAGGAAGATACCCAAGTTAATGCTATCGCTATCGATGTTAATGATGTTAATTTTATAGCTTACATTCCTTATAATCCTGCTTGGAAGAACCAAAATTTTGCTTCTAATGTTCAAAAACATTATTCTAATCCTGCAAGAGCCCCTTACAATAATTATGATAATCATAATGGAGCAAATCATGGCAATCTCTCGTTTGAACATACTATTAGAACCTTTATGCAAGCTTAAACCGAGCAAAATAATATGCTTATTAAAATCATGGAGAACCATGAGAGTAGTATTGGTAAATTATCTAATCAAGCCATTGCAATTAGAAACGATGTGCAGGCTCTACAGGAATGGACAAAGACCATGGAGGCTTAATTGGGCAAGGTAGCTGAGAGCCAAACTCTCATACTAGCAAAGTTTGCTGGAAAGCCCGAGCCAAATCCGGTAGAAGACCTCAAGATGATGAGGGTGGAAACGAATGAAGAGAAGCCTGAAGAGCTAGACTAGAGCAACATGCCAACACCTAAATACAACATGTAAGATCTACTAAAGATGATCATCATAAAGAATCTCGATCTAGAACAAGGTAATGATGCTATGTACCAAAAATTTATTCAACTAGTAGCATCTAAGGTTCCAGATTTAGAAATGGAGTATAAAAGACTAGTTGATAAGCTTCCTACTAAGCAAGATGGTATATTCAAGCCCACTATTAAAATTAAAATTGGTGTTAATGAGATATCTGCACTTTGTGATCTTGGTGCAAGCATCTCAACAATTTCCGAGAGTTTATTTGACAAGTTAAACTTGGGGACTTTTGCAACCACTAAATTGAGACTCTATCTTGCCGATTCAACTTATAAACAAGCTGTTGGGATAAAATAAAACATAGTTGTCGAAATTAAAGGAAGTCCCGCTCTTATTGATCTTGTTATAGTGTACATACCTGAAGATCCCATAGCACCTAAAATTCTAGGTAGGCCATTCCTAAGAACCATTAAATCTTTAATCAATCTACATGAAGGGAATGTGAGAATAGGACTACCGTCTAGAGATCCTTTTATAGTTCACTTCCCTAGGAAGAAGAAGGCCAAACCTAATAATGATGATGATGGTATAAATACACTGAAAGCCAATTACTTTGGAGTGGGTGTTCCACTCACCAAAACTAAATAATCACCATCTGGGTCAAGCTAATTGACCTTAACTAGAAGCGCTTCATGGAGGAAACCCATGTGATATAAAAGTTTTTACTCTTGTGTTAGTTTTGTTTTGTTTGTTTTCTTTTTTGTTTTTAATAGAGTGTTCAGGAAGTCCTTTGGAGAGAGGAGAAGAAAATAAGGTAATACTTGATCTTTTATTCACTAACACATGGCCTAAAAGGTATTGCTGATTTTTATGAAGTTTATTTGCTATTATTTTGTCATTTGCTAAGATGTGTAAAGGTGCGCAAAGCTACTAACCAAGTTCTATAAGTTTTGCAGCTTACTGGCCATGTAACGACCATTGGTATGACCAGGAGACCCCGTATCGTGCGCCCGTACCACATCGAGGCTCTAGAAAATAGAAATATTGATTTTTGTCACAGGACTCAGTGGCCGTAACGACAACTGGTTCGACAGGAGGTGGTCGTACCAGCCACCCATACTGTACCCCAAGCAAAACATTAGTTTTCAAGAAAATATACTGCACGCATAACGACCAGCGGTACGAGCGCACGTGACCGTACCGCGTGCTCGTACCAAGTGCGCTGCCGGAAGGAGTCCTTCCACCCCAAGGTATGCACTCGGTACGGGCGGGCTCCAGTCGTACCGCTCGCCCGTACCATGTACTCAGCCGCCATATCATCCCAGGAAGAGGTAACCCTAAATTTCCAAAACACAAAAACTTCTCTTTCTTCTACCTTTTAACTCCAAACCACCTCCATTGGATCTTCAATTTTATTCAATCTTTCTTTGATTCCTCGCACCCAATCGATCTAAGGTATGTTTCTCCTCCGTTCCCCAACTTATGTGCATCAAAACTCTGCTCAATCTTTCACCATTATTAATCTAGACTTAGGTCTTGTTCTTGAGATAATCTTGATATTAAGCATGCTTAGTTTTGTTTTTAGAGGAGTTTCTTTTGTAACAAGTGTAGATGATTGTTTATGGTATGTTTATATTGGACTAAACTTTTAATTAGCATTTTTATTTATTTTGTTTTAGATGAACACGAGGAGCCGTACACGTGTGATGGCTGTGGAACAAGCTGCACCACCCATCGATACATTGACCCTCGAGGCACTAGGTATCGAGTTCACTGAGGAGTTTCAGCTGAACCGTTTCAACCGTCTCAAGCTCCGAGAAATCAAGTCCACCAAGTGGGCATGTCCCTATGTCCTGAACCAACTTGGCATTTGTGTTGATTTCAATTTACTTGTTCCAAGGAGAAAATGCCTAGAGTTGATCGCATCAACCTCCATCTTATGAACTGTGAGTACTCCTTGACACTCGACCAATGGGCTCCTACTTTGGGTTTATCAACAACACCATCGACATTCTCTCCACCACCTTTGTTCTAAATCCAGCACCTTGGGAGTACTTTAATAGAATGATAATTTGTGGAAACACACCCAATGGGGAACCAAATTGATCATCATGTTGTTCGTTATTTGTTTTATGTTATTGCTAACACCTTGCAAGCATGTGGTGAGTTTACTAGAGGCAATGAGGAGGACATGATGATCCTCGCTAAAGCTGCTATTCCTAACTATAACTTAACCCCAAATTTAGGATCCCTTCTTTTGTTTTACCTTAAGAATCAAGCCCTGCAGTCTCAAGGTGCCATATGCGGAGGAGGAGTCATAACCATTCTTGCACGTGCACTTCAAGTCAACCTAGGTAATATCCAACTGTTGGCGGGAAGTCACCTTCTTGGTTTTTCTACTCTAAGAGCTTGTGGTATGATTTCTATAACCAATGGTAGATACTTCCTTGATATACCTAGGGCAGATCACTTGATCCCAGCTCCTTTTCCTAATGGTCTACAGTGGTGAAGGATGAAAAAAATTTGAGGTCAGGTGAACTCTAAAGTATATAAAAAGATTGACATAAAAATCCAAAGTTGTCTAGACACATTAATACTTTATATGATCATAATAACTTAGTACAATGGTAAAAGAAACTTATTTAAATAAAAGTATAACCTACAAACGTACCAACAATGAAGCATTAATGTCATCTAGAAGTCCCAGGCAATGGCAAAACTCTACCTTCTTTTTGAAAATCTTTTTTAATTTCACCAAGATCAAGACTTTTGAATATTCCTCGCTCGATGTAGCACACCATCAAATCATTAAGCCAACCATCTGACATCTTGTTGCGTAACTCGGTCTTGATGATCTTCATAGCTGAGAATGCCCTTTCAACCGTTGCCGTCGCCACCGGTAAAAGCAATGCCAACTCAATGAGGCTCTAAACTATAGGAAACATGATATGTCTTTCAAGTTCAACCATCTTTTTAGCTAGGCCTTCAATATCAAGACAAACTCTGAAATCTTCAGTTCTCTTCATATGAATAATGAATATTTCAAGAGCATCTTGTATATGTTCACGCTCATAATCAGAGAAATCCTCTTGGTAAATCTCTGTAAGGCGAGCAAACTTTATAACATTGAACCTAGCAAATGATTCTCTTGGATCAAGACAAGAGAAGTTTTGAACAACCTCCGAAGATATATCTTTAAAGCGATGATCAAACTCAGTGATAATAGAGTCTATGGCAGCATAGAAGGTGTCAACACGATAAAAATGATCAGTGGTGACCTAGAATTTTCCCCCTTCTCTTGTTTTACCCCATTTTGTTACCTTCAGATCCATACTTGGGATTATTATCTCATTTTCAGTGCAAAATGATTTGACATCTTCCAAGAGTTGTTCCCAACCATCATTCCTCCAATTCATCAATCTTGTTCTCACATCAGTAACCAAAGACATTGCCTGAAATAATACAATTACAAAGTTTGGATCAATAAAATAAGCATAGGGAGTAAAACCATAAAATACTACTCATCACATCTTCCAAGAGTTGTAATAGAAGAGATACATCATTTGTCATACGAAGTAGTTTTAACATCATCTTCATGATGAACACAAAGCCAAAAGTCTCCATTTTATGAACATAACCTCCTGCCTTAGTTGGATTACGAGAGTCATCCTCAACAATGCCCAAAACTTCTATCAACGCATCCCACATTGATTCAATACGAGATAATGTTGTGTAGTGAGAACCCCATCTTGTATCTCTAGGTCGGCACAAGGATGTTTCTTGATTTTTCCCTTGTCCCGTGGGCATCTCACCGCCCTTAATCTTAGCTAAAAGAATCTCTTTGTGCTTATCAAGCAATATATCCATCCTCCTGCAAGATGAACTACATAGATTGACAATCTCTTTCACGTCGTCAAAGAAATCCTCAAGACCTTTGCAACATCTTGATAAAGAAACAACTACCAACCGCAACTGGTGGGCAAAGCAATGAATGTAGAAAGCATACGGGTTATCATTACGGATTAACTTCTGAAGGCCATTAAATTCTCCTCTCATATTAGATGATCCATCATACCCTTGCCCGCTTAATCTTGCAATAAGTTGACCATGTTCGACAAAAACCTCCAAAAGGGTCTTCTTTAAAGCCGCAGATGTTGTGTTTGGGACATGCTTAATACACAAAAAACATTCAATAATTGCTCCACTTTTATTCACATACCTATGATAATATGATACAGTTAGTTGGACTATACTATATTGAACAAAAGAAAACACATGATTAGTTAACATACTTGAAGGCGTACCTCACAACCACAACCATTTGTTCTTTGATCGAGATATCACGAGATTCATCAATAAGAATAGTGAAAAGATAACATCCATCTCCTCTTTGATATATTTCGTGACTGCCTCCACGCAATGTTTAGAAAGTATTTTCTGAATATCAGAGGAAGTCATCTTTGCATTTTTAGGACATAACTCATCAAATGCAAGCTTCACTCCCCTATTCCTTTCTTTATACCAATCAAGCATTTCCAAAAAATTACCTTTGTTCAAAGAAGTAGAGGACTCATCGTGTCCATGAAATGGTTCACCTTGCAATGCTAGGTAACTTACAATTCCCAAAGAAGTATCAACGCGAGTTTCATACTTGACTAGGGAGTCTTTGCTGTAAGTTATAACTTTGCTTTTCACACTTGCCCTTTGAATCTTAAAATCACCACAAGCTGTACTTGAATTATTATGGATGCTACATGCCCCACCAACATGCTTACGGAATGCTGCCACCGCATTTTTCCAATGATCATACCACAATTTGGTGAAAGCATCATAACCAAATTTGTCATCCAACCGATCATGTTTAAAAAGATAACAATAGAAGCAGTATGCCCTATCCTTATCCACACTATATTCCAACCAATTAAATTTCTTATACCATTGTGGCCGAAAGCTTCTAGCATCTCTATCTTTAGGGAAATTATGACAAGTTGGTTGAGTTGGACCCTTCTCTAGATAAGCAAATATAACATCATCTCTAATATTGGGGTGAAATTGATCAATTAGAATGTGAAGTCCTGGATCAAACATATGTCATCTAGACCAAAATGATTTATACCTTCGTTTTCTTGAACATCAACACTCTCTTCAACAATGGTTTCGACCGTATCTCCAATATCTTCTTCCACTTGTTCGGCAGCCTTGGAATTTTTCGTCTCTTTTTCCACTTCTTGATCTTGCTCTTGATGTACTGTAATATTACCACTCTCATGTGTGCTTGCTTTAGAGTTAGTGCCACTCGAAATTTGCACAAAATACCTTGTCAGACCTGCAATTCATAGTTCACAAATTACAAATTCATTAAATAAGACACTAGTGTTCTACCTAATTGCAATTTTTTTAAAGTACCTTTTCCTCCCTTTGGCCCCTTCCCCTTTTTGTCCATCTTCAATCTTGCTTGAATTCTCAGAAAAACCAAAATGCCCAAGTGTGGCTTCGCTAAAAATTTGAGCGATTAGGGTTCAGAAGTCCACTGCCGGTTGCCGATTGTAGTTCAGAATATAAGATGCCAGGGCGAGTGGCCTACCTGCGTTGTTGGTCAGTCCCCTACCTGGTCAGGTTCAGCGCTCCCTTCAATCTGGCGATCCGGTGTCTTGAAAACGATCATGCTACCGCGAGCGATCTAGGTTCTGTTCCTATCGATGGCAGAAGCACGATGTGGTGCAACCTGGAAGACCTACGCCCTTACACGTCAGTTGTAGGCTGCAGCCTCGATGGGACATCGGACACGGTAGGCACAAAACCATAGGCCCATGCGGAAGCATATATATACGTTGTATACAGTGCACATGCTGCTGATTCTTTTCATCATCCAGGCTCTAGGGCATATATATATGTATCATATACAGTAGACAATACAACACCACTGGAATGCCTAGGTATACAATTTTTTTGGTCGGGAGCCAAGGTAGGGCGGGCACCATACCTTGCCCTACCGAGAGCCTCGCCGCTGATGGTCTATTCTCTATCAAGGGGAGACATTTGCGTTATGACGTGTAGGATGATGCAGGTCTACCCCAACAAGAAGTACCCATGGGAGCGGAAGGAGAAGATGAACAAGTAGAACAAGAAGGACCCAAACAAGATGTGTAGCCACTAAAGTACTACACCATCTATGAAGACATTTATGCTCTCGAAGGAAATATCCAAAACATGAACAACCTCTCCCTCAACCTTCGAGATGCTACTACCAACCTCGCCACCCAGTTCCATGATTGGAGCAGCCAATGGAACATGGGAGATTATCCACCACCATAATAAGCAATAAAAGGGCTTGCAAAATCCTAAGCTTGGGGATGTGTTCCCCGACAACTTTATTTGTGTAATAATGAGCTTGTACTCCAGCTCCTTGTGAGCTTTCAAACACTTGCGTTGGTTTGTTCCAACAATTTGCTTTTCTTTTGTTTTTTGTTTCCTTTTGTTTTTCGTTTGTTTTTCTTTTCTTAGTTCCTTGCTTGGTCACAAGTTCTTTTCTATTCTTTAATCCCTATCCTTAAAAATACAAAAAGATTTTCCCTTTTTCCTTTTTCGTGAAAGTAGATTTGCACTTTGCTTCTTTGCTTTAATTTTATTATGGGAGTGATTTCACTTGAGTTTTGAAGGAACACGTCCCTACAAGGAAAAGGATTATGAAGTCGCTCATGAGAGGTATGTCCTATGTATCCCTCTTTTGAAGTTTGAGTTATTTATTTTAGTTGGCTGCTTTTCTAAGATGCCATGCTAGTGGGAGTAATTCAAAATAGTTAGAGGAAAACTTTTTATTGGTATGGATGATTAGTTGTGGAAGCTTTTGCTCTAGTTCTTTTAGCTAATCAATTCTTGCCTTGGAAATAATATTGCCAAATACTGACTCGTGTAATAACAAGCTCGTTGGGGAATCCCAAGAGGAAGGTATGATGAGCACAGCAGTAAGTTTCCCTCAGTTATGAAACCAAGGTTATCGAGCCAGTAGGAGCAAGGAAACATCTCCAAGGTGTTGCTAGCTGGTCTTTGGTAGGGCGCACTACCGGTGCTAGCAACAACGTGGAAACCTGCACAACACAACCACAAAACTTTGCCCCCAACTTACAGTGAGTTTGTCAATCTCACTGGTTTTTCTAAAAACAAAGGATTAAATGAATTGTGTGGAAGAAAGTAATAGTTTGCAGAAAGTAAACAGAAAGCAGTAAACAATTGTAGATTGATGGTAAAACAAAGGACCGGGGTCCATAGTTCACTAGTGGTGGCTCTCCTTAAGATAGATGACATGTTGGGTGAACAAATTACAGCGGGGCAATTAACAAAAATCGAGAAAGCATACATGCATATACTAATCATCTTGACTCCTTTGAGATTTGATTGGGCATTACAACATTATACATAGACCATAATCCAACTTCAGGTTATCTTCTAAACCCCCTCTAGTATTAAGTTGCAAGCAACAGATAATTGCATTACACATTGTGTGTAAAGTAAACAATACGATTGTTCTATGAACAAAGGATTGTTGTTTTCTCCCTAGTAGCAACAACACATCTAGTACCTTAGAGATTTCTGTCACTTCCCCAGATTACTAGAGGCATGAACCCACTATCGAGCATAAAAACTAACTCTTGGCATTGCTAGCATCTACTTGGACAAGATAGCTACTAACAACGGAAAGCATGCAAGATCACAAATAACAAAGACATGATAGAATCAATAATCAATCTGAAATAGCATCTCAATATCCGTTGGATCCCCGCAAACACAACATGTAGGATTACATATAGATGATCTTGATCATGAACGGAGCTCACAAGATCTAAACATGGTAGCACAAAGGAGAAGAACCAACCATCTAGCTACTGCATGGACCCGTAGTCCAAGGATGAACTACTCACTCATCACACCGGAGGCTTGCATGGTGATGAAGAAGGCCTCCAGGGTGAATTCTCCCCTCTGGCAGGGTGCCGAGAAGAGCTTCAGATCCCTCCCGATCTAGGGATGGAGATGACGGCGGCTACAGACTCTTTCGTGGAATTTTGATCGTGTCCTTAGGGTTTCTGTGTCGGAGGAATCTTATAGGCGAAAGGGGAGGCCGAGGGGGTGCCCTAGGTGGCCACACCACCCCCTGGCGCGGGCCAGGCCTGGCCGTGCGACCAGGTGGTGTGGGCGGCCCTCTGGCCCCTCTCCGTCTCGTATTCTAGCTCTGTGCCCCCCTCGTTGAAAAACCGACTTTGGCTTTTGTCCCGTCCAATTCCGAGAATATTCATTTTTTAACTTTCCTGGAACCAAAGACAGCAGAAAACAGGCAGCTAGCACTGTGGCATCTTGTTAATAGGTTAGTCCAAGAAAGTGTATAAAAAGTACTCCAAAGTGTGGACAAACATAAGAAAATAGATGAAACCAAGCATGGAACATCAAAAATTATGGATACGTTAGCAATGTATCACCAAACAAGTACAACAAGAAAAGGTATGAAATTTATGACTTGTTTGATGAATGATTGTCTTGAGAGTTTACCCTTGAAGATACTTAACCTCATAGATGTTTTGATAGACTTGACGACACTCTTGAAAGAAGTTGTTTGATTGAAATGAAGTCTAGCGGTAATTGTAATGCATTCCAAAGCTAACCTTGTGGATCAAACTGTGGTACTATTTTAAAGAGTTCTATGTTTATCATGCAAACCTTTGGATGCCAACAACTCTGCTGGCCTACAAATGATCTATGGTACAACCTTGTTTTTGGCTATGAGTTGACAACATGGGTGGCAAAAATGTCACCGTAATGGGAAAAAGTATTCGTACTCTCAAAGGTTGGGAAACCGTTGTTTAAAAGAATCACTCAATGATCCTTGAAAGAAGGAAGAAAAAATATATGAAGATCCATATAATAACTCCTTGGCATGGTCTCATTACTACTTTATGAATTTTCTTGAAAGACAATGATTGGAATATAAGTGTTTTGATAGCCTTGATTTACTGATGTGGGTGTCATTAAGACACTTCACAGTTATTCTACTTAGGACATGAACTCTCTTACTAAATTTTGCTATATTAAAACATCCTAGTGTTCCTTGTCAAGCTGAGAGTTAACTAGAAGAATTGGATTGATTCTTACACTTCTAGTTATTTATACTTATATTAAACTCTACTTTGATTGTCTTGTATACTATTCTTATAATCTCCCTAACTTTCATGAGCCTTTCAAATGGATGAACTGCTAGACACATATGACTGCCCACCGTAAGTGAATTCATATTCTCGTTTGACATGAGGTTAACTCGTCAATGCCCATCGTTGATGAACTTAGGTTCAAGGGATTAGGGAGCGCTGTAGGCGTCGATCATCTAGCAAACAGTCACATCTGGGGACACGCGGTTTACTCGGTTTAGGACCTCGAAAGGGACCCTAATCCTGCTTGTCTGCTCTTAGATTATCGAGGAGTCAAAGGTTACAGGGGGTGCACAAATGTAATCTGGCGAGGTATATGATAGGGTTATGGATTTCCTCCTTGCTGCCCCCTCCTAACCTTTATATAGGGAGGCTATGTCTCGAGATAGCAGGCTGAGTCGGTTACAAATTAGGGTTTTTACCCATTTGAAAATCTATCTATTGCTTGTCGTGTCCTTCAAGGAGTCGCCTTCCTCCAGACTTGGGCCACCCGAATACTTGTTGGGCTTCAATTGTCATCGTGGGTTCCTCTTGGGCTGGACCATATAGGGTAAACACGAGTACCCATATGGTATATCCATGTTAGTAGCCCCCGAGTGTCTAGCCGAATCGTAGATTCGGGTGGACACTATAAAGTCTTTCAGTGCGCGGATTGCAAGTTCACCCAAAAGTGCTTTCAGGTGCCGCGGTTTGTGTCATAGGGATTGTCGATATGCGTGCCTGATACATCCGACGGATCAGGGTCAGTTAACTGCCTTAGGGAAAAACAACGCTATCTACACAAACTCAAGTCCCCGGAATCGAATTCGAAATATTGCTGGCGTAATTCGACTCCTCCTGTGGAGGTCTTACAGATTGGAATTCTAGTGTTTTAATATGAGAACTCGATGCGTCCGTCAAGGCTTTTCTATTGTGCCGGTAGGTATGGTTTATTTTTGATAGAGCACAGTAGGTGCGTTGCCAGGCCTTTTGCAGGTCTTATCTTCATGTTGTAAACGTGGCATCCGAATGTTGATCCACCGTGGAGGTTATTGAGGTGGCCCAGGAGACGTTGTCTCTTTGTAGGGTATTTCTAGTGATGGTGAGGTAGAGTCGTCGGATGCTTCAAATTCTCATGGTGTAGATGTGGTCAACGCTTTTTGCCTTGGATAACTATTTTTTCTTTTCATAGGGTGTGCGGCTAGCACTCCCTATGGGAGTAGCCTCCGAGTGCCTATTCGAGTCGTGGACTCGAGTGGGGACTTTGACTTTGGAGACTGCTGTCATTGGCTGTAACTTGTCGATTGAGCTTCCAGTGCTCCCTATGGGAGTAGTCCCCGAGTCCGTAATTGAATAGTTGATTTGAAGGAGGGGTTGAGGTGTAAGTGTCTTGTATTCTTAAATAGGTGGCCTGTTCACTAGACCTGGAAATACTTTGGGTGCGCGATCAGCGCTCCTGTTAGGAGCAACCCCTGAGTGTTTGGTCGAGTCGTAGACTCGAGCAAAAACTAAAAAGAGTCGAAGAAATTGACTGTTATACACTTCGCCCTTAGGCTACTGCCTAGACTAGTGCAAATGATGTCATTGCTTACGATTGGATGAGCTCAACCACCGGCGTGAGCGGTGCTGATGGGACATGACAATGGTGGGTCCCATCATTTGACCGGAATTTGACTAGTCACGCGTAATTTTTGGGGTTTAACTGTGTCTCCTCGATTTCCGTGTGGAGTGGGAATCATGCAACGATGATTCAGTACATGCGCTGCCATGTGTTCTCACTGATGCACGCCACGTGTTCCGACAGAGCTTTCTTGGCAGTTGGATGACCTGTTGTTGATGCTTAA
Source organism: Avena eriantha (assembly GCA_910589775.1). Classification (NCBI taxonomy): domain Eukaryota; kingdom Viridiplantae; phylum Streptophyta; class Magnoliopsida; order Poales; family Poaceae; genus Avena; species Avena eriantha. The sequence goes on from OU342742.1 coordinate 203,203,810, forward strand.
TAGGGATTTGCGGTAGTAATTCTCGCACTGTGCTTCTTCTTCCTCCACACATTGCTGCCATCGCTGTTTTTTCCACTCTCCATTGCGCTATGCCCCTTTCCACGCTGGACATGCTTAGGGAATTTCCAAGTTACTTTCTTCAATCACTCTGTCAGAGGAAAATGGGGAAGAAGAAGGGCACGAAGTCCGCTGCCACTATCGCTGGATCTAGTGTCATCGGCGCCGCGAAGCCGAAGAAGGGCGTCGGGACCCGTGTGACCAATGGGTCGTGGCGACGCTCAACCCTGAAGGCGCATGAGCTCCAAACTCACCGCCATGCTGGTTTGATTCCAGCAAACGAGGATGACTGTCGAGTCCCTGGGCTGGAGGTAATTCTTGATCCTCCTGCCGGGTTTCGGTTGATGTTTCTTGTGCTCATCCTCCGGGCCTTTTTCTCCCCCTCCAAAAATTCGTGCGAGGGTTGCTTTGTTTTTATGGGATTCAGCTCCATCAGCTGTCTCCCAACTTTGTTCTATATATTGCCTGCTTCATCACTCTATACTAGTGCTGGCTCGCAATCGAGCCGCACTTTGGTTTCTTCAAGAAGTTATTCAAGTTGAAGAGGCAATCTGGGTCTGGTTCTCTGGTGTATGATCTTGTCAGATGCGGCATATATGTGGACCCTAGTGTCCAGTATTTTAGCCTCGATCTTGTCGAGTCTGCCCAAGGATGGAGGGATAAGTGGTTTTATATCCGAGACTAGAAGGTCGACGATGAAAGGTTTGGGCTTGCTCCCTTTGATCCGAAGGCTGAACCGAGGAGAAGAAGATCCTTGAAGAACGTCGCTATGCCCGGCGAATCGAAAGAAGTAGAGGTCTTGTACCATCAGGTTCTAGATCTTCAACTTGTCTGAGGCAAGGAAGTCACTGGCGTGGATCTCATTTGAACTTGGTTGCAGCTACGGGTGCAACCACTGTAGGCCAGAGCATATCCAATGTATCTTTGGACCAGTGTGATGAACCCGACCCACATCTCACCTGAGGATATGTCTTCGGTGGAGATTAATAAGAAAATCAGGGCTCTGACCAAATTCACCGTGAAGGATATTCTTCCTGGAGAGTCAATGTAACATCTCAAAAATATTAAAAGGAGTTTATCATTTTCCAATTACACAAAATAAGGGTTAAAAAAACTTTTAATATTAAACCCTATATGAATGCACGTGTGTTTATTAATGATGTATGAATGCTTGTTATGCCATGTTTGTTTGTTATATATGTTGAGAAATAGTTTAAAGATCAAAGCAAGATCATCTAGGTCAAATCGAAACAAAAACAAATCAAAAGAAAATCAATATATGAAGCAAACGACCTAATGGTCATTTTTGCCAAAGTTAACACCTAGCGCACTTTGGGCATCTCTAGTAAATGATTTCAAACAGAATCAATTCTATTTCTTTTCTCACCTTGATAGACCAAGTGAAAATGAACCCAAGTGAACTTTCAAAACTTATAGAAACTTTTTCAAATCCATTTGAGGAAATTTTCAAAATGGAGTCAAGTGTATGCATCTATATAACCATTCTTCAAAAACCACTCAAACCATCTCCACTTGACCAATCCTTGCAACCAGAGACACTCAAGCATATGACCAACACACCCACCAAAAAGAATTTGAAAATTCAAATGTTTAGTTCATGTGGCCATTTGATCGAGCACTTAGTGAGCATAGTACAACACTACCAACTATTTACTGTTTGAATCAATCTAGTGATCACCATTGTACTCGTTTGAGCCTCCCTCACTCGCCGACGATCACCCCCAGTACTAGCCCGTGTAGCTAGCACCGCTCACTTGCCCAAATGACTAGTGCAAGGTGGTACCCGAGCGTGCCATGCCGGTCGGACATGGACACGACGCCACAAGCTTTGCCACCCTCGGCCATGATGTCTAGAAGGTAGGCGTGACATCGCCGCACCCGCCAGTCCACGCCTCGGCTAACGACAAGCAGTGGAGAAGCCAGCACAACCACACCCATCTTCTCTGTCTGCCATGCCGAGCGCACGCCAGAGCGCCAAGCCATTCCCGTGCGACCATGCTGCGCCTCACTCTCTCCTTGCGTAAATGCATTCGCCACATCACCAGCAACCTCCCAGACATGACCGTTCGCTGCCACACGCCTCGTGACCACCGTACGTCATAACAAACGCCGCGGTACCTGAGCAGAGAATGGACGTCTCCCGTCCGATTAAGACCGCCCCTCGTCGTGCCACTATGCGCATGATGACCGCCAGGGAGCACCGCATCGACTTATGCCCTCAGCCATGCCGATAGCGCCCTGTAGAAACGTTGCCGACGAGCCTGAGCCATGCTACAATGCCACCTCGATGGGGGTATAAATAGATCCCACCCCCAGCCTCCAAATGCACACCACTCGACTCACCTCTCACCCAACTATCCCTCTGACCCATCCCCGGATTAAGGCGAGCACTGCATCACCAGAATTACGCCGGAGCCTACCACTGCTGTGGAGGAATGGAGCCATCGATTGGAGCCACCCCAGGAGCCGCCATGACCACCATTCAAACCACCGTCGTCTACCAGCTCATTCGCCCACCTCGCCGGACCCAGCTGGAGCCCTAGTAAGCCTCCGACGACCCCAGCCGTAGAGCTAGGGTTGGAATCCCCCGCGCGCCGTTTGACGAAGACGATGATGCTCAGTCGTTGATCTCGTTCTAATCGTGCGGGCCAAATTTGTTGATATCGTTTCGTGTTAGAGTAGCCGCTGCCATGTGGGACCAATGCAGGTGTAGCCCGCTGCGCGTGTGCCGTGTAGTTGGGCCGGCCCATTATCATCCCCACGCGTAGCCCACAAATTCAAATCTGGATTTTTCATTTATTCCAGAACCCTATTCTGTAGTTATGTTCGAAATTGAATTCAAAGAGATTTACTGAACCAAATTGCATGATTCCAATTTTGTTAGAAAGGTAATGCAAATATCTAACCACTTCCGTTGGATTCAAACCATTTGAATATATAGATCATCCATAGTAAAAATGAGAAACCAGAGACTTTTCCAACTTCAAACATTTTGCAAAATCAACCATAAATGTCGTGGTGGTATCACGGCAGATGCCATGGATAGGCTAAAGGTGGGGACTAAATGCACTAGGGGAATCCAGGGAGGGATAGTGTGGTGATTCCACACACAGTTGCTTTGTATTTGATTCACTTCCATGGTTTACAAGTGCTCCTTGAGCTGTATTGGGGAGAGGAGGAAGAAGAGACTCTCTTACTCTCACCACTAGCTCGCCCTCAGGAACACACTAGTAAAACACAACCCTGTCGAGCTCAACCCCTTCTACAGAGGCCCTAACCCTCCTTATATAGGGGTGGCTAGGTCTCCAATTAGGGCATACGTGGAGGCATATTCCAGGGAATATGCCCCTTCCCAAAATAGTAAGCCGACCGGGTCACTTTAGCCCAGCGCCATCCATGCAGAGGCTACATGAGCCTCTGTGGCGCCTGCGTAATCCGACATTGGCATCATCACCCTTGTCGGCCACGCCTCGGTGGTCCTGGCCTCTGTCCGCTTTGCTCACGCTCTGCGTACAGTGGTCACCCTTTGACCAGCGAGATACCTTCCTTCTCTTACAAGCTTGAGATAACCCGGATCGCACCTAGTTGATCCGGCCACACCTGTACCTGCATACGAGTTAAATTCGTCTTACCGACATACGACATAAGTCGGCTGAGACCCAGTTAGGTGGACATCTCCTGGTCCGGGTTACCCCGTGATTCGGCCTTCCTTGAGGTGACTCGGCCATCTCTTGCTTTGACCTTGCCGTACCTCGGCTAACTCGGCCTTTATACCCCGGTGTGACCCTACCCGGGGGTATCCCCCCAACATTAGTCCCCAAAGCTGGTGCGGTCTTAGCTGCCTTAGCCGCTAAGGCCACATCAGGTTTAATTTTACCGAGCCTTTTGCTCCTTTTCCGAGTTATCTCATAGTCCGAATTTCATAGGTTTACATTCCCTTGGCACATTCCGAGTTTTCACTCGCTGGCCGGGTCACCTCATACTCATCTGGGTCATTCTTCCTTCTCTTATGCGCTTCCCCACGTGGAGGCTAATCATCACTTTGCCTCATTTTAAGGGCCTGCGCCAGTAACCGCGGCAGTTATTGTCCGAAATTACTGTTGCGCACGTCACATCGTGTCTGTCTCCTCGTTATCTGTATCACCACGTCACGTCGTGAGATCCGTTGCGCCCTGTGGCCCTTCCTGTGGCTCGTTGCTGATTGGTTGATCTAGGTCATAGACGGCCACACCGTGTGGCCCGTCCGCACAGCGCGATCCCACTACCCCTCAAGGGTGTGGTTAAATAGGGGAGGGGGCGCGCCCCTTGGGTCTTTTCCCCACTCTCGCGCCCCTCTGCCTCTTCTTCTTCCTCTTCCTCTCCAGCGACAACGCCGCCGCCGCACCGTTTCCTCGCGCACCAGTGTTGCCGCCACCTACGAGCATCTCCTCCTCCACGGGTCCTCGCCAGTGCAGGCCACTGCCTCCCACCGCCGCTAGCGCCAGTGAGGACATTGACCTTGAGATGACAGAGGAGGAGCTCGCCGTCGCGGAGCAGGAAATGCAGGAGGATGCGGGGAACGCTGACCGCGGCGCTTGGGCTGGGTCCTGGGTTTGCCAGGATGATCTTGACTGGCTGTACCGCACCGGCCGTATGCCGGAGGGCGTCATCGCACGCCTCGCCGCCACGGAGCTTGCCCCCTCACCCAATCCGGGTGAGTTCGTCGTATTCCTCTCCCATTTCCAACGTGGGTTCGGTCTCCCTGTTAGCGATTTTTTCCACGACTGGCTCAACACGTATGAGCTTCAGCCGCATCATCTTCTGGCCAATGCCATTACCTCTCTCTGCCTTCGCTTCCACCATCGAGGGCTACACCAGAATGTGGCCCACAAAGGAGCTTTGGATCCGGTTCTTTGGCCTCCGCCGGAACGTGATTCCGAATACAGAGCTTAACCCGGAGGACAAGCAGCTCACGCAGTTCGGTGCAGCTTCTATCTCGCCTCGAAAACAGTCCATTTTCCCCTGAGTCACGGGGCTTGACTCCTGCAAGGGCTGGGCCCGAACCTTCTTTTATCTCAGAAATGGCACAATTGAAGATCTGATCCGGCTGTGCCCCTACGCTCCGGGTCCTCCTAATCCAGATCTGTGGGACAAGGTCCCCAAGAAGCCCACTGTCCTGGCGAACCAAGTCAATAAACGGTTCTAGGAGCTAAAGGAGCAGGGACTGCGCAACGAGGATGCAATGATCACCTTTGTCCGCAACCGGATCTCCCCCTCCAGAAACGCACACACAAACTCTACCTCATGAGCTGGGGTCGTGACCCCAACCGGACCTCCTCATTCGAGTTGAGCAACACCGAGATCTACCGCCGGGTCAAGGCCCTCTTCACCACCAACAAGAACTTCTCTACTGAGTGGGTGTGGGGGATCGAACACTTCTGCCGAGATAGGCTTCCTCCTGCGATAACTCTCGTGCCCCAAACCTTTTCCGAATTAAATCATATGTCAGTCTTTGTTGTTAGGTTTGATCCCTTTGCCTTTTCTTTCCCTTAGATGTTTCTTCAGCAAACTATTAAGGATGGCACCGAGCCTTCTCTTAAATGGGTGCCTGATCGAGATGCCTCAGATGAGGAGGAACCGGATTAGTAGATGTTCCTGCCGATGGCTGATGCGACCAAGCGACACACCGGTAAGCTCTCTTCCATTAGAGATTGGCCTGACGATGAAGATGAATCCGACGTTGAGGTGATGGAGGCATTTGACGCTATCCCCCTGTCTTACGCTTTTTCGACATCAGCTAACCCCGGTGGGCAGATCCATGAAGATCCTCCCCTTGCCATGGGTGAGCCTGTCCCGGTCGCATCAAAGAAATGGGGGGCCGCGTCTGCCTCTTCCTCCCGACCTTCCAAGCCAACCAAAAGGCGAAAGAAGTCCGCAGACAAAGCTGCCACCAAGTCCACGACCAAGGCCATAGCCCGGAGAGCTCCCAAGCCCAAGGAGCCCTTGACCAAGGATGAGTAAGTCACTTCTCCCTTTGCTATTCACTTGTTCTTCCTTTGTTAGAGTTTCTCATCATTCATGATCTGATTCGACAGGGCTGCGGTGGAGGTTCCTTAGAGTGGATCTGGCATAGCCTCACTGCTCCGACATAGCCCTTCTCCCCCTCGTGGCGACGATTCACGCCCGTTGAGCCCCATTCAGGAGGGTTCAACGGCTGCTCCGGGTTCTAGCCCACCTCGTCAAGAGGAGGGCAACCTCGGAACGGGGGGAAGCGGTTCTGCCGAGACTGCAGTTGCTCCTTCTTCGGCACATCCACAACCAGCCACCACCGAGGTTCCTTCAGCACCCCCACTGAAACAGAAATCAGCACCAGCATCAGCTCCAGCACCAGTAGCAACAGCAAAAGCGCCTGCAACAACACCAAGCCCCTCCGCCTCGTCCTAGTCTTCCAAGACTCGGCGAGAAGGCACCAGCAGTACCAAGGTTAGCACCAAGGCAGCTCCCAAGGGAAAATCCGCTACAGCAACTTGAATTTCTCAGCAGTAGCCCAAGGGCAAAAAGGCTCCTGACACTGCCAAGGCATCGTCAATCGAGGCTAGATAGCGTACACTTGCGTCCATGCTTCCAAAGAAGACCCCAACGACAATGGATACCTCTGCCGGGTCAGCTGATGCGCAACTCGTTTTGCACACCAGCCCTGCTGTTGCCCAGGTTGAACGGAGGGAAGCCCATGCCAAGGGTCTGGTTGCGCCCCACATGCTCAGCGGCGAACGTTATCCTCCGACCTTAATCGAGTTCGTAAACAACTGGAACAAGGCGGAGTTCGTCCACAATGATGATCTCCCGGAGAAATTCGGGCCCGCCGAGTTTGCAACCCAAATGAATACCGCTGCCAAGACAATTAACCTTGCAGGTCGGATGATGGAGGTACGTTACCTCATCTTTTCCTTAACATGTAGTAGATATTAGTGATATAGCCATTAGTACCCGAGCCTCCGGGGGAGTAACTTGTTACTCGGCCGGATGCTCTTTAGAGAACTACCGTAGCTCCTTAATGACTTCGAATGTGCACACACCTAGAGCCGGGTTAAGTTCCACTTGGCCTGGATTCTGTACACTTTGAATATACACACACCTAGAGCCGGGTTAAGTTCCACTTGGCCCAGATTCTGTACACTTCGAATATGCACACACCACGCGCCGGGTTAAGTTCCACTTGGCCCGGATTCTGTACACTTCGAATATGCACACACCTAGAGCTGAGTTAAGTTCCACTTGGCCTGGATTCTGTACACTTCGAATATGCACACACCTAGAGCCGGGTTAAGTTCCACTTGGCCTGGATTTTGTACACTTCGAATATGCACACACCTAGAGTCGGGTTAAGTTCCACTTGGCCCGGATTTTGTACACTTCGAATGTGCACAAGACTAAGCTGTCCTCTTTTACTCTTTTCAGGTGACCACCAATCGTTGGAGTGCTGAGTTTCAGTGTCTCTTGGATACTCACAAGATGCTGCGCGCGAAACATACTATGCTTCTCGCCGAATACGAAAAGAGGGGTAAGTTTTCTCCTTGGCATTTTTCCCTTTCTCTTCGTCTTTTTTGCCGAACTAATCCATCATTTGGATTTTGCAGCTGGAGTGGAGGCTGAGAATACCCTCATGAGGAAAATCTTGGACCAAATAAAGGGTAAGTTATTCTTGCTCAACCTTGCTATGCTCTCTATCTCCTTTTCTCCTTGGCTCGGCAAATATTCATACCTCGGCTTTGCCAGGTCAACAAACTATTTCAGCCTCTCTTGAAGATAGTGTGCCCGTGCCTAACATGATGCTGCATTTTCTCGAATAAGCAGGAAAGAATCAGGCCGAACTCAAGGAGAAAGATGATGAGCTCGCCCTCCTCCGAACCAAATATGATGAAATTGCCAAGCTCAAGGCAGACATGAAGAAGCTCAAGGCACAACATAAGTCTAAACTGGAGAAAGCAGGCCAAGAATTTACTAAAGAGCGCAAGCGCCTCAACCTCCAGATCGCCAAAGACCAAGAACTGCTTAAGGAGGCCGACGTTAAGCTTGAGTCGGCGAATGCTGAGCTTGCGCAACTCCGGGAGAGGCGTGACAAGTGCACCAAGGAGCTGACCCGGATCCATAGCCACATTTCTCGTAAGTTCTTTTTCTTCAGCTGGCATGAACCTCTCCGGGTAAATCTTCCTTACTTATTTCACCTGTCTTGTTTTCAGACAAATTTCCAGAGGGCAATGCCATTGCAACTACTGCTGTTGCCAAGTTCCGCCAGAAGAGGGGTACCCCAATTGCTCCTAGCGCCGAAGAAATTCCTTATGACATGGAGGACTTGCTAGTCAGCTTGTCTTCTCATGTCAAAATTGTGAAGAACTATGGCAAGGACATTCTGGATGTGGCAATCCAGATCTTTAATGCCTTTTGGCCTGATGAAGATACTCTGGAGGGGACCGCAGCTCTCATCGCCAAGTTAATGGATTGCGAGACCCAGCTTGACCTTTGGAGGGAATCTGCTGGACGCGCTGGAGCTGAAATCGATCTCCACTACGTGCTTACGTGGTATGAGAAGATCGACCTCAATCTCCTTGCGCGCATGCGCACCGGATCGACGTGGTTCAACGACCCAGATTGGATAGCTCGGCGCAAGGCTTGCGCCCATAGCCTCATTGAATATGCCCCCATTCATCAATGGAACGAGTGACCAAGCTTCCTTGGCTCCGCCGAGGACGAAAACGCTGAAGATGATTCGGGTGAGGACAAAGGAGACGAAGCTTCGGACGTCGAGGAAAGTGAAGATGATGCTGAAGCCGAAGCTGGAGCTGCACCCACTGGCACCGAATTACCTCCTCCCGCTGTTCCTTGATTAGAAACACTTTGAATTTCATCAGATCCCCGGTATGCCGGGTGCAATTGTATTAAGCACATAAATGGTATTTTGCTACTAAGTTTCTGTGCCAGATTAACTTGGGCGTAGTCGCCGAGTTTCATTTTCTTGTTCCTCCAATTTCTTGGCTTGGCTCATGTCTACCTTGGTTCGGTTTTATGACTTACGAGTTCAAGGTTCAAAAATTGACTTAACAATACTTGGAAACTTTAGGATTAGCTCAAAATAATTCAGCATAGTAAACATAAAATAAGCATAAGGTTAGTCCGGAAAACAAATGTCGGCTCGATTAAGTTCCTATCCTTTGTCTTTTTCATGTGTTACGCAATTCCAAACTTGTTCTCTTGCTTGCCATGAAGCCAAATTTTGTTGGATAGCAGCAAGTCGAAGAGTTATGTTTTTGGTGCTCAGACACTACTAATCCGGCTTAGGTAGAAGCAACTTACGCCAGCCGACATATAAATAATAAATACCAAATACAACAAATATTATTAAGGCAGTCCCCGAGTTACTGCTCGAGGTGCCAAGATTTCATTGATAAGTTCATTACCGGCACACATACCAACATATGAGAGACTCGGATACATACACTTCTTTCCTAAGTGTAGAAAGGACGAAGTAGTGCTACATTCCTTGGATGTTTGGATTCCTCGCCGGACTTGTCCGCCTTGTTCTTCTCCTGTGGTTTTGCATCGATAAGATAATATGAGTCATTATGCAATTCTTTGCTCACAATGAATGGCCCTTCCCATGGGGGGATAACTTATGCATGCCAGCAGTACGTTGTACCAACCGGAGTACCAGATCACCTTCCTGGAAAACTCAGGGGTTTACTTTCCGGCTATGATAGCGTCAGAGATTTTGCTGATATATGGTGGATCTGGACAATGCCAATTCTCTCGCTTCTTCCAGCAGATCAACGTCATTTTGCCGGGCTTCTTGCACTTCGGCTTTTGTGTATTGGGTGACTCTAGGCGAGTCATGCTCTATGTCGGCTGGTAATACAGCTTTTGCCCCATATACCAGAAAGAATGGCGTATAGCCTGTTGATCGATTCAGAGTTGTTCTTAAACTCCATAGTACCGCTGGTAGTTCTTCTATCCAGCACCCCGCTGATCTTTGCAGTGGCTCAATGAGCTGGGGTTTTATCCCAGATAATACTAACCCGTTGGATCTCTCCACTTGTCCGTTCGTTGCGGGGTGGGCTACCGAGGGAACATCCAGCCGGATCTTCTTATCTCGGCAGAATCGCGCAAATGCTCCTTCAACAAAATTTGTGCCATTATCTATTATGATGCTGTGAGGATAGCCGTATCTCAAGATGATATCTTTGAGGAATGTTATGGCTGTAGCTCCATCGCATTTTCTTATTGGCTTCACCTGAATCCATTTTGTAAACTTGTCAACCATGACCAAGATGTGGGTCATGTTCCCTCTCGCAGGTTTGAATGGGCCAACCATGTCCAAATAGCATACAGCAAATGGCCAGGTAATTGGTATGGTCTTGAGCTCCGACATTGGCATATGTGTCTTGGTAGCATACCTCTAACAACCATTGCATTTTCTTACCAAGTCCTCAGCTTGTTCTAAGGCACTTGGCCAGTAGAATCCATGCCGGAAAGCTTTTGCCACCAACGCTCTGGATGAGGCATGATGCTCGCATTCCCCTTGGTGTATATCCCAGAGGATATCCAGCCCTTCATCCGGGTCAACACATCGTTGGAGGACATTTGTGACACTTCTCTTGTATAGTTCAACATTGATGATTGTGTATGCTTTTGCTCTCCTCTGAGTTTGCCGAGACAACACCTCCTCAGCGGGTAAGGTTCCATCTTGCAGGAATTGAAATATGGGCAGTGCCCAAGCTGGTATAGCTCGCACTGGGAACACATCCTCATCAATTTCCATCTGATCCACCGGCATAACCTCAGTCGGATCGCGCTGAGCAGTCCCCGGGTCTTGTGAAGCAGTCGTCGGGTTTACCGAGGCAGTCCCCGTGTTTCGCGAACCACTTCCTATGTCAATATCCATGGGTACAGCTCCGGACTCCGGATCTTCCGGGACGTAGATTGAGTCAGTTTCTGGGGATGGCCTGATAATGGTTTTCTGAGGTGTTCTAATGCTACACCCGATGGAATTGCTTGTCGGGTTGATCCGAGCTTCCACAATACGTTGACAGCCTCATTTTCCACCCGGGGTACATGATGAAACTCACATCCCTCAAAGTATCCAGATATCTTCTGCACATGGAATCTGTATAATGCCATGTTTGGCTCAAGAGCATCCCACAGCCCTGAGACTTGCTGAACTACCAAATCCGAGTCGCCAAAGCATTGGATCCGGCGTATTCCAATTTCTTTTGCCACTTTGAGCCCATATACAAGTGCCTCATATTCGGCGGCATTGTTCGACACTGCGAAGTGGATTTGCAGCACATACTTCAGCTGGTCGTTCTTTGGAGAGGTAAGCACTACTCCGGTGCCTAACCCGGTTTTTGTTTTTTATCCGTCAAAGTGCATCCTCCAATAGTTTGGATCTGGTAATGGTGGTTCATATTGCACCTCGGCCCAACCCACAAAAAAGTTGGCCCCAGCCCGAGACTTGATTGCTTCTCTTCTATCATACTGTGGCGCATAAGGGGCTAGCTCAATTGCCCATTTCGCAATCCTGCCACTTGCATCCTTGTTACTCATTATCTCGGATATGGGAGCTTCACATATTACTTTGATGGGGTGCCCTTCAAAAAGTATTTCAGCTTCTTAGCCGACATGTACACACAATATGCCACTTTCTGATAGTGCGGATAATTCTGCTTCGATGCGGATAATACCTCGCTTAGGTAATATACTGGCCTTTGTACTGACTTACCCTCTTCATCGCGCTCTACCACGATTACTACACTTACAACTCGGTTGGTTGCGGCTATATAGAGCAACATTGGCTCCTTTGATAGCGGAGAGTCTAACACCGGTGTAGTGGCTAACATCTTCTTTAATTGGATAAAGGCTTCATTGGCCTGTGGCGTCCAAATGAACTTGTCCGACTTTTTCATTAGTTGATAGAGAGGCAGTGCCTTTTCTCCCAACTGACATACAAACCGACTTAAGGATGCCAGGCAACCAGTGAACTTCTAGACATCGTTAAGGCACTTCGGCAGTTCCATTCATTCTATGGACCGGATTTTAGTTGGATTAACTTCGATACCCCGGCTGGAGACAAGAAATCCGAGTAACTTTCCAGCCGGGACACCGAAGGTACATTTCTCCAGGTTAAGCTTCATTCGGAACCTCCTTAGGTTCGCGAATGTCTGCCTGATATCTTCAAGGAGCGTTTTGCTTTCCTTGGTCTTTATAACAACATCATCCACATATACCTGCACATTTTGACCTATTTGGTCATGCAAACATTTCTGCATACATCTTTGGTACGTTGCTCCTGCATTACGTAAACCAAAAGGCATGGTGCGATAGCAATAAGCCCCATACGGGGTGATAAACGTAGTCTTTATTTGATCACTTGGGTTCAGAGGTATCTGGTGGAAACCAGGATATGCATCAATAAACGACAATAGTTCACACCCAGCAGTGGAATCTATGACCTGGTCTATCCTTGGCAGTGGGAATGGATCTTTGGGACACGCCTTATTCAGGTTCGTGTAATCGATACACATGCGCCATACTACTGCCACGTTCGGATCATCCTTCTTCTTCTCCACCAGCACCGGATTAGATAGCCAATCCGGGTAAAGTACTTCCATGATAAATCCAGCTGCTAACAGCCGAGCTATCTCATCTCCTATTACCTTTCTCCTGTGTTCGGCGAAACGGCGGAGAGGTTGCTTCACCGGCTTTGCTTCGTGTCTCACATTCAAAGAGTGCTCGGCCAACTCCCTCGGAACACCTTGCAAGTCCTGTGTAGACCAAGCAAAAATATCCCGATTCTCACGGAGGAAGTTGACGAGCTCGCTTTCCTATTTGTCATTTAACCCGACACCAATTGTTACGGTGCGCTCTGGGAACATATCGTCAATAGGTACCCTCTTGGTATCCTTTGTCGCTTGAAATGACACAGTTCCATGTGGGTTACTCGGCGCCGGCATATACTGCTGCGTGGATTGAGCCAATGCCGCCGCCTCTTAGATCTTTCTCTTTTCTTGTGCGATCACGAGTGACTCGGCCAGGTTAGACCCGGCTAACGCGCACTCAATGGAACGTCGGAAATCACCAGTTATGGTAATCACACCATTTGGCCCGGGCAGCTTCATCTTCAAGTAACTGATGTGAGTACTTGCCATGAATTTGTTTAGAGCTGGCTTGCCGAGTAACGCATGATATGCGCTCTCCAAGTTGACAACCTCGAATTACAAATTTTCAGTCCGGCAGTTATCTCTCGTGGCGAACAACACGGCAACCTGGACCTTGCCAATGGGTTCACAGGAAATGCCTGGCACAATGCCATGGAATGTTGTCCTTGTAGCTTGGAGCATGTTCTCTGAGATAACCAACTTGCGCATCGTGTCCAAGTACATGATATTTATGTTGTTGCCATTGTCAATTAGCACCTTTGAAAACCTCACATTAATGTTTGGACCAATGAATGTTGGGTCCAACACTAGCGCATACGAACCAGGGCTTGGCATAAGCTTGGGATGATCTTTGATGCTCCAGGTAATTTCCTGGTCCGACCAAGGCATATACCTCGTCACTGCTGGCATTACCGCATTTACTTCCATGTGTCGGCGCTGCATGCTCTTTCTGTCTGTGTCTTCTGTGGTGAACACACAGTAACTCTGATGATGCTCTCTGTACTCATTTCTCCCCTCATTTTTGGGGTACCTATGATCCGGTTGATGCTGGTCTTCCACTTGATGCACTGCATCCCCTCTCTCATGGTTGTCATACCTCGGCGGAGGGGGAGGCAACATTAACTGTTGCGTGTTCACTCCGGAGAGCAATTGCTGCCGGGGTAAATCCTGCCGAGGTTGATCATTCCGAGGTGCCTGAGCATTCCCCGAACCACCTTGTTCTATCTTTCGCATCCATTCACACTGCCTGGTTGTGTGACCTGCTGGGTTACTCGGATTTGGCGTGTGAAATTTACACGGCTGATCCAGCATTGCCTCATAAGTATACCTCAGACGGTCCTTCTTTTCTTGCCACTGTTTCTTCTGCTCTGGCGTCCAAGTTTTCTTGCCATCGTTTCTCGGGGTCCATTGCTGCCCTCCCGTTTTCTGACGTTGGTTGCTTCCTGCACCAGGTTGATCTTGATTCACAGCAGCAACTTGTTGTGAAATGTACCGGTAATCCGGTCTGTCATCTCTTCTTTTACCCCGATAATCATTCCTCCGGTATGATCCGGCTCCATCTCGCTGGTAGTACTCCTCGTTTGACTCGCTTGACATTAGCCTATGTTGAGTCGGATCACCCAAGGCATACGAATCAACGATCCGGATTGTCTCTGCCAATGTAGTTGGCATATCCCTTTGCAACCTTTGCCAAAACATGCTTGCATATCTGCACCCTTGTGCAAACCATGTTATGGCCTGTGACTCAATCACACCCTCACATGAATTTCGCACTGTGCACCACCAGGTTAAGAACTCCTGGTCTATCTCATTCGGTTTCTGCTTGCACATTGCTAGGGTCTGTGGCCTATTCGGCCTCTAATATGTACTCGAGAAGTTACTGACAAACATCTCCTCAAAATCAATCCAACAGTTGATACTTCAGGTGGCAAGTTGTTCAGCCATACCCTTGCTGGCCCCTCCAGCATTTGAGGTACGTATCTCACAGCTCATCTCAAGTTGCCTATAGCAATTTTCACTGCTGTTGTGTAGTTAATCAACCAATCCTCCGGCTTTGTGCTGCCGTCATACGTCTTTGTGCCCCTAGGTAATCGGAAGTTAGGTACCGGAGGCTCCTTCGTGATCCGGGGCCCAAAACACGATGGACCCAAAGGACCTTGACATTCAATTTGCTCTAACCTATACAGCCGATCCAGTTTTAACCTGGCATCGCCATGCATCAAATTCCTGCTTCCCAATCTTGACCCTATCACGTGATAGTCCGGCCTAGGATACCCAGCGTTCACCATTTCCAAATCACCATCATTGTATCTATCTTGCTCCTGTAGAGCTGCTCTCTGATGCATACCTTGGACGGCACTGCGCTCTTGCCGTGGTATATTCCGCTGCTGCGGTTGCCCTACACCTGCCAAATTACGCTGTCCGGCCTTGCCATTTACAACATTCCCTTGACCGGCATTGCCTTGGTCGCGGTTACCTCGGCCAGCTTCACCTCGTCTCACACTCCGTCGATCCTCATTTCTCTACACTTCTTTTCCTTTCCCTGCCCTTGCCGGGTCAGACGAGACTATTTGTTTGTTTCTCCTGGCCGAGGTTACTACCTCTTCTCTCCTAGGACTACCATGAGGAGACGATGCAGCTCCAGCGGATTTCTCCGGGTTACCCACTGCCGAATGAACGATCTTGGAGGCCCCAGCTCTTTCCGGGTTAGTCCTAAGCAATTCCTCATTTTGCCTGTTTGTGATCCGAACCAACTCATTGACCCTATCTTGCAGTCTTTGCCGGGTTTCACCTGTCAAACCCTCTAAATCGGACGCAGCCACATCTGCTGCTTTGAGGTTCTTTGTCGGGGTACTATACTTCGGCAGCCCCACGGACAAAAAGTTCTCTGATTCCTCCATCCTAGTATCACCCTCTTTGTTCATTTCACTCATGAGGTTTCTCCCCTTCACTTTTACAGCATCTACCTTATTTTCCTTCGTGTACTCACGCAGTGTCATGTTCAACGACTGCTAAGCCGCGGCTATCTTTTTCGCACCCTCTAGTATTTTTGGCCTAGTCTCCTCTAGATCGGCATGTGCCTGAGCCGGATCTACTACTACTGCTACTGGGTTTGTCAAGCTATCGATCGCCTGCTGCAGCACATTCTCTAGCCTTTCTAGAGGAGGACCTCTACTTTTCCCCGGTGCCTTGGGCATTACCTCCGGATCTGGTGCCGGATCCTTGCTTGCGCCAGCGTCTAGCGCGGTCATCATTACCTCGACGCGGTCAGGGGAGCAAGTGATACGCGCCCCACGGGCCGTGCTAAGGGGTGGCTCGCCTCCTTCGACGACGTGCCGTGGGTGAACGCACGATACGTCAACAACAACGTAGATCTTGTGCGCGCCGAGCTTGATGAAGAGGCCGTTGCACGGAAGAGGACGTTTGCCGAAGCAGCCAGCGTTGTCGCTAACGAAATCCAGCGCTCCAAAGCGCTGAACAAACCCGAAGACGATGCATTCGCCGGTGCCGATGAAGTTTCCCGTCCGGATCTTCACCCCTGCTAGCGCCACTAGCCCCACGGTGGGCGCCAACTGTCGTGGTAGTATCACGGCAGATGCCATGGATAGGTTAAAGGTGGGGACTAAATGCACTAGGGGAATCCAGGAAGGGATAGTGTGGTGATTCCACACACAGTTGCTTTTTATTTGATTCACTTCCACGGTTTACAAGTGCTCCTTGAGCTGTATTGGGGAGAGGAGGAAGAAGAGACTCTCTTACTCTCACCACTAGCTCGCCCTCAGGAACACACTAGTAAAACACAACCCTCTCGAGCTCAACCCCTTCTACAGAGGCCCTAGCCCTCCTTATATAGGGGTGGCTAGGTCTCCAGTTAGAGCATACATGGAGGCATATTCCAGGGAATATGCCCCTTCCCAAAATAGTAAGCCGACCGGGTCACTTTAGCCCAACGTCATCCATGCAGAGGCTACGTCAGCCTCTGCGGCGCCTGCGTCATCCGACATTGGCATCGTCACCCTTGTCGGCCACACCTCGGTGGTCCTGGCCTATGTCCGCTTCGCTCACGCTCTACGTACAGTGGTCACCCTTTGACCAACGATATACCTTCCTTCTCTTACAAGGTTGAGATAACCCGGATCACACCTAGTTGATCCGGCCACACCTGTACCTGCATACGAGTTAAATTCGTCTTACCGACATACGACATAAGTCGACTGAGACCCAGTTAGGTGGACATCCCCTGGGCCGGGTTACCCCGTGATTCGGCCTGCCTTGAGGTGACTCGGCCAGCTCTTGCTTTGACCTTGTCGTACCTCGGCTAACTCGGCCTTTATACCCCGGCGTGACCATACTCGGGGGTATCCCCCCAACAATAAATACTTTTGAGTTGATTCCAATTCTTAAAAATAACATTTTCCATGCTCTATCGGAATATGTAAAACTATTTAGCTTTACATGAAGTAATCTTGGGCTAGCACTAAAAGAATGCTATATAGTCATTTTAAATATATTAAATAGTAATATTCAACTTTGTAATATAGGCCAACCATTTTAAATCACAATCCCAAGTATTGGAATATGTGGTGATGACATGTGTCCACATGATCCCATATGTTATAATTGGAGAATATTAAATCTTAAATACTTTTTCAATGAGTAGAAATTGCTTTTCTAAAATAAGGTAAAGAAGATTATGTCACCATTCCATGTAGTGATTGTGATGATGCTAGATCATGTAGTGTGAACCTTTGTGTGCTAAATAGAAGTAGTTAAGTATTGTTTGGTGATTGTGTACCTCATATTTATTTATAGACGCTAGTACCAACCCTGGCTACAAAGAAGAGGAGTTCTACAAAGACGAAGAGGAGAACTTCGACAACTACATCAACCAAGGTAAGCCATCCTATGCAAGCTAAGCTATGCAAGCTAGCCATATGCAAGATACATTATGCATTCTATTGGGATGCAACTTTGATCATACCAATTCCAAGTTTTACTTGCAAGCTTTATCTTTTCTCCTCTTTACCAAAGTTTCCCAAATATCTAATTACTTGGTGATTAGTGGAAAAATATGATAGATGCTATCAAGAGCATAGAACTAGGTTTGGGTAGTTACAAATGATTAGCACCCCTCAATAGTGACACCTTCATTGATAGTTGCTAGCATTAAACTAATATTGATCACTTAGATGGGAACACTTGGAGAAAATGATTATGAAAACCTTAGAATGATGAGTCATTCTATTGAAATGTTTTGACATGTGTTATGAAACACAATGTTCTGAAGATAATACTGAATGAAACATGTGCCTTGACTTCGATAAAAACTGATGGTTGGGTTCGGATGCGACACCATTCCAACTTTACCGTACAACCACAATACCTGAGTTGGGTAGGGCTTAACTGGAAGTTCATATGTCTTAGTATGGGTTCCCTTGCGGAAAGAGATTGAGCTCAGGCTAGCTCGTGAATATAAATGGCCACCTATGCAGTTCTCGGGATGGCGGATGGCCATGGCTGGGAGGCCAAGCTCATAGGGGAGGTGCCTATACTAGGGTGTGTAATTGAAAGGTTAGGATTGATTATCCGCATACCAAGTATGATGATTCAGGGTTATACCTGATGGATGTATCGAATCTTGTGGTGAAAGTGTACCACCTCTGCAGAGTGCCAAACTATTCGAATAGCCACATCCACGGTCATGGACAGTTGGATGGCCATACTGTTCCATTGTCAGATGTTTTTAGAATGACTTGTGACTTGAAAGATGACTTTGACTTGACCACAACAGGGTTGTGGACATGAAACTAGGTTCCCACTTAAGTAATCTAGATAACTAAATTAGGTCTTTACTACTAAATACTTCTGAAATAAAACTGGCTTATTGCAAACAATCTTAGAGCTTAGGATTCCTACTAGAATTGTCTTACTTACATTAGTAGTTTGTGAGTACTTTAAGAGTAATCATGGTTTTTTCCCTGGCTATTCCCATGATGAGACCATGAAGAGCTCTATCTGAAGGACGGACAACAGGATGTCTATGATAACTAGGATCATCTCCCATCGTCATCATTGCCTGTGACAATGAAGATGGAGCCTCTACTACGTTATTTTCCGCTGCTTTGATATGTATTAAGACTTGATCATGAGATCAACTATTTGTAAGACTATTACGGTTTGTAATGGATGATGTACATGTACTGTACTACCAATTCTATTATGTCTCGCAAAAATGGTAATCCTGGGATTGTGATGTACGGCATAACAGGCATCTGGACTTAAAAATCCGGGTGTTCATAGTCAAGCACTCTTCCTTCCCTTGCGACTCATCCTCCTTCTGTGGTAACTTTACCGCTGAATATTTTCCTCTTTTTGTCCGTGAGACAATTGTATTTTGTAATCTTACATCATTGCCTTTTATGCAACAGGACTGGAAAGTTGAGAGTTCGCAACCCTCCTCAGCCGGAGGGGATACTTCCTCCTGAGGCTGTGGAGGAGGAGGAATCATGGTCGACTATGCCCGTCGTTGATGCGCAGGGAGCCCTCGAGTCTAGCGAAGGTGGTACCCACAAGCGTTCTTGATGTGAACATTCGGATGCGTTTACACCGGAGACGCCGAAGGATCCTTCGCTTGAGGTAGGTACCGCAGATCCTATTCCAGCAGTGCCAGTTAACAATATGGCCCCTCCACCATTGAAGAGGTTGGGGAAGTTGAAGGAGAAGCAGGATGTGGTCTTCGACCTTAATAAATTTTAATGGGTGAGTTTTTACTGCTTGCTTGATGTGTGTTGAAGTTGTTCTTGCCACCAGTCTCCTTGTGTTGAATGTCTTTTATATGCTTGTGGAAGCGTGACTGTGTCATCGTCGTCTGGCACGTACCGCAACCTGGAGGACATATGAGTCGCGGACTCAAAAAATAAGGGTGTGGAAGGGTCCGAGTCCTCCCTGAAGACGGCGGCCACCTCTAGCGCGAGTTCCTCAAGTTCCCCCAAGTTGAGAGAACACAAGGTTCTTGTCCGGACATCGACCCAAAAGGAAACTTTGGAGTCTTCGGGTGACCGAGTAACTATACTTTGGCACTCGAAGAGCCCCCGAGTCAAAATCTTTCCTTGACATATCTTCTGTTGTAGCTTGTCCTTCAGGAAGCAATTCGTATGGGCGAGGGAATTTTTCGCATTGATCGGGAGCACGTACGCCTGGATACTAACCACCGCTGCAATATAGTAGGTTTTCTATTCTTTGCGTGATTTGCCGAAGGTGGAATTTGACTGTGCTTAATATGCTTGCTGCATATACGAGAGGAGAACAATGACGTTCTTCGTCGGCTAAGTTCCCTTGAAAAGGGGCTTAGTGCAGCGGAGACCAAGCGGGACGAGGCACTCGAAGCCCTCGAGCGCCTTAGGATGGAGTCGAAGAGACCCGAAGAGGACTTGATTGCTGCTGCTTTCGCATAACGGCTTCTCTCTGTTGCTCAAGCCCTCTCCAGCAGGCCTTTACTTTAGTGGCATGTGAAACTGCATCCTTTACTTTGCTTTCTGCTTAGACATTGACTGTTGGGCTTTCATAGATGCAGCTGAAGTCGACTTAGATCGTCAGACACTCGTACATGAGGATCTGCTAGTTGGCGCCTGATACGTTGCTAACGTATCCATAATTTTTGATGTTCCATGCTTGTTTTATATCTACTTTCTTATGTTTTGTCCACACTTTGGAGTACTTTCTATACACTTTCTTGGACTAACCTATTAACAAGTGCCACAGTGCCAGTTGCCTATTTTCTGCTTTTTTTGGTTCCAGGAAAGTCAGAAAATCAATATTCTCGGAATTGGACCGGACAAAAGGCAAAGTCGATATTTTATCGGAAGACTCATGGAGCCGCAAGACGGGACAGAGAGGGGCCACAGGGTGGCCACACCATATGGTGGCGCGGGCTAGCCCTGGCCACGCCACCAGGTGGTGTGCCCCCCCTGGCCGCCCACGGACCTTGCCTCTTCGCCTATAAGATTCCTCCCGATGCGAAAACCCTAAATCATCAAGCCTCCAGCCACGAAAAGTTCTGTAGCGCCGCCGCCACCAAAGGGGAGATTCGGGGGACAGAAAGTCTCTGTTCCAGCACCCTGCCGGGACGGGGAAGTGCCCCCGGAGCTATCTCCATCGATCTCCACCACCATCTCCATCACCATTGTTGATTCCCATGATGAGGAGGGAGTAGTTCTCTCTCGAGGCTAAGGGTTCTACCGGTAGCTATGTGTTCATCTCTCTCTCTATGCATGATCATATTGTGATCATGAGCTTGTAATCTATAGATCTACCTTGCTACTCAAGTGCTTTAATAGATCTCTGCTCTCCCCATGTGTGTGAAAGTGACAGCATGCACACCATGGTGGCACTTAGGCTAGATATTACAAATTCTTGTTATGAGTTATATTTGGAGTTGGATGTCTTTATGAAATTGTGGTGTTTGTTGGAACCATCTAGTGCTCAAGGTGACAGTGTGGGGTTATCTAGATGGGAAAGGCTTACTTTGAGGTGTGCTGTTATAGCCCTACCATGGATTAGAGTGTCCAACCGGAGAGTAGTTAAGAGTAGTATCGTAAAGAGAAGATATTTATGTGAGAGTGTTCACTAGTGAAAGTATGATCCCTAGGCCTTGTTTCTAAGCATTGATACACCGTTTGCAATTAGATCTGTTACATGTTTGCTTGCTTCCATCTTTATTTATTTTTGCCTTTAGTTTTTTCCACGCCGTCAAGCTATTTTCTATCACCGTTACCACTTATAATTATCTATATCACTTGTATTTTACTATCTCTTCGCCGAACTAGTGCACCTATACACCTGACAAGTGTATTGGGTGTGGTGGGGACACAAGAGACTTCTTGTATCTTGATTGCAGGGTTGCTTGAGAGGGAATACATTTGACCACTTCCTCCTTGAGTTCGATAAACCTTGGGTGATCCACTTAAGGGAAAACTTACTGTTGTTCTACAAACCTCTACACTTGGAGGCCCAACAACTGTCTACAAGAATAGAAGTGCGTAGACATTAGCACCATGGCCACAATCGAAGATCGTAGTGCTTCCGCCACCGACACACTGCAAAAATACAAGGTCGTGTTCCGCCATCTTTGTGAGGAGATGATGCCAAAGGCCAAGGAGATTGAAGATGTGGGAGGCCTCACAGACTCTTTTGCTGGAGGCATGCCGATGGTGTACAAGCAAGCTCAGAAAGGAGCAGGCGCATCTCTCGGCCTGGTGATGGAGAAAACCTGTGGGGCTGGTCTCGATGTGAGCAAGATCACGAAGAAGATGCCTATGACCGCGAACGGCGAAGAGGTAGCATTCGATCCCTTTGCTGCTTGCTATCATAAGTACGGGCCTCGACTCATAGAGACGCTTGCGAAGTACTCCGAGGAGCAGAAGCGACTGAACACGGCTAAGGCCATAGTGTCAGGGGTTGCTGCTGCAAAGGCCACGACACTGGAGGCTGCCATGGACTCCGCGAAGCTCTCGAGTGTTGATGCGTAGGCGTAGTTGTCTTTCTGTTTGCCGTGTAGTAATTCTAGGACCTTAGGTTATCCTAAGTACTTTTGTTGGGGTGCCCCTACCAGAACTTAAGTTTGATGTATAAATCTTCTATTTTTGCTTCTTTTGGACCTGAGTTCCATGCTTCAAGGGCTCTTACACTTCAAATTTTTGGTTGGTTAGGGGTCTTCGAGTGGCATGCAGGATCTGTCATCTACATCCATGCCCTTGGTCTCTCCACCATCTAGAGTGGAAGAGATGTTGCTTCTGTCCCGTCTGCGTGACCGCATGAAGCATTTGGAGCGGGACACCTTGATCATTTGTGGTCACGCTGACATGTGGAAGTCGAACGCAGAGAAAGCCATAGAGCGGGAGAAGTATCTCCTTGGCGAGGTTGCTTAGATCAATAAGCATTTGCGATGTGAGCGTTATTCGACTGTCATACTCTATTTCGTACTCGCCATGGATTTGACTGATGTATCTTGTTTTGCATGCATAGTTGTCAATCTCATTCCACAGGAAGAGAAGGACTGAATCAGCATTCCACTCAATTGCCTGACCTAGGCGGATCTAGAAGATGGGGGATTCTTCTAGACCGATCAAGATCGGGCCACCGTATTGGCGACCCTGCAGGATCACATCTCGTAGGTGTTGAATTTTTTGAAGATGGCGCTGTCGTCCTTCAGACATATCTTCGCGGCAATGTATCTGCTAGACGCAATTCCTGTGACTCTGTTGTCGCTATTGCGGAAGCTTCGTGATGCTAGTGTTGTTCGCGAGTTTGTGCACCAGCAACTTGTCGCATGTGCCAAAGCGGTGCTTGCACTTGTACACATGCAATGTCCAGACGTGGACTTGGATGCCATCTCCGAAGGATCTCGAGCACCTCCAGCAGGAATGGCATGAAACATGGTTCCGCACTACCGTGCGGTCGCCGAGCCAGCCGAGAAAATTGTGAATTTGTTCGACGAACGCACCAATCTACTTCTTCAGCGCCAGTAGAATATTTTTAGCCTGCATAGGATGTATAAGTGTTGTAAAGCTTGTATAATTTATCGACTGGGCCTTTTGCCACCCTTGCTGTATGTAAGCTTGTTAGCCTATGTATTTTTCGAGTGTGTTTTTTGTGCGATGCCTTTTCGTTAGCCTGAAGCTTTTGGATCTCAACACCTTGCCAGCCTGCCAGTTGGGTTGCAACTAGGTTGGAGTTTATCAAGGGTTCAATTGGAAGCAAAGTCAGCTACTCGAGTCATTGCAGTATGGAATTATGCATGGGACAAGGTCGTCAGGGGGGCATATCCCCCGAGTGTAAAATTCTAATAAAATAACAAGACTCATAGTTGAGCCACTTAGATTTATTTATTTGGAGAATAGTGGGAGGTACATTGTTCGGCTAAGTAGCCTGGCTGAGAAGCCTTATTGTAAAGTGAAAACATCTACGAGTATAAGCATCATAGCTGCGCAACATTCCATCGGTTGGAGTACTCGACTCCACTTTCTATGTCCTTCAAGCGATAGGTGCCACCTGGGATTACTTCAGTGACAACATGAAGGGAATATGCCCTGAGAGGCAATAATAAAGTTGTTATTATACATATTCCAAGTATATGATAGATGTTTATTTTGCATGCTATAATTGTATTAATTTGGAAACATTAAAAAATGTGTGTTTAATAAACAAAAGGAAAGTTCCTAGTTATGCCTCTCTTATAAACTAGCTCGTTGATTAACAAGATGATCAAGCTTTCCTAACTATGGACATTGGATGTTGTTAATAACAAGGTCAGATCATTAGTGGAATGATGTGATGAACATTCATCTGAAGTATAGCATTACGATCAAAGTCATTGTGTTTATATTGCTATAACATCTAACAAAGTAATCCTAGTCCTTAGACGATGAGATCATGTTAATCACTAACACTGGAAGAGTATCTTGATAACATCAAACGTCACACCGTGAAAGGGTGATTATAAAGGTGGGTTAAGTGCTACAAAAGTGTTATGTAGAATCTCATGGATCAAGAGTGGGATTTGTCCATCCCGATGAAGGATAGATATTCTTTGGGCCCTCTCGGTGATATTACATTGGTTAGCTTCCAAGCAAGTGATAAGATCACTAGAATGTTATATCACGGGAACGAGAAAAGAGTACATGTAGGTAACGAGATCAAACTAGGTATAGAGACACCGATGATCAAATCTCGGACATGTAATATATCACGATACAAAGGGATTTAGTTACTAGCGTTAAAGGTTCTCACGATCACAGAAGTCATCGTAGAATGTGTAGGAGTCAGTATGGATCTCCAGATCCCGCGTCTGATTATTGATCTGAGAGGGGTCTCGATCATGTCTGCATTATTCACGAACCATAGGGTGACACACTTAAGGGACACCAACACCATTTGGAGCAAATGTGATTCAAACGAATGAATTGCAAAGCGCTGGAATTATTTCAATAGACACCGAAACTGTTTCGGGTGAAATTGCTGAAACTGGTTCTACATGTAATATTGAAATGTTGCAGGGGGTTTTATGTGAATTTTTTTTAATTAAAATAATTAACAAAATTCTGAATAAAATTAATAAAAGAGTTTATTAATGAGAAAGCATTAAATTTAGAGAAATTTAATGCATTTAAAGTGGAGACTTTAAAAGGGAATGTTAAGGGACAAAGTTATGTGGAGGGGGTTACCACCAAATGAATGGGGAGGTGAGGGGTCACCCCCCATGGGACGCTGGTCATGGGGAGGGGTACCCCCTCCTCCTATAAAAGGCCACCCCTCTCAACCTTCTTCCTTACACCTCCTCGTGAAGGATCTCTCTCCCCATCTAGAATTATTCCCCCATGTTCTCAGATTAGCGAGATACATGTTCCAAGTGGCATTTCATCTGGAAGGAGTTGCTGCTTCCGCTACATCGCTGGAGCGAGGAGGCGGAGGTTGTTTACTGGCATCAACATGTGTACGAGTGCGGATGCGCTGCTGGTTTGCGGCGCTAGGACTTCCACACGATCTTGAGATCGGCAAGCGTACGACTACATCATCCACGAGTTCCTACTCGTTAACAAAACTTTGTTGTCTTCGAGGGTAAGTTCTCCATGGATGTATATCCACACATTGCTTGTATCTAGTAGATAGATCTTGGCGTATAGTTCTCATCATAGGAATTTTTTCTATGCTGCGAACCCTTTAGTGGTATCAGAGCATGGTCTATGCATAGGTGCTTTGCACGGGTAGAACACATAAGAGTATGTGGGCGGTGATGATCATGTTATTGCTTCTTATATGTAATTTGGATATTGGGGGCATAGTGGGATGAAGCGGCCCGGACCAACCTTACATGTCATCGCACATGAGACCGGTTCCACGACTGATATGCAACTAGTTTTGCATAAGTGGCTGGCAGGTGTCTGTCTCTCCTACTATAGTCAATATATGATTTACAACGAGTTGCTAATAATTTGGTTATCATCGTTGTGGTTCCATGTTCGTAGGTAAGAATGGTTCTATCTTCTAAATCCCTAAGCCACGTAAAACTTGCAATTGATAAATTAGAGGCGTCTAGTTTAGATTGTTGCTGGGTTTGTGTCATGATATGGTATTGTTGTGAGTTGATGTATAGTTGATACACTTACAACACACTTAACTTATAAGTTCCATAGACCTTGGCCTTACACATAAAGGAATGATAGAGATCATACCACGATGCATATGATAGTGATCAAATGCAAGAACCATATCATTTCACTTTACACATATGATGTTCGCATCTTATATTGCTAGTTTGGCGTTTTAGTAGCTGATGGCTCGGTAACGGCACCAGAAAAATGCTAGTGTGGTGTTGATGTAGAGCTTGTTGGGAACCCCAAGAGGAAGGTATGATGAGCACAGCAGCAAGTTTCCCTTAGTTATGAAACCAAGGTTTAATCGAACCAGTAGGAGCAAGGAAACACCCCAAAGGTATTGATAGCTGAGCCTTGGCAGGGGCACTACCGGTCCTAGTAGCAACGGGGAGACCTACACAACACAACCACAGAACTTTGTCCCCAACTTGCGATGAGGTTGTCAATCTCACCGTGTTTTGTGGAAAACAAAGGCTTAAACGTATCGAATGGAAGAAAGTAAAAGTTTGCAGAAAGTAAACACAAAGCAGTAACAGTTTGTAGATTGTATGTAAATAAAAGGACCGAGATCCATAGTTCACTAGAGGTGGCTCTCCTTAAGATGGATAACATGCTGGGTGAACAAATTCAGTGGGGCAATTGACAAACATCAAGAAAGCAATACATGCATATACTAACCATCTTGACTCCTTTGGAACTTGATTGGGCATTACAACATTATACATAGACCACCATCCAACTGCATCTATGACTAATAATCCACCTTCTGGTTATCATCCGAACCCCCTCCAGTTTTAAGTTGCAAGCAATAGATTATTTCTTTACGAATTGCGTGTAAAGTACACAATACGATTGTTCTATGAACAAAGGATTGTTGTTTTCTCCCTAGTAGCAACAGCACATCTAGTACCTTAGAGATTTTTGTCACTTCCCCAGATTACCAGAGGCATGAACCCACTATCGAGCATAAATACTAACTCTTGGAGTTGCTAGCATCTACTTGGCCAAGATAGCTACTAACAAGGAAAAGCATGCAAGATCACAAATAACAAAGACATGATAGAATCAATAATCAATCTGAAATAGCATATCAATATCCATTGGATCCCCACAAACACAACATGCAGAATTACAAATAGATGATCTTGATCATGAACGGAGCTCACAAGATCTAGACATGAAAGCACAAAGGAGGAGAACCGACCATCTAGCTACTACATGGATCAGTAGTCCAAGGATGAACTACTCACGCATCACACCGGAGGCTTGCATGGTGATGAAGAAGGTCTCTAGGGTGAATTCCCCTCTCTGGCAGGGTGCCAGGAAGAGCTTCAGATCCCTCCCGATATAGGGATGGAGATGACGGTGGCTACAGACTCTTTCATGGATTTTTGATCCGACCCTCTAGGGTTTTTGTCCCGAGGGCATCTTATAGTTGGAAGGGGAGGCCGAGGGGGTGCCGGAGTTGGCCAGACCACCCCCTGGCGCGGGCCAGGCCTAGGTGGTGTGGCCGGCCCCCATCCCTTCTCTGTCTCGTATTCTGGCATCTGCTGACTTCAGAAAAAATAGGCACTTTGGCTTTTGTCCCGTCCAATTCCGATAATATTCTTTTTCTGACTTTCCTAGAACCAAAAATAGCAGAAAACAGGCAGCTGGCACTGTGGCTCTTGTTAATAGGTTAGTCCAAGAAATCATATGAAAAGTATTCCAAAGTATGGACAAAACACAAGAAAGTGGATAAAACCAAGCATTGAACATCAAAAATTATAGATACATTTGCAATGTATCAACATCCCCAAGCTTAACTCATGCTCGTCCTCGAGTAGGTAAGTGATAAAAAGAAAGAATAATTTTTGAGGTGACATGCACCATCAAAGACTTGATCAAAGTATTTGTAAAACATTCAAAGCTGGGATCATAATACTTCAGTCATAACATGAAAGACAAAGTTCTAGCAATAAGACAAAGAAACTATGATGCAACACGAAAAGGCACAAACAAAAGATTCATGAATAACAATGCTTTGCAAGACGTTTGTTTGTTCCACATAAAGAAAACATAGCATAATAGTATTCAGCTTGTCCCTCATAGAGTAGCAAATATAAATGCATAGGACACCTTCAAAGTTCATAAGAGTGACTAGATACAAATAGTTTAAAACAAGCAATATCAAGTTATGCATCAATCAACTAGTCTTGGGACAATGCACATAGAACTAAGAATGGCCACTATGCTCTCAAAGTAGGTGCATAAAGGTAGAAGGTGGAGACTCAATATAATGGTGGAAGAAAGGCCTTTATAAAAGGAAGTAGGGATTCAAGTCTCATAAAGAGATTCCAAAAATTATGGTACTTATAGCTTTTAGCTCTCATTGCCCCTATCATAAGCACTTGAAGGTGATTAAGGTTAAAGTGACACAACTAAGAGGATATGCTTGACAAGTTATAAACCGAAATCTCATGCCCCTTACTTACGAAGACCGAACCTCATGCTACTCAACTTTATTCACGAGTAAGCTCTTGTCATTGTAAGTACATGTGTATCATAAAGAACCGCCAACGAGGTACCCCTTGCACATGATACATGAGCTATCCCATAATCAAAATGACAAGGCAAGCAGACAATGAGCATCTCATCGATCTTTTTATTTGCTATTTGCATATGTTTTTATTGAGGATGCTTCATAGAGTGCTCATTATGGTGATGCTGCAAGTTTCCACCATGATTAGGCATGGCTTAGGCTAGCGGCCCAGGCGTTTCTCTAACACACATACAAACTCCATGATCTTACAAGTTCCACTTTTATTTCACACCGCCGCGATCCGTAACCAAAAGAACATGATATCAACGGGGTACAAAGTACAAGTGTAATGTTGAAAGCGTTCCCCATGAAACATGGTTCTGCTAATTTCAACTTATAAGTGCAAGCATATACGCAACAAAGAAGGACCCAATGGTTCAAGTTTATTAGATGCAAAAAAAGTAAAGTGTGCCATCAAGTTCGTGAGAGCTTTAATTACTAGTTTTCTCATAACAAGTTTAATTTGGAAGGTAAACAAAAACATGAATATACTTGGAATATCATAAGCTAGTAGGTAGGTATGGTGGACTCTTTGGAATAACTTGGTTTAGGGAGTTGGATGCATGAGTGGAACTCATACTTTGTTGTGGAGGCTAGCAAAAGACTGGGAGCGACAAACTAAGAGAGCAATAATGGCCATAATCATGCAGAGCGACAAAACATCATTGATCAAAGCATAAAGTGATAGTACAAGTTGAAAACTAAAGGATCATAAAGGCTATGGTGACTTGAGATAGTCATAACCTAGTGTGAGCATGCGCCAAGTCAACCCAAATAAAGCATCAAAGGAGAATACCACTATACTATGCTTTAATATGCTAAAAGAACGCATGATTCATCCAAGGCACATTAAGCAATCTCAATTGTTTATAACAAGTCATGCTACAGCAAAGAATACTAAGCATAAAGCCAAAACAATATCAAGCATGGCATGACAAAGCATAGGCCACAGTCAAAAACGAGCTCTTTTTACCAGATAAGTATCAACTTTCCTACTCTTTTCCAAACCAAACCAAACTATTTGCAAACCAATGTATGAAAGAGGGGGTCCAACCAATTTATTCAGAAAAGTAAGAAAACCAAGCAAACGAAAAACCAAAATGAAAACAAAAAAGAAGACGCTCCAAGAACAACACAACTGTGCATGAAACAATAAAAATGAAGCGTTTGGAAGAAACCTGGGAGTTTTATTGATGAAGAAGGGGATGCCTTGAACATCCCCAAGATTTTACGCTTGTACTTCTTGGATATTTCTTGGGGTGAAACGCGTGGCATCCCCAAGCTTGAGCTTTAGTCCATCCTTCATCTCATTACTCATTCCTTCCATACACCTGAAATTTTTCCTTCATACAAAACTTCACACAATCTTTATTAGCAACATTAGTGCACTCAAGATAAATAAGTCTTAAGGTTCAGTTATAACACCAATAAACTTCCATTAGAACAGTAGCTACTGTAGCACTTCCCTCAAAAATCTCAATTCCCCAAAAGAACTCAGAAAGGAACCAACAAGAAGCAAATGCAGAAAATGGCAGAAATCTGTCAAAACAGACCTGCAGGTAAAGACGAATTTGTTCGAAGACCTTATGTTGCTCAAATCAAAAAGTGTTGGACTAACGAACGTTAGATAACAACCTGGGGCAGAAGCACAAAAATTCACACCTCAAAACGATGTTCAGAGATTTTACAAGAATTGTTACGGTGAAGCACAGAAATCTGTTTCGGGACAGCAACTTTCCCAATCATTACTTCTCTCTCATTAGAGGTTACTCTTGGCACAAAAAGCAAATAAAAAGGATAAGGAGAGGTTATTGCAGAGGTAATAACTTCCAAGACTCAACTAAAACTTTTGGGTTATCTCCCAATAAGTACTTTTCTTTAACGCCTTTAAGTTAGGCATAAGAAGCAAGAAAGAATCAAGTGTTCTCAAATGAAGAAGCATTAAGACCAAATTTTGTTTTTATAGGAGAAGCAAAAGAAATCTTCTCTCTCTTCTTAGGTAAGTGTTCTATACCTTTCTTGAGTGGGAGTTGATATTTAATGGTGCCTTCTTTCATATCAATGATGGCACCAACAGTTCTAAGAAAAGGTCTTCCCAAAGTAATAGGACAAGAAGCATTGCATTCAACATCCATAACATAGAAATCAACTGGGACATAGGAATTGTTAACCATAATAAGAACATCATTAAGACTCCCCATGAGTTTCTTTTTAGCATTATCATCAAGTGGGACATTCAAATAACAATCTTCAAGTGGAGGCAAATCAAGCATATCATAAATCCTTCTAGGCATAATAGAAACACTACTATCAAGATCACATAAAGCTTTGAAATCAAAGTCATTCACTTTCATATTAATGATGGGTTCCCAACCATCTTCTTGTTTTATAGGAATAGGAGCTTTATGTTTCATCTTTTCTTCTTTAATCTTTATGAGAGCATCAGTAATGCGTTTTGTAAAAGCCATGTTCATAGCACTAGCATTAGGACTTTTAGCAAGCTTTTGTAGGAACTTAATAACTTCAGAGATATTACAACCATCAAGATCAAAATCAAAATTATCATCTAACGTAGTAGAACTATTACTAGCCTCAACACTAGTGGTGGTAATAGTAGAAACACTAATATTTCTAGCAATTTCATCTTCTCTCTCCCACTTAGCATGTAATTCAGCTAATAGTCTAACATTTTCATCAATTCTTACTTGTTTAGCATTAGTAGCTGCAAAGGGATTATCTTTAGTTTCAGGTTTAGCAGCCATTTTATTCAAAGAAGATTGAGCTTCAGCCAAAGATGCTATATTTCTTTCAGCATTAGAGAGTTTTTCCTCAATAGTTTTATTGAAAGCAGTTTGTTTACCAATAAAGTCTTTAAGCATAACTTCAAGTTCAGAGGGTGCACTCCTATTATTGTTGTAAGAACTTCGATAAGCATTAACATTGTTGGGAGGATATGGCTTATAATTGTTGTTACCAATATTACTCCTATGAGCATTATTGCCAAAATTATTATTTCTTTTAAAGTTCACATCAACTTGCTCTTCTTGAGCAACCAAAGAAGCTAAAGGAACATTATTTGGATCAATATGGGCTTTCCCATTAACAAGCATAAACATAATAATATCAATCTTATCACTCAAGGAGGAGGTTTCCTCAACAAAATTTACCTTCCTACCTTGTGGAGCTCTCTTAGTATGCCATTCAGAATAATTAACCATCATATTGTCCAGAAGTTTTGTTGCAGCACCCAAAGTGATGGTCATAAAGGTACCTCCAGCAGCAGGTTCCTTGAAGAATAGTTCAATCCTGCATAAAAAGTTTGGATGATCATCCAAGCAGTCAGTCCATGAGTGGGACAATTCTTTACCAAAGATTTCATTCTTTCCCAAGCTTGAGCAACATGTTCATTATCAGATTGTTTAAACTTCATTATTTCACTTCTCATAGATATAATCTTAGCAGGAGGATAGTATTTTCCAATGAAAGCATCTTTGCATTTAGTCCAAGAATCAATATTATTCCTAGTTAAGGAATTCAACCATTCTTTAGCTTCTCCTCACAAAGAGAAAGGAAACAATTTCAGCTTAATAATATCACCATCTACATCCCTATGCTTTTGCATCTCACAAAGTTCAACAAAGTTATTTAGATGGGTAGCAGCATCTTCATAATACCAGAAAATTGTTCTCTCATAATAAGATTGAGCAAAGCAGGTTTTATCTCAAAGAAAGTATCCTCAGGCACAGGTGGAGCAATATGTGTGCTCATAAAATCATTGTTGTTGGTGCTAGTGAAGTCACACAACTTGGTGTTTTCAAGAGTAGTCATTTTTGTGTGTTTTTGAATAAGAAGGCAAACTAGTAAAACTAATTTTGTGTGTGTTTTTGATAAAGAAACAAGCAAACAAAGCAAAACAAAAATAACAAAGTAAGGAGATTGGTTATGAGGGACTCCCCTTGTGAAGATGTCCTTGACTCCCCGGTAACGGCGCCAGAAAAATGATTGATGGCTCGGTAACGGCACCAGAAAAATGCTGGTGCGGTGTTCATGTAAAGCTCGTTGGGAACCCCAAGAGGAAGGTATGATGAGCACAACAGCAAGTTTCCCTCAGTTATGAAACCAAGGTTTAATCGAACCAGTAGGAGCAAGGAAACACCCCAAAGGTGTTGCTAGCTGAGCCTTGGCAGGCGCACTACCGGTGCTAGTAGCAACGTGGAGACCTGCACAACACAACCACAGAACTTTGTCCCCAACTTGCGATGAGGTTGTCAATCTCACCGTGTTTTGCAGAAAACAAAGGATTAAACGTATCGAATGGAAGGAAGTAAAAGTTTGCCGAAAGTAAGCACAAAGCAGTAACAGTTTGTAGATTGTATGTAAATAAAAGCATCGGGAGCCATAGTTCACTAGAGGTGGCTCTCCTTAAGATAGATAACATGCTGGGTGAACAAATTACAGTGGGGCAATTGACAAACATCGAGAAAGCAATACATGCATATACTAATCATATTGACTCCTTTGGAACTTGATTGGGCATTACAACATTATACATAGACCGCCATCCAACTGCATCTATGACTAATAATCCACCTTTAAGTTATCATCCGAACCCGCTCCAGTATTAAGTTGCAAGCAACTATTTCTTTACGAATTGCGTGTAAAGTAAACAATATGATTGTTCTATGAACAAAGGATTGTTGTTTTCTCCC
The DNA here is from genome assembly GCA_910589775.1 of Avena eriantha. Lineage (NCBI taxonomy): Eukaryota > Viridiplantae > Streptophyta > Magnoliopsida > Poales > Poaceae > Avena > Avena eriantha. The sequence continues at coordinate 203,237,018 of OU342742.1, forward strand.
TAGTAGCAATAGCACATCTAGTACCTTAGAGATTTCTGTCACTTCCCCGGATTACCAGAGGCATAAACCCACTATCGAGCATAAATACTAACTCTTGGAGTTGCTAGCATCTACTTGGCCAAGATAGCTACTAACAACGGAAAGCATGCAAGATCAAAAATAACAAAGACATGATAGAATCAATAATCAATCTGAAATAGCATCTCAATATCCATCGGATCCCCGCAAACACAACATGCAGAATTAGAAATAGATGATCTTGATCATGAACGGAGCTCACAAGATCTAGACATGAAAGCACAAAGGAGGAGAACCAGCCATCTAGCTACTACATGGATCCGTAGTCCAAGGATGAACTACTCACGCATCACACCGGAGGCTTGCATGGTGATGAAGAAGGTCTCTAGGGTGAATTCCCCTCTCTGGCAGGGTGCCGGGAAGAGCTTCAGATCCCTCCCGATCTAGGGATGGAGATGACGGCGGCTACATACTCTTTCATGGATTTTTGATCCGGCCCTCTAGGGTTTTTGTCCCGAGGGCATCTTATAGTCGAAAGGGGAGGCCGAGGGGGTGCCGGAGTCGGCTAGACCACCCCCTGGCGCGGGCCAGGCCTAGCCGCGCGGCCAGGTGGTGTGGCCGGCCCCCAGCCCTTCTCTGTCTCGTATTCTGGCATCTGATGACTTCCGGAAAAATAGACACTTTGGCTTTTGTGCCATCCAATTCCGAGAATATTCATTTTATGACTTTCCTGGAACCAAAAACAGCAGAAAACAGGTAGTTGGCACTATGGCTCTTGTTAATAGGTTAGTGCAACAAATCATATGAAAAGTACTCCAGAGTGTGGACAAAACACAAGAAAGTGGATACAACAAAGCATGGAACATCAAAAATTATAGATACATTTGCAATGTATCAGTATCATTACAAGATGATCCCTCATTTAAATATCAAGATAAAAATGTGTTCTTCCTTAAGTACGCACCATTTATGTTTCGCCGCTTCAAGACATCACGTGATGATCGGGTGTACTTGAATCCATGATCATATTTCGGGTGTAAGACAGTTTTACACACGCGAGTACTAAGGTTGTTACTTGGAGAGCCTAGCATGTACAGACATGGCCTCGGAACAGGTACCGAAAGGTTAAGCATGAGTCATATAGTTGATATGATGCCCATATAGATGCTCGCCTTTGAAGCTACACCGACTCACGTGATGATCGGACTTGGTGTAGTGGATTTGGTTCATGTAATCACAAAAAAAGACAAGGAATGTTGTTTTTGAGTGGGAGTTTAGTTGAACTCAATCTATCATAAACTTAGTCTAAATAAACTTTACAAATTCTATTGTAGATGGCACCACCTGCTTTTAATTTCAATGTGTTCACGGAGAAAGAGAAACTTGCTGCGAATGGTAGCAACTTCACCAACTAGGCTATGAATTTGAGGATTCTCCTCTCTGCTGCACAAAAGCAATATGTGCTAGAAGCGCCGCTAGGCCCCCCACCAGCTCCTAATGCCCCTGACTAGGAAAAGAATGTCTATGTGACTCGTCAGGAGGACCACAATTTAGTTCATTGCGGCATACCATATGGGCTAGAGCCAGAACTTCGAAAGCGTTTCGAAAATGGCAATGCCTTTGATACCATGGGTGAATTGAAAATGATTTTCGATACCCATGCTACCGTAGAGAGTTATAATGCTTCAGAAAAGTTCTTTAGCTGCATGATGGAAGAGAACAACTCTGTAAGTGAGCACGTACTCAAAATGTCTGGGTACGCTGATAAGCTTGTGTCCTTGGGAATAACGATTCCCATTGATTTAGGCATACATCGTGTTCTCCAATCTCTGCCACCTAGCTACAAGAGCTTCGTGATGAACTATAACATGCAGGGCATGAAGAAGACTCTCCGCGAGCTTCTGGCAATGCTTAAGACTGCAGAAGTGGAGATTAGGAAAGAACATCAAGTGTTGATGGTCAATAGGACCACTGGTTTCAAGAAAGACAAGAATGGTAAACCGAAGGGAAAGAAGGGCGGCAAATCTGTTGCTACGCCTGAAAAGAAATCCCGGTCTAGACCTAAGTCTGATACCGAGTGCTACTATTGTAAGGGGACTAGCCATTGGAAGCGCAACTGCCCCAAGTTTTTGGCGGACAAGAAATACGGCAAGGCAAACAAAGGTATATATGATATACATGTTATTGATGTGTACTTGACTAGTACTCACAGTAGCACCTAGGTATTTTGATACCGGATCGGTTGCTAACATATGTAACTCGAATCAGGGGATGCAGAACAGGCGACCGCTAGCAAGGGGTGAGGTCAAGATGCATGTCGGCAATGGACAAGAGTTGATGTGATCGCTGTCGGAACCCTGCCTCTCCACCTACCATCGGGATTACTTATAAACCTAAATAATTGTTATTTGGTGCCTGCACTGAGCATGAACATTATATCTGGATCTTGTTTGATGCGATGTGGTTATTCGTTTAAATCCGAAAACAGTGGTTGTTTGATTTATATGGATAATATCTTTTATGGTCATGCACCCATGATGAATGGTTTATTTCTGTTTAATCTCGATGATACTCATACACACATCCATAATGTTGATGCTAAAAGAATTAAACATAATAATGATATATCTGCATATATGTGGCACTGCCGTCTAGGTCATATTAGTGTTAAACGCATGAAGAAACTCCATTCTGGTGGACTTTTGGAATCATTTGATACATGTGAGGCATGTCTTATGGGCAAGATGACTAGAACGCTGTTTTCCAGTTCAATGGAACGGGCGACAGATTTATTGGAAATCATACATACTGATGTATGCGGTCCAATAAGTGTGTAGATGCGAGGTGGATATCGTTATTTTCTTACTTTCATACATGATTTGAGTAGATACGGGTATATCTATTTGATGAAACATAAGTCTGAAACCTTTGAAAGGTTCAAGGAATTTCAGAATGAAGTGGAAAATCATCATAATAGAAAGATCAAATTTATGTGGTCTGACCGTGGATGTGAGTTTCTAAGTTAGGAGTTTAGCACACACATGAAAGAGTGTGGAATAGTTTCACAACTCACGCCTGCCGGAACACCACAACGTAATGGTGTATTGGAACGTCGTAATCGTGCTCTATTGGATATGGTTCGATTTATGATGTCTCTGATTGACTTGCCACTGTCATTTTGGGGTTATGCACTGGAAACCGATGCATTCACTTTAAATCAGGCACCGTCTAAATCCGTTGAAATGACAACGTATGAATTATGGTTTGGAAACAAACCTAAGCTGTCATTTCTTAAAGTTTGGGGATGCGATGTTTATGTGAAGAAACTTCAACCGGATAAACTCGAACCCAAAGCGGAAAAATGCGTCTTCATAGGATACCCTAAAGATACAATTGGGTATTCCTTCTATCATAGATCCGAGGGCAAGGTTTTCGTGGCCAAGAATGGATTTTTTCTAGAGAAAGAGTTTCTCGCGAAAGGTGTGAGTAGTCGAAAGGTAGAAATCGAAGAGGTTATGAACCTTCTCTTCATGAAATGGCGAGTGGCGTAACACCGGAAGTCGTTCCGGAGTTGACTTCACCAAATGAAGAAGGAACTAATGATAATGATCATGAAACTCCGAAAGAGGACACTACTGAACCTCGCAGGTCAAGCAGGACACGTGCAACTCCTGAACTGTACGGGAATCCTGTTGTAAATTTCATGGTTGATGAAATAGATGACCCTGCGACGTATGAAGAAGCGATGATGAGCCCGGATTGCAACAAATGGCTAGAAGCCATGAAATCCATGTACGAAAACCAGGTTTGGACCTTGGTGGACTTACCTCATGACCGAAAGGCCGTTGAGAATAAATGGATTTTCAAATGAAAAACTGATGCTGATCGTAATGTAACTGTCTATAAAGCTCGACTTGTCGCAAAAGGGTTTCGGCAAATTCAAGGAGTTGACTACGATGAGACATTCTCTCCCATAGCGATGCTAAAATCAGTTAGGATTATGTTAGCAATTGTTGCATATTTCGATTATGAAATATGGCAGATGGATGTCAAAACTGCGTTCCTCAATGGTAACATTGAAGAAAAGTTGTATATGATACAACCAAAGGGTTTTGTCGATCCTAAGGATGCTAACAAGGTGTCCAAGCTTCAGCGATCCATCTATGGACTGAAGCAAGCATCACAGAGTTGGGATCTCCGCTTTGATGAGGTGATCGAAGAGTTTGGATTTGTCCAAACTTATGGAGAGGCTTGTATTTGCAATAAAGTGAGTGGGAGCAATGTGGCATTTATGATATTATATGTGGATGACATATTATTGATTGGAAATGATATAGATCTTTTAAACAGTGTTAAAAGTTATCTAAACAGCAAATTTTATATGAAAGACCTTGGTGAAGCGTCATATATATTAGGCATAAAGATCTATAGAGATAGATTAAGATGCCTAATAGGGCTATCGCAAAGTACATACCTTGATAAGATTTTAAAGAATTTTAAAATGGACGTAAGTAAGAAGGGGTTCTTACCTATGTTGTAAGACAAGACATTGAGTAAGACTCAAAGTCTAGCTACGGTTGAAGAAAGAGAGATAATAGATAAGATCCCCTATGCTTCAGCCATAGGCTCTATAATATACTCCATGCTATGTACAAGACTGGATGTGGCACATGCTATTAGTTTGACTAGTAGGTACCAATCTAATCTAGGTTTGGAACACTAGATAGCGGTCAAGAATATCCTTAAGTACTTGAGAAGAACTAAGGAAATGTTTCTTGTATACGGAGGTGAAGAAGAGTTGGTCGCTAATTGTTATGTCGACGCTAGCTTTGACACTGATCTAGACGACTCTATGTCTCAATCCGGATACGTATTTCTCATGAACGGAGCAACAGTTAGTTGGAGGAGCTCCAAACAACCCGTGGTAACAAGATCAACAACGGAGGCGGAATATATTGCTGCTTCAGAAGCAACACATGAAACGGTTTGGATGAAGGAGTTCATTACCGAACTGGGTGTGGTTCCTAGTGTGTTGGATGCAATGGTGATCTATTGTGACAACAATGGAGCCATAGCCAACGCAAAGGAACCAAGGTCTCACAATAATTCCAAACATATTATGCGTCGGTTTCACTCCATCCATGAGCATGTCAAGGATGGAGATATAAAGATTTGTAAAGTACATACAGATCTCAATGTAGCAGATCCGTTGACTAAAACTCTCCCTAGAGCAAAACATGATCAACACCAGAACTCCATGATTGTTAGATTTATCACCATGTAACTAGATTATTGTCTCTAATGCAAGTGGGAGACTGAAGGGAATATGCCCTGAGAGGCAATAATAAATTTTTTATTATACATATTCCGAGTATATGATAGATGTTTATTTTGCATGCTATAATTGTATTAATTTGGAAACGTTAGTACATGTGTGTTTAATAAACAAAAGGAAAGTTTCTAGTTATGCCTCTCTTATATACTAGCTCGTTGATTAACAAGATGATCAAGGTTTCCTGATCATGGACATTGGATGTTGTTAATAACGAGGTCAGATCATTAGTGGAATGATGTGATGAACATTCATCTGAAGTACAACATTACGATCAAAGTCATTTTGTTTATATTGCTATACCATCTAACAAAGTAATCCTAGTCCTTAGACCATGAGATCATGTTAATCACTAACACTAGAAGAGTATCTTGATAACATCAAACGTCACACCATGAAAGGGTGATTATAAAGGTGGGTTCAGTGCTACAAAAGTGTTATGTAGAAGCTCATGGATCAAGAGTGGGATTTGTCCATCCCGATGAAGGATAGATATTCTCTGGGCCCTCTCGGTGATATCACATTGGTTAGCTTGCAAGCAAGTGATAGGATCACTAGAATGTTATATCACGGGAACGAAAAAAGAGTACATGTCGGTAACGAGATCAAACTAGGTATGGAGATACCGATGATCGAATCTCGGACATGTAATATATCGCGAGAAAAAGGGATTTAGTTACTAGCGTTAAAGGTTCTCACGATCACAGAAGTCATCGTAGAATGTGTAGGAGTCAATATGGATCTCCAGGTCCCGCTTCTGATTATTGATCTGAGAGGGGTCTCGATCAAGTCTACATTATTCACGAACCGTAGGGTGACACACTTAAGGGAAACCGACACCATTTGGAGAAAACGTGTTTTAGACGAATGAATTGCAAAGCGCTGGAATTATTTCAATAGACACCGAAACTATTTCGGGTGAAATTGCTGAAACTGATTCTGCATGTAATATTGAAATGTTGCAGGGGGTTCTATGTGAATGTTTGTTAATTAAAGTAATTAACAAAAATCTGAATAAAATTAATAAAAGAGTTTTATTAATGAGAGAGCATTAAATTTGGAGAAATTTAATGCATTTAAAGTGGAGACTTTTGTGGGGCCCCCGGATTAATCTTCCGAGAATCCCTGTTATGCATACAACCACGATCCCGTGATCAGTTAGTCGTGGCACATAACCGACAAGTATCAAAGTAGACATCCAATACATAATGAATACATGACATACCTTAATTTACATTATGGCTACATCGATCAACAACAGCGGTACTTCATTAAGCGTAGAGCCTGAGCCATGCCATACCCCACAGGCAACTGACTGGGAGAACGTCCTAGCTCGCATAGTCGCCATCGTCATCCTCTTCTTGATATCTGACCAAGTTAATAGCTAGGGACAATGCCAGTGAGTACTTTGAATGTACTCGCAAACCACCTCAAGAAAATAATAACAAGAGGATATGCAATAGGGTTGTGGTAGTAGGAGGGCTTTAAGAGAGGTTCTTTTCTCAAATAGTTTCTCTTGTAGATATAGCATCTACATATCTTTGTTGAAAACTTTTGTGAACTATTTTTGAAACCTTTTTGAAGAGTTTTGTAAACACTAGGATTGGGGTACCCATTTGTTCCCGTCTTCAGGTCGTCCCACGACCAAACTCATTTCTCCTCCTCCCGACCATCCCATGGTCGAAATCTTACTCCTTTATGACCATCCCATGGTCAAAACACTTCCAAAGCCATTTCTTTTCCAAAATCCTTTTTGAAAACAAAACCGGCACCGCTCTACAGAAGTTTGTCCAACCTGTCCATAACCGCGGACACGGCTATTCGAATAGATTTACACTCTGCAGAGGCTGTACACTTTACCCACACCATCCGGGTACACTACCCTGATCTACACCGATCGTGGCTCGAGTAACCGATCAAGACTCTCCAGGTGCCCACTCCAATATAAGTGCCTACCCTATGAGTGTTGTTCCCCTCAACACCGGGACGTCGGGTACCGAGGACCAACCGGAGCACTTTTTCCACTTCCCAAGTGAGCGCTTTCAATAAGGGGCTCATAGTAACGCGTGGAGACCAGCAGACCCTTCGTTCCTTCTCCTGGTCATTGTCTCACATGGACCGTTTGTCCAGAGAAGGCCCACCCTCCAAGGAGTTTCATCCCCTATAGTAGTTGCGAGGCAGCTTATACCAGAATAGACAAACATCAAATCCATCCCTGTCCCATTCTAGAGTAATGTGGTTGCACGGGTTAAGTTGTTATAGCTAAACTGCAAAGAACCGGGTGGGTTTTCATAAACCTTTGTCCTCCATCTTTCCTTCAGCATTTTGTAAAACAAAACCTTTTTATTTCTCAACATCTCCTGGGAGGTCCCACCTCACCATGGTTTTATCATAAAACATTTGGTAAAAACTTTTTCCGGGGTCTTCGCATCCTCTAGTTTTTGCTTCGGCTAAAACAGGGTCTCCAAAGGGTTATGATGATATACACCATCTATTCTACTAGGGACAAGTAGGTGTCACCAAGGGGGGTTGTACTTAATAGTACAAAAGTGTAATAGTTCGGAGGAGCCAAACCACTACCATATATACATCAACATATAGTAAAACAATGAAGTTTTAAATAAACAGTAGATAAAACATGCATAAGTAAAACTGTAGGACAAGGCTTATGAGAAAGAAGGTGGCTTGCCTGTGATCAGAAATATGGCAATATGTCCCTGGGCTTCTTCTTAGAATACCATAATACCAATAATAATTAACCACTTCTTCTGCTCTCCGATTTCATCGCAACTATCGTCGTCCAGACAGCACATGCCAGCAAACCAAACCACAAGGCATACAAGCATCATTACAATACAGCAAACAAACATACCACACATTACAAAAATTAGTAGGTTTTGGTAGATTGAGTGGGTTGTACTTGGAATTACTTTAATTGCCCTTGTGGTCTTTGTTTTATGATGCATTTGTCCAAATACCACCTGTTAAGGGGATTTAGAACTAGGCTTGGGTATGTATGAGATCAATATGGAAAGATGATACCAGCAGGTAGGTATTGACAAAATAAGGCCAACAAAAGTGGTTTCACTATTTTATCACTTTTCTTTAATTTCTTATGAATATTCTAGTGATAAAAGCTCTAGTTTTAGGAAATAATTCACCAGAAAAGTTCTGGAGCTCCAAAATTATTTCCTTGGATGGTTCAGTAGGGTTTTATGTTCTGATCCAAATAGAGTTGGAATCATGTCAAAATATTTACCAGAATGCCCTCAGGAAATTCCCAAAGGCAGTTCTGGAGGGTTTTTGTCTTTTTCACCAGATTTAATCTACAGTAGTGTTCGATAGGAAACCAATGCCACAAGGTACGTATTTTGAATACCTTTCTGTAGGAATTGGATTCACTCTTTTTGGAGTTGTCAAACTCTTGGAATGATTTATCTAGTGATAATACCACTTACTGAAGTATTTAATTCACTAAAATTCAACCGAGGGTCAATAAATCCTTATCTCCTGATTTTAGATAGGTATTGATGTACTACTTCTCTGGGAGTTGGAATTAGCCTAATAGGTTCTGTAAATATGCCTAGCAAATTTTTACAAGGCAGATATGAGGTTTATTTGTTAATTCCACAACTGTATACTTAGGACTTAAAATACTATGAGGCCAAGGTATAAGGCAAGGTATATTAGGTCCCTTTCAGAAGAAAGTGGAGCTACTCTGTTTGGACTTACTAAACTCTCTGAAGGATTTTTCTTGTGAAAAGGACACCTTTGGGTATTTAATTTACTAGGATTAATATAGACATTATTTTGGTCCACTTCTTGCACTGAATGATTAGGAAAAGATTCAGAAACCCTAGAAAATTTGTATCTAGGCATATAAACCTGTTTTCCATTTTCTTTGGGATTTAAGCCAATAGCCTAATTAGCAGATCCGGTGGAAAAACAAAAAGAAAAAGATAAAAGGGGGCGCCTGGGCTTGATCTGCGGACGAATGGGCCGAGCCAGGAGATTCAGCCCACGGGGGGCGACAACGCGCGCGGGAAGGTGGGTTCAAATCCCGCAAGGCAGGGCCCAGCGGTCAGCAGGGAGGCGGGGCGAAGGGGTATGGAGCGACGGGAGCCACTCGATTAGATCAAGATCGACGGCTCTCGGCCATCTTCCACCTCGCGGATAAGGCATCGGGGCAGGAACCCTAGGCGGCGTCTGGGCGGCGGTGGGGGCTTACCAGAGGGCTCGCCGGCGACCGTGGGGTGGCGGAGATGAAGCGGCGTGGCGTGACGACTCCGTGGATGGGCGGCAAGGTACAGTTCCGTGACGGGAGGTGGCTCGGGTGATGGAGGCCGAGGAGAGGTCGTCGGACCGCGCCGGTGAGGCCAGAAGGGGTGGTCCTGGTCAAAAGAAAGGCATGGTTAGATGCATACGGCCGAGGGGAGTCCGGTAGTAGCACATGCAGAGTGAGAGGACAAAGGGGGGAGCTTAGCTCTATACATGGGGGAGGCCGAAGCTTTTTCTTCTCTCTCTCTCTCGAGTAGCTCGGGGCAAGGGAGAGGGAGGGGAGGCTCTGGGAAGGTGAGGTGGAGTGTGAGGGGAGAAATGAGGGAGCATGAGAGAGTGGGTGGCCTCTGGCCCTTACAAACCGAAGGGGAGAGGTCCATGGTGACTTGTTCCATGGGGAGGACATGGAGGTGGCCACGCAGGGGATTTGTCGGGTTGGGCGGTGCTGAGGAGAGAGGTGGGGTGCTCTGGTCGTGCTGGAGCTCAGAGAGGGAGGGAGTGGCAGCTGCTGCAATTAATTGGCCTCACATGCTTGTCTCTCTCTCTCACTTCCAATCATAAGAGGACAAGGGAGGGGGAGCTACAGTGGTCATGCTACAGTGATGGTCGACCGGAGGAGGGATGGGTGCTGCACAAGCTTACTTGGTAAGGTTGGAGAGAGGGTTTGGTTTGGTTTTTGGTGCTAAAAGGATAATGTTCAAATCTGCCACAAATGATGATCAAGAGATATGTCTTGATTTTTGATCTTGACCAACTGATATAAGTATGCTGGTAGATGTGTAAGGTTAAAATGCATCTGTGAGATTTATTTTGGATTTTTCAGAGAATTCTAGATGCACTTTATATCAATTATTCAAAAAGTGCAGAAATGATTTCTAGAAGCTCATTTGATATTCTTAAATTGGAAAAGTGTGGTTTGTGGTGTAATATGGTGCTAGATACCAAAACACACTTTGGAGAATTTTCCTGGATTTTATTGAGATGGGAAAGTATTTTTGAGCTATTATTTCTTGTTTCTGCCATTTAAGAAAATGGACAAAAGAAATAATGAAGATCTTCAAAAATATTTATTTTTTAAGTGGGAATATGGGGTATGATATATGGACCTCAATTGATCCAAAAATTGGGGAAGTGTTTTGGCAAAAACCAAACTTTCCTTTATCGAAGAAGTGTTGGAGGTTTTGTCTATTAAAGGAATTAAATAGATTTGGAGCCATAATAATTATGGATAATATTTGATAAATCTTGATGATCAGCGTAGATGATGTAGACAAGGTGTAACAAGCATTTGCAACCTTGGGATTGGAGAATCCAAGTTGATTTTGGTGAAAACTAGAGATTTAAGGATCTTGGGTAAGATTGTTTTCATGCCACCAAAGCCTTGTTGGATCTTGGAGCTCCGATCTCCCCTTGGGGCATGGGATATCTTGATGGATAGACCAAGTGATGTACATCAACATGGTATAGAGGTTTGAGATTGATCTTCCTTGAGTTCAATAAGAATTGATTTCAAACTTTGAATAAAATAAGCTTGCCAAAGCAGATTATCAGATAGCCTTCAAAACCATGTGGGTTTAAGAAGTACCAAGACCCAATTGGATCAAGTGCAGTAGGTATTGGTAGAACTATATGGGTAGATCACAACCATGCAAAGAGTTGGTCAGTAGAAGGTTGGATGATGGTGTGAGCTTCTGTCAAAGTAGGCATGTTGATAAGATTTGCAGGAAAAGTTATTTTCTTGCCTGCAAAACCATCAAGAACAAGCGGGTTGGAGGATGATCTAACCAAGGAAAAGAGTGTGCCTTGGTATTCCTTAGGATGGTTAACAATATGGTTCAAGTGCATTACAAAAACTGCACAAGGGTTGAGAAAGGGAGACATCCAAAAAGGTGATGTTTGAACAGATTTTAGACTTGGCCAAATTTGGCAGATTTAGGGTTTTTGACTAGAATGTGGGTGGTGATGGTTTGATGGGTTGCAAGGTACCAAAACATCATCAAGTGGATGATGTTGAAGTGTATATTGAGTAGGAAGAATCCTTGCTTGATACTGGTCTTCATTGACTTGGAAGCTTCTAGAATTAGATCACTTCAGAGCTGATCTGGTTAAGGGTTTTAGATGATCACCTAGTATCTAGAGATCAGATCCAGATTGTATTATTGCTTAGGGTGTGGTGATTTGGAAACCTCTTGATCCTAGTGATGAGCTCCTAGAGTAGATCAAACTATCTCCTAAGTAGACAAATCAAGCAGCAAATCAAGGCAATTCATCAGACAGCAAATCAAGGCAACTCATCTTATAAACTAAGCAAACCTACTACTAGGGTTACCAACAAGCCTAGATCAAGGTAAGGATGGGTAATTTGGAAAGGTTGTGGTTTGGATAAGATGAGAGTCCTTGGTATCCAAGAGTAGAATTCAAAAGCTTTACAAGGAGGTTTTGGGAAACCTAGAGATAAGAATGGTTGAAGGTTCTGTCTATAAAACATAAGGAGATTATATTATATATCTCTCCATAGTTATTTCAGTAGAAGATACTAAAATAGTTGGTTTGCAAAGGCTTCTTGGCTCAGGTTTTGAGATGCCAGAACATTTGAGAGTATGTAAAATGAGCCAGGATAGTTTTGTTGAATAGTTTTTTTCAACTCAGGGTGAGGTAAGGAGTATCCTATGGTATACACTCATATGCACAAGTATAAACAAACAACAAGCAAACACTGCATCACTGAACAAGAAAAAGTTTTTGTTCCCCTGATTTTTACATTCTTGACAACAAATCAGGGTTGCTGAAATTGGGATGTTACAACTTTAAAAGGGAATGTTAAGGGACAAATTTATGTGGAGGGGCTTACCACCACATGAATGGGGGAGGTGAGGGGTCACCCCCCCCATGGGGCACCGGCCATGGGGAGGGGTACCCCCTCCTCCTATAAAAGTCCACCCCTCTCACCCTTCTTCCTTACACCTCCTCGTGAAGGATCTCTCTCTCCCTCTAGAATTTTTCCCCCATGGTCTCGGATTAGCGAGATACATGTTCCTGGTGGCATTTTGTTTGGAAGGAGTTGTTGCTTCCGCTGCATCGCTAGAGCGAGGAGGCGGAGGTTGTTCGGTGGCCTAACCGTGTGTGTGTGAGTGCAGATGCGCTGCTGGTTTGCGGTGCTAGGACTTCCACACGATCTTGAGTTCGGCAAGCGTACGACTACATCATCCACGAATTCCTACTCGTTAACAAAACTTTGTTGTCTTCGAGGGTAAGTTCTCCATGGATGTATATCCATCCGTTGCTTGTATCTAGTAGATAGATCTTGGCGTATAGTTCTCATCGTAGGAATTTTTTGTTTTCTATGCTGCGAACCCTTCACAATATAGGGTCCTTCCCATGGGGATTCGAGCTTAAGGTGCCCTTTTTGCTTCAGACGTAGGACAAGGTCTCCTTCGACGAAGGACCTTGGGTGCAGCCGTCGGCTATGGTAGTTGTGGAGGCTCTGGTGGTAAATCGTTGATCGTTCCACCGCGATTTCACATGCGTCATCGAGAAGGTCGACGAAATATTCGAGTACGGCCGTAGACTCATCCTCTCTATAAGTGACAACCCTTGGAACTTTGTAGCGCACTTATGTGGGTAGTACCACCTCAGCACCACGCACCATGAAGAATGGTGTGTAGCCCGTGGCACTGTTTAGAGTTGTGTGTAGGCTCCATAGTACAGAGGGCATCTCCTCAGCGTAGCAACCAGCTTCCTGCTCGAGTGGTCAAATAAGTATCTTCTTGATGCCATCTATGACTAATAATCCACCTTCAGGTTATCAATCCGAACCTCCTCCAGTATTAAGTTGCAAGCAACAGATAATTGCATTACGCATTGCATGTAAAGTAAACAATACGATTGTTCTATGAACAAAGGATTGTTGTTTTCTCCCTAGTAGGAACAGAACATCTAGTACCTTAGAGATATATGTCACTTCCCTAGATTACTAGAGGCATGAACCCACTATCGAGCATAAATACTCCCTCTTGGAGTAGCTAGCATCTACTCGGCCAAGATATCTACTAACAATGGAGAGCATGCAAGATCAGAAATAACAAAGACATGATAGAATCAATAATCAATCTGAAATAGCATCTCAATATCCATCGGATCCCCACAAACATAACATGTATGATTACGAATAGATGATCTTGATCATGAACGGAGCTCACAAGATCTAAACATGGTAGCACAAAGGAGAAGAACCAACCATCTAGCTACTACATGGACCCGTAGTCCAAGGATGAACTACTCACACATCACACCAGAGGCAGTCACGGTGATGAAGAAGGCCTCTAGGGTGAATTCTCCCCTCTGGCAGGGTGCTAGGAAGAGCTTCCGATCCCACCCGGTCTAGGGATGGAGATGACGGCGGCTATAGACACTTTCGTGGATTTTTGATCGGGTCCTTAGGGTTTCTGTATCGGAGGCAGCATATAGGTGAAAGGGGAGGCCGAGGGGGTGCCCTAGGCGGCCACACCACCCCCTGGCGTGGGACAGGCCTAGCCGCATGGCCAGGTGGTGTGGGCGGCCCCTGGCCCCTCTCTGTCTTGTATTCTGGCTCCGTGTCCCCCTCAGTGAAATACTGACTTTGGCTTTTGTCCTGTCCAATTTCGAGAATATTCATTTTCTGACTTTCCTAGAACCAAAAACAGCACAAAACAGGTAGCTGGCACTATGGCATCTTGTTAATAGGTTAGTCCAAGAAAGTGTATAAAAAGTACTCCAAAGTGTGGACAAAACATAAGAAAGTAGATAAAAACCAAGCATGGAATTATAGATATGTTTGTAACATATCAACATCCCCAAGCTTAACTCCTGCTCATCCTTGAGTAGGTAAGTGATAAAAAGAAAGAATAATTTTTGAGGTGACATGCACCATCATGAACTTGATCAAAGTATTTGTAAAACATTGATAGCTGGGATTATACTACTTCAACATAGCATGAAAGGTAAAGTGCTAACAATAAGACATTGCAACTATGTTGTAACATGAAAAGGCACAAACAAAAGATTCATGAATAACAATGCTTTGCAAGACGTTTGTTTGTTTCACATAAGGAAAAAATAGCATAGTGGCATTCAGCTTGTCCCTCATAGAGTAGCAAACATAAATGCATAGGATACCTTCAAAGATTATAAGGGTGACTAGATACAAATAGTTTGAGAACAAGCAATATCAAATTTGTGCATCAATCAACAAGTCTTGGGACAATGCACATAGAACTAAGAATGACCACTATGCTCTCTCAATAGGTGCAAAAAGATAGAAGGTGGAGACTCAACATAAAATTAAAAGAAAGGCCTTCATAGAAGGAAGCAGGGATTCAAGTTTCATAAAAAGCTTCCAAAAATTATGGTACTTATTAGCTTTCAGCTCTCATTGCCCCTATCATAAGCATCTTGAAGTGATTAAGGTTAAAGTGAACAAACTATGGAGTATATGCTTGACAAAGTATAAGTTGGAAATCTCATGTCCCTTGAATACGAGGGCCGCTCCTCATGCTACTCAAGTTTAGTTACTAGTAAGTTCTTGTCATAGTAAGTACATGTGTATCATAGAGAACCACCAACGAGGTACCCCTTGCCCGATGATACGGAAGAATCCCCATATCAAAATGACAAGGCAAGTAGACAACGAGCATCTCAGCAATCTTCTTATTTACCATGGGAAAATGGTGCTTTTTTCTCTCTTTCCTCTTTTCTCATATCTCTATTTTTTCTTTTTCTCTTTTTCTCAACCTCTATCTCTTTTTTTATAAGAAGAAAGCTTCATAGATTCCTCATTATGGTTACGCTGCAGGATTCCACCATGATTAGGCATGGATTAGACCGGCGGCCCATGCGTTTCTCTAACACACAGATATAACTCCATGGACTTACAAGCTCCCCTTTCATTTCACACAGACGACATCCATAGACAAAAGAGCATGATATCAACTAGGTACAAAGTACAAGTTCAATGTTGAAAGCGTTCCCCATGACAGCATGGTTTTTTTAATCCCCAACATATAAGTGCAAGCATATACAACGTAGACTACACAATGGTTCAAGTTTATTAAGGGCAAGAAAAGTAAAGCGTGCCATCAAGTTCGTGAGAGCTTTAATCACTAGTTTTCTCATAACAAGTTTAATTCGGAAGGTAGATAAAAACATGAATATACTTGGAATAGAAAATGCTAATAGGTAGGTATGGTGGACTCTTTGGAATAACATGGTTTTATTTGAGGTTGGATGCATGAGTGGAACTCATACTTGGTTATGGAGGCTAGCAAAAGACTGGGAGCGACCAACTAAGAGAGAAATAATGGCCATACTCATGCAGAGCGACAAAACATTATTAGTTTGAGCATAAAGTGTTATTACATGTCGAAAACTAAAGGATCATAAAGGCTATGGTGACTTGGGATAGTCATAACATGGTGTGAGCATGCGCCAAGTCAACCCAAATAAAGCATCAAAGGAGAATACCACAATACTATGCTTTAATATGCTAAAACAACGCATGATTCTTTCAAGGCACATTAATCAATCTCAATTGTTTATAACATGTCATGCTACAGCAAAGATCACTAAGCATAAAGCCAAAACAATATCAAGCATGGCATGACAAAGCATAGGACACAGTCAAAACAAGCTCTCTTTACCACTTAAGCATGAACTTTTCCTACTCTTTTCCAAACCAAACCAAACTATTTGAAAACTAATGTATGAAAGAGAGGGTCCAACCAATTTATTCAAGCAAACTAAGAAAACCAAGCAAACGAGAGAGCAAAAACAAATACGCTCCAACAACAACTCAACTTGTGCATGAAACAATAAAAATGAAGTGTTTGGAAGAACCTGAGATTTTTATTGATGAAGAAGGGGATGCCTTGGGCATCCCCAAGCTTTGACGCTTTTACTTATTGAATATTTCTTGGGGTGACACGTGTGGAATCCCCAAGCTTGAGCTTTAGTCCATTCTTCATCCGATTACATCATTCACTCCATACACCTGAAATTTTTCCTTCATACAAAACTTCACACAATCTTTATTAGCAACATTAGTGCACTCAAGATAATAAGTCTTTGGGTTCAGTTTCAACACCATAAAACTTCCATTAAAACACAAGCTACTGTAGTACTTCCCTCAAAAATCTCAATTCCCCAAAGAGAAGTCAAAACGGAACCAACAAGAAGCAAATGCAAATAATGGCAGAAATCTGTCAAAACAGACCAGCAGGTAAAAACCATTTTTTTCGAAGACCTTATGTTGCTTAAATCGAAAAGTGTTGAACTAAAGAAAGTTAGATAACAACCTGGGGCAGAAGCACAAATATTCATGCCTCAAAACAACGTACAGATATTTTAAACGAATTTTTACAGTGAAGCACAAAAATCTGTTTCGGGACATCAACCTTCCGAAGCATTACTTCTCTCTCATTAGGGGTTACTCTTGGCACAAAAAGCAAATAAAAAAGGATAAGGAGCGGTTATTACAGAGGTAATAACTTCCAAGACTCATCTAATAATTTTGGGTTATCTCCCAATAAGTACTTTTTTTTAATGCCTTTAAGTTAGGCATAATAATTTTTATGATGCTCACATAAGAAATATGAATTGAAGTAAAAGAGAGCATCAAGAAGAAAATTCGAAACACATTTAAGTCTAACCCACTTCCTATGAATAGTAAACTTATATGCAAATAAATTCACAAAGAACAAAGTGATAGGCATAGGAAGATAAAACGAGAGCAACTTCAAACCTTTCATCAAATAGAGAGGTGTTTCAGTACCATGAAAACTTTTACAACCATATTTTCCTCTCTCATAGTTATTTTCAGTAGCCTCATGAATGAACTCAACAATATAACTATCACATAAAGCATGCTTTTCATGATCTACAAACACATAATTTTTATCCAGCTCAAAAATAGTGGGATTAAAACCTTCAAACCCACTTTTAACAATTTTTTAACAAGATGACTGATCAATCTTATTTTTAATAGTAGTACAATCAATATTATCAACCAATATAGGACCATCATCTAGATATTTATTATAAACATTTTCAAAAGAATCAACATGGACATAACATTCATCCTCCCTTGGTAAGCATGGGGGACAATCAAATAATGTAAGGGATAAAGAGTTACTCTCATTAAAAGGTAAGAATGGATAGATCCATTCTTCCTCCTCTTGATCATCACTCTCCTCCTCTTTTTCATCCAATGAGCTTCTGGTTTCAGTAACTTCTTCTTCCATAGGCTCCTGCAAGGCATTAGTCTCTTCCGCTGGTGGAGAGCATCTATATTCAAGAATATAGCCATTTTCTTCCTTCTAATTATCTAAGAAAAATTTAAGTATATCATAAACCTCATATTTATAAGGTGCATCATCAGTATTTTCAAGTAAATAAGCAAGTTCGAATGCACCCTTCCAAGCAATAAATTCTTCAATTTGTTCCACATCATAAAAGTCATAATTTCCCTTAACATAAGAAGATATGGTAACATCATCATTATAGTCACATTGAAAAGGGAGGTGTTTATACCTCTTACAGCAACAAGATTTATCAAAGCAATAAGTAACATTATAAGTAAAGCACATGTTTCTAGCAATGGTATACACTTTATTAATTTGTTCCCATAAGTGTTTCCCTTTTTGTAACAAGCGGTGTTCCTTATAAAAATATTTTTGTTCTTTCATGAACCCACCTTGCAAATAAGATTCAGTTTCAAAGAAACCAATCATTGATAGAAAGCATGATAAAGCAAGACAATAAAAGACCAACGAAAATAACAACTATAGTAGAAAATAATTTTTTTGTATTTTTGATAAAAAGAAGCAAGCAAACAAAGCAGAAATAAACTAAGCAAAACAAATAAAACAAAGTAAAGAGATTGGTCATGAGGGGATCCCCTTGTGAAGATGTCCTTGACTCCCCGGCAATGGCGCCAGAAAAAAGCTGCTTGTTGGCCCAAAATATATCGAGCTCGTTGGGGAACCCCAAGAGGAAGGTATGATGAGCACAGCAGCAAGTTTTCCCTCAGTTATGAAACCAAGGTTATCGAACCAGTAGGAGCAAGGAAACACCTCCAAGGTGTTGTTTCCAACTTGGAATCATGCACAACACAACCACAGAACTTTGCCCCCAACTTACAGTGACGTTGTCAATCTCACCGGTTTTGCTGAAAACAAAATATTAAACGTATTGTGTGAAAGAAAGTAAAAGCTTGCAGAAAGTAAACTGAAAACAGTAAACAGTTGTAGAATGATGGTAAAAGAAAGGACCGGGGTCCATAGTTCACTAGTGGTGGTTCTCCTTAAGATAGATGACATGTTGGGTGAACCAATTATAGTGGGGCAATTGACAAACATCGAGAAAGCATACATGCATATACTAATCATCTTGACACCTATGAGATTTGATTGGGCATTACAACATTATACATAGACCATAATCCAGCTGCATCTATGACTAATAATCCACCTTCAGGTTATCAATCCGAACCCCCTCCAGTATTAAGTTCCAAGCAATAGATAATTGCATTACTCATTACGTGTAAAGTAAAAAATACGATTGTTCTATGAACAAAGGATTGCTGTTTTCACCCTAGTAGAAACAACACATCGAGTACCTTCGAGATTTCTGTCACTTCCCCAGATTACTAGAGGCATGAACTCACTATCGAGCATAAATACTCTCTCTAGGAGTTGCTAGCATCTACTCGGCCAAGATATCTACTAACAACGGAGAGCATTCAAGATCACAAATAACAAAGACTTGATAGAATCAATAATCAATCTGAAATAGCATCTCAATAACCATCGGATCCCCGCAAACACAACATGTATGATTACAAATAGATGATCTTGATCATGAACGGAGCTCACAAGATCTAAACATGGTAGCACAAAGGAGAAGAACCAACCATCTAGCTACTACATGGACCCGTAGTCCAAGGATGAACTACTCACGCATCACACCGGAGGCAGTCATGGCGATGAAGAAGGCCTCCCGGGTGAATTCTCCCCTCCGGCAGGGTGCCGGGAAGAGCTTCAGATCCCTCCCAACCTAGGGATGGAGATGACGGTGGCTACATACTATTTCGTGGATTTTTGATTGGGTCCTTAGGGTTTCTCTATTGGAGACATATTATAGGCGAAAGGGGAGGCCGAGGGGGTGCCCTAGGCGGCCAGGTGGGCGCAGGTCAGGCCTGGCCGCACGGCCAGGTGGTGTGGGCGGCCCCTGGCCCCTCTTCGTCTCATATTCTGGCTCCGTGTCCCCCTCGGTGAAATACTTACTTTGGCTTTTGTCCCGTCCAATTCCGAGAATATTCATTTTCTGACTTTCCTGGAACCAAAAACAGCAGAAAATAGACAGCTGGCACTATGGCATCTTGTTAATAGGTTAGTCCAAGAAAGTGTATAAAAAGTACTCCAAAGTGTGGACAAAACATAAGAAAGTAGATAAAAATCAAGAATGGAACATCAAAAATTATAGATATGTTTGCAACGTATCACTTGCCGACCATGTCGAGCCCCCATTGCACAAAGGGCCAAGCCACAAGTATTGGCCTGAGTTATGCGCCTAGTGCGTGTGGCTTGTCACGAATCTCTGATAGGCGTTACACTTCTCGACGATGTCCTTGGCATCGCCCATTGCGGTTGGCCAATATAAACCAGCTCGTAGATCCTTAGCGACAAGAGCGCGACTGCCAGCATGATGTCCGTAGTCCCCTCATGTATATCCAGGAGGATACTCCTTCCGTCGATGTTGGTGACGCATCGCTGGAGGACGCCCGTGATGCTGTGCTTGTACAGTTTGCTGTTGATAATGGTAAAGGCCTTGGAGCGGCGAGGGATGTGTCGCACGTCCGTCGGGTTGTCCGGCAGCCGTTTGGTGAGCAAGTACATGATGTACGGCTGTGTCTAGGATGGCTCGATGAGCATGACCTCCATAGCGCCTTCGAGTGGGGGGTCTGCCTCAGCAGGCATTGCATCTTCTTCGGGTGGTGCGACCCTCGAGTGTGTTGTTACTTCTAATGCTCAGGTGCTCGGTTTCACCTTGATAGATCTCTCACAGATTTTCTCCAGGAACACGCCTGGTGGCACTAGCGCGTAGGTGGAGCCTATGTTGGCGAGCATGTCCGCCTCCTCATTGCTTCCACGGCCTACATGCTGCAGCTCACAGCCGTCGAAGTCTCCTTCGAGTGCATTGTAGAGGTCCCGATACGCAACCATGTTGTCACTCAGAGCATCGCACATGTTCATGGTTTGCTGGACCACAAGGTTGGAATCTCTGTAGATGATGAGTCACGTGGCGCCACATGCCTTGGCCATCCGCATCCCGTGAATTAGCACTCGTATTCTGCCTCGTTGTTGGATGCGTGGAACTTCATCTGTAGGATGTATCACATCTTGACATCAGGATGACGCCTGCGCCAACTCCTTCCTTGCGTTTGGATCCGTTGAAATTCATTGTCCAAAGGTTGAACATATCTGGTGTGTCAGGGAGCTAGTTCTCCATCTAGTGGACGAGGAATTCCGGTAGGGCCTGCGACTTGATCGCTACTTGCCGCTTGTATGTGATGTCTCGCGGGGACAGATCGATGCCCCATAGGGCGACCCGCCCCGTAGCATCGAGGTTATTGAGGATGTGGTTCAGCGGGGCGTTATTCACCATGACTATGGGGTTCTCCTGAAAGTAGTGGCACAGTCGCCGTGTTGTCATGAAGACACCATAGGCCAACTTCTGGTAATGCAGGTACTGCTGCTTTGTTGGTGTCAATACCTTGCGGAGGTAATATACTAGGCGATGCACCCCATGGATCTTGTTCTATTCGGCTCATTCTACCACCAGCACGGTACTAACCACTTGGTTGGTTGCTGAGATGTATAGCAACATTGGCTCCTTTTCCCTGGGGGTCACCAGCACAGGCGAGGTGGAGAGCAGGCACATGAGGTCATCGAATGCCACTTGCGCCTCATCCGTCCACTCGAATTTCTCAGTTTTGCGGAGGAGTTGGTAGAAAGGTAGTGCCTTCTCGCCCATTCGACTGATGATCAGCTAAGCACCGTGATTCGCCCAGCCATATGCTGGACGCCTTTGACGTTCTTTGGCTTCTCCATGGCCAGTATGGCCCTAATCTTGTTCGGGTTAGCCTCGATTCCCTTGGTGGATATGAGGTTCCCGAGTAATTTCCCAGATGGCACACCAAAGGCGCACTTCTCCGGATTCAGCTTGATCTGATAGCGATCGAGGTTGTCGAAGGTCTTGCGGAGATCATCAATGAGTCTAGCTTCTTCCTTGGTCTTGACAACAATGTCATTGACATAAACCTGGATGTTTCGACCGAGCTGGTTTTTGCGGAATGCCTGCATACACTGTTGATAGGTGGCTCCTGTGTTCTTTAGCCCGAAGGGCATCGTGATGTAGCAGTAAATGCGAAAAGGCACGATGAAGGTTGTCTTTTCCTGGTCCCCTTCCTTCATTTGGATCTGGTGATAGCCTAAGTAGGCGTCGAGGAAGTAGAGGCGTTCACATCCCGTGGTGGAGTCGATTATCTGATCGATCCGTGGTAATGGGATGTGGTCCTTCGAGAAGTGCTTGTTGAGGGAGGTGAAGTCCACACACATCCGCGGGATATCCGTGTCCTTTTTGGGAACAAGCATGGGGTTAGCTACCCAGGTGCCTTCCTTGATTTCGCATATAAAATCGGTGTCGAGGAGTCTATTGACTTCCATGCCAACCGCCTTTGCCCTTGGTTCTGACAGTCGATGCATCGACTGCTTGACTGGTTTTGCATCTAGATTCATGTTGAGTGTGTGCTCGACAAATTCCCTGGGAATTCCTGGCATGTGCGCAGGACACGAGGCGAATATTTTCCAGCACTCACGGAGGAACTCGACGAGCGCGAGTTCCTATGCGGGACTCGGATTGTTGGCGATGAGGGTCGTCTTGGTCGGGTCCATGGGGTGGACCTAGACCACCTTGGTGGTCACCGACAAGTCGAAGGATTGATCGGGTGCGTTCTGCTTGCTCACAGGAGGAAGACCGTTGTCAGTCGACTCCTTGAGTCTCGCCAGTTCTTCTTGCATACCGAAGGATTGGGAGATTCTTTTGAATTCCATGTCGCAGCTATCGGACTTGGTTAAGATTTCATTCATGGTGATAATGTCATTTGGTCCTGGCACCTCCATTTGCAGGTATGCATAGTGCAGGACCGCCATGAACCTCGCGAATGCGACACGTCCGAGGATGGTGTGTGATGGCTCAGTGTTGATGTAGAGCTCGTTGGGAACCCAAAGAGGTAGGTATGATGAGCACAACAGCAAGTTTCCCTCAGTTATGAAACCAAGGTTTAATCGAACTAGTAGGAGCAAGGAAACACCCCAAAGGTGTTGCTAGCTGAGCCTTCGCAGGGCGCACTACCGGTGCTAGTAGCAACGTGGAGACCTGCACAACACAACCATAGAACTTTTTCCCCAACTTGCGATGAGGTTGTCAATCTCACCATGTTTTGCAGAAAACAAAGGATTAAACGTATCGAATGGAAACAAAGTAAAAGTTTGCAGAAACTAAACACAAAGCAGTAAACAGTTTGTAGATTCTATGTAAAAGAAAAAGGACCGGGATCCATAGTTCACTAGAGGTGGCTCTCCTTGATAGATAACATGCTGGGTGAACAAATTACAGCAGGGCAATTGACAAACATCGAGAAAGCAATACATGAATATACTAATCATCTTGACTCCTTTGGAACTTGATTGGGCATTACAACATTATACATAGACCGCCATCCAACTGCATCTATGACTAATAATCCACCTTCAGGTTATCATCCGAACCCCCTCCAGTATTAATTTGCAAGCAACAGATTATTGCTTTACGAATTGCGTGTAATGTAAACAATACGATTGTTCTATGAACAAAGGATTGTTGTTTTCTCCCTAGTAGCAACAGCACATCTGGTACCTTAGAGATTTCTGTCACTTCCCCAGATTACCAAAGGCATGAACCCACTATCGAGCATAAATACTAACTCTTGGAGTTGCTAGCATCTACTTGGCCAAGATAGCTACTAACAATGGAAAGCATGCAAGATCACAAATAACAAAGACATGATAGAATCAATAATCAATCTGAAACAGCATCTCAATATCCATCAGATCCCCGCAAACACAACATGTAAGAATACAAATAGATGATCTTGATCATGAATGGAGCTCACAAGATCTAAACATGAAAGCACAAAGGAGGAGAACCAGCCATCTAGCTACTACATGGATCTGTAGTCCAAGGATGAACTACTCATGCATCACACCGGAGGCTTGCATGGTGATGAAGAAGGCCTCCAGGGTGAATTCCCCTCTCTGGCAGGGTGCCGGGAAGAGCTTTAGATCCCTCCCGATCTAGGGATGGATATGACGGCGGATACAAACTTTCGTGGATTTTTGATCGGGTACTTAGGTTTTCTTCCCGAGGGCATCTTATAGGCGGAAGGAGAGGCCGAGGGGGTGTTGGGGTCGGCCAGACCACCGCCTGGCGCGGGCCAGGCCTAGCGGCGCGGCCAGGTGGTGTGGCTGGCCCCCAGCCCTTCTCCGTCTCGTATTCTGGCATCTGATGACTTCCGGAAAAATAGGCACTTTGGCTTTTGTCCTGTCCAATTCCGAGAATATTCATTTTCTGACTTTCCTAGAACCAAAAACAGCAGAAAACAGGCAGCTGGCACTATGGCTCTTGTTAATAGGTTAGTCCAAGAAAGCATATGAAAAGTACTCCAAAGTGTGGACAAAACACAAGTGAGTGGATAAAACCAAGCATGGAACATCAAAAATTATAGATACATTTGCAATGTATCAGCATCCCCAAGATTAAATCCTGCTCGTCCTCGAGTAGGTAAGTGATAAAAAGAAAGAATAATTTTTGAGGTGACATGCACCATCAAAGACCTGATCAAACTATTACTAAAACATTCAAAGCTGGGATCATAGTACTTCAATCATAACATGAAAGACAAAGTTCTAGCAATAAGACAAAGAAACTATGATGCAACATGAAAAGGCACAAACAAAAGATTCATGAATAACAATGCTTTGCAAGACGTTTGTTTGTTTCACATAATGAAAACATAGCATAATAGTATTCAGCTTGTCCCTCATAGAGTAGCAAATATAAATGCATAGACACCTTCAAAGTTCATAAGAGTGACTAGATACAAATAGTTTAAAACAAGCAATATCAGGATATGCATCAATCAACTAGTCTTGGGACAATGCACATAGAACTAAGAATGGCCACTATGCTCTCAAAGTAGGTGTAGAAAAGTAGAAGGTGGAGACTCAATATAATGGTGGAAGAAAGGCCTTTATAAAAGGAAGTAGGGATTCAAGTCTCATAAAGAGCTTCCAAAAATTATGGTACTTATAGCTTTCAGCTCTCATTTCCCCTATCATAAGCATCTTAAAGGTGATTAAGGTTAAAGTGACACAACTAAGAGGATATGCTTGACAAGTTATAAACCGAAATCTCATGTCCCTTACTTACGAAGACCGAACCTCATGCTACTCAACTTTAGTCATGAGTAAGCTCTTGTCATTTTAAGTACATGTGTATCATAAAGAACCGCCAACGGGGTACCCCTTGCACATGATACAGGAGATATCCCATAATCAAAATAACAAGGCAAGCAGACAATGAGCATCTCAGCGATCTTTTTATTTGCTATTTGCATAGGTTTTTATTTAGGATGCTTCATAGAGTGCTCATTATAGTAGTGCTGCAAGTTTCCACCATGATTAGGCATGGCTTAGGCTAGCGGCCCAGGCGTTTCTCTAACACACATACAAACTCCATGATCTTACAAGTTCCACTTTTATTTCACACCACTGGGATCCATAAGCAAAAGAACATGACATCAACGGGGTACAAAGTACAAGTGCAATGTTGAAAGCGTTCCCCATGATACATGGTTCTGCTAATTTCAACTTATAAAGTGCAAAGAAGGATGCTTCATAGAAGTTTATTAGAAGTTTATTAGATGCAAAAAAGTAAAGTGTGCCAACAAGTTCGTGAGAGCTTTAATCACTAGTTTTCTCATAACAAGTTTAATTTGGAAGGTAAACAAAAGCATGAATATACTTGGAATAGAATAAGCTAGTAGGTAGGTATGGTGGACTCTTTGGAATAACTTGGTTTAGGGAGTTGGATGCATGAGTGGAACTCATACTTGGTTATGGAGGCTAGCAAAAGACTGGGAGCGACAAACTAAGAGAGCAATAATGGACATAATCATGCAGAGCGACAAAACATCATTGATCAAAGCATAAAGTGATACTACAGGTTGAAAACTAAAGGATCATAAAGGCTATGGTGACTTGAGATAGTCATAACATGGTGTGAGCATGTGCCAAGTCAACCCAAATAAAGCATCAAAGGAGAATACCACTATACTATGCTTTAATATGTTAAAACAACGCATGATTCATCCAAGGCACATTAAGAAATCTCAATTGTTTATATCAAGTCATGCTACAGCAAAGAATACTAAGCATAAAGCCAAAACAATATCAAGCATGGCATGACAGAGCATAGGCCACAGTAAAAAACAAGCTCTTTTTACCACATAAGCATGAACTTTCCTACTCTTTTCCAAACCAAACCAAACTATTTGCAAACCAATGTATGAAAGAGGGGGTCCAACCAATTTATTCAGAAAACTAAGCAAACAAAAGCAAACGAAAACGAAAAAGAAGATGCTCCAAGAACAACGCAACTGTGCATGAAACAATAAAAATGAAGCGTTTGGAAGAAACCTGGGATTTTTATTGATGAAGAAGGGGATGCCTTGGGCATCCCCAAGCTTTGACGCTTGTACTTCTTGGATATTTCTTGGGGTGACACGCATGGCATCCCCAAGCTTGAGCTTTAGTCCATCCATCATCTCATTACTCATTCCTTCCATACACCTAAAAAATTTCCTTCATACAAAACTTCACACAATCTTTATTAGCAACATTAGTGCACTCAAGATAAATAAGTCTTAAGATTCAGTTTTAACACCAAATAAACTTCTATTAGAAAACTAGCTACTGTAGCACTTCCCTCAAAAAGCTCAATTCCCCAAAAGAACTCAAAAAGGAACCAACAAGAAGCAAATGCAGAAATCTGTCAAAACAGACCAGCACGTAAAGACGAATTTTTTCCAAGACCTTGTGTTCCTCAAATCAAAAAGTGTTGAACTAACGAAAGTTAGATAACAACCTGGGGCAGAAGCACCAAAATTCACGCCTCAAAAAGACGTTCAGAGATTTTACACAAATTTTTACGGTAAAGCACAGAAATCTGTTTCGGGACAGCAACTTTCCCAATCATTAATTCTCTCTTATTAGAGGTTACTCTTGGCACAAAAAGCAAATAAAAAGGATAAGGAGCGGTTATTACTGAAGTAATAACTTCCAAGACTCATCTAAAACCTTTGGGTTTACTAAACTCTCTTATGGATTTTTCTTGTGAAAAGGACACCTTTGTGTATTTAATTTACTAGGATTAATATAGACATTATTTTGGTCAACTTCTTGCACTATATGATTAGGAAAACATTCAAAAACCCTAGAAAATTTGTATCTAGGCATATAAACCTGTTTTCCATTTTCTTTGGGATTTAAACCAACAGCCTAATTAGCAGATATGGTGGAAAAACAAAAAGAAAAAGATAAAAGGGGGCGCCTGGGCTTGATCTGCGGAGGAATGGGCCGAGCCAGGAGATTCGGCCCACGGGGGGCGACGGCGCGCGCGGAAGGCGGGTTCAAATCCTACAGGGCGGGGCCCAGCGGTCAGCGGGGCGCAGGGGTATGGAGTGACGGGAGCCGCTCGATTAGATCGAGATCGACGGCTCCCGGCCGTCTTCCACCTCGCGGACAGGACACTAGGGCAGGAACCCTAGGAGGCGTCTGGGCGGTGGTGGGGGCTTACCAGAGGGCTCGCCGGTGACCGTGGGGTGGCGGAGATGAAGCGGTGTGGCGCGACGACTCCGAGTATGGGCGACAAGGTACAGTTCCGCGACGGGAGGTGGCTTGGGCGAAGGAGGCCAAGGTGAGGTCATCGGACCACGCCGGTGAGGCCAAAAGGGGTGGTCCTGGTCAAAAAAAGGCATGGTTAGATGCATACGACCAAGGGGAGTCCGGTAATAGCATATGCAAAGTGAGAGGACAGAGGGGGGGAAGCTTAGCTCTATAGATGGGGGAGGCAGAAGCTTTTTCTTCTCTCTCTTGAGCAGCTCGGAGCAAGGGAGAGGGAGGGGAGGCTCTAGGAGGTGACGTGGAGTGTGAGGGGGAGAAATGAGGGAGCAGGAGAGAGTCGGTGGCCTCTGGCCCTTATAAACCGAAGGGGAGAGGTCCATGGTGGACTTGTTCCATGGGGAGGTCATGGAGGTGGCCAGGCAGGGGATTGGTCGGGTTGGGCAGTGCTGAGGAGATCTACAAGAAATGTGTTAACTTGTGACCTTCTCATAGTGACGGGAAATGAAATCGTCATAGATTTATGAAGATTTGGCACAAGAGGGTGATGTGCGGTTTGTAGAGGTCAAAATCC
The DNA here is from genome assembly GCA_910589775.1 of Avena eriantha. Classification (NCBI taxonomy): domain Eukaryota; kingdom Viridiplantae; phylum Streptophyta; class Magnoliopsida; order Poales; family Poaceae; genus Avena; species Avena eriantha. The sequence continues at coordinate 203,265,252 of OU342742.1, forward strand.
TATAGAAACACAAATCGTCGTAATTGCAGCAATCGTCATAACCTCTAAGATAGAGCTTGGAGCCTTATTTATACCCTGTTATGACCAATTTAAATCGTCATATCGTCTAAAATATAATACATTGAACTGACTGGATAGCCACATCAGCAATTATGCCTACGTGGCATGTCTATATACCAATTTTTGTGCATGTGTATGTACGTGTATGAACATACATCTACTGACATGGAGGAGTTTTTTTACTTTCTGAATAGTAGGCAAAAAAGAAGACACCAAAGCTCGAACCTGAGAGCTCTCGACCACTCTGCAGTAAACTGAACCACCACGTCACACCATTATTGGTGCTATAAATCCGTGAAGTTCTCATATTATCTGATATGCAGGAGTTTTTTTGACTTTGTGAATACTAGCAAAAAATGGAGACGACGGGACTCGAACCCCCGACCAGCAGCACAACACCAACCTTGCTGACCACCACGCCTGGAAAATTTTGGTGTCCAATACCTGCGCTGACGACTTTTCTATATGTTCTTCACATCGGCCGGCCTCAATGGACCGATCTCATTTTTTTTCTCACAGTTGGGCCTAGGCCATAGCGGAAGGAGCCCATAACGCTCTTTAGCTTTTGCAGCACAAGTAGAGAATTAATATTGAGGACAAATATGGCCCATAGATACTTTAGTCGTAATACGTTTTATTTTTTTCAAACTTTAAAAGGTTTTGAGTAATTTTATCGTGCATTTTGCATACGATCTCGGATTGAGGTGAACCAAAAATCAATTTGGTTCATCTCGATGATATAAAATCTACGGTGTTGGTGAATTCTTATGTTTACATTGTTTGGTTGAATTTTATTTATTATTTCTTGTGTTGATTTAAAAATCTGGTCAGAACAGCGGGCATGATCATTCATAGGTAAGGGTTGACCCTCGCTGAACTTGGATTGGATCTCTGATGAAATAGAATATTATGAACCTAAAAATGATTTTTTCGAAAAATCACGATCATTAAAATCATGTACATATAGTTCAAATCGGACCCACTTCCTGCCGATTCGGTAGAAATTTGTCTTTTTCACGAGAGATGGACGGATAGGTTTGAGATACCCCGGATGGGACACTGTGCATTTAAGGTAATCTAGTATTTTTGAAAAATGGGGTGGTATCATTTTAAAACTTTCATTTGGTGGTTGCTTCACAAAATGCCCCGTTTTTTGCGCTTAGAAAATGAAAAATGGCTTTTCCGTGCGACGAAAATTAAAACTTACTCCTACAATATTGTTTGCCATCCCAAGATGCACATGCATGCACAATATGGGAATATTATCACAAACTATGTCGTGATTCTGGCCATAACACTGGTTGTTTGGCTTGAAAGTCATGAAACCTCGAACATGATAAATCATTTATGTGAATAATTTTTCAAGATGCAATCAATATACCAATGGTATTTTTCTTTGCAAATATGTCACATAATATGACAACACGCGAAGGATTTACATTGTTCGGACAGTTTTTTAATTTCTTATGCGTGTTTCAATATTTTCCTATTTGAAAATATGGTCAAAACGGCGGGCGTGAAGATAGGGAATAAGCCTTACTAAACTTGCATTGGATCTCTGAAGAAATATTATAATGTGAGTCTAAAACTCATTTTTTCAAAAAATAATGGGCATCAGATCATGTACCTTTAGTTCAAATCGGACCCACTTAATACAGATTCGGCAGTAATTTGTCTTTTTCGTCAGGGGTGGATGGAAAGGTTTGTGATACCCTGATTGGGACATTTGTCCATGTAAGTTGGCCTATTATTTTTTTTAAATTGTATGATATCATTTTGAAACTTTCATTTGGTGGTTGCTTCACAAAACAACCCATTTTTTGCGCTCGGAATATGGAAAATGGTTTTTCTATGCGACAAAAAAGAAAACTTCCTCCTGCAATATTGTTCGCCATCCCATAATACGTATGAGTGCATAATATGAGGACATTATCACAAACTATTCCGCGATTCGGGCCATAACTGTCTCAAGCCCTCTTTTTGGCACTTAGAAAATGGAAAATAGTCTACAACCAATCAAATCAAAGCAAATCACCTCCCATAGATCGTCCATTCTTGTTTAATCTAAACCATTCACTGCCCATCAAACGGCTAGTCTCTCAGTGAAGAAAACACACATCCCACCGTGCCTGCTGCATCACCAAGTCCCCACTCCCCAGCCCCGCGCAACCACCTACCTCCCTCCACATCCACAGATCATAGAAACCCTAGGCCTCTCCTCCCCTCCACCGCCGCCACCACCTCGCAGCAGATCCCCTCATGCCCACCTCCTGCTGCTCTGGTGACCACCTCGCAGCAGATCCCCACTATCGCTCCGATGCCTACCTCCCTGTTCTCATAGCCTCTCTCCCACCTTGCAACAGAGACAATCCGCCATGGTCGCCGTTGCGTCTAATCTGGGGAGCAAAGGAGGCGCTGGACCGCGGGTATCTTCAACTTCATCGACTAGACTGTGCGTTTCCTCATCCTCTCGTCCACCACCGGCATCGAGGGCCAGCAGGAGGATGCTGTCGTGGCGCCGCCGCCGTCCATCCTCCTCGTTCTCCGGCCAAGGGCACCGCCGTAGGACGCCGCGGATCTCGAGCCTTGCTAGGTCACTGTGGTGGAAGGCGGACATGCCCAACGGTGCTCGAAAGTATGGCCGCCTCCATGACTTCGCGTGAGGTCCAGATCCAGAGCCAATAAGCCATCACCCTGTGAATCCCTTCCTCTCATATCCCCAAAGTCCCCTTCCTCCATGCGTCTGCCCTGCTGATTACTTCGTCGTCTGGTCTCCCTAGCAAACCATAGCAAGGTGTGCTCCCATGGGCGAAACCCTAGGAAGACGAGCGGGAGTTGGAGCCCCGCATGGATCTGGCGCCCCCAACCTCCGGCCTTCTGCACCTCCGCGCATGCCTCGTGCAGTCCGGCCGCCGTCGACAGCCCCTGGATCCCCTTCCACAGGCTACGCCTCGTCACTGCATTGGTCGGCTCCTCCATCTCCCTCAAGCAAAGGTAAACATCACCGCGTTGGCCGTCTGTTTTACTAGTATGGTGATGCTCTAGGTTGTTAGATTAGTTCCTGCTGAATGTTTTGGAATCGGGTATCGACGATGAATAGGTAGAAAGGGATACAAGCAATCGTGTTCCTGTTATTACTATTTCTAGATCTGTGATTGCACAAAAAAACTCATATGATTGCCAATTTATGCCTGGCAGCTAGCAATTGGTCTATTTAGGAGCTATTAGTACCATAATTCGTAGGAATGGCCGATGACCTCTATTCTAGCACTCTTGTACTACTAGCTTTAGCTAAGATTTGATACGGATTAGTTCCTAATTATGTATATATCCTTATGCATGTATGTAGATGAACAAATAAGAGAAATGACATCCCCTATTAAGTATTGCCATGGATGCATGTATACTGATTCCTAGTCACATACACCTTGTATGGTCATGGATTTGTTGATTCCCTACTATTTGTTTACTAAGATTTGATACTACTGTTAATTTTTGTTTGCTAGATTAGAATTCTGAGTTGGTGGGCAGTATGATGATCAAGGCAGATACAACCAAGATGGTCGGTACTATGATAATCAAGGTGGGTATGGTGGTGGACATGGCTATAACCAAGGCCGACAAGGAAACTACCAAGGTATAAGTGTAGCTTGTAAATTTCTGTTGCTGATCTTGCTTATTTAAGAAATTTTGATGCTCAATTGATTTATTGAACCAATGTAACTGTCAAGTGTCAGGAATATGCTTATGTTGCAGTTTTTACAATAGAAAATGTTTCAGGATGTTCATTTGATCTGTTACTTTTGTTTGAAACACTCCATTCACCTGTTAGTTTGCCATGCAAATATCCTAGTATTTTCCTATATGAACTCCTTTTGAGGGTAAATTCTGTATGTGTTCTGTTCATTTTCTTCTTTAATGTGCCATTGCATCTAGAAATGTCAAGATTTTTTTAATATTGTTCCCAACCTATGATCCTGCATGTAGGGTATGGACGCGACAGGGGTGGTGGTGCTCCCGATGGGAGGTGATACAAAGGTGGAAGGGGATATGATCAAGCTCCTGCTGGCAGGGGTATGCTGTAGATTTCGATCACCAGTTTAATTTTTGCTAATAGTTATTCCTCACTGTTTCTAGTGTTATCCATGCCTCATGCTTCAAGATCGATATGTAACTTCTAGTGCACCTGTTGATGATCCTTGCTATCTTTAAAACACATTTCTTTCTGACTGACAGCCAAGAAACATCATTTTCTCTTTTATTACAGGAGCTCCAGGCTGAAGGTGTAAGGACCGAAGGCTTCATTCATAATTAGTAAAGAGTGGATAGTATATTATTTTGTACAATCATATTATGATTTGAACTATGGAATGATTGTAATATACTACAGTACTATTGTAGTGTTATTATATTCCAGTGATGTGAATTATTCGGATTGTAATATATGCTATATTTTTGGTTACTTTGAATGGCTGTGATTTGAGGTGTGCTTACCAAAATATTGTTTCTCTATAATACCTGTATGTCTTGTACGTTTGAAATCAACCAAACAGTAGTTGCGGTTGAAAAATATGAGAGCCCAAAAAATACCAGTAGTGCACAATTCTGACCATGTAAGTGAAAAGGCTAAAATGTTGGGCTTGGCCCAAGAAGCAATAATAATTGACAAGAAGAAATTAATGAACTTGCCCAAGCAGCAATAAGAATTGACAGGAAGAAATTAATGGACTGAATTGTTGGGCTTGGCCCATCTAATTTTTGAAATGGACCGGGCTGATTCTATGCCACATCGGATTGGACACGTAGGATCTGACCTGGCGAGGCCAGACTGTCCATGACGATACTCGATCATCATAACGCTTATGACGATTCAATATCGTCATAGACGGTTATGACGATTTCAGTAAAAACGTCGTTATAGTTCATTAGCGACGCCCAACTTTTGACGATCTCAAAATCGTCACAGAATTGTCATAAAAGGACTATTGTGACGATTCTGTGATGAAAATAGTGGGTCATATATAGCCAGATTCCTTGTAGAGAGGTGGGGTGCTCTGGTCGTGCTGGAGCTCAAAGAGGGAGGGAGTGGTAGCTGCTGCAATTAATTAGCCTCACATGCTTGTCTCTCTCTCTCTCACTTCCAAGCATAAGAGGACAAGGGATGGGGAGCTACAGTGGTCGTGCTACAGTGATGGTCGACCAGAGGAGGGGTGGGTGTTGCACAAGCTTACTTGGTAAGGTTGGAGAGAGGGTTTGGTTTGGTTTTTGGTGCTAAAAGGATAATGTTCAAATCTGCCACAAAGGATGATCAAGAGGTATGTCTTGATTTTTGGTCTTGACCAACTTAGATAAGGATGTTGGTAGATGGGTAAGGTTAAAATGCATCTCTGAGATTTATTTGGGATTTTTCAGAGAATTCTAGATGCACTTTATATCAATTATTTAAAAAGTGCAGAAATCATTGCTAGAAGCTCATTTGATATTCTTGAATTGGTCAAGTGTTGTTTTTGGTGTAAGATGGTGCTAGATACCAAAACACACTTTGGAGAATTTTCCTGGATTTTATTGACAAGGGAAAGTATTTTTGAGCTATTATTTCTTGTTTCTGCCATTTAAGAAAATGGACAAAAGAAATAATGAAGATCTTCAAAAATATTTATTTTTGAAGTGGGAAGATGGGGTATGATATATGGACCTCAATTGAGCCAAAAATTGGGGAATTGTTTTGGCAAAAACCAAACTTTCCTTTATGGAAGAAGTTTTTGAGGTTTTGTCTATTAAAGGAATTAAATAGATTTGGAGCCATAATAATTATGGATAATATTTGATAAATCTTAATGATCAGGGTATATTATGTAGACAAGGTGTAACAAGCATTTGCAACCTTGGGATTGGAGAATCCAAGTTGATTTTGGTGAAAACTAGAGATTTAAGGATCTTGGGTAAGATTCTTTTCATGCCACCAAAGCCTTGTTGGATCTTGGAGCTCAGATCTCCCCTTGGGGCATGGGATAGATGGATGGATAGAACAAGTGATGTACATCAACATGGTATAGAGGTTTGAGCTTGATCTTGCTTGAGTTCACGAAGAATTGATTTCAAACTTCGAATAAAATAAGCTTGCCAAAGCAGATTATCAGATAGCCTTCAAAACCATGTGGGTTTAAGAAGTACCAAGATCCAATTGGATCAAGTGCAGTAGGTATTGGTAGAACTATATGGGTAGATCACAACCATGCAAATAGTTGGTCAGTAGAAGGTTGGATGATGGTGTGAGCTTCTGTCAAAGTAGGCATGTTGATAAGATTTGCAGGAAAAGTTATTTTCTTGCCTGCAAAACCATCAAGAACAAGCGGGTTGGAGGATGATCTAACCAAGGAAAAGAGTGTGCCTTGGTATTCCTTAGGATGGTTAACAATATGGTTCAAGTGCATTACAAAAACTGCACAAGGGTTGAGAAAGGGAGACATCCAAAAAGGTGATGTTTGAACAGATTTTAGACTTGGCCAAATTTGGCAGATTTAGGGTTTTTGACTAGAATGTGGGTGGTGATGGTTTGATGGGTTGCAAGGTACCAAAACATCATCAAGTGGATGATGTTGAAGTGTATATTGAGTAGGAAGAATCCTTGCTTGATACTGGTCTTCATTGACTTGGAAGCTTCTAGAATTAGATCACTTCAGAGCTGATCTGGTTAAGGGTTTTAGATGATCACCTAGTATCTAGAGATCAGATCCAGATTGTATTATTGCTTAGGGTGTGGTGATTTGGAAACCTCTTGATCCTAGTGATGAGCTCCTAGAGTAGATCAAACTATCTCCTAAGTAGACAAATCAAGGCAATTCATCAGACAGCAAATCAAGGCAACTCATCTTATAAACTAAGCAAACCTACTACTAGGGTTACCAACAAGCCTAGATCAAGGTAAGGATGGGTAATTTGGAAAGGTTGTGGTTTGGATAAGATGAGAGTCCTTGGTATCCAAGAGTAGAATTCAAAAGCTTTACAAGGAGGTTTTGGGAAACCTAGAGATAAGAATGGTTGAAGGTTCTGTCTATAAAACATAAGGAGATTATATTATATATCTCTCCATAGTTATTTCAGTAGAAGATACTAAAATAGTTGGTTTGCAAAGGCTTCTTGGCTCAGGTTTTGAGATGCCAGAACATTTGAGAGTATGTAAAATGAGCCAGGATAGTTTTGTTGAATAGTTTTTTTCAACTCAGGGTGAGGTAAGGATTATCCTATGGTATACACTCATATGCACAAGTATAAACAAACAACAAGCAAACACTGCATCACTGAACAAGAAAAAGTTTTTGTTCCCCTGATTTTTACATTCTTGACAACAAATCAGGGTTGCTGAAATTGGGATGTTACAACTTTAAAAGGGAATGTTAAGGGACAAATTTATGTGGAGGGGCTTACCACCACATGAATGGGGGAGGTGAGGGGTCACCCCCCCATGGGGCACCGGCCATGGGGAGGGGTACCCCCTCCTCCTATAAAAGTCCACCCCTCTCACCCTTCTTCCTTACACCTCCTCGTGAAGGATCTCTCTCTCCCTCTAGAATTTTTCCCCCATGGTCTCGGATTAGCGAGATACATGTTCCTGGTGGCATTTTGTTTGGAAGGAGTTGTTGCTTCCGCTGCATCGCTAGAGCGAGGAGGCGGAGGTTGTTCGGTGGCCTAACCGTGTGTGTGTGAGTGCAGATGCGCTGCTGGTTTGCGGTGCTAGGACTTCCACACGATCTTGAGTTCGGCAAGCGTACGACTACATCATCCACGAATTCCTACTCGTTAACAAAACTTTGTTGTCTTCGAGGGTAAGTTCTCCATGGATGTATATCCATCCGTTGCTTGTATCTAGTAGATAGATCTTGGCGTATAGTTCTCATCGTAGGAATTTTTTGTTTTCTATGCTGCGAACCCTTCACAATATAGGGTCCTTCCCATGGGGATTCGAGCTTAAGGTGCCCTTTTTGCTTCAGACGTAGGACAAGGTCTCCTTCGACGAAGGACCTTGGGTGCAGCCGTCGGCTATGGTAGTTGTGGAGGCTCTGGTGGTAAATCGTTGATCGTTCCACCGCGATTTCACATGCGTCATCGAGAAGGTCGACGAAATATTCGAGTACGGCCGTAGACTCATCCTCTCTATAAGTGACAACCCTTGGAACTTTGTAGCGCACTTATGTGGGTAGTACCACCTCAGCACCACGCACCATGAAGAATGGTGTGTAGCCCGTGGCACTGTTTAGAGTTGTGTGTAGGCTCCATAGTACAGAGGGCATCTCCTCAGCCTAGCAACCAGCTTCCTGCTCGAGTGGTCAAATAAGTATCTTCTTGATGCCATCTATGACTAATAATCCACCTTCAGGTTATCAATCCGAACCTCCTCCAGTATTAAGTTGCAAGCAACAGATAATTGCATTACGCATTGCACGTAAAGTAAACAATACGATTGTTCTATGAACAAAGGATTGTTGTTTTCTCCCTAGTAGGAACAGAACATCTAGTACCTTAGAGATATATGTCACTTCCCTAGATTACTAGAGGCATGAACCCACTATCGAGCATAAATACTCCCTCTTGGAGTAGCTAGCATCTACTCGGCCAAGATATCTACTAACAATGGAGAGCATGCAAGATCACAAATAACAAAGACATGATAGAATCAATAATCAATCTGAAATAGCATCTCAATATCCATCGGATCCCCACAAACATAACATGTATGATTACGAATAGATGATCTTGATCATGAACGGAGCTCACAAGATCTAAACATGGTAGCACAAAGGAGAAGAACCAACCATCTAGCTACTACATGGACCCGTAGTCCAAGGATGAACTACTCACACATCACACCAGAGGCAGTCACGGTGATGAAGAAGGCCTCTAGGGTGAATTCTCCCCTCTGGCAGGGTGCTAGGAAGAGCTTCCGATCCCACCCGGTCTAGGGATGGAGATGACGGCGGCTATAGACACTTTCGTGGATTTTTGATCGGGTCCTTAGGGTTTCTGTATCGGAGGCAGCATATAGGTGAAAGGGGAGGCCGAGGGGGTGCCCTAGGCGGCCACACCACCCCCTGGCGTGGGACAGGCCTAGCCGCACGGCCAGGTGGTGTGGGCGGCCCCTGGCCCCTCTCTGTCTTGTATTCTGGCTCCGTGTCCCCCTCAGTGAAATACTGACTTTGGCTTTTGTCCTGTCCAATTTCGAGAATATTCATTTTCTGACTTTCCTAGAACCAAAAACAGCAGAAAACAGGTAGCTGGCACTATGGCATCTTGTTAATAGGTTAGTCCAAGAAAGTGTATAAAAAGTACTCCAAAGTGTGGACAAAACATAAGAAAGTAGATAAAAACCAAGCATGGAATTATAGATATGTTTGTAACATATCAACATCCCCAAGCTTAACTCCTGCTCATCCTCGAGTAGGTAAGTGATAAAAAGAAAGAATAATTTTTGAGGTGACATGCACCATCATGAACTTGATCAAAGTATTTGTAAAACATTGATAGCTGGGATTATACTACTTCAACATAGCATGAAAGGTAAAGTGCTAACAATAAGACATTGCAACTATGTTGTAACATGAAAAGGCACAAACAAAAGATTCATGAATAACAATGCTTTGCAAGACGTTTGTTTGTTTCACATAAGGAAAAAATAGCATAGTGGCATTCAGCTTGTCCCTCATAGAGTAGAAAACATAAATGCATAGGATACCTTCAAAGATTATAAGGGTGACTAGATACAAATAGTTTGAGAACAAGCAATATCAAATTTGTGCATCAATCAACAAGTCTTGGGACAATGCACATAGAACTAAGAATGACCACTATGCTCTCTCAATAGGTGCAAAAAGATAGAAGGTGGAGACTCAACATAAAATTAAAAGAAAGGCCTTCATAGAAGGAAGCAGGGATTCAAGTTTCATAAAAAGCTTCCAAAAATTATGGTACTTATTAGCTTTCAGCTCTCATTGCCCCTATCATAAGCATCTTGAAGTGATTAAGGTTAAAGTGAACAAACTATGGAGTATATGCTTGACAAAGTATAAGTTGGAAATCTCATGTCCCTTGAATACGAGGGCCGCTCCTCATGCTACTCAAGTTTAGTTACTAGTAAGTTCTTGTCATAGTAAGTACATGTGTATCATAGAGAACCACCAACGAGGTACCCCTTGCCCGATGATACGGAAGAATCCCCATATCAAAATGACAAGGCAAGTAGACAACGAGCATCTCAGCAATCTTCTTATTTACCATGGGAAAATGGTGCTTTTTTCTCTCTTTCCTCTTTTCTCATATCTCTATTTTTTTCTTTTTCTCTTTTTCTCAACCTCTATCTCTTTTTTTATAAGAAGAAAGCTTCATAGATTCCTCATTATGGTTACGCTGCAGGATTCCACCATGATTAGGCATGGATTAGACCGGCGGCCCATGCGTTTCTCTAACACACAGATATAACTCCATGGACTTACAAGCTCCCCTTTCATTTCACACAGACGACATCCATAGACAAAAGAGCATGATATCAACTAGGTGCAAAGTACAAGTTCAATGTTGAAAGCGTTCCCCATGACAGCATGGTTTTTTTAATCCCCAACATATAAGTGCAAGCATATACAACGTAGACTACACAATGGTTCAAGTTTATTAAGGGCAAGAAAAGTAAAGCGTGCCATCAAGTTCGTGAGAGCTTTAATCACTAGTTTTCTCATAACAAGTTTAATTCGGAAGGTAGATAAAAACATGAATATACTTGGAATAGAAAATGCTAATAGGTAGGTATGGTGGACTCTTTGGAATAACATGGTTTTATTTGAGGTTGGATGCATGAGTGGAACTCATACTTGGTTATGGAGGCTAGCAAAAGACTGGGAGCGACCAACTAAGAGAGAAATAATGGCCATACTCATGCAGAGCGACAAAACATTATTAGTTTGAGCATAAAGTGTTATTACATGTCGAAAACTAAAGGATCATAAAGGCTATGGTGACTTGGGATAGTCATAACATGGTGTGAGCATACGCCAAGTCAACCCAAATAAAGCATCAAAGGAGAATACCACAATACTATGCTTTAATATGCTAAAACAACGCATGATTCTTTCAAGGCACATTAATCAATCTCAATTGTTTATAACATGTCATGCTACAGCAAAGATCACTAAGCATAAAGCCAAAACAATATCAAGCATGGCATGAAAAAGCATAGGACACAGTCAAAACAAGCTCTCTTTACCACTTAAGCATGAACTTTTCCTACTCTTTTCCAAACCAAACCAAACTATTTGAAAACTAATGTATGAAAGAGAGGGTCCAACCAATTTATTCAAGCAAACTAAGAAAACCAAGCAAACGAGAGAGCAAAAACAAATACGCTCCAACAACAACTCAACTTGTGCATGAAACAATAAAAATGAAGTGTTTGGAAGAACCTGAGATTTTTATTGATGAAGAAGGGGATGCCTTGGGCATCCCCAAGCTTTGACGCTTTTACTTATTGAATATTTCTTGGGGTGACACGTGTGGAATCCCCAAGCTTGAGCTTTAGTCCATTCTTCATCCGATTACATCATTCACTCCATACACCTGAAATTTTTCCTTCATACAAAACTTCACACAATCTTTATTAGCAACATTAGTGCACTCAAGATAATAAGTCTTTGGGTTCAGTTTCAACACCATAAAACTTCCATTAAAACACAAGCTACTGTAGTACTTCCCTCAAAAATCTCAATTCCCCAAAGAGAAGTCAAAACGGAACCAACAAGAAGCAAATGCAAATAATGGCAGAAATCTGTCAAAACAGACCAGCAGGTAAAAACCAATTTTTTCGAAGACCTTATGTTGCTTAAATCGAAAAGTGTTGAACTAAAGAAAGTTAGATAACAACCTGGGGCAGAAGCACAAATATTCATGCCTCAAAACAACGTACAGATATTTTAAACGAATTTTTACAGTGAAGCACAAAAATCTGTTTCGGGACATCAACCTTCCGAAGCATTACTTCTCTCTCATTAGGGGTTACTCTTGGCACAAAAAGCAAATAAAAAAGGATAAGGAGCGGTTATTACAGAGGTAATAACTTCCAAGACTCATCTAATAATTTTGGGTTATCTCCCAATAAGTACTTTTCTTTAATGCCTTTAAGTTAGGCATAATAATTTTTATGATGCTCACATAAGAAATATGAATTGAAGTAAAAGAGAGCATCAAGAAGAAAATTCGAAACACATTTAAGTCTAACCCACTTCCTATGAATAGTAAACTTATATGCAAATAAATTCACAAAGAACAAAGTGATAGGCATAGGAAGATAAAACGAGAGCAACTTCAAACCTTTCATCAAATAGAGAGGTGTTTCAGTACCATGAAAACTTTTACAACCATATTTTCCTCTCTCATAGTTATTTTCAGTAGCCTCATGAATGAACTCAACAATATAACTATCACATAAAGCATGCTTTTCATGATCTACAAACACATAATTTTTATCAAGCTCAAAAATAGTGGGATTAAAACCTTCAAACCCACTTTTAACAATTTTATAACAAGATGACTGATCAATCTTATTTTCAATAGTAGTACAATCAATATTATCAACCAATATAGGACCATCATCTAGATATTTATTATAAACATTTTCAAAAGAATCAACATGGACATAACATTCATCCTCCCTTGGTAAGCATGGGGGACAATCAAATAATGTAAGGGATAAAGAGTTACTCTCATTAAAAGGTAAGAATGGATAGATCCATTCTTCCTCCTCTTGATCATCACTCTCCTCCTCTTTTTCATCCAATGAGCTTCTGGTTTCAGTAATTTCTTCTTCCATAGGCTCTTGCAAGGCATTAGTCTCTTCCGTTGGTGGAGAGCATCTATTAAGATATTCAAGAATATAGCCATTTTCTTCCTTGTAATTATCTAAGAAAAATTTAAGTATATCATAAACCTCATATTTATAAGGTGCATCATCAGTATTTTCAAGTAAATAAGCAAGTTCGAATACACCCTTCCAAGCAATAAATTCTTCAATTTGTTCCACATCATAAAAGTCATAATTTCCCTTAACATAAGAAGATATGGTAACATCATCACTATAGTCACATTGAAAAGGGAGGTGTTTATACCTCTTACAGCAACACGATTTATCAAAGCAATAAGTAACATTATAAGTAAAGCACACGTTTCTAGCAATGGTATACACTTTATTAATTTGTTCCCATAAGTGTTTCCCTTTTTGTAACAAGCGGTGTTCCTTATAAAAATATTTTTGTTCTTTCGTGAACCCACCTTGCCAATAAGATTCAGTTTCAAAGAAACCAATCATTGATAGAAAGCATGATAAAGCAAGACAATAACAGACCAACGAAAATATCAACTATAGTAGAAACTAATTTTTTTGTATTTTTGATAAAAAGAAGCAAGCAAACAAAGCAGAAATAAACTAAGCAAAACAAATAAAACAAAGTAAAGAGATTGGTCATGAGGGAATCCCCTTGTGAAGATGTCCTTGACTCCCCGGCAATGGCGCCAGAAAAAAGCTGCTTGTTGGCCCAAAATATATCGAGCTCGTTGGGGAACCCCAAGAGGAAGGTATGATGAGCACAGCACTAAGTTTTCCCTCAGTTATGAAACCAAGGTTATCGAACCAGTAGGAGCAAGGAAACACCTCCAAGGTGTTGTTTCCAACTTGGAATCATGCACAACACAACCACAGAACTTTGCCCCCAACTTACAGTGACGTTGTCAATCTCACCGGTTTTGCTGAAAACAAAATATTAAACGTATTGTGTGGAAGAAAGTAAAAGCTTGCAGAAAGTAAACTGAAAACAGTAAACAGTTGTAGAATGATGGTAAAAGAAAGGACCGGGGTCCATAGTTCACTAGTGGTGGTTCTCCTTAAGATAGATGACATGTTGGGTGAACAAATTATAGCGGGGCAATTGACAAACATCGAGAAAGCATACATGCATACACTAATCATCTTGACACCTATGAGATTTGATTGGGCATTACAACATTATACATAGACCATAATCCAACTGTATCTATGACTAATAATCCACCTTCAGGTTATCAATCCGAGCCCCCTCTAGTATTAAGTTGCAAGCAATAGATAATTGCATTACGCATTACGTGTAAAGTAAAAAATACGATTGTTCTATGAACAAAGGATTGCTGTTTTCACCCTAGTAGCAACAACACATCGAGTACCTTCGAGATTTCTGTCACTTCCCCAGATTACTAGAGGCATGAACCCACTATCGGGCATAAATACTCTCTCTAGGAGTTGCTAGCATCTACTCGGCCAAGATATCTACTAACAACGGAGAGCATTCAAGATCACAAATAACAAAGACATGATAGAATCAATAATCAATCTGAAATAGCATCTCAATAACCATCGGATCCCCGCAAACACAACATGTATGATTACAAATATATGATCTTGATCATGAACGGAGCTCACAAGATCTAAACATGGTAGCAGAAAGGAGAAGAACCAACCATCTAGCTACTACATGGACCCGTAGTCCAAGGATGAACTACTCACGCATCACACCAGAGGCAGTCATGGTGATGAAGAAGGCCTCCCGGGTGAATTCTCCCCTCCGGTAGGTTGCCGGGAAGAGCTTCAGATCCCTCCCAACCTAGGGATGGAGATGACGGTGGCTACATACTCTTTCGTGGATTTTTGATTGGGTCCTTAGGGTTTCTCTATTGGAGACATATTATAGGCGAAAGGGGAGGCCGAGGGGGTGCCCTAGGCAGCCAGGTGGGCGCAGGTCAGGCCTGGCCGCGCGGCCAGGTGGTGTGGGCGGCCCCTAGCCCCTCTTCGTCTCATATTCTGGCTTTGTGTCCCCCTCGGTGAAATACTGACTTTGGCTTTTGTCCCGTCCAATTCTGAGAATATTCATTTTCTGACTTTCCTGGAACCAAAAACAGCAGAAAACAGACAGCTGGCACTATGGCATCTTGTTAATAGGTTAGTCAAAGAAAGTGTATAAAAAGTACTCCAAAGTGTGGACAAAACATAAGAAAGTAGATAAAAATCAAGAATGGAACATCAAAAATTATAGATATGTTTGCAACGTATCACTTGCCGACCATGTCGAGCCCCCATTGCACAAAGGGCCAAGCCACAAGTATTGGCCTGAGTTATGCGCCTAGTGCGTGCGGCTTGTCACGAATCTCTGATAGGCGTTACACTTCTCGACGATGTCCTTGGCATCGCCCATTGCGGTTGGCCAATACAAACCAGCTCGTAGATCCTTAGCGACAAGAGCGCGACTGCCAGCGTGATGTCCGTAGTCCCCTCATGTATATCCAGGCGGATACTCCTTCCGTCGATGTTGGTGACGCATCGCGGGAGGACGCCCGTGATGCTGTGCTTGTACAGTTCGCTGTTGATAATGGTAAAGGCCTTGGAGCGGCGAGGAATGTGTCGCACGTCCGTCGGGTTGTCCGGCAGCTGTTTGGTGAGAAAGTACACGATGTACGGCTGTGTCTAGGACGGTTCGATGAGCATGACCTCCATAGCGCCTTCGAGTGGGGGGTCTGCCTCAGCAGGCATTGCATCTTCTTCGGGTGGCGCGCCCTCGAGTGTGTTGTTACTTCTAATGCTCATGTGGTCGGTTTCACCTTGATAGATCTCTCACAGATTTTCTCCAGGAACACGCCTGGTGGCACTAGCGCGTAGGTGGAGCCTATGTTGGCGAGCATGTCCGCCTCCTCATTGCTTCCACGGCCTACATCTTGCAGCTCACAGCCGTCGAAGTCTCCTTCGAGTGCATTGTAGAGGTCGCGGTACGCAACCATGTTGTCACTCAGAGCATCGCACATGTTCATGGTTTGCTGGACCACAAGGTTGGAATCTCCGTAGATGATGAGTCACGTGGCGCCACATGCCTTGGCCATCCGCATCCCGTGAATTAGCACCTCGTATTCTGCCTCGTTGTTGGATGCGTGGAACTTCATCTGTAGGATGTATCACATCTTGACATCAGGATGACGCATGCGCCAACTCCTTCCTTGCGTTTGGATCCGTTGAAATTCATTGTCCAAAGGTTGGACATATCTGGTGTGTCAGGGAGCTAGTTCTCGATCTAGTGGACGAGGAATTCTGGTAGGGCCTGCGACTTGATCGCTACTCACCGCTTGTATGTGATGTCTCGCGGGGAAAGATCGATGCCCCATAGGGCGACCAGCCCCGTAGCATCGAGGTTATTGAGGATGTGGTTCAGCGGGGCGTGATTCACCATGACTATGGGGTTCTCCTGAAAGTAGTGGCACAGTCGCCGTGTTGTCATGAAGACGCCGTAGGCCAGCTTCTGGTAATGCGGGTATTGCTGCTTTGTTGGTGTCAATACCTCGCTGAGGTAATATACTAGGCGATGCACCCCATGGATCTTGTTCTATTCCGCTCATTCTACCACCAGCATGGTACTAACCACTTGGTTGGTTGCTGAGATGTATAGCAACATTGGCTCCTTTTCCCTGGGGGTCACTAGCACAAGCGAGGTGGAGAGCAGGCGCTTGAGGTCATCGAATGCCACTTGCGCCTCATCCGTCCACTCGAATTTCTCAGTTTTGCGGAGGAGTTGGTAGAAAGGTAGTGCCTTCTCGCCCATTTGACTGATGATTAGCTAAGCGCCGTGATTCGCCCAGCCATCTGCTGGACGCCTTTGACGTTCTTTGGCTTCTCCATGGCCAGTATGGCTCTAATCTTGTTCGGGTTAGCCTCGATTCCCTTGGTGGAGATGAGGTTCGCGAGTAATTTCCTAGATGGCACACCAAAGGCGCACTTCTCCAGATTCAGCTTGATCTGATAGCGATCGAGGTTTCTGTCACTTCCCCAGATTACCAGAGGCATGAACCCACTATCGAGCATAAATACTAACTCTTGGAGTTGCTAGCATCTACTTGGCCAAGATAGCTACTAACAATGGAAAGCATGCAAGATCACAAATAACAAAGACATGATAGCATCAATAATGAATCTGAAATAGCATCTTAATATGCATCGGATCCCCGCAAACACAACATGTAAGATTACAAATAGATGATCTTGATCATGAATGGAGCTCACAAGATCTAAACATGAAAGCACAAAGGAGGAGAACCAGCCATCTAGCTACTACATGGATCTATAGTCCAAGGATGAACTACTCATGCATCAGACCGGAGGCTTGCATGGTGATGAAGAAGGCCTCTAGGGTGAATTCCCCTCTCTGGCAGGGTGCCGGGAGGAGCTTTAGATCCCTCCCGATCTAGGGATGGAGATGACGGCGGCTACAAACTTTCGTGGATTTTTGATCGGGTACTTAGGGTTTTCTTCCCGAGGGCATCTTATAGGCGGAAGGAGAGGCCGAGGGGGTGTTGGGGTCAGCCAGACCACCCCCTGGCGTGGGCCAGGCCTAGCCGCGCGGCCAGGTGGTGTGGCTGGCCCCCATCCCTTCTCCGTCTCATATTCTGGCATCTGATGACTTCCAGAAAAATAGGCACTTTGGCTTTTGTCCTGTCTAATTCTGAGAATATTCATTTTCTGACTTTCCTAGAACCAAAAACAGCAGAAAACAGGCAGCTGGCACTATGTCTCTTGTTAATAGGTTAGTCCAAGAAAGCATATGAAAAGTACTCCAAAGTGTGGACAAAACACAAGTAAGTGGATAAAACCAAGCATGGAACATCAAAAATTATAGATACATTTGCAATGTATCAGCATCCCCAAGATTAAACCCTGCTCGTCCTCGAGTAGGTAAGTGATAAAAAGAAAGAATAATTTTTGAGGTGACATGCACCATCAAAGACCTGATCAAACTATTACTAAAACATTCAAAGCTGGGATAATAGTACTTCAATCATAACATGAAAGACAAAGTTCTAGCAATAAGACAAAGAAACTATGATGCAACATGAAAAGGCACAAACAAAAGATTCATGAATAACAATGCTTTGCAAGACGTTTGTTTGTTTCACATAAAGAAAACATAGCATAATAGTATTCAGCTTGTCCCTCATAGAGTAGCAAATATAAATGCATAGGACACCTTCAAAGTTCATAAGAGTGACTAGATACAAATAGTTTAAAACAAGCAATATCAAGATATGCATCAATCAACTAGTCTTGGGACAATGCACATAGAACTAAGAATGGCCACTATGCTCTCAAAGTAGGTGCATAAAGGTAGAAGGTGGAGACTCAATATAATGGTGGAAGAAAGGCCTTTATAAAAGGAAGTAGGGATTCAAGTCTCATAAAGAGCTTCCAAAAATTATGGTACTTATAGCTTTCAGCTCTCATTTCCCCCGTCATAAGCATCTTGAAGGTGATTAAGGTTAAAGTGACACAACTAAGAGGATATGCTTGACAAGTTATAAACCGAAATCTCATGTCCCTTACTTACGAAGACCGAACCTCATGCTACTCAACTTTAGTCATGAGTAAGCTCTTGTCATTGTAAGTACATGTGTATCATAAAGAACCGCCAATGGGGTACCCCTTGCACATGATACAGGAGATATCCCATAATCAAAATAACAAGGCAAGCAGACAATGAGCATCTCAGCGATCTTTTTATTTGCTATTTGCATAGGTTTTTATTGAGGATGCTTCATAGAGTGCTCATTATAGTAGTGCTGCAAGTTTCCACCATGATTAGGCATGGCTTAGGCTAGCGGCCCAGGCGTTTCTCTAACACACATACAAACTCCATGATCTTACAAGTTCCACTTTTATTTCACACCACCGGGATCCATAAGCAAAAGAACATGACATCAACGGGGTACAAAGTACAAGTGCAATGTTGAAAGCGTTCCCCATGATAGATGGTTCTGCTAATTTCAACTTCTAAAGTGCAAGCATATACGCAACAAAGAAGGACCCAATGGTTCAAGTTTATTAGATGCAAAAAAGTAAAGTGTGCGATCAAGTTCGTGAGAGCTTTAATCACTAGTTTTCTCATAACAAGTTTAATTTGGAAGGTAAACAAAAGCATGAATATACTTGGAATAGAATAAGCTGGTAGGTAGGTATGGTGGACTCTTTGGAATAACTTGGTTTAGGGAGTTGGATGCATGAGTGGAACTCATACTTGGTTGTGGAGGCTAGCAAAAGACTGGGAGCGACAAACTAAGAGAGCAATAATGGACATAATCATGCAGAGCGACAAAACATCATTGATCAAAGCATAAAGTGATACTACAAGTTGAAAACTAAAGGATCATAAAGGCTATGGTGACTTGAGATAGTCATAACATGGTGTGAGCATGCGCCAAGTCAACCCAAATAAAGCATCAAAGGAGAATACCACTATACTATGCTTTAATATGTTAAAACAACGCATGATTCATCCAAGGCACATTAAGCAATCTCAATTGTTTATATCAAGTCATGCTACAGCAAAGAATACTAAGCATAAAGCCAAAACAATATCAAGCATGGCATGACAGAGCATAGGCCACAGTAAAAAACAAGCTCTTTTTACCACGTAAGCATGAACTTTCCTACTCTTTTCCAAACCAAACCAAACTATTTGCAAACCAATGTATGAAAGAGGGGGTCCAACCAATTTATTCAGAAAACTAACCAAACAAAAGCAAATGAAAACGAAAAAGAAGATGCGCCAAGAACAACGCAACTGTGCATGAAACAATAAAAATGAAGCGTTTGGAAGAAACCTGGGATTTTTATTGATGAAGAAGGGGATGCCTTGGGCATCCCCAAGCTTTGACGCTTGTACTTCTTGGATATTTCTTGGGGTGACACGCGTGGCATCCCCAAGCTTGAGCTTTAGTGCATCCATCATCTCATTACTCATTCCTTCCATACACCTGAAATTTTTCCTTCATACAAAACTTCACACAATCTTTATTAGCAACATTAGTGCACTCAAGATAAATAAGTCTTAAGGTTCAGTTTTAACACCAAATAAACTTCCATTAGAACACTAGTTACTGTAGCACTTCCCTCAAAAAGCTCAATTCCCCAAAAGAACTCAAAAAGGAACCAACAAGAAGCAAATGCAGAAATCTGTCAAAACAGACCAGCAGGTAAAGACGAATTTTTTCCAAGACCTTCTGTTGCTCAAATCAAAAAGTGTTGAACTAACGAAAGTTATATAACAACCAGGGGCAAAAGAACCAAAATTCACGCCTCAAAAAGACGTTCAGAGATTTTACACGAATTTTTACGGTAAAGCACAGAAATCTGTTTCGGGACAGCAACTTTCCCAATCATTACTTCTCTCTTATTAGAGGTTACTCTTGGCACAAAAAGCAAATAAAAATGATAAGGAGCGGTTATTACTGAAGTAATAACTTCCAAGACTCATCTAAAACCTTTGGGTTTACTAAACTCTCTTATGGATTTTTCTTGTGAAAAGGACACCTTTGTGTATTTAATTTACTAGGATTAATATAGACATTATTTTGGTCAACTTCTTGCACTGTATGATTAGGAAAACATTCAAAAACCCTAGAAAATTTGTATCTAGGCATATAAACCTGTTTTCCATTTTCTTTGGGATTTAAACCAACGGCCTAATTAGCAGATATGGTGGAAAAACAAAAAGAAAAAGATAAAAGGGGGCGCCTGGGCTTGATGTGCGGAGGAATGGGCCGAGCTAGGAGATTCGGCCCACGGGGGGCGATGGCGCGCGCGGGAAGGCGGGTTCAAATCCCGCAGTGCGGGGCCCAGCGTTAAGCGGGGCAGCAGGGCGCAGGGGTATGGAGTGACGGGAGCCGCTCGATTAGATCGAGATCGACGGCTCCCGGCCGTCTTCCACCTCGCGGACAGGGCACTAGGGCAGGAACCCTAGGAGGTGTCTGGGCGGCGGTGGGGGCTTACCAGAGGGCTCGCCGGTGACCGTGGGGTGGCGGAGATGAAGCAGCTTGGCGCGACGACTCCGAGTATGGGCGGCAAGGTACAGTTCCGCGACGGGAGGTGGCTCGGGCGAAGGAGGCCGAGGCGAGGTCATCGAACCATGCCGGTGAGGCCAGTAGGGGTAGTCCTGGTCAAAAAAAAGGCATGGTTAGATGCATACGACCAAGGGGAGTCCGGTAATAACACATGCAGAGTGAGAGGATAGAGGGGGGAAGCTTAGCTCTATAGATGGGGGAGGCAGAAGCTTTTTCTTCTCTCTCTTGAGCAGCTCGGAGCAAGGGAGAGGGAGGGGAGGCTCTAGGAAGGTGACGTGGAGTGTGAGGGGGAGAAATGAGGGAGCAGGAGAGAGTGGGTGGCCTCTGGCCCTTATAAACCGAAGGGGAGAGGTCCATGGTGGACTTGTTCCATGGGAAGGTCATGGAGGTGGCCAGGCAGGGGATTGGTCGGGTTGGGCAGTGCTGAGGAGATCTACAAGAAATGTGTTAACTTGTGACCTTCTCATAGTGACGGGAAATGAAATCATCATAGATTTATGACGATTTGGCACAAGAGGGTCATGGGCTGTTTGCAGAGGTCAAAATCCTATAGAATTACGACGATTTGTGTTAAAATCGTCGTAATTGCAGCAATCGTCATAACCTCTAAGATAGAGCTTGGAGCCTTATTTATACCCCGTTGTGACCAATTTAAATCGTCATATCGTCTAAAATATAATACATTGAACTGACTGGATAGCCACATCAGCAATTATGCCTACGTGGCATGTCTATATACCAATTTTTGTACATGTGTATGTACGTGTATGAACATACATCTACTGACATGCAGGAGTTTTTTTTTACTTTCTGAATAGTAGGCAAAAAAGAAGACACCAAAGCTCGAACCTGAGAGCTCTCGACCACTCTGCAGTAAACTGAACCACCACGTCACACCATTATTGGTGCTATAAATCCGTGAAGTTCTCATAATATCTGATATGCAGGAGTTTTTTTGACTTTGTGAATACTAGCAAAAAATGGAGACGACGGGACTCGAACCCCCGACCAGCAGCGCAACACCAACCTTGCTGACCACCACGCCTGGAAAATTTTGGTGTCCAATACCTGCGCTGACGACTTTTCTATATGTTCTTCACATCGGCCGGCCTCAATGGACCGATCTCAATTTTTTTCTCGCAGTTGGGCCTGGGCCATAGCGGAAGGAGCCCATAACGTTCTTTAGCTTTTGCAGCACAAGTAGAGAATTAATATTGAGGACAAATATGGCCCATAGATACTTTAGTCGTAATACATTTTATTTTTTTCAAACTTTAAAAGGTTTTGAGTAATTTTATCGTGCATTTTGCATAGGATCTCGGATTGAAGTGAACCAAAAATCAATTTGGTTCATCTCGATGATATAAAAACTACGGTGTTGGTGAATTCTTATGTTTACATTGTTTGGTTGAATTTTATTTATTATTTCTTGTGTTGATTTAAAAATCTGGTCAGAACAGCGGGCATGATCATTCATAGGTAAGGGTTGACCCTCGCTGAACTTGGATTGGATCTATGATGAAATGGAATATTATGAACCTAAAAATGATTTTTTCAAAAAATCGCGAGCATTAAAATCATGTACATATAGTTCAAATCGGACCCACTTCCTGTCGATTCGGTAGAAATTTGTCTTTTTCACGAGAGATGGACGGATAGGTTTGAGATACCCCGGATGGGACACTGTGCATTTAAGGTAATCTAGTATTTTTGAAAAATGGGGTGGTATCATTTTAAAACTTTCATTTGGTGGTTGCTTCACAAAATGCCCCGTTTTTTGCGCTTAGAAAATGAAAAATGGCTTTTCCGTGCGACGAAAATTAAAACTTCCTACTACAATATTGTTTGCCATCCCAAGATTCACATGCATGCACAATATGGAATATTATCACAAACTATGTCGTGATTCTGGCCATAACACTGGTTGTTTGGCTTGAAAGTCATGAAACCTCGAACATGATAAATCATTTATGTGAATAATTTTTCAAGATGCAATCAATATAGCAATGGTATTTTTCTTTGCAAATATGTCACATAATATGACAACACGCGAAGGATTTACATTGTTCGGACAGTTTTTTAATTTCTTATGCGTGTTTCAATATTTTCCTATTTGAAAATATGGTCAAAACGGCGGGCGTGAAGATAGGGAATAAGCCTTACTAAACTTGCATTGGATCTCTGAATAAATATTATAATGTGAGTCTAAAACTCATTTTTTTCAAAAACTAATGGGCATCAGATCATGTACCTGTAGTTCAAATCGGACCCACTTTCTACCGATTCAGCAGTAATTTGTCTTTTTCGCCAGGGGTGGATGGAAAGGTTTGTGATACCCTGATTGGGAAATTTGTCCATGTAAGTTGGCCTATTATTTTTTAAAAATTGGATGGTATCATTTTGAAACTTTCATTTGGTGGTTGCTTCATAAAACGGCCCGTTTTTTCCGCTCGGAAAATGGAAAATGGTTTTTCTGTGCGACAAAAAAGAAAACTTCCTCCTGCAACATTGTTCGCCATCCCATAATACATATTAGTGCACAATATGAGCATATTATCACAAACTATTCCATGATTCGGGACATAACATTGGTCGTTTGGCCCGAAAGCCATGAAACATCGAACAAGAAGGTTTTTTTGAGACACTTGTAATATACCAAGTTTGGTATTTTTACTTGCAACTATGTCACATTATAAGACACCACACGAAGGATTTGCATGATCAGACTGTTTTTCAATTTTTTATGCCCGTTTGAAACTATGGTTAAAACGGCGGGAATGAAGGTTCTTAGCTCGGGGCTGACCATCACTAAACTTGCATTGGATCTCTGAAGAAATATTATAATGTGAGTCTAAAACTCATTTTTTTCAAAAATAATGGGCATCAGATCATGTACCTGTAGTTCAAATCGGACCCACTTCCTACCGATTCGGCAGTAATTTGTCTTTTTCGCCAGGTGTAGATGGAAAGGTTTGTGATACCCTGATTGGGACATTTGTCCATGTAAGTTGGTCTATTATTTTTTAAAAATTGGATGGTATTATTTTGAAACTTTCATTTGGTGGTTGCTTCACAAAACGGCCCATTTTTTGCGCTCGGAAAACGGAAAATGTTTTTTCTGTGCGACAAAAAAGAAAACTTCCTCCTGCAACATTGTTCGCCATCCCATAATACATATTAGTGCACAATATGAGCACATTATCACAAACTATTCCACGATCCGGGACATAACATTGGTCGTTTGGCCTGAAAGCCATGAAACATCGAACATGATAGGTCATTTCTGAGAAGGTTTTTTTGAGACACTTGTAATATACCAAGTTTGGTATTTTTACTTGCAACTATGTCACATTATAAGACACCACACGAAGGATTTGCATGATCAGACTTTTTTCAATTTTTTATGCCCGTTTCAAACTATGGTTAAAACGGCGGGAACGAAGGTTCTTAGCTCGGGGCTGGCCATCACTAAACTTGCATTGGATCTCTGAAGAAATATTATAATGTGAGTCTAAAACTCATTTTTTCAAAAATAATGGGCATCAGATCATGTACCTGTAGTTCAAATCGGACCCACTTCCTACCGATTCGGCAGTAATTTGTCTTTTTCGCCAGGGGTGGATGGAAAGGTTTGTGATACCCTGATTGGGACATTTGTCCATGTAAGTTGGTCTATTATTTTTTAATAATTGGATGGTATTATTTTGAAACTTTCATTTGGTGGTTGCTTCACAAAACGGCCCGTTTTTTGCGCTCGGAAAATGGAAAATGTTTTTTCTGTGCGACAAAAAAGAAAACTTCCTCCTGCAACATTGTTCGCCATCCCATAATACATATTAGTGCACAATATGAGCACATTATCATAAACTATTCCACGATTCGGGACATAACATTGGTCGTTTGGCCCGAAAGCCATGAAACATCGAACATGATAGGTCATTTCTGAGAAGGTTTTTTGAGACACTTGTAATATACCAAGTTTGGTATTTTTACTTGCAACTATGTCACATTATAAGACACCACACGAAGGATTTGCATTGATCGGAAAAAAATTCAATTTTTTAGGCCCGTTTCAAACTATGGTTAAAACTGCGGGAATGAAGGTTCTTAGCTCGGGGCTGACCATCACTAAACTTGCATTGGATCTCTGAAGAAATATTATAATGTGAGTCTAAAACTCATTTTTTCAAAAAATAATGGGCATCAGATCATGTACCTGTAGTTCAAATCGGACCCACCTCCTACCGATTCGGTAGTAATTTGTCTTTTTCGCTAGGGGTGGATGGAAAGGTTTGTGATACCCTGATTGGGACATTTGTCCATGTAAGTTGGTCTATTATTTTTTAAAAATTGGATGGTATCATTTTGAAACTTTCATTTGGTGGTTGCTTCACAAAACGGCCCGTTTTTTGCGCTCGGAAAATGGAAAATGGTTTTTCTATGCGACAAAAAAGAAAACTTCCTCCTGCAACATTGTTCGCCATCCCATAATACATATTAGTGCACAATATGAGCACATTATCACAAACTATTCCACGATTCGGGACATAACATTGGTCGTTTGGCCCGAAAGCTATGAAACATCGAACATGATAGGTCATTTGTGAGAAGGTTTTTTTTGACACACTTGTAATATACCAAGTTTGGTATTTTTACTTGAAACTATGTCACATTATAAGACACCACACGAAGGATTTGCATTGATCGGACTGTTTTTCAATTTTTTATGCCCGTTTGAAACTATGGTTAAAACGGCGGGAATGAAGGTTCTTAGCTCGGGGCTGACCATCACTAAACTTGCATTGGATCTCTGAAGAAATATTATAATGTGAGTCTAAAACTCATTTTTTCAAAAATAATGGGCATCAGATCATGTACCTGTAGTTCAAATCGGACCCACTTCCTACCGATTCGGCAGTAATTTGTCTTTTTCGCCAGGGGCGGATGGAAAGGTTTGTGATACCCTGGTTTTGACATTTGTCCATGTAAGTTGGTCTATTATTTTTTAATAATTGGATGGTATTATTTTGAAACTTTCATTTGGTGGTTGCTTCACAAAACGGCCCGTTTTTTGCGCTCGGAAAATGGAAAATGTTTTTTCTGTGCGACAAAAAAGAAAACTTCCTCCTGCAACATTGTTCGCCATCCCATAATACATATTAGTGCACAATATGAGCACATTATCATAAACTATTCCACGATTCGGGACATAACATTGGTCGTTTGGCCCGAAAGCCATGAAACATCGAACATGATAGGTCATTTCTGAGAAGGTTTTTTTGAGACACTTGTAATATACCAAGTTTGGTATTTTTACTTGCAACTATGTCACATTATAAGACACCACACGAAGGATTTGCATTGATCGGAAAAAATTTCAATTTTTTAGGCCCGTTTCAAACTATGGTTAAAACTGCGGGAATGAAGGTTCTTAGCTCGGGGCTGACCATCACTAAACTTGCATTGGATCTCTGAAGAAATATTATAATGTGAGTCTAAAACTCATTTTTTCAAAAAATAATGGGCATCAGATCATGTACCTGTAGTTCAAATCGGACCCACCTCCTACCGATTCGGCAGTAATTTGTCTTTTTCGCTAGGGGTGGATGGAAAGGTTTGTGATACCCTGATTGGGACATTTGTCCATGTAAGGTGGTCTATTATTTTTTAAAAATTGGATGGTATCATTTTGAAACTTTCATTTGGTGGTTGCTTCACAAAACGGCCCGTTTTTTGCGCTCGGAAAATGGAAAATGGTTTTTCTATGCGACAAAAAAGAAAACTTCCTCCTGCAACATTGTTCGCCATCCCATAATACATATTAGTGCACAATATGAGCACATTATCACAAACTATTCCACGATTCGGGACATAACATTGGTCGTTTGGCCCGAAAGCTATGAAATATCGAACATGATAGGTCATTTGTGAGAAGGTTTTTTTTGACACACTTGTAATATACCAAGTTTGGTATTTTTACTTGCAACTATGTCACATTATAAGACACCACACGAAGGATTTGCATTGATCGGACTGTTTTTCAATTTTTTATGCCCGTTTGAAACTATGGTTAAAACGGCGGGAATGAAGGTTCTTAGCTCGGGGCTGACCATCACTAAACTTGCATTGGATCTCTGAAGAAATATTATAATGTGAGTCTAAAACTCATTTTTTCAAAAATAATGGGCATCAGATCATGTACCTGTAGTTCAAATCGGACCCACTTCCTACCGATTCGGCAGTAATTTGTCTTTTTCGCCAGGGGCGGATGGAAAGGTTTGTGATACCCTGGTTTTGACATTTGTCCATGTAAGTTGGTCTATTATTTTTTAATAATTGGATGGTATTATTTTGAAACTTTCATTTGGTGGTTGCTTCACAAAACGGCCCGTTTTTTTGCGCTCGGAAAATGGAAAATGTTTTTTCTGTGCGACAAAAAAGAAAACTTCCTCCTGCAACATTGTTCGCCATCCCATAATACATATTAGTGCACAATATGAGCACATTATCATAAACTATTCCACGATTCGGGACATAACATTTGTCGTTTGGCCCGAAAGCCATGAAACATCGAACATGATAGGTCATTTCTGAGAAGGTTTTTTTGAGACACTTGTAATATACCAAGTTTGGTATTTTTACTTGCAACTATGTCACATTATAAGACACCACACGAAGGATTTGCATTGATCGGAAAAAATTTCAATTTTTTACGCCCGTTTCAAACTATGGTTAAAACTGCGGGAATGAAGGTTCTTAGCTCGGGGCTGACCATCACTAAACTTGCATTGGATCTCTGAAGAAATATTATAATGTGAGTCTAAAACTCATTTTTTCAAAAAATAATGGGCATCAGATCATGTACCTGTAGTTCAAATCGGACCCACCTCCTACCGATTCGGCAGTAATTTGTCTTTTTCGCTAGGGGTGGATGGAAAGGTTTGTGATACCCTGATTGGGACATTTGTCCATGTAAGTTGGTCTATTATTTTTTAAAAATTGGATGGTATCATTTTGAAACTTTCATTTGGTGGTTGCTTCACAAAACGGCCCGTTTTTTTGCGCTCGGAAAATGGAAAATGGTTTTTCTATGCGACAAAAAAGAAAACTTCCTCCTGCAACATTGTTCGTCATCCCATAATACATATTAGTGCACAATATGAGCACATTATCACAAACTATTCCACGATTCGGGACATAACATTGGTCGTTTGGCCCGAAAGCTATGAAACATCGAACATGATAGGTCATTTCTGAGAAGGTTTTTTTGACACACTTGTAATATACCAAGTTTGGTATTTTTACTTGCAACTATGTCACATTATAAGACACCACACGAAGGATTTGCATTGATCGGACCGTTTTTCAATTTTTTACGCCCGTTTCAAACTATGGTTAAAACTGCGGGAATGAAGGTTCTTAGCTCGGGGCTGACCATCACTAAACTTGCATTGGATCTCTGAAGAAATATTATAATGTGAGTCTAAAACTCATTTTTTCAAAAAATAATAGGCATCAGATCATGTACCTGTAGTTCAAATCGGACCCACTTCCTACCGATTCGGCAGTAATTTGTCTTTTTCGCCAGGGGTGGATGGAAAGGTTTGTGATACCCTGATTGGGACATTTGTCCATGTAAGTTGGTCTATTATTTTTTAAAAATTGGATGGTATTATTTTGAAACTTTCATTTGGTGGTTGCTTCACAAAACGGCCTGTTTTTTGCGCTCGGAAAATGGAAAATGGTTTTTCTATGCGACAAAAAAGAAAACTTCCTCCTGCAACATTGTTCGCCATCCCATAATACATATTAGTGCACAATATGAGCACATTATCACAAACTATTCCACGATCCGGGACATAACATTGGTCGTTTGGCCCGAAAGCCATGAAACATCGAACATGATAGGTCATTTCTGAGAAGGTTTTTTTGACACACTTGTAATATACCAAGTTTGGTATTTTTACTTGCAACTATGTCACATTATAAGACACCACACGAAGGATTTGCATTGATCGGACCGTTTTTCAATTTTTTATGCCCGTTTCAAACTATGGTTAAAATTGCGGGAATGAAGGTTCTTAGCTCGGGGCTGACCATCACTAAACTTGCATTGGATCTCTGAAGAAATATTATAATGTGAGTCTAAAACTCATTTTTTCAAAAAAGAATGGGCATCAGATCATGTACCTGTAGTTCAAATCGGACCCACTTCCTACCGATTCGGCAGTAATTTGTCTTTTTCGTCAGGGGTGGATGGAAAGGTTTGTGAGACCCTGATTGGGACATTTGTCCATGTAAGTTGGCCTATTATTTTTTAAAAATTGTATGGTATCATTTTGAAACTTTCATTTAGTGGTTGCTTCACAAAACAACCCGTTTTTTGCGCTCAGAAAATGGAAAATGGTTTTTCTGTGCGACAAAAAAGAAAACTTCCTCCTGCAACATTGTTCGCCATCCCATAATACGTATGAGTGCACAATATGAGGACATTATCACAAACTATTCCGTGATTCGGGCCATAACTGTCTCAAGCCCTCTTTTTGGCACTTAGAAAATGGAAAATAGTCTACAACCAATCAAATCAGAGAAAATCACCTCCCACAGATCATCCATTCTTGTTTAATCTAAACCGTTCACTGCCCATCAAACGGCTAGTTTCTCAGTGAAGAAAACACACATCCCCCCGTGCCTGCTACATCACCAAGTCCCCACTCCCTAGCCCCGCGCAACCACCTACCTCCCTCCACATCCACAGATCATAGAAACCCTAGGCCTCTCCTCCCCTCCACCGCCGCCACCACCTCGCAGCAGATCCCCTGATGCCCACCTCCTGCGGCTCTGATGCCCACCTCGCAGCAGATCCCCACTACCGCTCCGATGCCTACCTCCCCATTCTCATAGCCTCTCTCCCACCTTGCAACAGAGACAATCCGGCATGGTCATCGTTGCGTCTAATCTGGGGAGCAAAGGAGGCGCTAGACCGCGGGCATCTTCAACTTCATCGACTAGACCGCGTGTTTCCTCGTCCTCTTGTCCACCACCGGCATCGAGGGCCAGCAGGAGGATGCTGTCGTGGCGCCGCCGCCGTCCTTCCTCCTCGTTCTCCGGCCAAGGGCACCGTCGTAGGACACCGCGGATCTCGAGCCTTGCTAGGTCACTGCGGTGGAAGATGGACATGCCCAACGGTGCTCGAAAGTCTGGCCGCCTCCATGACTTCGCGTGAGGTCCAGATCTAGAGCCGATAAGCCATCACCTAGTGAATCCCTTCCTCTTCTATCCCCAAAGTCCCCTTCCTCCATGCGTCTGCCCTGCTAATTACTTCGTCGTCTGGTCTCCCTAGCAAACCATAGCAAGGTGTGCTCCCATGGGCGAAACCCTAGCAAGACGAGCGGGAGTTGGAGCCCCGCATGGATCTGGCGCCCCCAACCTCCGGCCTTCTGCACCTCCGCGCATGCCTCGTGCAGTCCGGCCACCATCGACAGCCCCTGGATCCCCTTCCACAGGCTACGCCTCGTCACTGCATTGGTCGGCTCCTCCATCTCCCTCAAGCAAAGGTAAACATCACCGCGTTGGTCGTCTATTTTACTAGTATGGTGATGCTCTAGGTTGTTAGATTAGTTCCTGCTGAATGTTTTGGAATCGGGTATCGACGATGAATAGGTAGAAAGGGATACAAGCAATCGTGTTCCTATTATTACTATTTCTGGATCTGTGATTGCACAAAAAACTCATATGATTGCCAATTTATGCCTGGCAGCTAGCAATTGGTCTATTTAGGAGCTATTAGTACCATAATTCGTAGGAATGGCCGATGACCTCTATTCTAGCACTCTTGTACTACTAGCTTTAGCTAAGATTTGATACTAATTAGTTCCTAATTTTGTGGATATCCTGATGCATGTATGTAGATGAACAAATAAGAGAAATGACATCCCCTATTAAGTATGGCCATGGATGCATGTATACTGATTCCTAGTCACATACACCTTGTATAGTCATGGATCTGTTGATGCCCTACTATTTGTTTACTGAGATTTGATACTACTGTTAATTTTTGTTTGCTAGATTAGAATTCTGAGTTGGTGGGCGGTATGATAATCAAGGCAGATACAACCAAGATGGTCGGTACTATGATAATCAAGCTAGGTATGGTGGTGGACATGGCTATAACCAAGGCCGACAAGGAAACTACCAAGGTATAAGTGTAGCTTGTAAATTTCTGTTGCTGATCTTGCTTATTTAAGAAATTTTGATGCTCAATTGATTTATTGAACCAATGTAACTGTCAAGTGTCAGGAATTAGCTTATGTTGCAGTTTTTACAATAGAAAATGTTTCAGGATGTTCATTTGATCTATTACTTTTGTTTGAGACACTCCATTCACCTGTTAGTTTGCCATGGAAATATCCTAGTATTGTCCTATATAAACTCCTTTTGAGGGTAAATTATGTATGTGTTCTGTTCATTTTCTTCTTTAATGTGCCATTGCATCTAGAAATGTCAAGATTTTTTTAATATTGTTCCCAACCTATGATCCTGCATGTAGGGTATGGACGCGACAGGGGTGGTGGTGCTCCCGATGGGAGGTGATACAAAGGTGGAAGGGGATACGATCAAGCTCCTGCTGGCAGGGGTATGCTGTAGATTTCTATCACGGGTTTAATTTTTGCTAATAGTTATTCCTCACTGTTTCTAGTGTTATGCTTCAAGATCGATATGTATCTTCTAGTGCACCTGTTGATGATCCTTGCTATCTTTAGAACATATTTCTTTCTGACTGACAGCCAAGAAACATCATTTTCTCTTTTATTATAGGAGCTCCTGGCTGAAGGTGGAAGGACCGATGGCTTCATTCATAATTAGTAAAGAGTGGATAGTATATTATTTTGTAGACAGTCATATTATGATTTGAACTATGGAATGATTGTAATATACTACAGTACTGTTGTAGTGTTATTATATTCCAGTGATGTGAATTATTCGGATTGTAATATATGCTATATTTTTGGTTACTTTGAATGACTGTGATTTGAGGTGTGCTTACCAAAATATTGGTTATCTATAATACCTGTATGTCTTGTACGTTTGAAATCAACCAAACAGTAGTTGTGCTTGAAAAATATGAGAGCCCAAAAAATACCAGTAGTGCACAATTCTGACCATGTAAGTGAAAAGGCTAAAATGTTGGGCTTGGCCCAAGAAGCAATAAGAATTGACAAGAAGAAATTAATGGACTGGCCCAAGCAGCAATAAGAATTGATAGGAAGAAATTAATGGACTGAATTGTTGGGCTTGGCCCATCTAATTTTTGAAATGGACTGGGATGATTCTATGCCACATCGGATTGGACACGTAGGATCTGACCTGGCGAGGCCAGACTGTCCATGACGATATTCGATCGTCATAATGCTTATGAGGTTTCAATATCGTCATAGACGGTTATGACGATTTCAGTAAAAACGTCGTTATAGTTCATTAGCGACGCCCAACTTTTGACGATCTCAAAATCGTCACAGAATCGTCATAAAAGGACTATTGTGACGATTCTGTGACGAAAATAGAGGGTCATATATAGCCAGATTCCTTGTAGAGAGGTGGGGTGCTCTGGTCGTGCTGGAGCTCAAAGAGGGAGGGAGTGGTAGCTGCTGCAATTAATTAGCCTCACATGCTTGTCTCTCTCTCTCACTTCCAAGCATAAGAGGACAAGGGATGGGGAGCTACAGTGGTCGTGCTACAGTGATGGTCGACCAGAGGAGGGGTGGGTGTTGCACAAGCTTACTTGGTAAGGTTGGAGAGAGGGTTTGGTTTGGTTTTTGGTGCTAAAAGGATAATGTTCAAATCTGCCACAAAGGATGATCAAGAGGTATGTCTTGATTTTTGGTCTTGACCAACTTAGATAAGGATGCTGGTAGATGGGTAAGGTTAAAATGCATCTCTGAGATTTATTTGGGATTTTTTTGAGAATTCTAGATGCACTTTATATCAATTATTTAAAAAGTGCAGAAATCATTTCTAGAAGCTCATTTGATATTCTTGAATTGGTCAAGTGTGGTTTTTGGTGTAAGATGGTGCTAGATACCAAAACACACTTTGGAGAATTTTCCTGGATTTTATTGAGATGGGAAAGTATTTTTGAGCTATTATTTCTTGTTTCTGCCATTTAAGAAAATGGACAAAAGAAATAATGAAGATCTTCAAAAATATTTATTTTTGAAGTGGGAAGATGGGGTATGATATATGGACCTCAATTGAGCCAAAAATTGGGGAATTGTTTCGGCAAAAACCAAACTTTCCTTTGGAAGAAGTTTTGGAGGTTTTGTCTATTAAAGGAATTAAATAGATTTGGAGCCATAATAATTATGGATAATATTTGATAAATCTTGATGATCAGGGTAGATGATGTAGACAAGGTGTAACAAGCATTTGCAACCTTGGGATTGGAGAATCCAAGTTGATTTTGGTGAAAACTAGAGATTTAAGGATCTTGGGTAAGATTCTTTTCATGCCACCAAAGCCTTGTTGGATCTTGGAGCTCAGATCTCCCCTTGGGGCATGGGATAGATGGATGGATAGAACAAGTGATGTACATCAACATGGTATAGAGGTTTGAGCTTGATCTTGCTTGAGTTCACGAAGAATTGATTTCAAACTTCGAACAAAATAAGCTTGCCAAAGCAGATTATCAGATAGCCTTCAAAACCATGTGGGTTTAAGAAGTACCAAGATCCAATTGGATCAAGTGCAGTAGGTATTGGTAGAACTATATGGGTAGATCACAACCATGCAAAGAGTTGGTCAGTAGAAGGTTGGATGATGGTGTGAGCTTCTGTCAAAGTAGGCATGTTGATAAGATTTGCAGGAAAAGTTATTTTCTTGCCTGCAAAACCATCAAGAACAAGTGGGTTGGAGGATGATCTAACCAAGGAAAAGAGTGTGCCTTGGTAGTCCTTAGGATGGTTAACAATATGGTTCAAGTGCATTACAAAAACTGCACAAGGGTTGAGAAAGGGAGACATCCAAAAAGGTGATGTTTGAACAGATTTTAGACTTGGCCAAATTTGGCAGATTTAGGGTTTTTGTCTAGAATGTGGGTGGTGATGGTTTGATGGGTTGCAAGGTACCAAAACATCATCAAGTGGATGATGTTGAAGTGTATATTGAGTAGGAAGAATCCTTGCTTGATACTGGTCTTCATTGACTTGGAAGCTTCTAGAATTAGATCACTTCAGAGCTGATCTAGTTAAGGGTTTTAGATGATCACCTAGTATCTAGAGATCAGATCCAGATTGTATTATTTCTTAGGGTGTGGTGATTTGGAAACCTCTTGATCCTAGTGATGAGCTCCTAAGTAGACAAATCAAGCAGCAAATCAAGGCAATTCATCAGACAGCAAATCAAGGCAACTCATCTTATAAACTAAGCAAACCTACTGCTAGGGTTACCAACAAGCCTAGATCAAGGTAAGGATGGGTATTTTGGAAAGGTTGTGGTTTGGATAAGATGAGAGTCCTTCGTATCCAAGAGTATAATTCAAAAGCTTTACAAGGAGGTTTTGGGAAACCTAGAGATAAGAATGGTTGAAGGTTCTGTCTATAAAACATAAGGAGATTATATTATATATCTCTCCATAGTTATTTCAGTAGAAGATACTAAAATAGTTGGTTTGCAAAGGCTTCTTGGCTCAGGTTTTGAGATGCCAGAACATTTGAGAGTATGTAAAATGAGCCAGGATAGTTTTGTTGAATAGTTTTTGTCAACTAAGGGTGAGGTAAGGAGTATCCTATGGTATACACTCATATGCACAAGTATAAACAAACAACAAGCAAACACTGCATCACTGAACAAGAATTTTTTTTTGTTCCCCCTAATTTTTACATTCTTGACAACAAATCACGGTTGCTGAAATTGGGATGTTACAACTTTAAAAGGGAATGTTAAGGGAAAATTTTATGTGGAGGGGGTTACCACCACATGAATGGGGGAGGTGAGGGGTCACCCCCCCCATGGGGCACCGGCCATGGGGAGGGGTACCCCCTCCTCCTATAAAAGGCCACCCCTCTCACCCTTCTTCCTTACACCTCCTCGTGAAGGATCTCTCTCCCCCTCTAGAATTATTCCCCCATGGTCTCGGATTAGCGAGATACATGTTCCTGGTGGCATTTTGTTTGGAAGGAGTTGTTGCTTCCGCTGCATCGCTAGAGCAAGGAGGCGGAGGTTGTTCGGTGGCCTAAACGTGTGTGTGAGTGCGGATTCGCTGCTGGTTTGTGGTGCTAGGACTTCCACACGATCTTGAGTTCGGCAAGCGTACGACTACATCATCCACGAGTTCCTACTCGTTAACAAAACTTTGTTGTCTTTGAGGGTAAGTTCTCCATGGATGTATATCCATCCGATGCTTGTATCTAGTAGATAGATCTTGGCGTATAGTTCTCATCGTAGGAATTTTTTGTTTTCTATGATGCGAACCCTTCACAACATAGGGTCCTTCCCATGGGGATTCGAGCTTAAGGTGCCCTTTTTGCTTCAGATGTAGGACGAGGTCTCCTTCGACGAAGGACCTTCGGTGCAGCCGTCGGCTATGGTAGTTGTGGAGGCTCTAGTGGTAGATCGTTGATCGTTCCACCGCGATTTCACATGTGTCGTCGAGAAGGTCGACGAAATCTTTGAGTGCGGTCGTAGACTCGTCCTCTCTATAAGTGACAACCCTTGGAACTTTGTAGCGCACTTCTGTGGGTAGTACCACCTCAGCACCACGCACCATGAAGAATGGTGTATAGCCCGTGGCACTGTTCAGAGTTGTGTGTAGGCTCCATAGTACAGAGGGCATCTCCTCAGCCTAGCAACCAGCTTCCTACTCGAGTGGTCGAAGAAGTATCTTCTTGATGCCATTGTGGACGAGGCAGTTGGCCTTTTCGACTTGACCCTTGGTCTGGGTATGTGCCACAGAGGCATAGGTGATGTTGATTCCGAAGTTTTCGCAGAAGTCCTGGAACTCGTTCAAGGTGAAGTTCGTCCCGTTGTCGGTGATGATGCTGTGTGGCACCCCAAACCTGAAGGCGATGGACTCGAAGAACTTGATGATCTTGGTGATCTTGTTAACGGCGACGAGGAGGAAAACATAGCCTCCAGGCAACGATTTATACAGTTGTTGCTTGTTGGCCTAAAATATATCGAGCTTGCTGGGGAACCCCAAGAGGAAGGAGCAAGGAAACCAATGTTATCGAACCAGTAGGAGCAAGGAAACTCCTCCAAGGTGTTGTTTCCAACTTGGAATCCTGCACAACAGAACCACAGAACTTTCCCACCAACTTACAGTGAGGTTGTCAATCTCACCGGTTTTGCTGAAAACAAAGGATTAAACTTATTGTGTCGAAGAAAGTAAAAGCTTGCAGAAAGTAAACAGAAAACAGTAAACATCGAGAAAGCATACAT
Source organism: Avena eriantha (assembly GCA_910589775.1). Lineage (NCBI taxonomy): Eukaryota > Viridiplantae > Streptophyta > Magnoliopsida > Poales > Poaceae > Avena > Avena eriantha. Next base: position 203,301,684 of record OU342742.1, read on the forward strand.
GCATATAATAATCATCTTGACTCCTATGAGATTTGATTGGGCATTACAACATTATACATAGACCATAATCCAACTACATCTATGACTAATAATCCACCTTCAGGTTATCAATCCAAACTTCCTCCAGTATTAAGTTGCAAGCAACAGATAATTGCATTACGCATTGCATGTAAAGTAAACAATACGATTGTTCTATGAACAAAGGATTGTTGTTTTATCCCTAGTAGGAAGAGAACATCTAGTACCTTAGAGATTTCTGTCACTTCCCTAGATTACTAGAGACATGAACCCACTATCGAGCATAAATACTCCCTCTTGGAGTAGCTAGCATCTACTCGACCAAGATATCTACTAACAATGGAGAGCATGCAAGATCACAAATAACAAAGACATGATAGAATCAATAATCAATCTAAAATAGCATCTCAATATCCATCGGATCCCCACAAACATAACATGTATGATTACGAATAGATGATCTTGATCATGAACGGAGCTCACAAGATCTAAACATGGTAGCACAAAGGAGAAGAACCAACCATCTAGCTACTACATGGACCGGTCTAGGGATGGAGATGACGGCGGCTATAGACACTTTCGTGGATTTTTGATCGGGTCCTTAGGGTTTCTGTATCGGAGGCAGCATATAGGTGAAAGGGGAGGCCGAGGGGGTGCCCTAGGCGGCCACACCACCCCCTGGCATGGGACAGGCCTAGCCGCACGGCCAGGTGGTGTAGGCATCCCCTGGCCCCTCTCTGTCTTGTATTCTGGCTTCGTGTCCCCCTCAGTGAAATACTGACTTTGGCTTTTGTCCCGTCCAATTTCGAGAATATTCATTTTCTGACTTTCCTAGAACCAAAAATAGCAGAAAACAGGTAGCTGGCACTATGGCATCTTGTTAATAGGTTAGTCCAAGAAAGTGTATAAAAAGTACTCCAAAGTGTGGACAAAACATAAGAAAGTAGATAAAAACCAAGCATGGAACATCAAAAATTCTAGATATGTTTGCAACATATCAACATCCCCAAGCTTAACTCCTGCTTGTCCTGAGTAGGTATGTGATAAAAAGAAAGAATAATTTTTGAGGTGACATGCACCATCATGAACTTGATCAAAGTACTTGTAAAACATTGATAGCTGGGATTATACTACTTCAACATAGCATGAAAGGTAAAGTTATAACAATAAGACATTGCAACTATGTTGTAACATGAAAAGGCACAAACAAAAGATTCATGAATAACAATGCTTTGCAAGACGTTTGTTTGTTTCACATAAGGAAAAAATAGCATAGTGGCATTCAGCTTGTCCCTCATAGAGTAGCAAACATAAATGCATAGGATACCTTCAAAGTTTATAAGGGTGACTAGATACAAATAGTTTGAGAACAAGCAATATCAAATTTGTGCATCAATCAGCAAGTCTTGGGACAATGCACATAGAACTAAGAATGACCACTATGCTCTCTCAATAGTTGAAAAAAGATAGAAGGTGGAGACTCAACATAAAATTAAAAGAAAGGCCTTCATAGAAGGAAGCAGGGATTCAAGTTTCATAAAAAGCTTCCAAAAATTATGGTACTTATTAGCTTTCAGCTCTCATTGCCCCTATCATAAGCATCTTGAAGTGATTAAGGTTAAAGTGAACAAACTATAGAGTATATGCTTGACAAAGTATAAGTTGGAAATCTCATGTCCCTTGAATACGAGGGCCGCTCCTCATGCTACTCAAGTTTAGTTACTAGTAAGTTCTTGTCATAGTAAGTACATGTGTATCATAGAGAACCGCCAACGAGGTACCCCTTGCCCGATGATACGGAAGAATCCCCATATCAAAATGACAAGGCAAGTAGACAACGAGCATCTCAGCAATCTTCTTATTTACCATGGGAAAATGGTGCTTTTTTCTCTCTTTCCTCTTTTCTCATATCTCTATTTTTTTATTTTTCTCTTTTTCTCAATCTCTGTCTCTTTTTTTATAAGAAGAAAGCTTCATAGATTTCTCATTATGGTTACGCTGCAGGATTCCACCATGATTAGGCATGGATTAGACCGGCGGCCCATGCGTTTCTCTAACACACAGATATAACTCCATGGACTTACAAGCTCCCCTTTCATTTCACACAGACGACATCCATAGACAAAAGAGCATGATATCAACTAGGTACAAAGTACAAGTTCAATGTTGAAAGCGTTCCCCATGACAGCATGGTTTTTTTAATCCCCAACATATAAGTGCAAGCATATACAACGTAGACTACACAATGGTTCAAGTTTATTAAGGGCAAGAAAAGTAAAGCGTGCCATCAAGTTCGTGAGAGCTTTAATCACTAGTTTTCTCATAACAAGTTTAATTCGGAAGGTAGATAAAAACATGAATATACTTGGAATAGAAAATGCTAATAGGTAGGTATGGTGGACTCTTTGGAATAACATGGTTTTATTTGAGGTTGGATGCATGAGTGGAACTCATACTTGGTTATGGAGGCTAGCAAAAGACTGGGAGCGACCAACTAAGAGAGAAATAATGGCCATACTCATGCAGAGCGACAAAACATTATTAGTTTGAGCATAAAGTGTTATTACATGTCGAAAACTAAAGGATCATAAAGGCTATGGTGACTTGGGATAGTCATAACATGGTGTGAGCATACGCCAAGTCAACCCAAATAAAGCATCAAAGGAGAATACCACAATACTATGCTTTAATATGCTAAAACAACGCATGATTCTTTCAAGGCACATTAAGCAATCTCAATTGTTTATAACATGTCATGCTACAGCAAAGATCACTAAGCATAAAGCCAAAACAATATCAAGCATGGCATGACAAAGCATAGGACACAGTCAAAACAAGCTCTCTTTACCACTTAAGCATGAACTTTTCCTACTCTTTTCCAAACCAAACCAAACTATTTGAAAAATAATGTATGAAAGAGAGGGTCCAACCAATTTATTCAAGCAAACTAAGAAAACCAAGCAAACAAGATAGCAAAAACAAAGACGCTCCAACAACAACTCAACTTGTGCATGAAACAATAAAAATGAAGTGTTTGGAAGAACCTGAGATTTTTATTGATGAAGAAGGGGATGCCTTGGGCATCCCCAAGTTTTGACGCTTTTACTTATTGGATATTTCTTGGGGTGACATGTGTGGAATCCCCAAGCTTGAGCTTTAGTCCATTCTTCATCTCATTACATCATTCTCTCCATACACCTGAAATTTTCCTTCATACAAAACTTCACACAATCTTTATTAGCAACATTAGTGCACTCAAGATAATAAGTCTTTGGGTTCAGTTTCAACACAAATAAAACTTCCATTAACACACAAGCTACTGTAGTACTTCCCTCAAAAATCTCAATTCCCCAAAGAGAACTCAAAAAGGAACCAACAAGAAGCAAATGCAAATAATGGCAGAAATCTGTCAAAACAGATCAGCAGGTAAAAACCAATTTTTTCGAAGACCTTATGTTGCGTAAATCTAAAAGTGTTGAACTAAAGAAAGTTAGATAACAACCTGGGTCAGAATCACAAATATTCACGCGTCAAAACGACGTATAGATATTTTAAACGAATTTTTACAGTGAAGCACAAAAATCTGTTTCGGGACATCAACCTTCCGAAGCATTACTTCTCTCTCATTAGCGGTTACTCTTGGCACAAAAAGCAAATAAAAAAGGATAAGGAGCGGTTATTACAGAGGTAATACTTCCAAGACTCATCTAATACTTTTGGGTTATCTCTCAATAAGTACTTTTCTTTAGTGCCTTTAAGTTAGGGATAATAATTTTGATGATGCTCACATAAGAAATATGAATTGAAGTAAAAGAGAGCATCAAGAAGAAAATTCAAAACACATTTAAGTCTAACCCACTTCCTATGAATAGGAATCTTATATGCAAATAAATTCACAAAGAACAAAGTGATAGGCATAGGAAGATAAAACGAGAGCAACTTCAAACCTTTCATCAAATAGAGAGGTGTTTCAGTACCATGAAAACTTTTACAACCATATTTTCCTCTCTCATAGTTATTTTCAGTAGCCTCATGAATGAACTCAACAATATAACTATCACATAAAGCATGCTTTTCATGATCTACAAACACATAATTTTTATCAAGCTCAAAAATAGTGGGATTAAAACCTTCAAACCCACTTTTAACAATTTTATAACAAGATGACTGATCAATCTTATTTTCAATAGTAGTACAATCAATATTATCAACCAATATAGGACCATCATCTGGATATTTATTATAAACATTTTCAAAAGAATCGACATGGACATAACATTCATCCTCCCTTGGTAAGCATGGGGACAATCAAATGATGTAAGGGATAAAGAGTTACTCTCATTAAAAGGTAAGAATGGATAGATCCATTCTTCCTCCTCTTGATCATCACTCTCCTCCTCTTTTTCATCCAATGAGCTTCTGGTTTCAGTAATTTCTTCTTCCATAGGCTCCTGCAAGGCATTAGTCTCTTCCGCTGGTGGAGAGCATCTATTAAGATATTCAAGAATATAGCCATTTTCTTCCTTGTAATTATCTAAGAAAAATTTAAGTATATCATAAACCTCATATTTATAAGGTGCATCATCAGTATTTTCAAGTAAATAAGCAAGTTCGAATGCACCCTTCCAAGCAATAAATTCTTCAATTTGTTCCACATCATAAAAGTCATAATTTCCCTTAACACAAGAAGATATGGTAACATCATCATTATAGTCACATTGAAAAGGGAGGTGTTTATACCTCTTACAGCAACAAGATTTATCAAAGCAATAAGTAACATTATAAGTAAAGCACACGTTTCTAGCAATGGTGTACACTTTATTAATTTGTTCCCATAAGTGTTTCCCTTTTTGTGACAAGCAGTGTTCCTCATAAAAATATTTTTGTTCTTTCGTGAATCCACCTTGCCAATAAGATTCAGTTTCAAAGAAACCAATCATTGATAGAAAGCATGATAAAGCAAGACAATAACAGATCAACGAAAGTAACAACTATAGTAGGAACTAATTTTTTTGTATTTTTGATAAAAAGAAGCAAGCAAACAAAGCAGAAATAAACTAAGCAAAACAAATAAAACAAAGTAAAGAGATTGGTCATGAGGGGCTCCCCTTGTGAAGATGTCCTTGACTCCCCGGCAATGGCGCCAGAAAAAAGCTGCTTGTTGGCCCAAAATATACCGAGCTCGTTGGGGAACCCCAAGAGGAAGGTATGATGAGGACAGCAGCAAGATTTCCCTCAGTTATGAAACCAAGGTTATCGAACCAGTAGGAGCAAGGAAAGACCTCCAAGGTGTTGTTTCCAACTCGGAATCATGCACAACACAACCACAGAACTTTGCCCCCAACTTACAGTGAGGTTGTCAATCTCACCGGTTTTGCTGAAAACAAAATATTAAACATATTGTGTGGAAGAAAGTAAAAGCTTGCAGAAAGTAAACAGAAAACAGTAAACAGTTGTAGAATGATGGTAAAAGAAAGGACCGGGGTCCATAGTTCACTAGTGGTGGTTCTCCTTAAGATAGATGACATGTTGGATGAACCAATTATAGCGGGGTAATTGACAAACATCGAGAAAGCATACATGCATATACTAATCATCTTGACACCTATGAGATTTGATTGGGCATTACAACATTATACATAGACCATAATCCAGCTGCATCTATGACTAATAATCCACCTTCAGGTTATCAATCCGAACCCCCTCCAGTATTAAGTTGCAAGCAATAGATAATTGCATTACGCATTACGTGTAAAGTAAACAATACGATTGTTCTATGAACAAAGGATTGCTGTTTTCACCCTAGTAGCAACAACACATCGAGTACCTTCGAGATTTCTGTCACTTCCCCAGATTACTAGAGGCATGAACTCACTATCGAGCATAAATACTCTCTCTAGGAGTTGCTAGCATCTACTCGGCCAAGATATCTACTAACAACGGAGAGCATTCAAGATCACAAATAACAAAGACTTGATAGAATCAATAATCAATCTGAAATAGCATCTCAATAACCGTCGGATCCCCGCAAACACAACATGTATGATTACAAATAGATGATCTTGATCATGAACGGAGCTCACAAGATCTAAACATGGTAGCACAAAGGAGAAGAACCAACGATCTAGCTACTACATGGACCCGTAGTCTAAGTATGAACTACTCACACATCACACCGGAGGAAGTCATGGTGATGAAGAAGGCCTCCAGGGTGAATTCTCCCCTCCGGCAGGGTGCCAGGAAGAGCTTCAGATCCCTCCCAACCTAGGGATGGAGATGACGGTGGCTACATACTCTTTCGTGGATTTTTGATTGGGTCCTTAGGGTTTCTGTATTGGAGACATATTATAGGCGAAAGGGGAGGCCGAGGGGGTGCCCTAGGCGGCCAGGTGGGCGCAGGTCAGGCCTGGCCGCACGGCCAGGTGGTGTGGGCGGCCCCTGGCCCCTCTTCGTCTCATATTCTGGCTCCGTGTCCCCCTCGGTGAAATACTGACTTTGGCTTTTGTCCTGTCCAATTCCGAGAATATTCATTTTCTGACTTTCCTGGAACCAAAAACAGCAGAAAACAGACAGCTGGCACTATGGCATCTTGTTAATAGGTTAGTCCAAGAAAGTGTATAAAAAGTACTCCAAAGTGTGGACAAAACATAAGAAAGTAGATAAAAATCAAGAATGGAACATCAAAAATTATAGATATGTTTGCAACGTATCACTTGTCGACCATTTCGAGCCCCCATTGCACAAAGGGCCAAGCCACAAGTATTGGCATGAGTTATGCGCCTAGTGCGTGCGGCTTGTCACGAATCTCTGATAGGCGTTACACTTCTCGACGATGTCCTTGGCATCGCCCATTGCGGTTGGCCAATAGAAACCAGCTCCTAGATCCTTTGCGACAAGAGCGCGACTGCCAGTGTGATGTCCGTAGTCCCCTCATGTATATCCAGGAGGATACTCCTTCCATCGATGTTGGTGACGCATCGCTGGAGGACGCCCATGACGCTGTGCTTGTACAGTCCGTTGTTGATAATGGTAAAGGCCTTGGAGCGACGAGGGATGTGTCGCACGTCCGTCGGGTTGTCCGGCAGCCGTTTGGTGAGCAAGTACACGATGTACGGCTGTGTCTAGGACGGCTCAATGACCATGACCTCCATAGCGCCTTCGAGTGGGGGGTCTGCCTCAGCAGGCATTGCATCTTCTTCGGGTGGCGCGGCCCTCGAGTGTGTTGTTACTTCTAATGCTCAGGTGGTCGGTTTCACCTTGATAGATCTCTCACAGATTTTCTCCAGGAACATTCCTGGTGGCACTGGCGCGTAGGTGGAGCCTATGTTGGCGAGCATGTCCGCCTCCTCATTGCTTCCACGGCCTACATGATGCAGCTCACAGCCGTCGAAGTCTCCTTCAAGTGCATTGTAGAGGTCGTGGTACGCAACCATGTTGTCACTCAGAGCATCGCACATGTTCATGGTTTGCTGGACCACAAGGTTGGAATCTCCGTAGATGATGAGTCACGTGGCGCCACATGCCTTGGCCATCCGCATCCCGTGAATTAGCACCTCGTATTCTGCCTCGTTGTTGGATGCGTGGAACTTCATCTGTAGGATGTATCACATCTTGACATGAGGATGACGCCTGCGCCAACAACTTCCTTGCGTTTGGATCCGTTGAAATTCATTGTCCAAAGGTTGGACATATCTGGTGTGTCAGGGAGCTAGTTCTCCATCCAGTGGACGAGGAATTCCGGTAGGGCCTGCGACTTGATCGCTACTTGCCGCTTGTATGTGATGTCCCGCGGGGACAGATCGATGCCCCATAGGGCGACCCACCCCGTAGCATCAAGGTTATTGAGGATGTGGTTCAGCGGGGCGTTATTCACCATGACTATGGGGTTCTCCTAAAAGTAGTGGCACAGTCGCCGTGTTGTCATGAAGACACCGTAGGCCAGCTTCTGGTAATGCGGGTATTGCTGCTTTTTTGGTGTCAATACCTCGCTGAGGTAATATACTAGGCGATGCACCCCATGGATCTTGTTCTATTCGGCTCATTCTACCACCAGCACGGTACTAACCACTTGGTTGGTTGCTGAGATGTATAGCAACACTGGCTCCTTTTCCCTGGGGGTCACTAGCACAGGCGAGGTGGAGAGCAGGCGCTTGAGGTCATCGAATGCCACTTGCGCCTCATCCGTCCACTCGAATTTCTCAGTTTTGCGGAGGAGTTGGTAGAAAGGTAGTTCCTTCTCGCCCATTCGACTGATGCCTTTGACGTTCTTTGGCTTCTCCATGGCTAGTATGGCCCTAATCTTGTTCGGGTTAGCCTCGATTCCCTTGGTGGATATGAGGTTCCCGAGTAATTTCACAGATGGCACACCAAAGGCGCACTTCTCCGGATTCAGCTTGATCTGATAGCGATCGAGGTTGTCGAAGGTCTTGCGGAGATCATCAATGAGTCTAGCTTATTACTTGATCTTGACAACGATGTCGTTGACATAAACCTGGATGTTTCGACCGAGCTGGTTTTTGCGGAATGCCCACATACACTGTTGATAGGTGGCTCATGTGTTCTTTAGCCCGAAGGGCATCGTGATGTAGCAGTAAATGCGAAAAGGCATGATGAAGGTTGTATTTTCCTGGTCCCCTTCCTTCATTTGGATCTGGTGATAGCCTAAGTAGGCATCGAGGAAGTAGAGGCGTTCACATCCGTGGTGGAGTCGATTATCTGATCGATCCGTGGTAATGGGATGTGGTCCTTCGGGAAGTGCTTGTTGAGGGAGGTGAAGTCCACACACATCCGCGGGATATCCGTGTCCTTTTTGGGAACAAGCACAGGGTTAGCTACCCAGGTGCCTTCCTTGATTTCACGTATAAAATCGGTGTCGAGGAGTCTATTGACTTCCATGCCAACCGCCTTTGCCCTTGGTTCTGACAGTCGATGCATCGGCTGCTTGACTGGTCTTGCATCTAGATTCACGTTGAGTGTGTGCTCGGCGAATTCCCTGGGAACTCCTGGCATGTCCGCAGGACACCAGGCGAATATTTTCCAGCACTCACGGAGGAACTCGACGAGCGCGAGTTCCTATGCGGGACTCGGATTGTTGGCGATGAGGGTCGTCTTGGTCGGGTCCGTGGGGTGGACCTACACCACTTTGGTGTTCACCGACAAGTCGAAGGATTAATCGGGTGCGCTCTTCTTGCTCACAGGAGGAAGACCGTTGTCAGTCGACTCCTTGAGTCTCGCCAGTTCTTCTTGCATACCGAAGGATTGGGAGATTCTGTTGAATTCCATGTCGCAGCTATCGGACTTGGTTAAGCTTCCATTCATGGTGATAATGCCATTTGGTCCTGGCACCTCCATTTGCAGGTATGCATAGTGCAGGACCGCCATGAACCTCGCGAATGCGACACGTCCGAGGATGGTGTGTGATGGCTCAGTGTTGATGTAGAGCTCGTTGGGAACCCAAAGAGGAAGGTATGATGAGCACAACAGCAAGTTTCCCTCAGTTATGAAACCAAGGTTTAATCGAACCAGTAGGAGCAAGGAAACACCCCAAAGGTGTTGCTAGCTGAGCCTTGGCAGGGCGCACTACCGGAGCTAGTAGCAACGTGGAGACCTGCACAACACAACCACGGAACTTTTTCCCCAACTTGCGATGAGGTTGTCAATCTCACCGTGTATTGCGGAAAACAAAGGATTAAACGTATCGAATGGAAAGAAGTAAAAGTTTGCAGAAAGTAAACACAAAGCAGTAAACAGTTTGTAGATTGTATGTAAAAGAAAAAGGACCGGGATCCATAGTTCACTAGAGGTGGCTCTCCTTGATAGATAACATGCTGGGTGAACAAATTACAGCGGGGCAATTGACAAACATCGAGAAAGCAATACATGCATATACTAATCATCTTGACTCCTTTGGAACTTGATTGGGCATTACAACATTATACATAGACCGCCATCCAACTGCATCTATGACTAATAATCCACCTTCAGGTTATCATCCGAACCCCCTCCAGTATTAAGTTGCAAGCAATAGAGTATTGCTTTTACGAATTGCGTGTAATGTAAACAATACGATTGTTCTATGAACAAAGGATTGTGGTTTTCTCCCTAGTAGCAACAGCACATCTGGTACCTTAGAGATTTCTGTCACTTCCCCAGATTACCAGAGGCATGAACCCACTATCGAGCATAAATACCAACTCTTGGAGTTGCTAGCATCTACTTGGCCAAGATAGCTACTAACAATCGAAAGCACGCAAGATCACAAATAACAAAGACATGATAGAATCAATAATCAATCTGAAATAGCATCTCAATATCCATCGGATCCCCGCAAACACAACATGTAAGATTACAAATAGATGATCTTGATCATGAATGGAGCTCACAAGATCTAAACATGAAAGCACAAAGGAGGAGAACCAGCCATCTAGCTACTACATGGATCGGTAGTCCAAGGATGAACTACTCACGCATCACACCGGAGGCTTGTATGGTGATGAAGAAGGCCTCCAGGGTGAATTCCCCTCTCTGGCAGGGTGCCGGGAAGAGCTTTAGATCCCTCCCATTCTAGGGATGGAGATGACGGCGGCTACAAACTTTCGTGGATTTTTGATCGGGTACTTAGGGTTTTCGTCCCGAGGGCATCTTATAGGCAGAAGCAGAGGCCGAGGGGGTGTTGGGGTCGGCCAGACCACCCCCTGGCGCGGGCCAGGCCTAGCCGCGTGGCCAGGTGGTGTGGCTGGCCCCCAGCCCTTCTCCGTCTCGTATTCTGGCATCTGATGACTTCCGGAAAAATAGGCACTTTGGCTTTTGTCCCGTCCAATTCTGAGAATATTCATTTTCTGACTTTCCTATAACCAAAAACAGCAGAAAATAGGTAGCTGGCACTGTGGCTCTTGTTAATAGGTTAGTCCAAGAAAGCATATGAAAAGTACTCCAAAGTGTGGACAAAACACAAGTAAGTGGATAAAACCAAGCATGGAACATCAAAAATTATAGATACATTTGCAATGTATCAGCATCCCCAAGATTGAATCCTGCTCGTCCTCGAGTAGGTAAGTGATAAAAATAAAGAATAATTTTTGAGGTGACATGCACCATCAAAGACTTGATCAAACTATTACTAAAACATTCAAAGCTGGGATCATAGTACTTCAATCATAACATGAAAGACAAAGTTCTAGAAATAAGACAAAGAAACTATAATGCAACATGAAAAGGCACAAACAAAAGATTCATGAATAACAATGCTTCGCAAGACGTTTGTTTGTTTCACATAAAGAAAACATAGCATAATAGTATTCAGCTTGTCCCTCATAGAGTAGCAAATATAAATGCATAGGACACCTTCAAAGTTCATAAGAGTGACTAGATACAAATAGTTTAAAACAAGCAATATCAAGATATGCATCAATCAACTAGTCTTGGGACAATGCACATAGAACTAAGAATGGACACTATGCTCTCAAAGTAGGTGCATAAAGGTAGAAGGTGGAGACTCAATATAATGGTGGAAGAAAGGCCTTTATAAAAGGAAGTAGGGATTCAAGTCTCATAAAGAGCTTCCAAAAATTATGGTACTTATAGCTTTGAGCTCTCATTGCCCCTATCATAAGCATCTTGAAGGTGATTAAGCTTAAAGTGACACAACTAAGAGGATATGCTTGACAAGTTATAAACCGAAATCTCATGTCCCTTACTTACGAAGACCGAACCTCATGCTACTCAACTTTAGTCATGAGTAAGCTCTTGTCATTGTAAGTACATGTGTATCATAAAGAACCGCCAACAGGGTACCCCTTGCAAATGATACAAGAGATATCCCATAATCAAAATAACAAGGCAAGCAGACAATGAGCATCTCAGCGATCTTTTTATTTGCTACTTGCATAGGTTTTTATTGAGGATGCTTCATAGAGTGCTCATTATAGTAGTGCTACAAGTTTCCACCATGATTAGGCATGGCTTAGGCTAGCGGCCCAGGCGTTTCTCTAACACACATACAAACTCCATGATCTTACAAGTTCCACTTTTATTTCACACCGCCGGGATCCATAAGCAAAACAACATGACATCAACGGGGTACAAAGTACAAGTGCAATGTTGAAAGCGTTCCCCATGATACATGGTTCTGCTAATTTCAACTTATAAAGTGCAAGAACATACGCAACAAAGAAGGACCCAATGGTTCAAGTTTATTAGATGCAAAAAAGTAAAGTGTGCCATCAAGTTCGTGAGAGCTTTAATCACTAGTTTTCTCATAACAAGTTTAATTTGGAAGGTAAACAAAAGCATGAATATACTTGGAATAGAATAAGCTAGTAGGTAGGTATGGTGGACTCTTTGGAATAACTTGGTTTAGGGAGTTGGATGCATGAGTGGAACTCATACTTGGTTGTGGAGGCTAGCAAAAGACTGGGAGCGACAAACTAAGAGAGCAATAATGGCCATAATCATGCAGAGCGACAAAACATCATTGATCAAAGCATAAAGTGATACTAAAAGTTGAAAACTAAAGGATCATAAATTCTATGGTGACTTGAGATAGTCATAACATGGTGTGAGCATGCGCCAAGTCAACCCAAATAAAGCATGAAAGGAGAATACCACTATACTATGCTTTAATATGTTAAAACAACGCATGATTCATCCAAGGCACATTAAGAAATCTCAATTGTTTATAACAAGTCATGCTACAACAAAGAATACTAAGCATAAAGCCAAAACAATATCAAGCATGGCATGACAGAGCATAGGCCACAGTAAAAAACAAGCTCTTTTTACCACATAAGCATGAACTTTCCTACTCTTTTCCAAGCCAAACCAAACTATTTGCAAACCAATGTATGAAAGAGGGGGTCCAACCAATTTATTCAGAAAACTAAGAAAACAAAAGCAAATGAAAACGAAAAAGAAGACGCTCCAAGAACAACGCAACTATGCATGAAACAATAAAAATGAAGCGTTTGGAAGAAACCTGGGATTTTTATTGATAAAGAAGGGGATGCCTTGGGCATCCCCAAGCTTTGACGCTTGTACTTCTTGGATATTTCTTGGGGTGACACGCGTGGCATCCCCAAGCTTGAGCTTTAGTCCATCCTTCATCTCATTACTCATTCCTTCCATACACCTGAAATTTTTCCTTCATACAAAACTTCACACAATCTTTATTAGAAACATTAGTGCACTCAAGATAAATAAGTCTTAAGGTTCAGTTTTAACACCAAATAACCTTCCATTATAACACTACTACTGTAGCACTTACCTCAAAAAGCTCAATTCCCCAAAAGAACTCAAAAAGGAACCAACAAGAAGCAAATGCAGAAATCTGTCAAAACAGACCAGCAGGTAAAGACGAATTTTTTCCAAGACCTTATGTTGCTCAAATAAAAAAGTGTTGAAGTAACGAAAGTTAGATAACAACCTGGGGCAGAAGCACCAAAATTCACGCCTCAAAAAGACATTCAGAGATTTTACACGAATTTTTACGGTGAAGCACAAAAATCTGTTTCGGGACAGCAACTTTCCCAATCATTACTTCTCTCTTATTAGAGGTTACTCTTGGCACAAAAAACAAATAAAAAGGATAAGGAGCGGTTATTATCGAAGTAATAACTTCCAAGACTCATCTAAAACTTTTGGGTTATCTCCGAATAAGTACTTTTCTTTAACGCCTTTAAGTTAGGCATAAGAAGCAAGAAAGAATCAAGTGTTCTCAAATGAAGAAGCTTTAAGACCAAATTTTGTTTTCATAGGAAAGGCAAAAGAAATCTTCTCTCTCTTCTTGGGGAAGTGTTCTATACCTTTCTTAAGTGGGAGTTGATATTTAATGGTGCCTCCTTTCATATCAATAATGGCACCAACAGTTCTAAGAAAAGGTCTTCCCAAAGTAATAGGACAAGAAGCATTGCATTCAACATCCAAAACATAGAAATCAATGGGGACATAGGCATTGTTAACCATAAAAAGAACATCCTTAAGACTCCCCATGAGTCTCTTTTTAGCATTATCATTGAGTGGGACATTCAAATAACAATCTTCAAGTGGAGGCAAATCAAGCATATCATAAATCCTTCTAGGAATAATAGAAACACTACTATCAAGATCACATAAAGCTTTGAAATCAAAGTCATTCACTTTCATATTAATGATGGGTTCCCAACCATCTTCTTGTTTTATAGGAATAGAAGCTTTATGTTCCATCTTTTCTTCTTTAATCTTTATGAGAGCATCAGTAATGTGTTTTGTAAAGGCTAGGTTCATAGCACTAGCATTAGGACTTTTAGCAAGCTTTTGTAGGAACTTAATAACTTTAGAGATATTGCAACCATCAAGATCAAAATCAAATTTATCATCTAGAGTAGTAGAACTATTACTAGCCTCAACATTAGTGGTGGTGATAGTAGAAACACTAATGTTTCTAGCAATTTCATCATCTCTCTCCCACTTAGCATGTAATTCAGCTAATAGTCTAACATTTTCATCAATTCTTACTTGTATGGCATTAGTAGCTGCAAAAGGATTATCATTAGTTTCAGGTTTAGCAGCCATTTTATTCAAAGAAGATTGAGCTTCAGCCAAAGATGCTATATTTCTTTCAGTATTAGAGAGTTTTTCTCAATAGTTTTATTGAAAGCAGTTTGTTTACTAATAAAGTCTTTAAGCATAACTTCAAGTTCAGAGGGAGCACTCCTATTATTGTTGTAGGAACTTCCATAAGCATTACCATTGTTGGGAGGACATGGCTTATAATTGTTGTTACCAAAATTATTCCTATAAGCATTATTGCCAAAATTATTATTTCTTATGAAGTTCACATCAACTTGCTCTTCTTGAGCAACCAAAGAGGATAAAGGAACATTATTTGGATCAGTATGGGCTTTCCCATTAACAAGCATAGACATAATAATATCAATCTTATCACTCAAGGAGGAGGTTTCCTCAACAGAATTTACCTTCCTACCTTGTGGAGCTCTCTCAGTATGCCATTCAGAATAATTAACCATCATATTGTCCAGAAGTTTTGTTGCAGCATCCAAAGTGATGGTCATAAAGGTACCTCCAGTAGCAGAATCCAATAGGTTCCTTGAAGAATAGTTCAATCCTGGATAAAAGGTTTGGATAATCATCCAAGCAGTCAGTCCATGAGTGGGACAATTCTTTACCAAAGATTTCATTCTTTCCCAAGCTTGAGCAACATGCTCATTATCAGATTGTTTAAACTTCATTATTTCACTTCTCATAGATATAATCTTAGCAGGAGGATCTTTGCACTTAGTCCAAGAATCTATACTATTCTTAGTTAAGGAATTCAAACATTCTTTAGATTTTCCTCTCAAAGAGAAAGTAAACAATTTCAGCTTAATAATATCACCATCTACATCCCTATTCTTTTGCATCTCACAAAGTTCAACAAAGTTATTTAGATGGGCAGCAGCATCTTCATTAACAATACCAGAAAATTGTTCTCTCATAACAAGATTGAGCAAACCAGGTTTTATCTCAAAGAAAGTATCTTCAGGCACAGGTGGAGCAATAGGTGTGCTCATAAAATCATTGTTGTTGGTGCTAGTGAAGTCTCACAACTTAGTGTTTTCAAGAGTAGTCATTTTTTTGTGTGTTTTTGATAAAGAAAGCAAACTAGTAAAACTAATATTTTTTTGTTTTTGATAAAGAAACAAGCAAACAAAGCAAAAAGAAACTAAGCAAAACAATAATAACAAAGTAAAGAGATTAGTTATGAGGGACCCCCCTTGTGAAGATGTCCTTGACTCCCCGGCAACGGCGCCAGAAAAATGCTTGATGGCTCAGTGTTGATGTAGAGCTCGTTGGGAACCCCAAGAGGAAGGTATGATGAGCACAGCAACAAGTTTCCCTCAGTTATGAAACCAAGGTTTAATCGAACCAGTAGGAGCAAGGAAACACCCCAAAGGTGTTGCTAGCTGAGCCTTGGCAGGGCACACTACCGGTGCTAGTAGCAACGTGGAGACCTACACAACACAACCACGGAACTTTGTCCCCAACTTGCGATGAGGTTGTCAGTCTCACCGAGTTTTGCGGAAAACAAAGGATTAAACATATTGAATGGAATGAAGTAAAAGTTTGCAGAAAGTAAACACAAAGCAGTAAACAGTTTGTAAATTGTATGTAAAAGAAAAGTGACTAGGATCCATAGTTCACTAGAGGTGGCTCTCCTTGATAGATAACATGCTGGGTGAACAAATTACAGCGGGGAAATTAACAAACATCGAGAAACCAATACATGCATATACTAATCATCTTGACACCTTTGCAACTTGATTGGGCATTACAACATTATACGTAGACCGCCATCCAACTGCATCTATGACTAATATTCCACCTTCAGGTTATCATCTGAACCCCCTCTAGTATTAAGTTGTACGCAACAGATTATTGCTTTACAAATTGCGTGTAATGTAAACAATATGATTGTTCTATGAACAAAGGATTGTTGTTTTCTCCCTAGTAGCAACAACACATCTAGTACCTTAGAGATTTCTGTCACTTCCCCAGATTACCAGAGGCATGAACCCACTATCGAGCATAAATACTAACTCTTGGAGTTGCTAGCATCTACTTGGCCAAGATAGCTACTAACAACGGAAAGTATGCAAGATCACAAATAACAAAGACATGATAGAATCAATAATCAATCTGAAATAGCATCTCAATATCCATCGGATCCCCGCAAACACAAATGTAAGATTACAAATAGATGATCTTGATCATGAACGGAGCTCACAAGATCTAAACATGAAAGCACAAAGGAGGAGAACCGGCCATCTAGTGACTACATGGATCCGTAGTCCAAGGATGAACTACTCACGCATCACACCGGAGGCTTGCATGGTGATGAAGAAGGCCTCTAGGGTGAATTCCCCTCTCTAGCAGGGTGCCGGGAAGAGCTTCAGATCCCTCCCGATCTAGGGATGGAGATGACGGCGGCTACAGACTCTTTCGTGGATATTTTTTCGGGTACTTAGGGTTTTCGTCTCGAGGGCATCTTATAGGCGGAAGGAGAGGCTGAGGGGGTGCTGGGGTCGGCCAGACCACCCCCTGGTGCGGGCTAGGCCTGGTCGCGTGGCCAGGTGGTGTGGCTGGCCCCCAGCCCTTCTCCGTCTCGTATTCTGGCATCCGATGACTTCCGGAAAATAGGCACTTTGGCTTTTGTCCCATCCAATTCCGAGAATATTCATTTTCTGATTTTCTTGGAACCAAAAACAGCAGAAAACAGGCAGCTGGCACTATGGCTCTTGTTAATAGGTTAGTCCAAGAAATCATATGAAAATTACTCCAAAGTGTGGACAAAACACAAGAAAGTGGATAAAACCAAGCATGGAACATCAAAAATTATAGATACATTTTCAATGTATCTGTGTGGTACTGTGAGGGTCAGTCAACCACTTCGAATTCGAGGCGTTCTCACCGAAAGTTTGTGAGAGTGCTGAAGATGACATCCAGCCAGATTTTTCCTAGGGATATACTCCTTTCCTTGGGACAATGCCGTGGAAGGTCGTTTCGTACGCTTCCAGGCTAGAGAGGTGGATCCGCATGGCATGTAGGGTGCTGGCGAACATGAGGTTGATGTCGCTACTACCATCCATGAAGACTCGACTCATCTCGAATTCATTGATCTGTGCCTCGAGCACCAGGGGAGAATGGCCTGGGCGAGGGAATTGGTGTGGGTGGTTGCTCCTGTCGAAGGTGATTGATAGCTCCAAATTTCATCATTTTTCACCATTGGTTTTCCTCTTGTTTATTGCTGGATTTCCCTGAAGATTGCCCTTTTCACTAACGTTAATGTCGCAATTTGCGAATCCTTGTTTTCTTGTGATGGTTTTTAGGCAATGAACATTTATTGAAGATCTAATAGCATTTATGGGCTAATTACACCAGAATAAGCAAATCCCCAATTGAAGCCACTTTCATTGGAGCCGTCAGCATGCATAACGACAACTGGTACGGTCAGGGCACGCCCGTACCGTCCGCCCATACTACCCACCAGCGTCTTCCTTATATCAATACAAGCAACTTTCATAAAGGGGGGAGACGAGAAGAACCACAGAACAAAAGTTACAGCTATCGCAAGTCATCTAGAGGGAGAGATCGGATCTGAAAGAGAAGAAGAACTTCACCTCGTTCTCCGACAATCTTCAACCTCAAAACCACACACTCCACCATCATCCCATCATTACTTAGAGAGAGAGAGAGATTGGTACTTGTAAGATTAGGGTTTGATACTTTGATCTACCTTCGGTTTATATTTGATTGGATCTTTAATCGCTATTGTGGTTTGCTACAATAACTTTGAGATGATTTCTATTTGCAATACAATTATGCCTTTGATTTGTATACCTCTCATGTCTAAGTAAATACCCATAGGCGTGGGAGATGTAGGGGATTGGTGAGATGTGATGTGCCTACTTTATTTCCATCCATTTGTGATTGTTGCAATGTTTATTTAAACAATGAGAATGAATATCTATGTTTTCCTAATGCATGTTATCTAATTTAAGGGCCCAGGTAACATGATCCAAAGATCTCATAGGTATGAACTTGTATGCTAGTAATTTGGCGACCCCTGAGTGACACGACCGATATCAAAGAAGAGCTAGCACTACTCGAGGACAACAAGGAACCACCAAGATTAAAGCCTTAATTCAGTTGAAAGACCTTAATTAATGCATTAACCATGGCCGTGGTAACAGGCAGATGGATCATTGGGACTGGGAAGAATTGGCCATGAGGACTCCTAGTCGGTGTATGGGTTGCTTGCCTACTCACTTATAAATAAGAATTATCATTATAAATTATTTTGCTTATTCCATTTGGCACTTTTACTATCACCATGAACTGATTCTCTCCGCGCCTAACTTCTCATCTGTAGGACCTTTATACACCTTTCGCATATTTACTTTCATGCAATTTACTTATTTCATAAGCAAGTTCCTCTATCTTTTATTAACCACTTCCACCATCAACAATTGCAGTCAATTCACTCAAGACTTGTGACACCTTGGGTGCGACAGAAACACCGCATAAAAACACTTTCCTAGGCTCCTCATTGGGATCGATATAAAAACTGGAATTAATACTTCCGTGAAAACATTCTCTGACAAACCTGTGCACTTGCAGGCCATCAAGATATTTTCTGGCACTGTTGCCGGGGAGCTAAGTGCTATGTGTTGTTTCTTGACAACAACAACAACTATTGATACCATTCATCATCTCCGTTGAAGACAGAGGTACCACTCGATCAGGAAAACATATTTACCTCCATATATTGATCGTGTTCCGATCAAGAGACGATTAGAATTTATTGAAAGATTTACTAATTCGCATATTGTAGACGTGAACAACTTGATTCCATTGATGGCTGATTTGACCATCACTCGAGGAGCCGAACTTGAGCTACCTTTGGGAGAGTATGGGAATCCATCTAGGCACTTGAGGAAAATGCCTATTCTTTATCCTAAACTTGAAGGCCAGGAATTTGAAATATTCCTGAGCTAATGTATATGATGAGAGAAATTGCTTTTGTAGGAAAAGAAAAGGAAGACCCTAGTGACCACTTAACAAGGGTATACGACCTTTGTGTTACTCTTAAACCAACAAGTCTGCAAATAGAGTTTGTACTTGTTAAACTCTTTTGCTGGTCTTTGAAATATAATGCTTTAGCTTGCTTACAATGACTACCTAGTCATACTATAAAAATCTGGGAGGATTGCATCCGAGAATTCATGCATAAATATTGTTCATTTACTAAAATCATGCAGATCAAATGAAGCATAACAAAAAAATTGCAAACAATTGGAGAGACCTTTTATCAAGCATGGAATAGATATTATGCAATGATTATGAAAGTTCCAAATCATGGTTTTCACGAGAGTCTAGTTATCCAATACTTTTATAATGGGCTTAATGACGAAACAAAAGATATGATTGATCTATCTACGGGAGGAGCAATATGCAACTTGACACTGTCGGATGTGTTAAGCTTTTGGAGGTAAGCTCCTTTAATGACGAACAATACAATCTTGTTGAGGATATTGTACCACAAAAAGGTATGATTCACAACAAGATCTTATATCCGAAGTCAAAAAGTCCATGGAAGAAAAATGTATAGCTTCAGAACTTGTAAAAGAAAAGAAAGTTGACATTCTTCAAACTTATGCAATAGAAGATGATTTAAATCTTGTAATGCAAAAGTTTAAATATCAACAAAATCAATTCTGTGAGAAAAATTATAAACGCCTTATGACATAAGAAAAGAATATAAGAGACTTAACGTAAGTTTTTAACGACTTGGGTCAAGCCACAAAACATTTAGATAGATATCTAAATATGGTTAAAACCTAGTGTGAGCAGATAAATGAAACCCAAACTTTGATTTTGAACCAAGGAAATTTCAATACTGTTTCTACTAACATTGTTACTAGGCGTGGTATAGAAACTCAGGAACCACAAGGGCCACCTTGGTATCAATAAGAGCAAGCTCGAAAAGCAAGAGAGGCTTAGGAGATGAGTCAAGAAGAAGGTGATCTAGTAGACCCCATGATGATATTGATTACGAAGCCCAGAAAAGGGAGAATAAAGCTTCCAGCACTCAAGAAGAAGAGAAAGCAGGGGATAAGCATAAACCATATGATTTAGACGCTGAGACTATCGATTCAAGGGAAGAAAACGATATCAGAAAGGAGCAAGAAGAGCAAGGTGTTATCCCGTGTGAAGAACACGCCAATAAGCAAAAATTAGTTGCAAGGAAAAAATAAAAAGAATGCTGAACCAGTGACAAAGGTAAAAGAAAAGGTAATACCTACCAAAAAGAAAATTCCTTACCCTAACCGAGTTCATTACGAACCAGATAAGGCTATTTATGATTCTTTTGCTGAGGCACTAAGTAGTTTGCATTTATAACTTCCTTTAACTGATGCTATTCAAGTTTCTACTTATAAAAAAATTATGCGAGATATACTTAATAGAAAATATAAAGTAACCAAGACTGTAGCAGTTATGGCAAGCTTTGGTGATAAACTTCCTGCTAAGCTTGGGGATCCATGAATACCAACCATCTCTTGTGCAATAGGGAAAACTAATATATTCAATGCTCTTTGTGATTTAGGAGTGGGTGTTAGTGTTATGCCTTATTCCCTATTTAAGAAATTGAATCTTGGAGAATGTTCTCCTACTGCAGTAACACGGCAACTGGCAGATAAGACAACTAAACAACCTATCGGAATGATCGAAGATGATTTACTAAGAATATATCAGCATGTTATACCAACTGATTTTATTATTCTTGATGTCCCTGAGGATGACAAACTATCTATCATTCTTGGAAGACCTTTTCTTAGTACAGCTGGAGCTAATGCAGATTGTTCTAGCGGTAAGATTGTCTTCAATATATATGATGATCGGCTTGTTCGATACTTTCCTAAGAAACAAGAGCACAATGGAAAATACATTCCACCACCTAAGCATGATCAAGCAGCAAAAACTAAAGAAAAAGCGCCGCTTGAGATGAACGCCGATGATATGGAGTTTGATTAGTCAAATCTCTAGAATTAAAACACTTAATGGGAGTCCACCCATTCTTGATAAGTTTAGTTTAGTTTTTTATTTTTGCATCTACTATTTTATTTGTATTATTTATAAGTTTGTTTTGAGTTTTTAACTCGTTCAGATAATTTACCTTAATGAAGTTGAGAAGCAAGGGAAAACAAAGAAAAGAAAATGGGTTCAGTACAGATAACGAGCATCGGTTCGGCCGCGGTACTCCCGTACCGCGCGCCAGTACCATGTCTTGACAAAACCTATGGCAGGAACAGTTCCAGCGACGACCAACGGTACGGCCGCGGTACGCCCATACCGCGTGCCCGTACCGAACATCGACGAAAATTGACGATGGCCTCCGAATAGATAATGACCACTGGTACGGCTGGGGTACGCCCGTACCACGCATCCATACCAGGTCAACCGGGTTTGATCTCGAACCCTAATGTTGATCCAACGGTGATGACCACCGGTACGGGCGGGTTGCGCCCGTACCGCCCGCTCGTACCGCATGCTTCGCCAGGTAAAGGCCGACAGCGGCTTCCTCACAGCCAGCCCCTTCTTCTTCCTCTTTCTTCCTTGTTCTTTCTCTTTCCACCTCAAACCCTAGCCTTCTCAAACCTTTGATAGCCCGCTCGTACCGCCCGCCCGTACCGCATGCTTCGCCAGGTAAAGGCCGACAGCGGCTTCCCCACAGCCAGCCCCTTCTTCTTCCTCTTTCTTCCTTGTTCTTCCTCTTTCCACCTCAAACCCTAGCCTTCTCAAACCTTTGATTCTTCATTGATTTTGTGTTTTTGAGTTGGGGAATCTTCACATCAGTAAGTTTCTCGTCCGATCCATACTCTATTTTCTGAAATCCATGGTTGAATTCATCACATTGGCTATTTAGATGAGTTCATCATATTTTGAGATTATTATTGATTCCTCACGCTAGGATTTATAATTTCTGCCTATAATTGTTTGTTTATATGATAGAAACTTGATGCCTATAGTTTTCTTCAAAAATTTCACAGCACAATGCATAACATTGGAAGGATGTTCCGCTCGGGCAAGGGCTCGAATACGGCGAGACCTTCGGGCTTCGCCAAGCCGCCGGGTTTGAAGAAGAGATGCTCGGAGGTGGACAACTTGAGGGCTTCAATGAGCCGAGACTACGAGAGGGTGAGGAACCACAAAGTTTTGCCCAACAAGTGGGTAGACCGTTAGTTCCTCTCCTGCTAGGGTCTTCTAGAGGACTTCGAGCAGATGACTGTGCAAGATGGCATGGTCAACTTCTCCTACCTCTCCGTCGACACCTACAATCTCTCCACGTTCGAGTTTTTTTCATCGTTCCACGATGTTCTTGAGACCTAGGAGAAAAATTGCACTATAAGTTTTGTGCTCAATGGGTAACTCCACAACTTGACCTTCTATGAATTTTGTGATAGTTTCGGATTCTCCCACGAGGGAGAAATCGATATCAATGAAAATACTCATGTGGAGGCAATGCAATCTTTGAAGAGAATTTATGTCCATAGGGACAACGATTATTTACGTAAGAAGAGCACCACTATCCAAAATCCTACTATACGTTATTTTCATACCTTCCTTGTTAATTCTTTATTTGCAAAAGGCGATGTTGGGGCAATGGCAGGACCCGAGATAAGTTTCATTCATATGGACTTGCATCCAGAGATGGAGCACAAGGTAAACTTGGGGTCCTTGCTCATCCAGCACTTTTGCCGCCAAAGGTCGGCTTCCGCTGGGGACATTCCTTGTGGCGGGTTGATCACACAGATCTCCTATGCAAACGAATTTGTCCTACCATAGGAAAGAGTTGTGGCTGGCAGTCAGGACATGGATGACATTCATATGGCTAGCACCAAGTTCATGGGTGTCTACAGGCCAGAGCATTCCCTCCGTGCTTACCCGTTTTATTTTGCCCCTAACGGTGATCTCCACCAAATCTTGCTTCCTTTTGTCCAAGCTTTTGGTTTGCTAGGTAAACAGAGTTGTCCTCACTAAGGAGGACTTCAAGCAGGCACTAATCCTCTCAGGAAGGACTGCGCCACCAGGTGGCCATCCCAACTGGGAAAACATAGCAGCTGGCCAACTGTAGCAAGATGAAGAAGGAGGAGGCTGGCATGGCGTAGGATGGGACGATTTCAGCCAGCACTACCATCACCAATAGCCTTTCCACTAGCATCAACAACAAGGTATGCCTCCACCACAGCCGGGATTCAACTATGTCCTGAGGAGTGATTTTGACCAGGTGGTGCATCACATTGACAACATAGAGAACACGTTGTATGATGCGAACGCCAACGTAGTCAATCTTACTCAATATTTCACATTTTTCATGACCAACTTTCCAAACCGCTACCCGAACTTCCCGTATCAGCATCCGCCACCTAACGGTAGTGAAAACTGATTCCAGTTAGGCAAGAGCCTAAGCTTAGGGAGGTTAAAGTCCTCCCACCTTTTTGCATTCATATTTTTCTTTCTTCTTTTTATTTATTTGTTTTTGTTCCAATGCATGTTTACTTTCAGTTTTGGATTCGATAAAATAAAACCCCCCAAAAAAATTAGACTATTCTCTAGAGTTACCTATGCAAAATTTCGCTGGCTCTTATTGATTCTTTCTGCAGGTTACTCACTTATAGTGATCGAGATATGGGACGACCGCAAAAAAGTTGACTCAAGTAGAAGATGAACGAGCAAGAGGAGGTACCACATTCCTATTTTCCCTCTTCCTGTAAGATTATTCATGATCATTTTATGTACGTTCGGTTGCACTTGATTTTGATTCCACGCTTAGTTCATTATGTTTTAGAGTTTGAGCTCAAAGGCTTTTGTCACCTCTTTGGTTAAGACTTTCAATAATTAAATTAGTTTGAAAAACAACTCTTGGGATTTTATTCCAAACCTTTTAGAACAAGAGAAAGTGTCCATCGACAACTTGAGTGCCATATTTTTGTATTAAGGGCTTAACCTTAGTAGTACTCAACCCCACATACTGATCGTTGACTTGATGATACCTTCTGAAAAAGAATTGCTTGATGGAACAAACCTTTTATAGTAGGAGAGGGAGATGCCAAAATCTGTATTGACTTGATATATTAAAAAAGAGGATAGAAAAGAAAAAGGAAAGAAGAAAGCAAAAGTATTTTGTTTCAAATACACACCGTTGGGATGCCAACAACTCCGCTAGCTTTTGAACGATCTATGGTATAACCCTAGATTTCGTCTATGAGTTGATGGCATGAGTGGCATATGTGTCGATATATGGGCAAAATTATTGGTATTCCCAATAGGTTGTGTAGGAGTTTACAAAAGAAATATTCATTGATCCTTGAGAAGGAAAAAACAAAATATCCATTATCAAAATATGAGCTAAAATACTTTCGATACCTTTTGATTATTGACATCACCTCACTAACCTAAAATGCGCAATTAGAGTTCTTGATAAGCAAGGAAAAGATGAGGTATTTGATAGCCGCGATTATCAAAGTGGGTGATTAATGAAAAAGCTCTAAGTTTATCCTTCTTTTGACATCTACATGTCCACCCTTAATTTTGATTCGAGCGACATGGCTTAAAAACATTTTTACTCTCTTTACAAGAGAGGCGCTAAAAGAAATTGATTTGTAAAGCTTCGCCAAATGTTTAAAAATCTCATTTGAGTCACAAGAACTATTAGCTAGCGAATTACTTGCGTTTAGGGATCAAGGTTAAGTGCAACTATTCAGATATATTGTGCTTGTATTCAAGGTTGCCAGATTTTAGACGATGGAATATGATACAACCTCGAACTTGTAAGTCTTTATCTGGATTCAATTCTTTGCTATTGATCATTATAGCTTTGTCACTCGAGGGCGAGTAACCGCTAAACTTGGGGATGTTGATAGCTCCAAATTTCATCGCTTTTTACCATTGGTTTTCCTCTTGTTTGTTGCCGGATTTCCCTGAAGATTGCCCTTTTCACTAACGTTAATGTCGCAATTAGCGAATCCTTGTTTTCTTGTGATGGTTTTCAGGCAATGAACATTTATTGAAGATCTAATAGCATTTATGGGCTACTTACACTAGAATAAGCAAATCCCAAATTGAAGCCACTTTCATTGGAGGCTTTAGCATGCATAACGAGCACTGGTACAGTCGGGGCACACCCGTACCATCCGCCCGTACTACCCACCAGTGTCTTCCTTATATCAATATAAGCAACTTTCATAAAGGGGGAGAGACGAGAAGAACCATAGAACATAAGTTACAGCCGCCGCAAGTCATCTGGAGGGAGAGATCAGATCTGAAAGAGGAAAAGAACTTCACCTCGTTCTCCGACGATCTTCAACCTCAAAACGACACACTCCACCATCATCCCATCATTACTTAGATATAGAGAGATTGGCACTTGTAATATTAGGGTTTGATACTCTTATCTACCTTCGGTTTGTATTTGATTGGATCTTTAATCGCTATTGTGGATTGCTACAATAACTTTGAGATGATTTCTATTTGCAATACAATTATGCCTTTGATTTGTCTACCTCTCATGTCTGAGTAAATCCCCATAGGCGTGGGAGATGTTGGGAATTGGTGAGATGTGATGTGCCTACTTTATTTCCATCCATTTATGATTGTTGCAATGTTTATTTAAACAATGAGAATGAATATCTCTATTTGCCTAATGCATGTTATCTAATTTAAGTGTCCAGGTAACAAGATCCAAAGATCTCATAGGTATGAACTTGTATGCTCGTAATTCGGCCACCCCCGAGTGACATGGCTGATATCAAAGAAGAGCTAGCACTACTTGAGGACAACAAGGAACCACCAAGATTAAAGCCTTGATCCGGTTGAAAGACCTTAATTAATGCACTGACCATGGCTATGGTAACAGGCAGATGGATCATTGGGACTAGGAAGAATTAGCCATGAGGACTCCTAGTCGGTATATGGGTTGCTTGCCTACTCACTCATAAATAAGAATTATCATTATCACTTCTTTCGCTTATTCCATTTGGCACTTTTACTATCACCATGAACTGATTCTCTCCACGCCTAACTTCTCATCTGCAGGACCTTTATACACCTTTCGCATCTTTACTTTCATGCAATTTACTTATTTCCTAAGCAAGTTCCTCTATCTTTTATTAACCACTTCCACCGTCAACAATTGCAGTCAATTCACTCAAGACTTGTGACACCTTGGGTGCGACAGAAACACCGCATAAAAACACTTTCCTAGGCTCCTCGTTGGGATCAATATATAAACTAGAATTAATACTTCCGGAAAACATTCTCTGACAAACCTATGCACTTGCAGCCAATCAGTGATGCAACACTCTGACCCGCTGATGTACTCAGGGGTCGAGTGAGGTGCGTTGAATGTCAGATTAACTTGTCGGGTGATTATTTTCTACACCCTATTCGAGGGGCGTCCCTTCTAGATCATGCCCATGTTTCCCAATGCTCCTGGGTATTGCTCGCTGCCCTTATTTTGTATCGGCACAGTCGCAGGTTGTGCGGGTCCTCCAAGTGTGGGGGTGACGGCGGTCCATGAGCTATTGCACCTGGGGAAGCTCCGTACCCCTGATTCACCGCGTCGTGATTTAGCTGGATCAGACCTTCTTGGAGCTTCAGGAACTCGCGATAGTCCTTGAGGAGGTGGCTGGACTTCTTCTTGCCATCGTGCTTGTTGATGTAGAAGTGAATGTTGCAGGGTCTAGACAACTTATCCTGGATGGATGTTCCAGGTGCGTCATCGCGGGTGTGGTGTTGCCACACCTGCGCGAGTTTCCTGCTATCGCGGTAGCTGCTACTACGGTACCCGATGATGCGGTTGCCTTTGTCGTGCTTGTTGACGTAGCCGTCCGTGACCATGTCGACTTCTTCACGGTCCTCATAGCCGCGTAGCCCACGCTATCCTCGACGGTCGCGTCTATGGCCAACGTCATCCTCGTCGTCTGAACGGACGCAGTTGTTGTTTAGCGAGTCTTCTCCATCCACCCACCGATTCGTTATGTCCATCAGGTGGTTGATGGTTTTGGGCTTCATGCGGCCTAGATCCTCCCTGAGCTCTATGCGGCAAACATCATCGTTGAATGCATCGATTGCGCAATCCACAAAGATATCTTCTGCCAAGTTTTTGATGATGGATCACCTTTGGATGTAGGAGCGAAGGGATTCGCTCGGCTTCTGGTAGTAGGCCCTGGGCTCTTCGATTGACGTGGGCCACTTGTAGGTGCCCTTGAGGTTTTGGACCAAGCTATAGACTAGCTCCTCCCAGCTGCGGATCGATCCGCGGGGCAGATTGTTGAGCCATGCGCGAGCAGCGCCCTGCAGCTCTAGCTGAAGGCTTTGCATGGTTGTGCATTTGTTTCCGCCGTGCAGCTTGATGGAAGAGATGTGGTCTTCCAACCAGATCTTCGGGTCATGGAGGCCATCGAAATTTGGGTTTTCTGAAGGAAGTTTGAATCCCTTCGGCATTCTCCTCTGTTGTATGGCTCTGCTGAAGTAGTTGGCGCCGCAGAGCTTTGTTCCTTCGTCTTCTGACTCTATTGAGTAGGCGCGCTTGGAGCACATCTTGTCGACCTTGCACTGGGTGATCTTGTCACGTGTGTCATAATCATGGTCGTGTCGCTGTGAGCTGCAACATCGCTACGACAAGTCCTGCTCGTCCTCGCTAGAAGATAGCGAGTAGTACTTGGGTGGAGCCTTTTTTTCTCCGGATCCTGATATTTGTTGTTGAGGTTAGCTAGTCGAGAGCGCCTTTTGGCAACTGCAGGGTCATTAGCTTTGGAGGAGGATCCACCAATAGAGGAGAGTGCTGCCCGCAGGAGGCTTGACTCGTCCGTGGCCTACTTGTGTTCCTCGAGTTGTGCATTCACCGCATGTTGGCGATTGAATTCCTGGATGAGTAGCCAATGGTATCCCATCAGCATCTGTTGTGATGAGTTTGGCGGTCGGGGGTTGCCCTGTAGGGCTTCCCTGCACCGCACCCACTGTTGAGGTGGATCTCTTGTCGCCTTGTCCTGTTGTTGGTTGGTCTGCCCTAATTATCGAGGTTGGGCGGCTGTGGCTACTCACCATTGACGGGACCAATGGTGGGGGCTCGATTGGTAGGCACGTTGTTGGTGGGCCCACCGTTGGTGGTGTCCCCTTGAGTGCCTCTATCGCCGTTGTTGATGACGACGCACATGTAGTGGTTTGGGAAATCACTCTTCCGCAACTCTCAGATCCGGAGCTGTAGGCGCCGTCTTCTGACATCTAATCACAGAGATCGGAGTCACAACTGTTGTTGCTATCCGTATTATAGGCCGGTGTTGAGGCATTGAGCTCTCCTAGGGTGTCAATCGGTGGCGGGAACCACAAGGCAGGAGCAATCGAAGGAGATTGTGGATGATCGGGGAAGCGAAGCATGCCGATCTGACTAACCTGAAAGCATAGGTTTCCGATTGTCATGCCGATTCAATTGCCAATGGACTCGAAGTTTGGGTGAGATGCTGGCGGGTGGAGGTGAGGTCAAAGGTGCTGAAGAGGAGGCGATTCTCCACTCAGCGGATTTGTAGATCGCAGTTGATGGGGCCAAGGAAGTCGCAACATCAGCACTCCTGATTCCCATAGTCGGCACCAATTGACAAGGGGTTAACTTGTCAATGCCCATCGTTGATGGTCTTAGGTTCGAGGGATTGGGGAGCGCCGGAGGCGTCGATCGGCTAGCAAACAAGCACATTAGGGGACACACGGTTTACCCAGGTTCAGGCCCTCGGAAGGGACCCTACTCCTACGTGTTTGCTCTTACATTATAGAGGAATCGAAGGTTACAGGGAGGTGCACAGATGTAATCTGGCGAGGTGTATGCTAGGGTTGCGGATGTCCTTCTCTCTGCCCCCTCCTAACCTTTATATAAGGAGGGTAGGTCTCGGGATAGTAGGCCGAGTTGGTTACAAATTAGGGGTTTTACCCATTTGAAAATCTATCTATTGCTTGCCGTGTCCTTCAAGGATTCACCTTCCTACCAACTTGGGCCACCGGAATACTTGTTGGGATTCAATTGTCCTCGTGGGTTCCTCTTGGATTGGACAGTATAGGCTAAACACGAGTACCCATAGGGTATACCCATGTCATCGTTGTTTCAAGTTTAAATGTTGAATTCCTTATAGTTCTTTTGTTTCTTCTTGCTCGAGGGCAATCAA
Organism: Avena eriantha; assembly: GCA_910589775.1. NCBI lineage: Eukaryota > Viridiplantae > Streptophyta > Magnoliopsida > Poales > Poaceae > Avena > Avena eriantha. The sequence continues at coordinate 203,331,449 of OU342742.1, forward strand.
GGTTTGAGCTTTTGGGAGGTTGATGGCTCTAAAAATAGCCATCTATTCCCACGATTAAACATTGTTTTTAGTAAATCAATTGACAAGAAACTCTCTAGCCTTGCCAGTAATGACTAATTACTACAAAGATGTGCAAACCATTGCTTTGATTTGTGTTGTGCAGGAAATCACGCTTTTTAATGTGAAATCAAGAGTCATAATGAAGATTTTGAGGAAGTACACACGGCCAAGTAATTCTGGAGCAATTTCTAGGCGTCTGTAGCCGTAATGACCACTGGTATGGGCAGGGTCCGCCTGTACCGTCCGCCCGTACCATGTGGCAGCGGCTTCATCTCGTCAAACCCTACAACTTTCGTGAAGATGCCTACATATTTTGAGGCCTTAGCCGCCATGCAGGGGCCACCATTCTCAGATTGCATAACAACACCACCAAAGGAGATCCACACCATAGTTTATCCCTTCCATCTTCCATCCCCTCCATTAGCCATAGACATTACTTTGTAATTGAGATCTCCCTGTGATTCGACGACCATTGTAAGAATATTTGACTTCAATCTAAGTATTTTGCACAATGTTTTCTATCCTTGATATTATTGTTATGAGTGAGTAGTCCTCATGGGCTGCAGGTTGGGGAGAAACCTCGCAGCAATTATGTGCATCTAATCTATGGGAGTATCATGTATTGTCTAAAAGAGAGATTTGTATCTTTTGTTTTTTTGTCTCTTTCCTCGACCTTTGGACTTGTAGGTACCCAAGATCCCCGAGATTGATAAAGGCTTAAGGTGAGATACTTGGCTAGCGGTGATCTCATAGGAAACCAGTGAAAGAAAGGGCGGTACGGCATTCGCTTAGCGACCCATTCGGGATCAACAACAACACCACATCTTAAGGCTTTGATTTGTGTTTTTCACTTAATAACCGTTTATAGCCGGGTGCTTCGTGGTGCACTCGTTTGGATCAAAATACTATTGCTATGCCTGCTGCTCATAGGGGCTCTAGTATATTACGATGTGTTTCCCACAAGATATTATCTCTATTAGAACATTACACATGATTGTGCTTATTATTATCTTTTATTCCATATGATGTCCAACTATAGGTGGATCTTCAACTCTGGCCTATCTCCGTCCATTGAATCAACCCACGATAAAAAGTAAACTAGATTGGTCCGGTAAACAAAAGTAAAACGAAAAAAAGTCTTGCAGACGTGTCCTTTTTAATTCCTTTTTGCGTTATTTCCCAAGGTTTGATTAAACCTAGGTTTACTAGGGAAAAAGACTATTATACTACATCCATGAATCTAGATCGAAGGTATCATCCTCCCATTGGCATGCGCGTATTGGTAACCCCGCCACTCCCATAGTTTGGCATGTTCTTCGCCACCATGAGCTTCTAGTTGTGTCCAATGATAATGTTGAAATTGTTTGTGATGCTTGTCAATAGGGCAAGAGTCATCAACTTGCTTTTTCTGAGTTGAGTCGTCTAGTCAAAACTCCTCTTGAGCTTGTGTTTTCTAGTGTATGGGGTCCTGCCCAAACATCCGTGAGTGGACATAATTACTATGTCAAATTTATTGATCCTTATAGTCGATTTACTTGGCTTTACCTTCTCAAGCGCAAATCTAATGTGTTCGATGTTTTTATTCAATTTCAAGTGCAAGTTGAGCGTATCCTTAAGCACAAAGTTGTTCATGTTCAGTCTGATTGGGGGGTAAAAATCACAACCTCAGTGTGTTCTTTAACAAGATTGGGATTTCACAACATGTGTCTTGTCCTCATACACGCCAGCAGAAAGACACAGTTGAACGTAAGCATCACCATCTTGTAGAAACTGTCCTAAGTCTACTTGCTCATTGAAAGTGCATGTGTGCCCCATGTGTGGTTTTGGTAATTAATGACAATCTCTATGGACTAATGTGTGCATTGAGTTACACTTGTAGGAATTGTCCATTGGCTTCGCTTGAACCATGTGTTGGCTTCAAGGTTGAAAGATGAAGAACAATAAGCAATGTCCAAGGGCATTGGGCCTATTGGAATCATTATGATGAGGAAGAATAAGAATAAAGAAAATAATATCAAGAGTGTATTGAAGAATAAGATGGCAGTTCCTCATCTATATCTTCAAGACATCGTCCAATTCGAGTTAGAAGAAATGATGTGCAAGTTCAAGATGCGCCATATCTAGTAGATCACATGCTTGAAACTTGTCATCCTCGGTGATCATGGATTGATGAAGACAAGGTCAAAGAAGTGTATTCCCCATGGTATATGGGGGAGCATGTCACGAGTCTTCATCCAGCGAGCACGATCAAAAGCAAACAAGAAAGGTGTTCCATCTCGAGGAGGCCAAGATCGTCTACATCAAGCTCAAGTGGAATACTCAAGCCAAAGGTATGATGTTGATAAGTTTCCCCTTTTGCCGGTCCCTTGTTGAGTTGAGAGACCGAGTTTAGGATATTTAATCGTACTATCAAGAGGGGCTATTGAGTGAGAAACTCGGTCATATCTTTCAGAGAGAGCTCAAACATTTGCATACTTAGCATAATATTTCTTGGTTGTTATTTGGATCTTATCCATGTGAGTTTCTAGAGATTGTGCTAATCTTCATAACAAGATCTAGCTCATGAAAAATGGATTTCCCCAGTATACCATATTGTGTTTTTGATCTTGAAGGTTTTTCGGCTCCATACCTTAGGAGGTATCTCACATACTTATACTTGATTTTCTCTACCTTGGTGGTATCCAATATTTCCAATGAAATTGGTTTCTTCCCATTTTGAGTTTGGATGCTCGAGTTATTGCGTTTGCTTCTTCTACTTTCTTTGTTTATCGTGACCGGTAGTACCGGACTTTTTGTCTGGTAGTACCGCTCGGCAACGGTAGTACCGCTTGGTGGTACCTGCGACATCTATTCCTAGCAGCGATATGGGGTTCCTCCTCTAGAGATACCTGTACCGCCACCCAGTTCTATCGGAGGTCAGCGGTAGTACCATTCCGTGGCCCGGGTCTACCAGTAAGCGGTAGTACCGCCCTTGGACCCGGTACTATTGGTGGAATCTGAGATGGTTCACCCACTTCCGTTTTTCTCCATGGCTCGCCCGACTACTCGCTCTGGTACTAATGCATGTAAAATACATACATGAACTTTGTAGTTTGTTAACATGTTTATCCACATATTTGCATCATATATAATGTTATATCCATGTTTTACATTGAGTTTTGGGGATTTACCAATGATCCCCTTTATTTTGGTTATAACCCGGCAGGGCAGAAAAACCTTGTTGTCAATGTTTTTGATATTGCAGGACCTATATGGAGTCAAATGGACCTAAGCTTTTGGGGATGTCAATATTTATCCACGAGAAACATCTTGAGCACAAGAACACCTCACCTGGAGGGCCGGGAGGCCCAAAAGACCCTAGGTGGGAATGCCACCTACCCTCTTTTCCTCCTCGGTCGTCTAATTGCCTTGATTATTTCGCCCATGGAGTTCTCTTGACCTAAAAACCCCCATATAACGATCCCATGGGGAGTCCTCGACAAAGAAGACACCAGAGGCGAAAACACCACCAAACAGAGTCAGATCCAACGAAGATTGGAGGGGGAAACTCCGTCGGAACTGCCTCCGGGGGGATCTCCACCCTCTCCAACATCTCCAGCACCATCACCATGATGAAGAGGGAGTAGTCTACCTCTGGACTATGGGTTTGTGGTAGTAGCTTGATCTATTTCTCTCTTGTTCTTCATAGATCTAGTACCATATGAGCTGCCCAACATGATTATGGTCATATATGTAATTCCTATGTGGTGGATATTTATTCTATGATTTGATATATGAGATTGGAACCAATTTTGTGTAAGATGTATTGGTATATGCATATCATGTACCCCGTTCTTAATTGCTTGTTTTGATCCAACTTGTATGCAAGAACTTGTATGGGGAGAAGTGTGTATTATATGGAGTAGCATGGTGGTAGTGATTGAATTGTGGCAAACAATATTCAACATCTACTTTGGTTTTTACCTTTGTTTTGCTGCCTCACTAGGGATAAAGTGAAATCATGTGCTAAAATTATCATGTGATAGTGAGATCATCTTTTTAGATCAAGGTAGCATATTTGTATTTCAAACATCATGTCATATTACTTAAAGCTATACTCTGATTTGTTCTTAATTCAATATTGCATGGAGTTTCCTTTTCTCAAGGAGTATAAGATAGATGTGTTTCATCTCTATGTTAGGACGTGATGCCAATATGAATGCTTATCATATACATAAAGAAGTTCCATGAATATTTATCATTGATGAATTGTTTTATGATCACTTACAACTTAAAAGGAGAGTAGACAAGTGAACCCATGAACCCCGGTCCAATTTTAATCATAAGAAACACCTTTCCATTGAAATTTCTACCTTTTATATTTTATGCAATTTATTATTTCGAAAATACAAAAATACATTTCCTATTTGCAATCATCCATAAAAACCCAAAACAAATCTATTGTCTTCCATATCATATAGTTTGAATTACTTTACTTTATTCACTTTATTTTATTTCAATTTACTTTATATTATATTTCATATTACTAATATGAAACCTTGTGCTTGACAACCACTTGGTGGAGTTGGGGACACAAGACAAATTATTTTACTTTATAGGTTGCTTGACAAGGAGAAGATGAATAAAACTTCCATAACCAATTCCCCAAGAGTTCGATATAAACCCTCGAGTCACCCTTGTGGGGAAGAGAAATTTGCTACAACACTCTGCACTTGGAGTCCCAACGAAAAGTGTCCACGATTTTTGCCATCAAGAAGTATTTTCTAGCGCCATTGCCGGGGAGTTGGCGAAGTTACCTCACAACTGCATCCTTATCAAGTTTGAAAGAATAAGGTAGTTCCCACGACACTTGCAAGTATTTTCTGGCGCCGACATCTTCATCAACTTGTGTAACAACCCAAGTTTGGGGAGGTTGCACCACTTTGAGCTTTTTCTTCTCCTTTTAGATTTTTAAAGTATTTTACTTTGTCTTGTTTTTAGTCTTTTTAAGATTTCCTTAAAAACAAATAAAAATGGAAAATAGAGATTATTGGCCCTTTAGTGTAAAGAACTTCCCAAAAGAAGGCGAGATACCCTTTGAACCATTTGAAATAGACCCTGCAGCTACTAAAGCCATTTCTGAAAACCGTTTTTATGGGAAACCTAATGAAAACCCTATGCAACATTTGAGAACTTTTAATGAAAGATGCAAAGATTTAAACATGAGTAATAAAAACAATAGTATGATCAAATTTACACTTTTTCCATATTCGCTTGCTGGTACGGCATTAGATTGGATATTAAAATGGCCAACCGGAAATTTTAGTTCTTGGTTTAATGTTAAAGCCACTTCTGTTGAAAGATTTGGAACCCCTGAAATAGTAGGCCATATTAGGGAAATGCTTATCATGTTTAAACAAAATAAAGATGAACCTCTTATAAGTGCTTTGGAAAGATTTAGAGAATTAGCTTTTGGAATAGAACATGGTTTTAGAGATTGGATGTTAATGCATATCTTATATAGAGGGCTAAATAAAAGTTCAATGGCCTATTTACATAAAGAAAGTGGAGGGTCTTTCATGTATATAACAGCCAACAACGCTTATATATTGTTAGATGACCTACTATTAGAAGTAAACATAAAAGAAAGACATGAAAAAGCTAAAGGGCCAGGAGATGTATTTGACGGTAAATATGAAATCTTCAATTTATAAAATAGAGATAAACAAGTAGAAGAAGTCAAAATGCTAAGTGAAACAAAAGAACCTCTACTTGATCTTGATAAATGTAGCTTGCACGAACTCATTAACTTATTGCCAAAGTTTGCTAATGATCCATCTTTTAATGTTCATCAAGCAGGATACGGTTCCTACCTAGCAAATTGTGTTATAAAAGAAAAAATTGAAAGATATAATAATGAAGCTATGATACCACCTAAGCTTGGGGATGTTTTGCTCCCCAAGATATTAATCACTATTGGAAAAGAGACACATCATGCTATTCTGGATTTAGGATCTAGTGTCTCGGTTTTATCCAAAGATCTATATGATTTACTTAATTTGAAATCCATGGAAAAATGCTCTATAGATCTTTTACTTGTTGATGATTCAACCAAACATGCTTTAGGAAAATTTAGAGATATCATGGTTGAATTACATATGACATTTTTACCTATTTATTTTATTGTCATGGACATGGGGAGCAATACCTCAAGTCCTATAATACTTGGTAGACCTTTCTTGAGAACCTCAGGTGCAGTCATTGATACAAAAGAAGGAAATGTGAAGTTTCAGTTTCCTCACAAGAAATGTATGGAACACTTTCCAAGGAAGGAGGTAGCAAAGAAACACAAGTTGTCTCATGAATTCCGTATCAGTTAAACCAAGTAAGCCTAGCTATATGGCTATAAAGAAAGTGCTTTGTGGGAGGCAACCCAGTTATTTTATTTTGTATTTTTTCTTTGAACTCTTGCTGTAGCAAGAGAGTTTTATTTTGGTTTCATTTTTTGTAATTTTTAATAAAGTACCAAGTGGAACCCATTTTGGATGCTATAAAAGTTGTTAAACATATGGAGTAGCAAATTTCTGCAGAATAGTTTTTAGTGCAAGAATTTTCTGATTTTTTATGTAACTCTGATTGCGCTCATATTTACACAGAATTAACAACTTTTCATACTCTGTATGAAGAAAAATTGGTAAAATTCTTGACATGTTTAAGTGGGCGAAATAACTTCGTTTTGCTGCTGCTGAAAATCTGGACAGATTCTGCCATGTTTTGATTTAACCATTCCCAAGTGTCCTAAAATGATTGTTATGAGTCATATTATATGCTAGGGATGTGTAAAAACATTATATTCTTGCTAGAACATTTATAAAAAGTTTTGTATCTGATATATATGCAACAACTATTATGCTTTTGTGCCACTAATGTCACCACTCAGAAAAGAGATGGGAGAAAAGTTTTATGTTGAACTTTTTTTGACAGGGAATAGAGGAACATCACACCAAGAGCAATCCAAGGATGGTGAAAACCATAAGATTTGGGATTCCCAAGGCACCCCACTGGACTTATTAAACTCTTGGTTTGCAAACCTCTAAACTTTGTTTTTGAGTAACATAAAACTATCATAGTAACTTGGAGCTTCTGTTTTGTTTATTTTACTTTTGTTTGCAATAAAAGGACCATCATCACTATTATTATGAATGTTTATGTTTAAGCTACTGAAAAGAAACTTTGCCATAAAATAATGAAACTAAATTTGTATGCCATGGAAATAAAATAAAAAAGGGGGATAAAAGAAAAAAGCTGAAATTCATGTTATGCCCAGTTACTAAGCTCAAATACTTTACATGGAGTAGGGTTTGTTTGTGCCTATTAAATTTTACCTTTTTATTATGTATATTTATGTTAAACCATAAGGAGCAAGGTGACAAGATAAATGTTTGACATTTGAACTAGATGGCACACTCTTTAGATCTCTTTTTGCTAAGCCTTTGCAACGCAAGCTAAGACTTGTTCCAAATCCCGTAAACTAGACTAGGCATATCCACCTATTTGTGGCAAAAGCTACTTCCAAGTAAAATATGTATGTTAATCCTCCAAACATTCTTAAAACATCTTTTTCATGTATTTTAAATATCATAAGAAAGTAAGGTTTGGGGTGATACCACTATGGAACTTTATGTGCTTCACATCTTATAAGTTGTTTGTTAGCCAAACCATGTTGTCATGGCACAAGCCTTCAATATAGAGTGATCATAACCATGTTAATTCTGCATGTGGATTGCATCGATGTGAAATAAAGTGTGCATACTAGAGTAGGCAAGTTTAGAGAAAACACTCCGGAACCGCTAGTCAAAGCCATGCGCCATGCGACACTCATGGTGGAAACTTACAACATGATGATCCTTGTCGAGATGATTCATATGTCTGTTTTTCTTATTCTTATGGAGTAGAGATATTTCCCCTTATAAATGTGTCCACGGAATTATATTAACTCCTAAGCTAAAGAAACATAAGGGGCCATATAGCTACACAGGGAGCAAGAGGCACCTCAGTGATGCGGTTTCAATAATAAATATGTGTCCTATAATGACAGGCCTAAGTTGAGTAGCATGAGGAGTGCAAGATCATATGTATGGTGCATGAGACAATCAACTTGTAAGATGTTTAACACATAAACTATATGCAACTTTTGAAACAAAAGCTACTTGGAACCCCATCCTTATTAGTATTGTTGACATGAATTACATAGCTCAAAACTTTATTCTACATTCTTTATGGAGGATTAACATATGTATTCAATGCTTACTTTCGGTACGAGATGCAAAACATCTCAAGGGAATACATGAAACTAAGAAGCGAGTCTTCTAGTCGAGCATTAAACTAAGAAGTGGCCCAAAAATAAAAGTAGAGGCATAAAACACTAATGCCAATTATAGGAAGAGTCTCTTATTCTATAGGTTCATAAAAGTGTGATTGAAGGTTTGTTTTGACCCTCATTTGTTTTATCACACCATTACTTATTGTTTGACATGTTTACATATGTGCAAAAGATACAACTTGATAGTACACTTGCATATAATGTTTCATTGAAAGGATTTGAACCTATGAACTTTACATGATAATGAAAGAATCAAAAGTAACAAACTCTAAAGTCCATGTTTATTTTATCACCTTCATGCTCGAGGACGAGCATAGGTTAAGCTTGGGGATATTGATGCATGTAAAATGCATACATGAACTTTGTAGTTTGTTAACATGTTTATCCACATATTTGCATCATATATAATGTTATATCCATGGTTTACATTGATTTTTGGGGATTTACCAATGATCCCCTTTATTTTGGTTATAACCTGGCAGGGCAGAAAAACCTCGTTTTCAATGTTTTTGATGTTTCAGGACTTATACAGAGTCAAATGGACCTAAGCTTTTGGGGATGTCAATATTTCTCCACGAGAAGCATCTAGAGCACAAGAACCTCATCTGGAGGGCCAGGAGGCCCAAAAGAGCCTGGGTGGCACGCCTAGCTGATGTCTGCAAGAGCACAAATCGTGTCTAGCTAGTTTCGAAGTTCAGATATTGATCCCACAGGGAGCCCAAAGGTAAGTGTTTATGGGTGAAGTCTTTGTCACACCCGAAGTTGTCACAGGTCTTTGAGTGAATTGACTACAAGTGTTGAAATAAGAATATGTTTTTATTAAATGTGATAGATTTAAATAAAACTAGAATGTAAACTTTAGAAATATAAAGCATAAAAATAAAGAACAACTTTGCTTGTTTGTGGTTTCCTATAGATGACAAAAGAAGGCGCGGGGAGATTCAATTCATGGTGATAGTGACTATGCCAGGTGGATGAATGGTAAATGTAACAATTATAATCTTATAGATATATGTGTAGGCGAGCAACCCATAATTAGCCGGAACTCCTCTTGGTAGATTTTACCCCAACTTTAATAATCCTACTAGCATGCTACCAAAACCATGGTCAGACACTAGACGATTAAGACCCTTCAGTTTGCTTAGCGATTAAGCTCCTTGGATTGGACTAAAGCAATAATCATAGTGGTTACTCTTTATCCTCGAGTCAACTAGCTTTCCATTGATATCCCCTTGTCACCCGGGGGTCGCCGGTCCACTAGCGTACAAGATCTTATTTGTGTAGAACAAGGTATCATGTTGTTTGGGCCCTTAATGGGACAACAAGCATTTGGCATCCCACAGATAGTCAAGCACACATATTATAGTAATTAGAATCAATCATAAACTAACGGAAAATATATGTAGGCACATCACATCTCACCAATCCCCTACATCTCCCACGCCCAAGGAATTACTCACACATGACAGAAGAACAGATCATCAATATAATTGAATAAAGGGAATTTGTCTTGGTATTACCATGGAGATCCACAATAAGAATAGAAAAATATCCAACACAATTCAAGATGAGAAGAAACAATCTCAAACCCTAGTCTTGCAAGGTGGAGATCCCTCTCTCTCTCTCTCTCTCAAGTACAAGTAGTGGCTATGGGGTGTATTGGCTAGGAGGTCGAAGATCGTGGAGCGATATGAAGAACGTCTTCTCCTTCTTCTCCGGATCTCTTCTTTCAACCTTCTAGATGGTGTGGCGGCTGCTGCGTTGTGTTTTTGTGCTTGGTCCCTTCATGGAAGTTGTCCCTTTTGATAAGACAGAGGCGACGGCAACTATACGGCGAGAGCTATACGGCCGGAGAAAATATTCCCGCCATATAGTTGCTCATTAAAGCTTCTGTTGACTCCTCTTGCGTCCTTCCAAATGAGACATGCTTGTTTTCCCTAGAATATTGTGTTTCCCTAGTTATATCCTCATGTTGACGTTTAGAACCTGAAACAAAAACTAAGTTTTCTTTGCTACCGAAGTATTAGCGTTAGGTAAAACCAGAAAATGATCAAATCCAGGAGAAAAGCATCAATAAAAGCCATCAAAAATGTGTCGAATCTCACAGCTACCACTAGCCCACATGGGCGCACTACCTACCCTCTTTTCCTTCTCAGCCATCCGATCGGCTTGATTCTTTCGCCCACAGAGTTCTCTTGACCTAAAAAACCCTATATAAGTATCCCCCAAGGAGTCCTCAATAGAGAAGACACTAGAGACAAAAACACCACCAAACAGAGTTAGATTCAGTGAAGATTGGCGGGGAAACTACGCTGGAGCCACCTCTGGGGGGATCTCCACCCTCTCCAACATCTCCAGCACCATCACCATGATGAAGAGGGAGTAGTATACCTCCAGACTATGGATTTGTGGTAGTAGCTTGATCTATTTGTCTCTTGTTCTTCATAGATCTAGTGCCATATGAGCTGCCCAACATGATTATGGTCATATATGTAATTCCTATGTGGTGGATCTTTATTCTATGATTTGATATATGAGATTGAAACCTATTTAGTGTAAGATGTATTGGTAGATGCATATCATGTAACCCATTCTTAATTGCTTGCTTTGATCTAACTTATGCAAGAACTTGTATGGGGAGAAGTGTGTATTAGATGGAGTAGCATGGTGGCAGTGATTGAATTGTGACAAACAATATTCAACATCTACTTTGGCTTTACCTTTCTTTTGCTGACTCACTAGGGATAAAGTGAAATCATGTGCTATAATTATCATGTGATAGTGAGATAATCTTGTTAGATCAAGGTAGCATCTTTGTAATTCAAACATCATGTCATATTACTTAAAGCTATATTCTGATTTGTAATTCAAGATTGCATGGAGTTTCCCTTTATTGAGGAGTATAAGAGAGATGTGTTTCATATCTATGTTAGGAAATGATGCCCATATGAATGTTTATCATACACATATAGAAGTTCCATGAATATTTATCATTGATGAATTGTTTTATGATCACTACAACTTAAAAGGAGAGTAGACAAGTGAACCCATGAACCCCGGTCCAATTTTAATCATAAGAAACACCTTTCCATTGCAATTTGTACCTTTATATTTTTTACAATTTATTATTTTGAAAATACAAAAATACATTTCCTATTTGCAATCATCCATAAAAAGCCAAAACAACTATATTGTCTTCCATATCATATAGTTTGCATTAATTTATTTTATTTACGTTATTTTATTTCAGTTTACTTTATATTATATTTCATTTTACTAATATGAAACCTTGTGCTTGACAACCACTTGGTGGAGTCGGGGACATAAGACAAATTATTTTACTTTACATGTTGCTTACAAGGAGAAGACGAACAAAATTTCCATAACCAATTCCCCGAGAGTTCGATATAAACCCTCGAGTCACCCTTGTGGGGAAAATAAGCTTGCTCAACAATCTGCACTTCGAGTCCCAATGAAAAGTGGCCATGATTGTTGCCACGGAAAGTGGTCTTGAACTTTTGGATCATTCAGCGCCTTTTGTTGCACATGAATTGGACGCTGGCCACGCACCGGTCGACGTGCATGCTCCATGCACGCCCGATCGTGACTCTAGCGTGGATCTCATCGCTGCCCCAGGTGGGCCTATGTCGCCTGACCCGCTTCTGTCACCCGGTGTCATGCCCAGGCTGGTGTCCTCGCCCGCCTCGCCTAGGATGGCTACCCATGTCATGGCCCCGAGTGGGTAGTCCCCTATTGTGGCCCTGGATGGGCCTTCCTCTGTTGTGGCCCCGGTTGGGTCGTCTTGTGATCGTTTGCTGGCCCCGTCCACCTCGAGCGAGACATCTTTGCTCACGTCACGTAGCCCGAGCACGTCTGTATCGCCTGTGACTTCTCCAACACCAAGTGATCAGCCGATCGTGCCAACGCCTGCACCTGCTATTCTGTGTCCTCATACGCGTAGCCAGAACGACATCTTCTACCTACGAGAATGCACTGATGGCCTAGTTGCATGGCTTGCGGCGTGTGTGGCATAAGCTAAAGCTGATCCCACTACCGAACCTTGACATTTTTAGGCTGCGCTTGGTATTCCACACTAGTGTTGTGCCATGGAGCAGGATTTTCAGGCCCTCTTGAAAAATGATACTTGGCAGCTAACTACTCCAGTCTCTAGTGTTAATATTATTGACTCCAAGCGGGTGTTCATAATCAAGAAACATGCTGGTGGATCTATTGAACGATACAAAACACGCTTAGTGACCAAGGGATTTAAATAGAGGTATGGTCTTAATTATGAGGATACTTTTAGCCTAGTTGTAGAACCTGCTACCATTCGTTCGCTGCTCATTTTAAGGGTGGTCTCTATGCCAGCTGGATGTCCTGAACACTTTCCCCATGGTGTCTTGGAGGAAGAGGTATATATGCGTTAGCCTCCGGGATTTGTTGACCCTACTTGTCATCATCATTTGTGTTTCCTCTTCAAGGCTCTCTATGGACTTAATCGGGCTCCTCGTGCACGGCATGCCTGCCTTGACTCTATTCTTCGGACTCACAGATTTGTTCCATATGAAGGGAATATGCTCGAGAGGCAATAATACAGTTGTTATTATATTATTCCAAGTATATGATAGATGTTTATTTTTCATGTTGTAATTGTATTAATTGGAAACATGAAATAAACAAAATACAAAGTTCCTAGTAATGCCTCTCATATAAACTAGCTCGTTGATTAACAAGATGATCAAGGTTTCCTGATCATGGACATTGGATGTTGTTAATAACGAGGTCACATCATTCGTGGAATGATGTGATGAACATTCATCTGAAGTATAGCAATACGATCAAATTCATTGTGTTTAAATTTCTATAACATCATACGAAGTAATTCTAGTCCTTAGACCATGAGATCATGTCAATCACTAACATTGGAAGAGTAACTTGATAACATCAAACATCACACCGTAACAGGGTGACAATAAAGGTAGGTTCAGATACTCCGAAGGTGTTATATATAGGCTCATGGGTCAAGAATGGAATGTGTCCATCCTGATGATGAATAAATATATGTTGGGCCCTCTCGGTGATATCACATTGAGATAGCTTGCAAGCAAGTGATGTGATCACTAGAATGTTATATCACGTGAACGAGAAAAGAGTGCATGTCGGTAACGAGATCAAACTAGGTATGGGGATACCAATGATCGAATCTCGGACATGTAATATATCGCGAGACAAAGGGATTTAGTTACTAATGCTAAAATTTCTCACGATCACAGAAGTCATTGTTGAATGTGTAGGAGTCAGTACAGATCTCCAGGCCCCGCTACTGATTCTTGATCGGAGAGGGGTATTGATCATGTCTGCATTATTCGCAAATTGTAGGGTGACACACTTAAGGGATACTGACACCATTTGGAGCAAATATGTTTCAGACAAAAGAATTAGAAAGCGCTGGAATTATTTCAATGGACATTGAAATTGTTTCAGGTGAAATTGTTGAAATTGGTTCTGCATGTGATATTGAAATGTTGTAGGGGCTTTATTGAATGTTTGTTAATTAAAGTAATTAGCAAAATTATGAATAAAATAAATAAAAGAGTTTGCATTAAATTTGGTGGAAATTTAACGGGGATGAGTGCAATTTTGAGTGGAGGCAAATTTATGTGTGTGGGAGCTCCACGAACATGAGTGTGGAAGAGGTTGTTGGGAATATGCCCTAGAGGCAATCATGGTTGATGATATTTCCCAAAGTATTCATAAAGTAAAGTTGTCCTTGTATGAACATCAGATATGTATCACTGAATACGTGATTCAGTTGTGGAACTATATATTCATGATTGTTCATACTAGATTGTCCTTGGTCGGTGAGGTTGTGCTAGACACACAACTTAGACCAATGTGCAAGTCGGCTGATGACACGGTTCCACTTGTCATGGGCATGGTGATGCTATTCCGACTTACACTGATTCAACTAAAGAGTTTAGCGAGTCAGACTAACCCACAGTTGAGATGCAACGAGCATGTTGTCATTTGCAGTCTCAAGCAATGGAATCCTTTGACCTGAGGTGATTGCATGATCCGAGTTGTGGATCGCCAACTTAGGTTCTATCAAACGTTGTTCCGTAAATGGGCAGTTATAAAGGTAGAGTTTGGGTTGGTTGCAAAGCAAGCTGCGTGACGTGGATTACTAAGATGGGATTTGCCCCTCCGTAATGGGGAGATATTCTCTGGGCCCTCTTGTGTGATATGATTCGGAAGCATGGCCATGCGCTACTCAGTTAAGTGTTAACTGAGGAGTCAGACTAAGAGTTAGTCCAGTGAATCACATATCATGGTACGAGAAGAGAGTTAAGCTATTTAAGGGATGGCAACTACTCGCCTATAGCTTAACAGATATATCATGTGGCAAAGGGACTTGGACGAAAGTCACATTGAAGGTTCGTCTTCTGACTTTATGACACTTGGGAGTTGGCACGTCTTGCTAGAGGCTGCTACCATCTATCGACTTGAGACCGAGGGTTCATGGGAGTGAGTTGGACTCAAAGCCATGACGGGATACTTGGAGGAGTAGCTCATGTCGTGTCCAGGTGTACGTGAACCTACAGGGTCACACACTTAAGGGTAAGGAGCCCATGTGGATTGGATCCATGTGGATATTTGAATACGGCCTAGATGGGCCTCAAGCGTTGAGCCCAACTAGGAGTGTATATAAGTGGAGTGACAAGAGATAGTCCCTGACCTAGCCGTCACTTTCTCCACTTCCATTTTAGGCTAGACAGGATCTAGCAATCCTTTATTTGAAGCTCCTTCCTGTATGTGTGGATACCGGTAGAGGCGTTGCACGTGCGGCCCTGGAGACATGGAAGCTCGTGGGGATCTGGCGAAGGAGTTCGTGGGACCCGGTGTAGCTGTCTGTGGGATTCGGAGGGCTGTTCGTGGGATTGTTCGGCACTGCTTCGACGCGCAACATCAACTTCCGCATCTACGCGTCTAGCGGTAATCTCGTGGCCTATTACCTGAGCTGGAACTTGGGAGTACCGCGTTAGGGAATTTTTTTGTTTATCTCTACGTGGCCCAACAGAGGTGGGGGCAAATCCATGTCTGCCGGTCATGGGAGGGGGGTGCCCCCTCTCCCTATAAAAGTACCCCACTCCCTCCTCTCGTTTCACACATCCTCGTTAAGGATCTCTCTCCCCCTCTAGAATTATTCCCCCATGGTCTCGGATTAGCGAGATATATGTTTCCTATGGCTTTTGTTTAAAAGGGGTTGCTTCTTCCACTGCATCGCTGGATCGAGGAGGCGGAGGTTGTTTGGTGGACCGGATGTGTGTGCGATCACGGATGGGCTGTTGATTTTCGGCGCTGGACTTCCTCTCAATATTGAGATCGGTAAGCGTACGACTACATCATCCACGAGTTCAACCTCGTAACACTTTGTCGGTCTTCAAGGGTATGTTTTTATGGATGTATATCCACCTGTTGTTTGTATCTAGATAGATAGATCTTGGTTCTTAGTAGTTCCCATCGTAGGAATTTTTTGTTTTCTATGTTGTGAACCCAACAGTGGTATCAGGGTCTGATCTATATGTACATGCTTTGCACGGGTAGAACACATAAGAGTATGTGGGCAATGATGATCATGTTATTGCATCTTATATGTATTTTGGATATTGGTGGCATACTAGGATGAAGTGGCCCAGAGTAACTTTACATGTCCTCGCACATGAGACCCGTTCCACGCTTGACATGCAACTAGTTTTGCATAAGTGGCTAGCGGGTGTATATCTCTCCTACTATAGTCAATATCTGATTTACAACGAGTTGTTAATAATTTGGTTATCAGCGTTGTAGTTCCATGTTCGTAGGTAAGAATAGTTCTATCTTCGAAAGCCCCAAGCCACGTAAAAACATGCAATTGATAAATTAGAAGCGTCTAGTTTAGTTGTTGTTGGGCGAGTGTCATGATATGGTAATGTTATAATTTGAAGTATGATTGATACTATTGGAAATTATAGCATACCCAACGTGTAAGTTCCATAGACCTTGGCCTTACACATAAAGGAATGATAAAGATCATACCACAATGCACAAGATGGTGATCAAGTGCAAAGACCATATTGTTTCACTTTATGCATATGATGTTTGTTTGCATATTATATTGCTTGTATAGCGCTTTAGTAGCATTATAAGATGATCCCTCATGTAAATATCAAGATAAAAATGTGGTCTTCCTTAAGTATGCACCTTTAAGAAAGTTCGTCGTCTCGAGACACCACGTGATGATCAGGTGTGATAGACTCTACCTTCGCATACAACAGGTGTAAGATAGTTTTACACACGCGAATACTAAGGTTCATACTTGGCAAGCCTAGCATGTACATACATAGCCTCGAAACACGAATCGAAAGGTAAACCATGAGTCATATGGTTGATATGATGACCATATAGATGCTCGCCTTTGAAATACACCGACTCACGTGATGATCGTACTTGGTGTAGTGGATCTGGTTCATGTAATCACCAAAAAGACACGAGGGATGTTATTTCTGAGTGGGAGTTCATTTGTAATTTGGATTAACTGAACTCCATCTATCATAAACTTAGTCTAACTAAACTTTACAAATTCTGTTGTAGATGGCACCACCTGCTTTAAATTCAATGTGTTCATGGAGAAAGAGAAACTTGCGACGAATGGAAGCAACTTTACCAAGTAGGCCATGAATCTGAGGATTCTCCTCATTGCTGCACAAAAGCAATATGTGCTAGAAGCGCCGCTAGGACCCCTACCACCCCCTGATGCCCCAACAAGGAAAAGAATGTTTACTTGACTCTTCAGGAGGACCACAATATGGTTAATTACGGCGTACTATATGGATGATGGCTCAGTGTTGGCGCCAGAAAAATGCTGGTGCGATGTTGATGTAGAGATCGTTGGGAACCCCAAGAGGAAGGTATGATGAGCACAGCAGCAAGTTTCCCTCAGTTATGAAACCAAGGTTTAATCGAACTAGTAGGAGCAAGGAAACACCCCAAAGGTGGCAGGGCGCACTACTGGTGCTAGTAGCAACGTGGAGACCTGCACAACACTACCATAGAACTTTGCCCCCAACTTGCGATGAGGTTGTCAATCTCACCGTGTTTTGTGGAAAACAAAGGATTAAACGTATCGAATGGAAGGAAGTAAAAGTTTGCAGAAAGTAAACACAAAGCAGTAAAAGATTGTACATAGTATGTAAAAGACAAGGACCGGGATCCATAGTTCACTAGAGGTGGCTCTCCTTAGATAGATAACATCCTGGGTGAACAAATTACAG
Organism: Avena eriantha; assembly: GCA_910589775.1. NCBI lineage: Eukaryota > Viridiplantae > Streptophyta > Magnoliopsida > Poales > Poaceae > Avena > Avena eriantha. The sequence goes on from OU342742.1 coordinate 203,349,182, forward strand.
CGGGGCAATTGACAAACATCGAGAAAGCAATACATGCATATACTAATCATCTTGACTCCTTTGGAACTTGATTGGGCATTACAACATTATACATAGACCGCCATCCAACTGCATCTATGACTAATAATCCACCTTCAGGTTATCATCCGAACCCTCTCCAGTATTAAGTTGCAAGCAACAGATTATTGCTTTACGAACTGTGTGTAAAGTAAACAATACGATTGTTCTATGAACAAAGGATTGTTGTTTTCTCCCTAGTAGCAACATCACATCTAGTACCTTAGAGATTTCTGTCACTTCCCCAGATTACCAAAGGCATGAACCCACTATCGAGCATAAATACTAACTCTTGGAGTTGCCAGCATCTACTTGGCCAAGATAGCTACTAACAACAGAAAGCATGCAAGATCACAAATAACAAAGACATGATAGAATCAATAATCAATCTGAAATAGCATCTCAATATCCATCGGATCCCCGCAAACACAACATGCAGAATTACCAATAGATGATCTTGATCATGAACGGAGCTCACAAGATCTAAACATGAAAGAACAAAGGAGGAGAACCAGCCATCTAGCTACTACATGGATCCGTAGTCCAAGGATGAACTACTCACGCATTACACCGGAGGCTTGTATGGTGATGAAGAAGGCCTCCAGGGTGAATTCCCCTCTCCGGCAGGGTGCCGGGAAGAGCTTCAGATCCCTCCCGATCTAGGGATGGAGATGACGGTGGCTATAGACTCTTTTGTGGATTTTTGATCGGGCCCTTAGGGTTTTCGTCCCTAGGGCATCTTATAGGCGGAAGGGGAGGCCGAGGGGGTGCTGGAGGCGGCCACACCACCCCCTGGAGCGGGCCAGGCTGGGCCGCATGGCCAGGTGGTGTGGTGTCCCCCTGGCCCCTCTCCGTCTCGTACTCTGGCATCTGATGACTTCCGGAAAAATAGGCACTTTGGCTTTTATCCCGTCCAATTCCGAGAATATTCATTTTCTGACTTCCCTGGAACCAAAAACAGTAGAAAACAGGCAGCTGGCACTGTGGCTCTTGTTAATAGGTTAGTCCAAGAAATCATATGAAAAGTACTCTACAGTGTGGACAAAACACAAGAAAGTGGATAAAACCAAGCATGGAATATCAAAAATTATAGATACATTTGCAATGTATCAATGGGCTAGAGCCAGAACTCCGAAAGTGTTTCGAGAATGGCAATGCCTTTGATACCATGGGTGAATTGAAAATGATTTTTGATACTCATGCTGCCATAGAGAGTTATGATGCTTCAGAAAAGTTCTTTAGCTGCATGATGGAAGAGAACAACTCCATTAGTGAGAACATACTCAAAATGTCTAGGTATGCCGATAAGCTTGTGTCCTTGGGAAAAAACGATTCCCATTGACTTAGGCATACATCATGTTCTTCAATCTCTGCTACCAAGATGCAAGAGCTTCATGATGAACTATAACATGCAGGGCATGAAGAAGTCCCTCCTCGAGCTTCTGTCAATGCTTAAGACTGCTGGAGTGGATATCAAGAAAGAACATCAAGTGTTGATGATCAATAAGACCACCGGTTTCAAGAAAGACAAGAAGGGTAAATAGAAGGGTAAGAAGGGCGGCAAATCTATTGATGCACCTAAAAAGAAAACCCGAGCTGGCCCTAAGTCTAATACTGAGTGCTATTATTGCAAGGGGACTGGCCACTGGAAGCGCAACTGCCCCAAGTATTTGGTAGACAAGAAGGTCGGCAAGATGAACAAAGGTATATTAGATATACATGTTATTGATGTGTACATGACTAATACTCATAGTAGCACCTGGGTATTTGATATTGGATCGGTTGCTAATATATGTAACTTGAATCAAGGGTTGTGGAACAAGCGATAGCTAGCAAGGGATGAGGTCAAGATGCGTGTCGGCAATGGATCAAAAGTTGATGTGATCGTCGTTGTTACCCTGCCTCTCCATCTACCGTCGAGACTAGTTATAAATCTAAATAATTGTTATTTGGTGCCTGCACTGAGCATGAACATTGTATCCGGATCATGTTTATTGTAAAGCGGTTATTCATTTAAATCCAAAAACGATGGTTGTTCGATTTATATGGATAATATCTTTTATGGTCATGCACGTATGATGAATGTTTTATTTCCGTTGAATCTCGATAGTAGTGATACACATATTCACAATGTTGATGCCAAAAGGATTAAACTTGATAATGATATATCTACATATATGTGGCATTGTCGTCTAGGTCATATTGGCATAAAATGGATGAAGAAACTCCATTATTATGGACTTTTGGAATCACTTGATTTTGAATCATTTGATACATGTGATCCATGCCTTATGGGCAAGATGACCAGAACCCCGTTTTGCGGTACAATGGAACAGGCGACAAATTTATTGGAAATCATACATACTGATGTATGTGGTCCAATGAGTGTGTCGGAGCATGGTGGATATCGTTATTTTGTGACTTTCACAGATGATTTGAGTACATATGGATATATCTATTTGATAAAACACAAGTATGAAACCTTTGAAAAGTTCAAGGAATTTTAGAGTGAAGTGGAAAATCATCATAATAGAAAGATTAAATTTTTTGGCCTGACTGTGGAGGCGAGTATCTAAGTTATGAGATTGGCACACACGTGAGAGAATGTGGAATAGTTTCACAACTCACGCATGCCAGAACACCACAGCGTAAAGGTCTATCGGAGCGTTGTAATCGTACCTTATTTGATATGTTTCGATCTATGATGTCTTTGACTGACTCGCCACTTTCATTTTGGGGTTATGCACTAGAAACCGCTGCATTCACTTTAAATAGGGCACCATATAAATCCATTGAAACGACACCGTATGAATTATGGTTTGAACACAAACCTAAGTTGTCATTTCTTAAAGTTTGGGGATGCGATGCTTATGTAAAGAGACTTCAGCCTGATAAACTCGAACTCAAAGAGGATAAATGTGCCTTCATAGGATACCCTAAAGAAACAATTGGGCTATCACACATCCGAGGGCAAGGTTTTCGTTGCCAAGAATGGATCCTTTCTAGAGAATGAGTTTCTCGTGAAAGATGTGAGTAGTCAAAAGGTAGAACTCGAAGAGGTTATTGCACCTTCTCTTCATGAAACGGCGAGTGGCGCAGTGCCAGAAATTGTTCCGGAGTTGACTTCACTGAATGCAGAACGAACTAATTATAATGATCATGAAACTCCGAAATAGGACACTACCAAACCTCGCATGTCAAGCAGGACACGTACAGCTTCTGAACTGTATGGAAATCTGATACGTTGCTAACGTATCCATAATTCTTGATGTTCCATGCTTGGTTTTATCTACTTTCTTATGTTTTTCCACACTTTGGAGTACTTTTATACACTTTCTTGGACTAACCTATTAACAAGAGCCACCGTGCCAGGTGCCTATTTTCTGCTGTTTTTAGTTCCAAGAAAGTCAAAAAATGAATATTCTCGGAATTGGACGGGACAAAAGCCAGGAGCCGGCCATACCACCTGGCCGCGCAGCCAGGCCTGGCCCATGCCAGGGGGTGGTCTGGCTGCCTAGGGCACCCCCTCGGCCTCCCCTTTCGCCTATAAGATGCCTCCGATTCAGAAACCCTAAGTACCCGATCAAAATTCCATGAAAGAGTTTGTAGCCGTCGTCGTCTCCATCCCTAAATTGGGAGGGATCTGTAGCTCTTCCCGACACCCTGCCAGAGGGAAGAAATCACCCTGGAGGCCTTCTTCATCACCATGCAAGCCTCCGGTGTGATGCGTGAGTAGTTCATCCTTAGACTACAGGTCCATGTAGTAGCTAGATGGTTGGTTATTCTCCTTTGTGCTACCATGTCTTGATCTTGTGAGATCCGTTCATGATCAAGATCATCTATTTGTAATCCTACATGTTGTGTTTGTGGGGATACGATGGATATTGAGATGCTATTTCAGATTGATTGTTGATTATATCATGTCTTAGTTATTTGTGATCTTGCATGCTTTCTGTTGTTAGTAGCTATCTTGGCCAAGTAGATACTAGCAACTCCAAGAGTTAGTATTTATGCTCGATAGTGGGTTCATGTCTCTAGTAATCTGGGGAAGTGACAGAAATCTCTAAGGTACTAGATGTGCTATTGTTACTAGGGAGAAAACAACAATCCTTTGTACATAGAACAATCGTATTGTTTACTTTACACGCAATACGTAATGCAATTATCTGTTGCTTGCAACTTAATACTGGAGGGGGTACGGATGATAACTTGAAGGTGGATTATTAGTCATAGATGCAGTTGGATTACGGTCTATGTATAATGTTGTAATGCCCAATCAAATCTCAAAGGAGTCTGTAGCCGTCGTCATCTCCATCCCTAAATCTTGCTTCTTATGCCTAACTTAAAGGCGTTAAAGAAAAGTACTTATTAGGAGATAACCCAAAAGTTTTAGATGGGTCTTAGAAGTTATTGCTTCAGTAATAACCTCTCCTTATCCTTTTTATTTGCTTTTTGTGCCAAGAGTAACCTCTAATGAGAGAGAAGTAATGATTGGGAAAGTTTTTGTCCCAAAACAGATTTATGTGCTTCACCGTAAAAATTCGTGTAATATCTATGTATGTCATTTTGAGGCGTGAATTTTTGTGCTTCTGCCTCAGGTTGTTATATAACTTTGGTTAGTTAAACACTTTTCCATTTGAGCAATATAAAGTCTTCGAAAAATTGGTGTTTACCTGCTGGTCTGTTTTGACAGATTTCTGCTATTATTTGCATTTGCTTCTTGTTGGTTCCTTTTTGAGTTCTTTTGGGGAATTGAGCTTTTTTAGGGAAGTGCTACAGTAGCTTGTGTTTTAATTAAAGTTTTATTGGTGTTGAAACTGAATCCAAAGACTTATTATCTTGAGTGCACTAATGTTGCTAATAAAGATTGTGTGAAGTTTTGTATGAAGGAAAAATTTTAGGTGTATGGAGAGAATGATGTAATGAGATGAAGAATGGACTAAAGCTCAAGCTTGGGGATGCCACCCCGTGTCACCCCAAGAAATATTCAAGAGGTACAAGCGTCAAAGCTTGGGGATGCCCAAGGCATCCCCTTCTTCATCAATAAAAATTCCAGGTTCCTTCCAAACATTTTATTTTTATTGTTCCATGCACAGTTGTGTTGTTCTTGGAGCGTCTTCGTTTTTTGTTTTTGTTTTGGTTTTCGTTTTCTTGGTTTTCTTAGTTTGCTGAATAAATTGGTTGGACCCCCTCTTTCATGCATTGGTTTTCAAATAGTTTGGTTTGGATTGGAAAAGAGTAGGAAAAGCTCATGCTTAAGTGGTAAAAGGAGCTCCTTTTTTCTGTGGCCCATGCTTTGTCATGCTATGATTGATATTGTTTTGGCTTTATGCTTAGTATTCTTTGCTGTAGCATGGCTTGTTATAAACAATTGAGATTGCTTAATGTGCCTTGGATGAATCATGCGTTGTTTTAAAATATTAAAGCATAGTATAGTGGTATTCTCCTTTGATGCTTTATTTGGGTTGACTTGGCGCATGCTCACACCATGTTATGACTATCTCAAGTCACCATAGCCTTTATGATCCTTTAGTTTTCGACTTGTAATATCACTTTATGCTTTGATCAATGATGTTTTGTCGCTCTGCATAATTATGGCCATTATTGATCTCTTAATCGGTCGCTCCCAGTCTTTTGCTAGCCTCCATAGCCAAGTATGAGTTCCACTCATGCATCCAACTCCTAAAACCAAGTTATTCCATAGAGTCCACCATACCTACCTATTAGCATTTGCTATTCCAAGTATATTCATGTTTTTATCTACCTTCCTAATTAAACCTGTTAGGAGAAAACTAGTGATTAAAGCTCTCACAAACTTGATGGAACACTTTACTTTTCTTGCCCTTAATAAACTTGAACCATTGTGTCGTCTATGTTGTATATTCTTGCACTTATATGTTGGGGATTAGCAGAACCATGTTGTCATGGGGAACGCTTTCAACATTGCACTTGTACTTTGTACCTAGTTGATATCATGCTCTTTTGTCTATGGATGTCGTCGGTGTGAAATGAAAGGGGAGCTTGTAAGTACATGGAGTTATGTATGTGTGTTAGAGAAACGCCTGGGTCGCTGGTCTAATCCATGATGTCATGGTGGAAACCTGCAGTGTAACAATAATGAGCTGTCTATGAAGCATTCTTCTTATAAAAAAGAGTCAGATATTGAGAAAAAGAGAAAAAGAAAAGAAAAGAGATATGAGAAAAGAGGAAAGAGAGAAAAAGGCACCATTTTCCCATGGTAAATAAGAAGATTGCTGAGATGCTCGTTGTCTGCTTGCCTTATCATTTTGATATGGGGATTTTTCTATATCATCGGGCAAGGGGTACCCCGTTGGCGGTTCTCTATGATACACATGTACTTACTATGACAAGAACTTACCGGTAACTAAACTTGAGTAGCATGAGGAGCGGCCCTCGTATTCAAGGGACATGAGATTTCCAACTTATACTTTGTCAAGCATATACTCCATAGTTTGTTCACTTTAACCTTAATCACTTCAAGATGCTTATGATAGGGGTAATGAGAGCTGAAAGCTAATAAGTACCATAATTTTTGGAAGCTCTTTATGAAACTTGAATGCCTGCTTCCTTCTATGAAGGGCCTTTCTTCTACTTTTATGTTGAGTCTCCACCTTCTATCTTTATGCACCTATTGAGAGAGCATAGTGGCCATTCTTAGTTCTATGTGCATTGTCCCAAGACTTGTTGATTGATGTATAACTTTGATATTGCTTGTTCTTAAACTATTTGTATCTAGTCACTCTTATGAACTTTGAAGGTGTCCTATGCATTTATGTTTGCTACTCTATGAGGGACAAGCTGAATGCCACTATGCTATGTTTTCCTTATGTGAAACAAACAAACATCTTGCAAAGCATTGTTATTCATGAATCTTTTGTTTGTGCCTTTTCATGTTACAACATACTTGCTATGTCTTATTGTTAGAACTTTGTCTTTCATGCTATGTTGAAGTACTATGATCCTAGCTATCAATGTTTTGCAAATACTTTGATCAAGTTTATGATGGTGCATCTCACCTCAAAAATTATTCTTTCTTTTTATCACTTACCTACTCGGGGACGAGCATGAGTTAAGCTTGGGGATGTTGATATGTTGCTAACGTATCCATAATTTTTGATGTTCCATGCTTGGTTTTTATCTACTTTCTTATGTTTTGTCCACACTTTGGAGTACTTTTATACACTTTCTTGGACTAACCTATTAACAAGAGCCACAGTGTCAGCTGCCTGTTTTCTGTTGTTTTTGGTTCCAGGAAAGTCAGAAAATGAATATTCTCGGAATTGGACGGGACAAAAGCCAAAGTCAGTTTTTCACCGAGGGGGACACGGAGCCAGAAAATACAAGATGGAGAGGGGACAGGGGCCGGCCACACCACCTGGTCGCGTGGCCAGACCTGGCCCGCGCTAGGGGGTGGTCTGGCCGCCTACGGCACTGATGTCTACGCACTTCTATTCTTGTAGACAGTTGTTGGGCCTCCAAGTGTAGAGGTTTGTAGAACAGCAGCAAGTTTTCCCTTAAGTGGATTACCCAAGGTTTATCGAACTCAGGGAGGAAGTGGTCAAAGGTATTCCCTCTCAAGCAATCCTGCAATCAAGATACACGAAGTCTCTTGTGTCCCCAACACACCCAATACACTTGTCAGGTGTATAGGTGCACTAGTTCGCGAAGAGATAGTGAAACACAAGTGGGATGGATAATTATAAGTGGTAACGGTGATAGAAGATAACTTGATGGTGTGGAAAAGACTAAAGGCAAACTGAAATAAAGATGGAAGCAAGCAAACATGTAACAGATCTAGTAGCAAACGGTGTATCAATGCTTGGAAACAAGGCCTAGGGATCATACTTTCACTAGTGAACACTCTCTCATATAAATATCTTCTCTTGATGATACTACTCTTAACTACTCTCCGGTTGGACACTCTAATCGATGGTAGGGCTATAACAGCACACCTCAAAGTAAGCCTTTCCCATCTAGAAAACCCCACACTGTCACCTTAAGCACTATATGAGTCCAACAAACACCACAATTTCATAAAGACATCCAACTCCAAATATAACTCATAAAAAGTATTAGTAATCTCTAGCATAAGTGCCACCATGGTGAGCACGCTATCACTTTCACACACATGGGGAGAGCAGAGATCTATTAAAGCACTTGAGTAGCAAGGTAGATCTATAAATTACAAGCTCAGGATCTCAACAAGATCATGCATAGAGAGAGAGATGAACACATAGCTACCGGTAGAACCCTTAGCCTCGAGAGAGAACTACTCCCTCCTCATCATGGGAATCAGAAATGGTGATGGAGATGGTGGTGGAGATCGATGGAGATGGCTCCAGGGGCACTTCCCCGTCCCGGCAGGGTGCCGGAACAGAGACTTTCTGTCCCCCGAATCTCCTTTTCGGTGGCGGCGGCGCTGTGGAACTTTTCGTGGCTGGAGGCTTGACTATTTAGGGTTTTGGTATCGGGAGGCTTCTTATAGGCGAAGAGGCAAGGTCGGTGGGCGGCCAGGGGGCCCACACCATGCCCTGGCGCGGCCTGGGGGGACCCGCGCCATGGGGTGGTGTGGCCACCCTGTGGCCCCTCTCCGACTCTCCTTCTGGCTCCGTGAGTCTTCCAGGAAAATATCAACTTTGGCTTTTGTCTGGTCCAGTTCCGAGAATATTGATTTTCTGACTTTCCTAGAACCAAAAACAGCAGAAAACAGGCAACTGGCACTGTGGATCTTGTTAATAGGTTAGTCCAAGAAATCATATGAAAAGTACTCCAAAGTGTGGACAAAACACAAGAAAGTAGATAAAACCAAGCATGGAACATCAAAAATTATAGATACATTTGCAATGTATCAACATCCCCAAGCTTAACTCCTGCTCGTCCTCGAGTAGGTAAGTGATAAAAAGAAAGAATAATTTTTGAGGTGACATGCACCATCAAAGACTTGATCAAAGTATTTGTAAAACAATGATAGCTGGGATCATAGTACTTCAATCATAACATGAAAGACAAAGTTCTAGCAATAATCAAAGAAACTATGATGTAACATGAAAAGGAACAAACAAAAGATTCATGAATAACAATGCTTTGCAAGACGTTTGTTTGTTTCACATAAAGAAAACATAGCATAGTGGCATTCAGCTTGTCCCTCATAGAGTAGCAAATATAAATGCATAGGAAACCTTCAAAGTTCATAAGAGTGACTAGATACAAATAGTTTAGAACAAGCAATATCAAGTTATGCATCAATCAACAAGTCTTGGGACAATGCACACAGAACTAAGAATGGCCACTATGCTCTCAAAGTAGGTGCATAAAGGTAGAATATGGAGACTCAACATAATAGTGGAAGAAAGGCCTTCATAGAAGGAAGCAGAGATTCAAGTTTCATAAAGAGCTTCCAAAAATTATGGTACTTATAGCTTTCAGCTCTCATTGCCCCTATCATAAGCATCTTTAAGGTGATTAAGGTTAAAGTGACACAACTAAGAGGATATGCTTGACAAGTTATAAACCGAAATCGCATGCCCCTTACTTACGAAGACCGATCCTCATGCTACTCAACTTCAGTCATGAGTAAGCTCTTGTCATTGTAAGTACATGTGTATCATTAAGAACCGCCAACGGGGTACCCCTTGCACATGATACGGGAGCTTTCCCATAATCAAAATAACAAGGCAAGCAGACAATGAGCATCTCAGCGATCTTTTTATTTGCTATTTGCATAGGTTTTTATTGAGGATGCTTCATAGAGTGCTCATTATGGTGATGCTGCAAGTTTCCACCATGATTAGGCATGGCTTAGGCAAGCGTCCCAGGCGTTTCTCTAACACACATACAAACTCCATGATCTTACAAGTTCCACTTTTATTTCACACCGCCGGGATCCGTAAGAAAATGAACATGATATCAACAGGGTACAAAGTACAAGTGCAATGTTGAAAGTGTTCCCCATAAAACATGGTTCTGCTAATTTCAACTTATAAAGCGCATGCATATACGCAACAAAGAAGGACGCAATGGTTCAAGTTTATTAGAGGCAAGTAAAGTAAAGTGTGCCATCAAGTTCGTGAGAGCTTTAATCACTAGTTTTCTCATAACAAGTTTAATTTGGAAGGTAAACAAAAGCATGAATATACTTGGAATAGCATAATCTAGAAGGTAGGTATGGTGGACTCTTTGGAATAACTTGGTTTAGGGGGTTGGATGCATGAGTGGAACTCATACTTTGTTGTGGAGGCTAGCAAAAGACTGGGAGCAACAAACTAAGAGAGCAATAATGGCCATAATCATGCAGAGTGACAAAACATCATTGATCAAAGCATAAAGTGATACTACAAGTTGAAAACTAAAGGATCATAAAGGCTATGGTGACTTGAGATAGTCATAACATGGTGTGATCTTGTGCCAAGTCAACCCAAATAAAGCATCAAAGGAGAATACCACTATACTATGCTTTAATATGCCAAAACAACGCATGATTCATCCAAAGCACATTAAGAAATCTCAATTGTTTATAACAAGTCATGCTACAGCAAAGAATACTAAGCATAAAGCCAAAAAAAATATCAAGCATGGCATGATAGAGCATAGGCCACAGTCAAAAACAAGCTCTCTTAAGCATGAACTTTCCTACTCTTTTCCAAACCAAACTATTTGAAAGCCAATATATGAAAGAGGGGGTCCAACCAATTTATTCAGAAAACTAAGCAAACCACGCAAACTAAAAACCAAAACAAAAACGAAAAAGAAGACGCTCCAAGAAAAACACAAATGTGCATGAAACAAAAAAATGAAGCGTTTGGAAGAAACCTGGGATTTTTATTGATGAAGAAGGGGATGCCTTGGGCATCCCCAAGCTTTGACGCTTGTACTTCTTGGATATTTCTTGGGGTGACACGCGTGGTATCCCCAAGCTTGAGCTTTAGTCCATCGTTCATCTCATTACTCATTCCTTCCATACACCTGAAATTTTTCCTTCATACAAAACTTCACACAATCTTTGTTAGCAACATTAGTGCACTCAAGATAAATAAGTCTTAAGGTTCAGTTCTAACACCAAATAAACTTCCATTAGAACACTAGATACTGTAGAACTTCCCTCAAAAAGCTCAATTCCCCAAAAGAACTCAAGAAGGAACCAACAAGAAGCAAATGTAGAAAATTGCAGAAATCTATCAAAACAGACCAGCAGGTAAAGACGAATTTTTTCGGAGACCTTCTATTGCTCAAATCAAAAAGTGTTAAACTAACAAAAGTTATATAACAACCTGGGGCAGAAGCACAACCAATTACAGCTCAATCCGACATACAGAGCTCTCTCACGAATTTTTCCTGTGAAGCACAGAAATCTGTTTCAGGACAGCAACTTTCCCAATCATTACTTCTCTCTCATTAGAGGTTACTCTTGGCACAAAAAGCAAATAAAAGGATAAGGAGAGGTTATTACAGAGGTAATAACTTCCAAGACTCATCTAAAACTTTTGGGTTATCTCCCAATAAGTACTTTTCTTTAACGCCTTTAAGTTAGGCATGATAGTTTGAAAAGATGCTCACATAAGAAATATGAATTGAAGTAAAAGAGAGCATCAAGAAGCAAATTCAAAGCACATTTAAGTCTAACCCACTTCCTATGCATAGGAATATTGTAAATAAACAATTCATGAAAGCACAAAGCAATAAGCATAGTAAAGCAAAACAAGTGCAACTTCAAGACTTTCAACATAAAGAGGGGAAACTTAATATTATTGAGACACATAAAACCATGTTTTCCTCTCTCATAATAACTTTTAGTAGCATCATGAATAAAATTAACAATATAACTATCACATAAAACATTCTTATCATGAGCCACATGCATATAATAATTATTACTCTCCACATAAGCATAGTCATTCTTATTAATTGTAGTGGGAGCAAATTCAACAAAATAGCTATCATTATTATTCTCATCACTATAATCATCAAATATAGGAGGCATATTGTAATCATAATTAATTTTCTCCTCAATAGTAGGTGGACTGAAAATATCATACTCATCATTGTAATCATCATATATTGGAGGTTTGGTATCATCATAAGCAATAGAATAACTATCTTCCAAAGCTGGGGAACTAAAAAGATCATTTTCATAAAAACTAGCTTCCCCAAGCTTAGACTTTTCCATAACATTACCAATAATGGTGTCCAAAGAATTCATACTAACAACATTGCTATTAGCATGCAAATAAAGTTCCATAGGTTTTTTAATTTTCTCTTCAAACACTTCATGTCCTAACTCAAGATAAATACTATAAAGCTCTCTAATTTTTTTTTGTTTTCCATTAAGCCTAACTAGTGAAAACAAGAAACAAAAAGACAAAATTGCAGAATCTAAAGGAAATAACTTCGAGCACTCACACCAGAAAAATAGGCGTTTGCTGTGGGAGGTTCTTCTTGTTTAATCCTCCGGTGTGAATACCTTTACCTTTCGTCCCCGGCAACGGCGCCAGGAAATAGCTTGATGTCTACGCACTTCTATTCTTGTAGACAATTGTTGGGCTTCCAAGTGTAGAGGTTTGTAGAACAACAGCAAGTTTTCCCTTAAGTGGATTACCCAAGGTTTATCGAACTCAGGGAGGAAGTGGTCAAAGGTATTCCCTCTCAAGCAATCCTGCAATCAAGATACAAGAAGTCAATTGTGTCCCCAACACACCCAATACACTTGTCAGGTGTATAGGTGTACTAGTTCGGCGAAGAAATAGTGAAACACAAGTGGGATGGATAATTATAAGTGGTAACGGTGATAGAAGATAACTTGATGTCGTGGAAAAGACTAAAGGCAAACTGAAATAAAGATGGAAGCAAGCAAACATGTAACAGATCTAGTAGAAAACGGTGTATCAATGCTTGGAAACAAGGCCTAGGGATCATATTTCACTAGTGAACACTCTCTCATATAAATATCTTCTCTTGATGATACTACTCTTAACTACTCTCCGGTTGGACACTCTAATCGATGGTAGGGCTATAACAGCACACCTCAAAGTAAGCCTTTCCCATCTAGAAAACCCCACACTGTCACCTTGAGCACTAGATGAGTCCAACAAACACCACAATTTCATAAAGAAAACCAACTCCAAATATAAATCATAAAAAGTATTTGTAATCTCTAGCCTAAGTGCCACCATGGTGAGCACGCTGTCACTTTCACATATATGGGGAGAGCAGAGATCTATTAAAGCACTTCAGTAGCAAGGTAGATCTATAAATTACAAGCTCATGATCTCAATAAGATCAAGAGAGATGAACACATAGCTACCGGTAGAACCCTTAGCCTCGAGAGAGAACTACTCCCTCCTCATCATGGGAATCAGGAATGGTGATGGAGATGGTGGTGGAGATCGATGGAGATGGCTCCGGGGGCACTTCCACATCCCGGCAGGGTGCCGGAACAGAGACTTTCTGTCCCCCGAATCTCCTTTTCGGTGGCGGCGGCGCTGCGGAACTTTTCATGGCTGGAGGCTTGACTATTTAGGGTTTTGGTATCGGGAGGCTTCTTATAGGCGAAGAGGCAAGGTCGATGGGCGGCCAGGGGGCCCACACCATGCCCTGGCGCGGCCTGGGGGACCCGCGCCATGGGGTGGTGTGGCCACCCTGTGGCCCCTCTCCGACTCTCCTTCTGGCTCCGTGAGTCTTCCGGGAAAATATCAACTTTGACTTTTGTCCGGTCCAATTCTGAGAATATTGATTTTCTGACTTTCCTGGAACCAAAAACAGCAGAAAACAGGCAACTGGCACTGTGGCTCTTGTTAATAGGTTAGTCCAAGAAATCATATGAAAAGTACTCCAAAGTGTGGACAAAACACAAGAAAGTAGATAAAACCAAGCATGGAACATCAAAAATTATAGATACATTTGCAATGTATCAGGCACTCCCTCGGCCTACCCGTTCACCTATAAGATGCCTCCGATTCAGAAACCCTAAGTACCCGATCAAAATTCCACAAAAGAGTCTATAGCCGCCGTCATCTCCATCCCTAGATCGGGAGGGATCTGAAGCTCTTCTCGACACCCTGCCGGAGGGGAGAATTCACCCTAGAGGCCTTCTTTATCACCATGAAAGCCTCCGGTGTGATGCGTGAGTAGTTCATCCTTGGACTACGGGTCCATGTAGTAGCTAGATGGTTGGTTCTTCTCCTTTGTGCTACCTTGTATAGATCTTGTGAGCTCTGTTCATGATCAAGATCATCTATTTTTAATCCTACATGTTGTGTTTGCGGGGATCCGATGGATATTGAGATGCTATTTCAGATTGATTATTGATTCTATCATGTCTTTGTTATTTGTGATCTTGCATGCTTTCCGTTGTTAGTAGCTATCTTGGCCAAGTAGATGCTAGCAAGTCCAAGAGTTAGTATTTATGCTTGATAGTGGGTTCATGCCTCTAGTAATCTGGGGAAGTGACAGAAATATCTAAGGTACTAGATGTGTTGTTGCTACTAGGGAGAAAACAACAATCATTTGTTCATAGAATAATCGTATTGTTTACTTTACATGCAATGCGTGATGCAATTATCTATTGCTTGCAACTTAATACTGGAGGGGGTTTGGATGATAACCTGAAGGTGGATTATTAGTCATAGATGCAGTTGGATTACGGTCTATGTATAATGTTGTAATGCCCAATCAAATCTCAAAGGAGTCAAGACGAGTAGTATATGCATGTATGGTTTCTCGATGTTTTTCAATTTCCCCGCTATAATTTGTTCACCCAACATGTCATCTATCTTAAGGAGAGCCACCACTAGTGAACTATGGACCCCGGACCTTTCTTTTACCATCAATCTACAACTTCTTACTACTTTCTGTTTACTCTTTGCAAGCTATTACTTTCTTCCACACAATACGTTTAATCCTTTGTTTTCAGCAAAACCAGTGAGATTGACAACCTCACTCTAAGTTGGGGGCAAAGTTCTGTGGTTGTGTTGTGCAGGTTTCCATGTTGTTGCTAGCACCGGTAGTGTGCCCTGCCAAAGGCCAGCTACCAACACCTTGGAGGTGTTTCCTTGCTCCTACTGATTCGATAACCTTGGTTTCATAATTGAGGGAAAACGTGTTGTTGTGCTCATCATACCTTCCTCTTGGGGTTCACCAACGAGCTCGATATATTTTGGGCCATCAAAATCCTGTCATGGATTTCATAGTAGATGGAATTGATGATCCTGCGATGTAAGAAGAAGCGATGATGAATCTGGATTCCAACAAATGGCTAGAAGCCATGAAATCCGAGATGGGATCCATGTAAGAAAACTAGGTTTGGACCTTGGTGGACTTACCTCATGACCGAAAGGATGTTGAGAATAAATGGATTTTCAAGAACAAAACTAACACTAATGGTAATGTGACATCTATAAAGCTTGACCTGTCGCAAAGGTGTTTCAACAAATTCAAGGATTTGACTGCGATGAGACTTTCTCTCTTGTAGCGATGGTAAAGTCGGTTAGGATTATGTTAGCAATTGCTGCATATTTTGATTATGAAATATGGCAGATGGATGTCAAAACCTCGTTCCTCAGTGGTAGTAGAAGAGTTGTATATGATACAACCAATGGGTTTTGTCAATCCTAAGGATGGTAACAAGGTTTGCAAACTTCAGCAATCCATCTATGGACTGAAGCAAGCATCCCGATGTTGGGAATCTCCGCCTTGATGAGGTGATCAAAGAGTTTGGATTTTCTAAACTTACGGAGAAGCTTGTATTTACAAGAAAGTGAGTGGGAGCTTTGTGTTATTTCTAATATTATATGTGGATGACATACTATTGATTAGAAATGATATAGATCTTTTAAATAGTGTTAAAAGTTATTTAAGCAGCAATTTTTTTATGAAGGACCTTGGTGAAGCATCATACATATTATGCATTAAGATCTATAGAGATAGATCAATACGCCTAATTGGGCTATCACAAAGTACATACCTTGATAAGATTTTAAATGAATAATGTACTTAAGTAAGAAAGGGTTCTTACCTATGTTGCAAGGCAAGACATCCCCTATGCCTCAGCCATAGGCTCTATAATCTATGCCATGTTATGTACAAGACCAGATGTGGCACATGCTATTTGTTTGACTAGTAGGTACCAATCTGATCCAGGTTTGGAAGACTGGATAGTGGTGAAGAATATCCTTAAGTACTTAAGAAGAACTAAGAATATGTTTCTCATGTACGGAGGTGAAGAAGAGCTGGTCGCTAAGTGTTATGTCGACGCTAGCTTTGACACCGATCCTGATGACTCTAAGTCTCAATCCGGATACGTATTTCTCATGAATGGAGCAACAGTTAGTTGGAGGAGCCCCAAAAAACCTGTGGTAGATTAACAACGGAGGCGGAATATGTTGTTACTTCAGAAGCAACGCAGCAAGCAGTGATACATTCAAATGTATCTATAATTTTTGATGTTCCATGCTTGGTTTTATCTACTTCCTTATGTTTTGTCCATGCTTTGGAGTACTTTTCATATGATTTCCTGGACTAACCTATTAACAAGAGCCACAGTGCCAGCTGCCTATTTTCTGTTGTTTTTGGTTCCAGGAAAGTCAGTAAATGAATATTCTCGGAATTGGACGAGACAAAAGTCAAAGTTCCTATTTTCCCGGAAGACTCACGGAGCCAGAAGGAGAGTCGGAGAGGGGCCACAGGGTGGCCACCCCCCCCAGGCGCGGGTACCCCCAGGCCGCGCCAGGGCATGGTGTGGGCCCCCTGGCTGGCCACCGACCTTGCCTCCTTCGCCTATATATTCCCCCCAGGCAAAAACCCTAGATCGTTAATCAGAAATCCACGAAAAGTTCCACAGCGCCGCCGCCACCGAAGGGGAGATTCGGGGGACAGAAAGTCTCTGTTCCGGCACCCTGCCGGGACGAGGAAGTGCCCCCGGAGCCATCTCCATCGATCTCCACTACCATCTCCATCACCGTTGCTGATTCCCATGACGAGGAGGGAGTAGTTCTCTCTCGAGGCTAAGGGTTCTACCGGTAGCTATGTCTTCATCTCTCTCTCTATGCATGATCATATTGTGATCATGAGCTTTGTAATCTAGTAGATCTACCTTGCTACTCAAGTGCTTTAATAGATCTCTGCTCTCCCCATGTGTGTGAAAGTGACAGCGTGCACACCATGGTGGCACTTAGGCTAGAGATTACAAATACTTGTTATGAGTTATATTTGGAGTTGGATGTCTTTGTGAAATTGTGGTGTTTGTTGGAACCATCTAGAGCTCAAGGTGACAGTGTGGGGTTTTCTAGATGGGAAAGACTTACTTTGAGGTGTGTTGTTATAGCCCTACCATGGATTAGAGTGTCCAACTAGAGAGTAGTTTAGCGTAGTATCATGAAGATGATATATTTATATGAGAGTGTTCACTAGTGAAAGTATGATCCCTAGGCCTTGTTTCTAAGCATTAAAACACCATTTGCTACTAAATATGTTACATGTTTGCTTGCTTCCAACTTTATTTCAGTTTGCCCTTAGTCTCTTCCCACATCAACCACACGCCAGCAAGCTATTTTCTGGCACTGTTACCACTTATAATTATCTATATCACTTGTATTTCACTATCTCTTCGCCGAACTAGTGCACCTATACATCTGACAAGTGTATTGGGTGTGTTGGGGACACAAGAGACTTCTTGTATCTTGATTGCAGGATTGCTTGAGAGGGGATACCTTTGACCACTTCCTCCCTGAGTTCGATAAACCTTGGGTGATCCACTTAAGGGAGAACTTGCTGCTGTTCTACAAACCTTTGCACTTGGAGGCCTAACAACTGTCTACAAGAATAGAAGTGCGTAGACATCAAGCGGTTTGGATGAAAGAGTTCATAACTGAAATAGGTGTGGTTCCTAGTGCGTTGGACCCAATGGTGATCTATTGTCATAACAATGGATCCATAGCCAATGCCAAAGAACCAAGGTCTCACAAGAATTCCAAGCATATCAAGCGTCGGTTTCACTCCATCTGTGAGCATGTCAAAGATGGAGATATAAAGATTTGTAAAGTACATACGGATCTGAATGTAGCAGATCCATTGACTAAAGTTCTCCCTAGGGAAAAACATGATCAACACCAGAACTCCATGGGTGTTAGATTTATCAGTATGTAAACTAGATTATTGTCTGTAGTGCAAGTGGGAGATTGAAGGGAATATGCCCAAGAGACAATAATAAAGTTATTATTACATTATTCCAAGTATATGATAGATGTTTATTTTGCATGCTATAATTTAATTAATTGGAAACATTAATACATGTGTGTTTAATAAAAATACAAAGTTCCTAGTAATGCCTCTCTTATAAACTAGCTCATTGATTAATGATACGTCCATTTCGCATCGCTATTCTATATCATGATTTACTGTTATTCATTGATATATTTCATGTTAAGTGATGATACTTATGTTATTTCATCTATTTTTGCATGGTTGATGACTTTTGGAGCATGGACCACTGCAGTCAGGATTCTGATGGAAAAGGTGCTGTTTGGAGGCGAAATTCGCGAAGATCAGAAAATCCGGAAAAATACATGGAAAATCCTATTTTTCCAGAAGACGAAGAAAGCCATAAGGGGAAGCGGAGATGGGACACAGGGGGCCCACACCACCCTTGGCGCGGGCCACCCCAAGTCGTGCCACCAGGTGGTGTGGCCGCCTTGGTCCACTCTAGCCTCTCCCCTCTGGCGTATATTATCCTCCCAAAACCCTAAGACAGGGAGAGCGACCACAGAAAGATTATGCCGCCTCTGCGGGGCAGAAAACACCGAGAGAGAAAGATCTCTCCGGCAAACAGAATTCTGCCAGGGGAATTCTTTCCCGGAGAGGGGACATCGTCGCCATCAACACCACCATCAAGCTGGACTTCATCAGGATCATCATCATCATCATCACCATCATCTCCACCAGCACCATCATCACCACCTCCATAATGTTGTAACAATTGGGTTGAATCTTGCATAGTTCTTAGGGGAAACTTTCCTGGTGTTGATTACTCTTTGTAGTTGATGCTCTTGAGTGGAACCGTTGAATTATTGTTTATGTTCAGATTGTTATACATTATTATTCCATCTCTGATCATGATCCATATGATGTCTTGTGAGTAGTTCATTTTGTTCTTGAGGACATGGGAGAAGTCATGTTGTTAGTAGTGGAATTGTGTTGAGAAAGATTCAATGGTTTGATATTTAAGTTGTGGTGTACTTCTTCTAGTGGTGTCATGTGAACATCGACTACATGACACTTCACCTATATGGGCCTAGGGGAATGCATTGTGTATTTGGCTACTAATCGTAGGGGTTGCTGGAGTGACAGAAACCTGAACCCCCGTTAGGAAACCATTGCACAAGGGACGTCAGGGTCTTAGAGTTTAAAGCTGTGGTTAGGTTTCTACCTTAATTACTTTCTTGTACTTGCGGATGCTTGCAAGGGGTATAATCACAAGTATGTTTTAGTCCTAGGAAGGTCGGTACATTAGCACAGGTTCACCCACACAACACTTAGCAAACTAAAGAAGATTAATCAACTATATGAAGTGAAAGCACTTGACGGAATTCCCATGTGTCCTCGAGAATGTTTGGTCATCTTAAGTAATACAACCGGCTTATCCTTTGCTAAATAAATGATTGGGCCACTTGCTGCATTTATTCTTATTGTCTTTTATTTACTCGTACTTTATTTACTTGCATTATCAAAAACCCTAAAAATCCGTTTGCTAAGTATTTACAGAGAATTCCTGCTCCAAGCCACTAGCCAGCACTTCTGCTCCTCATTGGGTTCGACACTCTTACTTATCGAAAATACTGTGATACACCCCCTATACTTGTGGGTCATCAAGACTATTTTCCGGCGCCATTGCCAAGGAGTGAAGCGCTATTGGAGAGTGGAACTGGTAAAGGAAACTTCTACTGTGAGTATTGTTTACATCTGTTAGTTGCTTTATTTTCAATATGGATAATTCACTGAGTTTCTAATTTCGTAATGCTACTACCACTGATAAGGTAGTAGATGAACCACCACCTGCTGAGAATGATACTTTTAAAATACCTACAAGAATTATTGATTGTGTTATGGATAACTATTATGTTGGAGATGGAATTGTCCATCCCGGTGATCATTTGCTCTTTATACATGAATTATGCGGGTTGTTCAAGTGTGCAGGTATTACTACAGATCAAGTCAAGAAGAAGTTATTCTCATTATCACTAAAAGGAAGAGCTAAAGAATGGTATAAGCTGCTGAAGAATGGTCAAGCTCTTGAATGGGAGGAAATAGTACCTCTCTTTTATTCAAAGTTTTATCCTCCTAGTGAGATTCATAAAGATCGGAATCAAATATACAACTTTTGGCCTCTTGATGGAGAGAGTACAGCTCAAGATTAGGGGAGATTGAAGATACTAATGCTCAAATCCCATTCATGATCTCCCAACAATATTATTATCAATAAATTTTATGCAAGGCTTTCTCGTCATGATAAGGATTTATTGGATGCCTCTTGTGCTGGATCATTTACACGCATGGAAGAAGAAGCTAAATGGGATCTTCTGGACCATATTCAAGACAATGCTGAAGCATGGGAGAATGACAAAGGAAGAAAGTCAAGTATAAATTATGATTATGAATGCATTGAATCTTTTATGGGAACTAGCGACTTTCAAAATATTAAAAATGCTTATGGTCTAGACTCTCAAGCTATTGCAACTTATTTAAAGGCTTTTGCTTCCTATATTGAAGTTCCTAAAAAGAAGTGGGATAAGTATCATGAACCATATAAATATGTTGCTAAGTGTGTTCCTGCAAGAAATACTGAAGTTTATACTGCTAATCATGCTTTACCTGAACCTTACATTGAGAAAATGCCTTTCCCAGTTAAGATAAAGGAACATTCTATGATAGCTAGTATGCGTAATGAAAGTACAAATAAAGCAATTGAACCTGATAAACAAATGGATGATGAACCTATAATAGAAAATGTGAAAGATTTTTTCACTGAATATGTAGAAGAGGGACACACTATCCTTTGTAAGGATATTCCTTATATTGTTTCACAAAATAGTGTTATGAGAGTTAGTATTCCTGTGTTTTCTGTTAGAATAAGTGATCATTGTTATGATGGTCCTTGTGATAGTTATATTGTTAAGTTTATGCATGATACTGAAAGTTATTATGAGAGAGGAAAAACTGTTCTTATGCATCTCAATAATATCAAGTTTCCTCATTTTATGCTGAATTTTTTATGTTGCACTTCTTTTGCCTTCCTATGCTAGTAGCCTCTGGTTTCAACAACTTGTTTGTTTACAAAATTCCCTTGCATAGGAAGTGAGTTATACTTAAACATGTGTATTTTTGTTTCTTAATGCTCTCTTTCACTTCAATTCATATTCTTATGTGAGCATCTTTGAAATTAGCATGCCCATCTTAATGGCTATAAAGAAAGAGCTTTTTGGGAGACAACCTAATTTATTTTTGCTTTCAATTTTTTTTTGTTTCTTTGAGTCTTGGAAGTTATTACTTTGGTAATGACCTCTCCTTATCCTTTTGTTTGGTTTTTGTGTCAAGATCAACCTCTAATGAGAGAGAAGTAAGATTTGGGGAAGTTGTTGTCTCGAAACAGATTTTTGTGCTTCACCGCAAAAATTCATGAGAGATCTATGTATGTCGAATTGAGCTGTAATTTTTTTGTTTCTGTCCCAGGTTGTTATTTAACTTTCGTTAGTTTTGCACTTTTTATTTTAGCAACAGAAGATTTTCGAAAATTTTGATCTTTACCTGCTGGTCTGTTTTGACGGATTTTACCAGTCTTACATTTGCTTCTTAAGACGATTTCCTTTTTGAATTCTTTTGGGTTTTCGGAAGGAGTTGCTACAGTATCTTGTGTTTTGATGGATTTCAGTTGAAATTAAACTTAAAAGGTTTATTACCTTGCTTATACTAATGTTGCTAATGAGAATTGTGTGAAGTTTTGTGTGAAAGAAATTTCCAGGTTAGTGGAGAAAATGGTGTAATAAGAAAGAGAAAGGTTTCATGACTCGAGCAATATGAATATGAAGATGAAGATATTGATGTTATTCAAGCAGTGACTCCGGAAGAGTCTGTTAAATGTAAAATTCAGAGACCTGCAGAGTCTGTTTTCGAATAGGTAACAGATCTGGTAAGAAAAGTTCCGTGAGAATTCTGTCCAATTATATTTTTGCAGTTTTTATCCAACAAGGAAAGCTACGAAGCGAAAGAGGGACGGAAACGGAGCCAGGGTGGCTCACACCACCCCCTGGCACGGGCCCCCCTGGTCGCGCCAGCAGGTGGTGTGGCCACCTCGGCCTCCGTCTTCGACCCGTTTTCTCCCAGTACCTTCCTTTTGTTGTAAAACTTCGTAATATAATCCCTCGGATCCCCCGAGGATCGTATATCGTGTTCTCATTGTGTTTTCGTCTCAACCTGTTTCTGCCAGGAACTATTCTTGAGAGTTAGAAGCATGATGGTGTCCGCCAAGGATAAAGGAAAGGAACCTATGGAGGAAGACCTCAAGACCACGGGCAGGAGAAGCAGGTCAAGAGTGAAGATGAAGAGGAGGCAAAGCACACCGGCACTACCATTGCAAGCATTGGAGTGGTGGCAAACCCTGCCAGGATTATGACAACTAGAGGGAAGCCTCCTCATCACTGTTCGGCACCATGGTCACTTCCTCCACGCACCAAGAATCCTTTCCATACCCTTATCCATGAGCATCAATACCAGAATATGCCCAAGGAGAAACTACCCTCCAATTGGGATTTGCCTCGTTCTAGCCAAGTAGGAAAAGAAGACTTCAAGGAGGAAGAGTGGGGAAAGAATCGCAAGAGCTGGAATTCGCAACCCGACATGATCATGACCGCATCGAGCAAAACTCACAGCTGATTCGTAATCTCACCTTCGAGATTGGGGACTTGGGGAAACTGATCAGAGAGCTCATCGAGAGGATACCACTACCACGGAAGGAGTAATTCATCATCAGGTTTTGGCATCCCCTTGGTTTGTTCCAAACTTGGGGGAGTGTCGCGGTATCACATCACTATCTTCTATATTTTTTACCTTTCTAGTAGAGTCATATTATGAATAGAGAAGTTATCGTGTAGGATGGTTTGCATTATGGAAGTTTCCCCTCTCTCGTTAGATATGTATCCCTTGGTGTGAGTTGCCGTTATGGAATATTAATGAGAAGTTCTATCGTTTACTCTTTTGCATATCTTATTTTAGTTTTCGATTCATGGTTATATGATTGATCTTGTCGTTAGTATTGGTATCACTTTGGGATCATTGAGTTAATTTAGTTGGTTTTGGCAAACCTGGCTCGGTCAGTAGCAACACTATTTTTGAGAGTTGAATAAAAAGATAAAAGTACTCTTAAAGAAATATAATTTCATCATCTTTCTTTCTTGATTTGCTCATAAGTTTAGTATTCTCTAGTTAAGACCTTTTGTGCTTCCAAGGAAGATTGCATGTTTGTTTTTATCACTTGTATGTTTGTTTGTTTCCTTCAACTCTTATACTTGCTACCCAGCCTTGCTAGCCAAAAACCTGTACTGAGAGGGAATTCTTCTCGTGCATCCACTCCTTAAACCAAACCCATGCCATTTGTGTCCACCGTACCTACCTATTAGCATTATTGTTATTCCAAGTAAATTCATGTTTTTATCTACCTTCCAAATTAAACTTGTTATGTGAAAATTAGTGATTAAATCTCTCACGAACTTGATGGCACACTTTTACTTTCTTGCATTTAATAAACTTGAACCATTGTGTCCATCTTTGTTGCGTATATGCTTGCGCTTTATAAGTTGAATTTAGCAGAACCATGTATCATGGGGAACGCTTTCAACTTTGCACTTATATTCCGTTGATATCATGATTCTTTTGCCTATGGATCCCGGCGGTGTGAAATAAAAGGGGAACTTGTAAGATCATGGAGTTTATATGTGTGTTAGAGAAACGCCTGGGCCGCTAGCCTAAGCCATGCCTAATCATAGTGGAAACTTGCAGCATAACCATAATGAGCACTCTATGAAGCATCCTCAATAAAAACCTATGCAAATAGCAAATAAAAGGATCACTGAGATGCTCATTGTCTGCTTGCCTTGTCATTTTGGCTATGGGATAGCTCCTATATCATGTGTAAGGGGTACCCCGTTGGCGGTTCTTTATGATACATATGTATTTACAATGACAACGGCTTACTTGTGACTGAAGTTGAGTAGCATGAGGTTCGGTACTCGTAAGTAAGGGGCATGAGATTTCAACTTATAACTTGTCAAGCATATCCTCTTAGTTGTGTCACTTTAACCTTAATCACCTAAAGATGCCTATGATAGGGGAAATGAGAGCTGAAAGCTAATAAGTACCATAATTTTTGGAAGCTCTTTATGAAACTTGAAATCCCTGCTTCCCTCTGCGAAGGGCCTTTCTTTTACTTTTTAGTTGAGTCAGTAAACCTATTACCTTCTACCTCAGCAAGTATTTTGAGTTGTTGTGTTTCATTCATTCTTATGGTGATTTATTCAATCATGTTTCTTATGTTCCTTGTTTTGCACATTGCTCTTATCTTGGTGTCTACTATTTTGAAAGCTATCATTGAAAATTAGTTATTTGTGAACTCCAGCAAATTATCAACTATTATTTGACCAAGAGCTAAGTTTGCCATTACTAATTATGATTTACTTTATGTATCTTTATTGTGTTTCCTTTACTTATTGCAAGTTAAGTTATATAATAGTGAGTTGTCTTCTATTATGATTTATGTGTTGATGAATGTGATGCTTCTTGTCCATATTCTTTTATCGACTCTTCACTCCATAAACCTGAGGTCATGTTTATTGAGTTCAGTTTCGCTTAGGGACAAGCGAAGTCTAAGCTTGGGGGAGTTGATACGTCCATTTTGCATCACTATTATATATCATAATTTACTATTATTCATTGATATATTTCATATTAAGTGATGATACTTATGTTATTTCATCTATTTTTGCATGGTTGATGACTTTTGGAGCATGGACCGCTGCAGTTAAGATTCTGATGGAAAAGGTGCTGTTTGGAGGCGAAATTCGTGAAGATCAGAAAATCCAGGAAAATACATGGAAAATCCTATTTTTCTAGAAGACGGAGAAAGCTAGAAGGGGAAGCGGAGATGGGCCACAGGGGGCCCACACCACCCCCTGGCGCGAGCCACCCTAGGCCGCGCCACCAGGTGGTGTGGTCGTCCTGGTCTACTCCATCCTCTCCCCTCTGGCGTATATTATCCTCCCGAAACCCTAAGACAGGGAGAGCAACCACAGATAGATTCCGCCGCCTCTACGGGGCGGAAAACACCGAGAGAGAAAGATCTCTCCGGCAGACAGAATTCTGCCGGGGGAATTCCTTCCCGGAGAGGGGAGATCGTCGCCATCAACACCACCGTCAAGCTGGACTTTATCGGGATCATCATCATCACCATCATCTCCACCAGCACCATCATCACCACCTCCATACCGCTGTAACAATTGGGTTGAATCTTGCATAGTTCTCGCTGCATTTATTCTTATTGTCTTTTATTTACTCGTACTTTATTTACTTGCATTATCAAAAAAAAACCTAAAAATCCGTTTGCTAAGTATTTACAGAGAATTCCTGCTCCAAGCCACTAGCCAGGACCTTCTTCTCCTCGTTGGGTTCGACACTCTTACTTATCGAAAATACTGCGATACACCCCCTATACTTGTGGGTCATCAATTAACAAGATGAACAAGATTTCCTGATCATGGACATTGGATGTTGTTAATAATGAGGTCACAACATTGGTGGAATGATGTGATGAACATTCATCCAAAGTATAGCAATACGATCAAAGTCATTGTGTTTAAATTTCTATGACATCATACGAAGTAATTCTAATCCTTAGACCATGAGATCATGTCAATCACTAATATTGGAAGAGTAACTTGATAACATCAAACATCACACCGTAACAGGGTGACAATAAAGGTGGGTTCAGATACTCCAAAGGTGTTATGTAGAGGCTCATGGATCAAGAGTGGGATTTGTCCATCCAGATGATTGATAGATATACTCTATGCCCTCTCAGTGATATCACATTGAGATAGCTTGCAAGCAAGTGATGAGATCACTAGAATGTTATATCACGGTAATGAGAAAAGAGTACATGTCGGTAACGAGATCAAACTAGGTATAGGGATACCGATGATCGAATCTCGTACATGTAATATATCGCGAGACAAAGGGATTTAGTTACTAATGTTAAAGGTTCTCACGATCACAGAAGTCATCGTTGAATGTGTAGGAGTCAGTATGGATCTCTAGGTCCCGCTGCTGATTATTGATTGGAGAGAGGTCTCGATCATGTCTGCATTATTCACGAATCGTAGGGTTACACACTTAAGGGATACCGACACCATTTGGAGAAAATATGTTTTAGAGAAAAGAATTAGAAAGCCCTGGAATTATTTCAATGGACACCAGAATTGTTTCGGGTGAAATTGTTGAAATTGGTTCTGCATGTGATATTGAAATGTTGTAGGGGGTTTATGTGAATGTTTATTAATTAAAGTAATTAACAAAATTCTGAATAAAATAAATAAAATAGTTTTATTGAGAGTTTGCATTAAATTTGGTAGAAATTTAATGAGGATGAGTGGAATTTTGAGTGGAGGCAAATTTATGTGAGTGGGAGCTCCACCCACATGAATGTGGAAGAGGTGGGGGCACCTCCATGGCCACCGACCATGGGATGGGGCTGCCCCTCTCCCTATAAAAGCCCCCCACTCCCTCCTCTCATGTCACACCTCCTCGTGAAGGATCTCTCCCCCTATAGAATTATCCCTCCATTTTCTCGGATTAGTGAGATACATGTTCTTGGTGGATTTTGTCTAAAAGGAGTTACTACTTCCGCTGTATCGCTGGAGCGAGGAGGCGGAGGTTGTTCGGTGGACCGGATGTGTGTGCGATCACGGATGCACTGCTAATTTGCGGCGCTGGACTTCCTCTCGATCTTGAGATCGGCAAGCGTACGACTATATCATCCACGAGTTCAACCTCGTAACACTTTGTCGGTCTTTAAGGGTATATTCTCTATGGATGTATATCCACCCGTTGTTTATATCTAGGTAGATAGATCTTGGTGCTTAGTAGTTCCCATCGTAGGATTTTTTTTGTTTTCTTTGTGCAAAGATGCTACCACTCCTATGTCCGCCACTAACCGGTTATCTACTCTTGATGGTGATCAACTCACTTCTGATGATGCCATTGAGTACTGTAGTATTATTGGTGGTCTTCAATACTTGACTATCAGCATGCCTAATATCTTCTATGCAGTTAATCGTGTATGTCAGTATCTTCATGCTCCTAGGACTTCCCATTGCTCAGCTGTGAAGCGCATACTGCGCTATATCCGTCTCACTGCATCTTATGGTCTGCACCTCCGCCCTGCATAGTGCGCTATATCCGTCTAGAGTGCTCGCAAGCAAGCTACAATTTCTCGCAACAGTACTGAAGTTGAGTACAAGACGGTTGCAAACGCCACAACTGAACTCATATGGGTGCAGTCCTTACTGAGAGAATTAGGAGTCCCTCAAGATCAGCCACCGGCCCTTTGGTTTGATAACATCGGTGTTACATACCTTTCATCTAATCCAGTATTCCATGCCCGAAAGAAACACATCGAACCGGAGTATCATTTTGTGAGGGAATGTGTTGCTCGGAAGCTTCACCACATCAATTTTATCTCTTTAAAAGATCAACTTGCTGACATCTTTACAAAGCCACTGTCACACCTCGGTTTGAAGGTTGTATACGCAATCCTAACTTGCTATGTGCTTTAGGCACCAGTTAAGATTGAGGGAGAGTATTAGACTGTATTATACATAGTAGATGTACATGTATTCGTAACCTATATTTGTGTACCCCTATATATATGAGATAGCCACACCCGTATTAGGGTGTCGAGGAGTTGCCCCAAACTCCTTGTTTTACAAAGAGAACAAAAGAAGACTGCCTTTTGAATATTAAGTTTATATTGAATTTATAATTAGTGACACGCACTGCTAATCAAGAACCCTAGTTAATCCTGCCACAAAAGAAACTAATTATTCGAAGAAAACTCTTGACGGATCGGCTGGTAATTAATCGAACATCATACTAATTGTGTTCGTATGGTTTTTCCTGTAATAGTTTTCATCTATTCTAGGGCATGGGGAGGACACATGCTAGGAAATTTCTACCCTAACTTGGCAACTGAAGGTATTTGGTGCTCCCTCCCTTAGAAATAACTGACTTGCATTTGTCTAGATTCACATATATCTAAATGAGCCTAGATAAATACGAATCTAGACAAATATAGATACATGCGAATCTAGATAAATGCAAGTCACTTATTTTCGGTAGGGGGAGTAATACTTAAAATTTGGTTTGAGATCCTTCATTTTAAAATATAAGATGTTTTAGCTTTTGTGAAACAAATTTATCTAGATGTCTTATGTGTAAATTCACTCCAAACCTACAGACGTATAGATACATTCACTTCATAAAAGGTAAAATCTTATATTTGAAAGGGGAGGGAGTACAATGCTAATTTTTTGAGACTAACACTTCCATCGTGTTTTAAGTGTCTCAAAAGTGATTAACCAAATGAGTAGTGCGGCTAATTTGTGGTTGGGTAACGAGACAAGCTTGCTCTTAAGCCGCTTGTTACGCTCAACCGTCGCGCCGTCTCTTAGCATGCCATATCAGATACATTATTGCATATGGTTTCTTCATTTGATTGTACTAGAAAAATACCCCGCGTGTTGCACTGGGTAAGCCACACGATGATGCACATGAGAAATAATTCGATGGAGGAAAAATCATCAAAGATGATGGACTATGTTGTTCAGACCACCATGACAAAGTACAAATATGACCCTGCACATTATAGTGGACAATTATAGAAACTAAACTATTGCGCGTGTAAGCCACACGAAGCAAACTATTGTGTGAGAATGTACCTCAAGTTGCATCGTTCCATCATAATACTCCTTCCGTTTCATAATATAAAATGTTTTAACTTTGTAAAGAAAATGTATGTAGACTATTTTTAGTGTTTAGGTTCATAGAGGTTTATTCCGAACCTACACATTAAAAGGAGTCTAGATACATTTCCTTCGCAAAGCTAAAACATCTTATATTTTGAAACGGAGTGAGTAGATGTTTAGAAACGATGTTCTGCACTATATGTCAAGCTTCAGAGATAGAGCAATAGAAGGTGATAAGATAAACATGCATGAGAACATGGAATAATCCTAGTCCTAGCAATCGTATCGATGATTCTCTTCCAAATGTCCTGCATGGCTGCATGTCGTACATGATTACTGATGAAAAATCGTGTGAAGGATTTTTAGTAATTGCTTTTGTGGAACTTGCCTCCGGCGGGCCTTCGGCATCAAAATCTGAAATGCACTCATTAGACATGTATGTTAGCACGTGTACCATCCTTGAAACAGGTTTTCCTCTTGTATATTAATATAGCGACCACACAATATAATTAAGATAGTCTCGAAACGAAAGAAATGCTGAGACAGTAGCAAACACATGCCCAAAAAGAACAAAGAAGAAACAAAATAGAGAAGACGGATCAACTAAATGAAGGTGATCCCCAATCGCTGCACCCTCCGGAGAATTCCTACCATGCATCTTGCCCTGACTCATCAAGGACCAAGCAACACCCT
This sequence comes from Avena eriantha, assembly GCA_910589775.1. Taxonomy (NCBI): domain Eukaryota; kingdom Viridiplantae; phylum Streptophyta; class Magnoliopsida; order Poales; family Poaceae; genus Avena; species Avena eriantha. Next base: position 203,379,004 of record OU342742.1, read on the forward strand.
CAAGAGGGAAAGCGACAACTGCTGCCCGGACTAGAATTGGTCCCAGGGTTTCCCCCGGCATACATAGGGAAGTGGATGAAGGATAGCCAAACGATGCCCTCCAGGAAGAAAATATGCCACCTGCGGGAGGCACCGCGTCGGTGTCGGGCGAGCCGACAAGGATTTCTCCCTAAAAAACCCATCCAAAACCCTCGGGCGATCCGTTGCACAGGAGCCCCGCAAGGACGAGACCTTGCCACCACCAAACTTGTCGTCCGCGAGCATGCGCCACCACGAACACGAAGCCACCACCATCAGCTCACCGAGATTACCGTCGTGAGGTCTACAAAACAACGACAAAAAGTAGATTGAATCAGGCCAGCAAAACAGCGTTCGCGCGGGAGAGAACTGACTCCATCGCCTTGGTGATAGTTGAGTGAATGTGGCCACAAACACTCCAGTCACAGTTGGGTCCGATCGGGTCCAACTGACCCGTAAAGCCCACACGGGGGCACACTAGTCCCAAGAGGGTTTGGTTGGGCCCAGACGAGCCCATAAATTCCACAACCATGCTGCAATGGTCCTGATGCGTCCAAAACGTATCTACTTTTTCAAACACTTTTGCTATTATTTCTCCTCTAAACTTGTGTGATTTGGATGCAACTAACGCGGACTGACGCTGTTTTTAGCAGAATTGCATTGGTGTCTACTTTTTGTGCAGAAAATCAACTATCAGGAAAAATCCAGGAAAATATGCCAAAAATCCTATTTCACCAGAAGACTCCCGGAGCCAGAATACGAGACGGAGGGGGCTGGGCCCAGGCCACACCACGTGGCCGCGCGGGCAAGCCCAGGCCACGCCAGGGGGTGGTCTGGCCGCCCCAGACACCCCCTCGGTCTCCCTCTTCGCCTATAAGTTGCCTTCTGACCTAAAAACTCACGGGGGTTCGACGTTTGTTCAGAAGGAGTTTCGCTCCGCCGCCACCACCAGATTCCACGAAACAGTACCAGAAACTCCGTTCTGGCACCCTGCCGGGACGGGGAATTGGAGGAGATCATAGCCATCATCATCACCATCGCTTCTCCATCGACCATCCATGTTTCCCCCATCTATGAGTGAGTAATCCCCCGGTGTAGGCTATGGGGATGGTAGGGATTGGATGAGATCGTTCATGTAATGGCATCAGATTGTTAGGGCATGGTGCCTAGTATCTTTATTAGTGCTTTATGACTTTGTTCCGACTTGTTATGCTTAATGCTTGTCACTAGGGCCCGAGTGTCATGATTTCAGATCTGAACATGTTATTGATTCATTATGATAGTATTGTTTATGGTCTTATCTGCAAGTTGTATACACACGTTGTTGTCCGGAACCAATGGCCCCGAAGTGACAGAAATCGGGATAACTGGAGGGAATGGCTTTGATGTGAGGATCACATGTGTTCATGGAGTGTTAATGCTTTGCTCCGGTGCTCTATTAAAAGGAGCACATTAATTGCCATTAGTTCCCTTGAGGCCCCGCTGCAAACAGGCTGCCGGGACAAAAGATGTTGTGCAAGTTCTCATTACGAGCACGTATGACTATATATGGAACACATGCCTAGGATTATCTAGTACTTAGATGCTTTATCTTATTTATCTACAATTGCCCTATGTTCTGATTGCTATGAGAATTGTCTTGTCCATGCAACGCCTGTCCATCCATCCCTATGCCTACCGCACTCGAATCCCACTATTTTTTGCTATTGCTACTGTTGTCTTTACTTTACTACTGTTGTTACTTTACTATTCCTACTACAAAATTGTTGCTACTGATAAACTGTTGTGAGCAAGATTGTTTCCAGGTGCAGCTGAATTGACAACTCAGTTGTTAAGGCTTATAAATATTCTTTGGCTCCCCTTGTGTCGAATCAATAAATTGGGTTTCACTTTCCTCGAAAATACTACGTACACCCCCTATACTTGTGGGTCGTCAAGACTATTTTCTGGCACCGTTGTCAGGGAGCATAGCTTTATTTATCAAGTTCACTTGGATTCTCTATTGTTCGCTGCTATCCATCCATCATGGGTAAGTCTCGTGATGACAAGGTTCCTATTTTACCATCCACTACAAGAAGAGGTACGGTTCTGAACACCTCTATTGCTCTTGATTCACCATCTGTTATGAGTAAGCTCGTTACACCACCACATACATATGCTACACACACTGCTACTACTGCTGAATCTGAAACTTCTGATGCTTATGATGCTGCTTCTACTGTGCTTGATAAGAGTGGTTCATTAGGTCCTTTCCTAGATGCTATGAGTGCTAGAACTATAGCTTGAAATACTGAAACTCCTAATAAAGACACTACCACACCTGTTAGTTCTCCTGAGGCTAGTGAAAGTTATGATATTGAAGATGGTTATGTTGAGATGACCGATGAATTTATTAAAGAATGTAAAAACACCCATGATAGGAGCGCTGCTAAGAGTCTCCTTGAGAGGCGTACTATTAGACCCAAATTGTCTCCTATTGCTAAGTTTGCTGCTTCTCCCATAAACATTATAGATGAAGATTATGATTTCTCTCTTGATCTATCTTACATAGCTATTGTTGAGAAAGAACCTTTTTGTGGGACTAAGAATGAAAGTGCGGTACCACATATGAATGAACTTTCTACCATGAGTGGCTTGTTTTCTGATGATATTAAGATGCGTACTTACTTTGTTGCTAAGATTTTCCCTTTTTCACTAAAAGGAGAAGCTAAAACTTGGTTTAATAATTTACCTCCTGGATTTATTGATAGCCCTGATTGCTTGATTAGTACTTTCTTGCAGAAATATTTTCCTCCTAGCGCTAAACATGCTATTTTGTAGGAACTTTTTGATTTTAAACAGGGAGAAAAAGAGATATTGCCCGAATCTTGGGCAAGGTTTTGTGCTTTGATTCATGCACAGGCTGGAAGTCATTACCTAAGAATGAGCTTCTTGATATATTTTATAATGGACTAATTGAAGAATCTAGGACATACCTAGATAGTTGTGCTGGTTGTGTTTTCAGGAATAGGACTCCCAAGGAAGCTGAGGAATTAATGGCTAAAATAAGCAAGAACTACGAGGATTGGAATCCTCCTGAACCAGCTATACATGAAGTAATTATACCTGAACCTACTATACCGGTGCCTATTCCAACATCAAAGAAGAGGGGAGTTATTGAATTAAACGATGAAGTGATGAAGGAAGCTAAGAAATTTCTTAAGGAGAAGGGAATTAAAGCTGCAGATGTCAAGAATTTACCTCCTATTGAAGAATTATGTAAGCCTATTCCCTACTCATCCACTATCGAGGTACACTCTCTCCAACACTTTGATGAAGGTGATATCCCTTACTCTAAACCTCCTGATCAATGCTTAGAAGAATTTGATATCTTTATTGTTAAGCAAGATAATTTTAAGAAAAGGGTGCAAAATCATCTAATGGAAAACACTAGATCTATTGTTGAGTTGAAAGATATTGTGGAAAGAACATCTAATGATGTTAAAATGATTGTTAAACACTTTCAAATGGTTCAAACTCAAATAGATCAACTCGTTAAAGTGCAAAAAGACTTGCTAGTTAATGCTGCTAAAGAAAAACATGCTTATGAAATTAGAACTAGAAGTGGTGTTGCTACCCAGGATCCTGTTTATCTTGAGGGGCATCCCAAAAGAATTGAGCAGGATTCTCAACAAGCTGAAAATAGTGGCTCTACTCGTAAGAAAAGGAAAAAGAAACATAAAACTATTGTAGAACCCTCTGAACATGTTATAGATCCTAATATTATATCTATTTCTGATGCTGAAACTGAAAGTGGTAATGAAGAAAATGAAGCTCCTAATGAAGAAAAATTGAAGAAGAACCTGAAAACCACACTAAGAATACTAAATACGGCAAAGAATATTTTATTGCTAAGAAACATGGTAGTGAAAGGGAGCCTTGGGTCCAAAAACCTATGCATTTCCCTGATAAGAAACACAAGTCAAAGGAAGATGAACACTATAATAAGTTTTGTGAGTGGATGAAACCTTTATTCTTCAAATTCCTTTGTCTGATGCTATTAAATTGCCTCCTTACTCAAAGTATATGAAGGATATTGTCTCGAATAAAAGGAAGATCCCTAATGAAGAAATTTCTACTTTGATTGCTAATTATTCCTTTAATGGTAAGGTTCCAAATAAACTTGGAGACCCAGGGATTCCTACTATCCCTTGCTCTATTAAGAACAATTATGTTAGAACTGCCTTGTGTGATTTGGGAGCTGGAGTTAGTGTTATGCCTTTCTCTCTCTATAAGAGGCTTCAACTAGAAAAACTGATACCAACTAATATATCTTTGCAAATGGCTGACAAATCTACCACTATTCCTGTTGGTATATGTGAGGATGTACTTGTTCAGGTGGCTCATAATTTCTTGATATTAACTGATTTTGTTGTGCTTGAAATGCTTGAAGATGATAATATGTCTATTATTCTTAGGAGACCTTTTCTTAATACTGCAGGGGCTATTATTAATTGTAATCAAGGAAAGGTGACTTTTAATGTTAATGACAAGGAACATACTGTCTATTTCCCCAAGAAGATTGAAAGGACTTATGGTTTAAATTCAATTGAACATGTTGATGGCATTCAAGTTGGAGAAATATATTGTCCCATACCAAGAGAAAAATTTGAAACTATTATGATTGGGACCATTGCTATCAAGGTTGAGGTAACATAATTATTAGTGGAATTCAAAGTTTTGTCTCATATAGAATTGTTTTGGTAACAAGACCTAATCAACCTTGTTAACAAAAGGATTTCATTGAACAAAACAATGTTTTCACTATGATTATCTCCGCTTACTTCTATTCTATCCATTTTAGTTTTTGTTTTCGTTTAGTTTTCCTTTTTGTTACTAGTTGCTTGCATGTTAGAGTGGCTTAGAACTTCTGTAGTCCTAGCTTTGTTTTGTCCTTGCATCATTTTCCAAAAAAAACTGTCTGTCAGAAAATCATTCTTATATACCTGAAAATGCCCAAAAATAAAGTGTCTCGAAAAATTCCAGAAAATTCATATTAAATTTTTATGTGAAAAAAGGGGTAGAGGAGTGCTTGGGAGGTACCAGGGGGACCCACCAGGCAGGCTCACCATCTGGTGGCGCGGCCTGCCCTAGGTGGCGCCATGCCATGGTGTGGGCCACCCTTGGCCCTCCACTAACTCTCTCACCTACCACTTTCTTCTCTCTCCTGAGCAAGATCCATTTCATTGCTCAATATCGCATTCTTGCTGTGCTTGCTCTCGATTTTTTCGATCTCCTTGCTCAGCCCATCTTTGTTGCTGAAATTTGGAGCAATTGTTCCCTAGTATGTGACTCCTCCCCTTGTCCAAGTTGATTTGTGTTTAGTGGATTATATCTTGAGTATTTTGCTGCTGTAGGTGACAGGTTATGAGAGCTTGTAAGCTTGTTTGATACTTAGAGATAGTTTGGATGCATGTTTAGGCCTCTTACAAGTCCCTATGAGTAGAATCCTTCATTTTATTCACTTTGCAATCACTTGTTTAATAGGTGTTTAAATTTCAGAATAGAAGATGAATGAGCATCAACTGAACCAACATGAACTATGGGTTCCTGAGGTCATGAAGGTCCATCGGGAGGAGGAAGTTTTTCCTTCCATTTATCCATGTTCTGAGTTCATGAGAGCTGCGGGAATTCTCCAAGATTTCCACACTTTGGTTTCTAATGCAGGGTTGGAGCACTTTTTGGAAGATGAACCTTGTCAATTTGTGAAGCTAACCATGTCTGTTGTGCAGGACTTTCAATTTAGTCACTCTTTGCCTAACCCCATGGTCCACTACAAAATTTACAATATTGCTGTCGATCTTTCTCTCGATGACTTTTGTATAGCTATTAAGGTACCTCAATGGGGATCATGTAGAAGGATTAAGGAGCGACTTGAACCACTCATGGATTTATACGCAGAAATTTGCCAAGGGAGCAGCTTCTCGAAGGAGAGTGGAAAAATCCGTAACATTCATCTTCCCTCCATTCGCTACTTTGCCTACTTTATTGCCAAGTGTGTTCTTGCTAGGAAAACTGCCAATAAGTTATCTTCATATGATCTAGCATTTATCTATGTCGCCCTTAAACGAGATAGGTCTTACAACTTAGGTGCTTTGATAGCTTTCCATCTTGCTGCTAACCGTGAGAAAGGTGGAATTTGTGGTGGCCTCATTGCTTCTCGTTTACTAGCATTGTATGGTGATACATTGCAAATGTATCTATAATTTTTGATGTTCCATGCTTGGTTCTATCTACTTTCTCGTGTTTTGTTCCAACTTTGGAGTACTTTTCATATGATTTCTTGGACTAACCTATTAACAAGATGCCACAGTGCCAGTTGCCTGTTTTCTGCTGTTTTTGGTTCCAGGAAGTAAGAAAATGCATATTCTCGGAATTGGACGGGATAAAAGCCAAAGTTACTATTTTCCCGGAAGACTCACGGAGCCATAAGGAGAGTCGGAGAGGGGGCATAGGGTGGCCACACCACCCCTAGGCGCGGGTCCACCTAGGCCGCGCCAAGGCATGGTGTGGGCCCCCTGGTCGCCCACCGACCTTGCCCTCTGGCCTATAAGAAGCCTCCGGAAGCCAAAACCCTAAGTCGTCAACCAGAAATCCACGAAAAGTTCCGCTGCGCCGCCGCCACCGAAGGGGAGATTCGGGGGACAGAAAGTCTCTGTTTCGGCACCCTGACGGGACGGGGAAGTGCCCCCAGAGTCATCTCCATCGATCTCCACCACCATCTCCATCACCGTTGCTGATTCCCATGATGAGGAGGGAGTAGTTCTCTCTCGAGGCTAAGGGTTCTACCGGTAGCTATGTGTTCATATCTCTCTCTATGCATGATCATATTGTGATCATGACCTTTGTAATCAAGTAGATCTACATTTCTACTCAAGTGCTTTATTGAATCTCTGCTCTCCCCATGTGTGTGAAAGTGACAGCGTGCTCACCATGGTGGCACTTAGGCTAGAGTTTACAAATACTTGTTATGAGTTATATTTGGAGTTGGATGTCTTTATGAAATTGTGGTGTTTGTTGGACTCATCTAGTACTCAAGGTGACATTGTGGGGTTTTCTAGATGGGAAAGGCTTAGTTTGAGGTGTGATGTTATAGCCCTACCATCGATTAGAGTGTTCAACTAGAGAGTAGTTAAGAGTAGTATCATGAAGATAATATATTTATCAGAGAGTGTTCACTAGTGAAAGTATGATCCCTAGGCCTTGTTTCTTAGCATTGAAACTTCGTTTGCATCTAGATTTGTTACATGTTTGCTTACTTCCATCTTTATTTCAGTTTGCTTTTAGTCTCTTCCACGCCATCAAGTTATCTTCTATCACCGTTACCACTTATAATTATCTATACCACTTGCATTTCACTATCTCTTCGCCGAACTAGTGCACCTATACACCTGACAAGTGTATTGGGTGTGTTGGGGACACAAGAGACTTCTTGTATCTTGATTGCAGGATTGCTTGAGAGGGAATACCTTTGACCACTTCCAACCTGAGTTCGATAAACCTTGGGTGATCCACTTAAGGGAAAACTTGCTGTTGTTCTATAAACCTCTACACTTGGAGGCCCAACAACTGTCTACAAGAATAGAAGTGCGTAGACATCAAGCTATTTTCTGGCGCCGTTGCCAGGGAGGAAAGGTAAAAGGTATTCACATCGGAGGATTAAAGAAGAAGAACCTCCCACGACAAACGCCTATTTTCCGGTGTGAGTGCTCGAAGTTATTTCCTTTAGATTCTGCAATTTTGTCTTTTTGTTTCTTGTTTTCACTAGTTAGGCTTAATGGAAAACAACAAAAAAAGTAGAGAGCTTTATAGTATTTGTCTTGAGTTAGGACATGAAGTGTTTGAAGAGAAAATTAAAAAACCTATGGAACTTTATTTGCATGCTAATAGCAATGTTGTTAGTATGAATTCTTTGGACACAATTATTGCTAATGCTATGGAAAAGTCTAAGCTTGGGGAATCTAGTTTTTATAAAAATGATCTTTTTAGTTCCCCAGCTTTGGAAGATAGCTATTCTATTTCTTCTGATGCTACAAAACCTCCCATATATGATGATTACAATGATGAATATGATATTTTCAGTCTACCTACTATTGAGGAGAAAATCAATTATGATTACAATATGCCTCCTAAATTTGATGATTATGGTGATGAGAATAATAATGATAGCTATTTTGTTGAATTTGCTCCCACTTCAATTAGTAAGTATGACTATGTTTATGTGGAGAGTATTAATTATTTTATGTATGTGGCTCATGATAAGAATGTTTTATGTCATAGTTATATTGTTAATTTTATTCATGATGCTACTGAAAGTTATTATGAGAGAGGGAAACAATTTTTATGCATCTCAATAATATTAAGTTTCCCCTCTTTATGTTGAAAGTCTTAAAGTTGCACTTGTTTTGTTTTACTATACTTGTTGCTTTGTGCCTTCATGACTTGTTTCATTACAAGATTCCTATGCATAGGAAGTGGGTTAGACTTAAATGTGCTTTGAATTTGCTTCTTGATGCTCTCTTATACTTCAATTCATATTTCTTATGTGAGCATCTTCTCAAACTATCATGCCTAACTTAAAGGCGTTAAAGAAAAGTACTTATTGGGAGATAACCCAAAAGTTTTAGATGAGTATTGGAAGTTATTACCTCTGTAATAACCGCTCCTTATCCTTTTTATTTGCTTTTTGTGCCAAGAGTAACCTCTAATGAGAGAGAAGTAATGATTGGGAAAGTTGTTGTCCCGAAACAGATTTCTGTGCTTCACCGTAAAAAATCGTGTAAAATCTCTGTACGTCCTTTTGAGGCGTGAATTTTTGTGCTTCTGCCCTAGGTTGTTATCTAACTTTCGTTAGTTTATCACTTTTTGATTTGAGCAACATAAGGTCTTAGAAAAAATCTGTCTTTACCTTCTGGTCTGTTTTGACAGATTTCTGCCATTTTCTGCATTTGCTTCTTGTGGGTTCCTTTTTGAGTTCTTTTGAGGAATTGAGGTTTTTGAGGGAAGTGCTACAGTAGATAGTGTTCTAATGGAAGTTTATTTGGTGTTATAACTGAACCTTAAGACTTATTTATCTTAAGTGCACTAATGTTGCTAATGAGATTGTGTGAAGTTTTGTATGAAGGAAAAATTTCAGGTGTATGGAAGGAATGAGTAATGAGATGAAGGATGGACTAAAGCTCAAGCTTGGGGATGCCACACGTGTCACCCCAATAAATATCCAAGAAGTACAAGCGTCAAAGCTTGGGGATGCCCAAGGCATCCCCTTCTTCATCAATAAAAATCCCAGGTTTCTTTCAAACGCTTCATTTTTATTGTTTCATGCACAGTTGTGTTTTTCTTGGAGCGTCTTATTTTTCGTTTTCGTTTTGGTTTTCGTTTGCCTTGGTTTTCTTAGTTTGCTGAATAAATTGGTTGGACCCACTCTTGCATACATTGGTTTGCAAATAGTTTGGTTTGGTTTGGAAAAGAGTAGGCAAGTTCATACTTATGTGGTAAAAAGAGCTTGTTTTTGACTGTGGCCTATGCTCTGTCATGCCATGCTTGATATTGTTTTGGATTTATGCTTAGTATTATTTGCTATAGCATGACTTGTTATAAACAATTGAGATTGCTTAATGTGCCTTGGATGAATCATGCGTTGTTTTAGCATATTAAAGCATAGTATAGTGGTATTCTCCTTTGATGCTTTATTTGGGTTGACTTGGCGCATGCTCACACCATGTTATGACTATCCAAAGTCACCATAGCCTTTATGATCCTTTAATTTTCAACTTGTAGTATCACTTTATGCTTTGATCAATGATGTTTTGTCGCTCTGCATGATTATGGCCATTATTGCTCTCTTAGTTTGTCGCTCCCAGTCTTTTGCTAGCCTCCACAACAAGTATGAGTTCCACTCATGCATCCAACTCCCTAAACCAAGTTATTCCAAAGAGTCCACCCTACCTACCTACTAGCTTATGCTATTCCAAGTATATTCATGTTTTTGTTTACCTTCCAAATTAAACTTGTTATGAGAAACTAGTGATTAAAGCTCTCACGAACTTGATGGCACACTTTACTTTTTTGCATCTAATAAACTTGAACCATTGTGTCTTCTATGTTGTATATGCTTGCACTTATTTGTTGGGAATTAGCAGAACCATGCTTTCATGGGGAACGCTTTTAGTATTGCACTTGGTACTTGTACCTAGTTGATATCATGCTCTTTCGTATATGGATGTCGTCGGTGTGAAATGAAAGGGGAGCTTGTAAGTCCATGGAGTTATGTATATGTGTTAGAGAAACGCCTGCACCGCTGGTCTAATCCATGCTGACATGATGGAAACCTGCAGCGTAACCATAATGAGTTGTCTATGAAGCATTCTTCTTATAAAAAAAAGAGTCCTGTATTGAGAAAAAAAAGATACTATGAAAAGAGGAAAGAGAAAAAAGAGCACCATATTCCCATGGTAAATAAGAGGAATGCTGAGATGCTCGTTGTCTGCTTGCCTTGTCATTTTGATATGGGGATTCTTCCGTATCATCGGGCAAGGGGTACCCCGTTGGCGGTTATTAATGATACACATGTACTTACGATGACAAGAACTTACCGGTGACTAAACTTGAGTAGCATGAGGAGCGACCCTCGTATACAAGGGACAAGAGATTTTTGACTTATACTTCGTCAAGCATGTACACCATAGTTTGTTCACTTTAACCTTAATCACTTCAAGATGCTTATGATAGGGGCAATGAGAGCTGAAAGCTATAAGTACCATAATTTTTGGAAGCTCTTTATGAGACTTGAATCCCTACTTCCTTTTATAAAAAGGCCCTTATTACACCATTATATTGAGTCTCCACCTTCTATCTTTATGCACCTACTTTGAGAGCATAGTGGCCATTCTTAGTTCTATGTGCATTGTCCCAAGACTTGTTGATTGATGCATAACTTAATATTGCTTGTTTTAAACTATTTGTATCTAGTCACTCTTATGAACTTTGAAGGTGTCCTATGCATTTATACTTGCTACTCTATGAGGGACAAGCTGAATACTATTATGCTATGTTTTCTTTATGTGAAACAAACAAACGTGTTACAAAGCATTGTTATTCATGAATCTTTTGTTTGTGCATTTTCATGTTGCATCATAGTTTCTTTGTCTTATTGCTAGAACTTTGTCTTTCATGTTATGATTGAAGTACTATGATCCCAGCTTTGAATGTTTTACAAATACTTTGATCAAGTCTTTGATGGTGCATGTCACCTCAAAAATTATTCTTTCTTTTTATCACTTACCTACTCGAGGACGAGCAGGAGTTAAGCTTGGGGATGTTGATACATTGCAAATGTATCTATAAGTTTTGATGTTCCATGCTTGGTTCTATCTACTTTCTTGTGTTTTGTTCCAACTTTGGAGTACTTTTCATATGATTTCTTGGACTAACCTATTAACAAGATGCCACAGTGCCAATTGCCTGTTTTCTGCTGTTTTTGGTTCCAGGAAGTCAGAAAATGAATATTCTCGGAATTGGACGGGACAAAAGCCAAAGTTACTATTTTCCCCGAAGGCTCACGGAGCCAGAAGGAGAGTCAGAGAGGGGCCATAGGGTGGCCACACCACCCCTAGGCGCGGGTCCACCTAGGCCACGCCAGGGCATAGTGTGGGCCCCCTGGCCACCCACTGACCTTGCCCTCTGGCCTATAAGAAGCCTCCCGAAGCCAAAACCCTAAGTCGTCAACCAGAAATCCACGAAAAGTTCTGCTGCGCCGCTGCCACCGAAGGGGAGATTCGGGGGACAGAAAGTGACATGGGTATACCCTACAGGTACTCGAGCTTGGTATATACGGTCCAAATACGTATAGGCCCACGGTGTCGTCAAGGCCCAAACAAGGGACTCGAGTGGCCTGCGGACTCTCGATTGCTTGAAGAACAAGAAGAAGCTAAAGATAGAAAGTTTGAAAGGGAAAACCCTAACTTGTAACCGACTCGACCTGCTACCCGAGACCTAGCCTATCTATATAAAGGCTAGGAGGGGGCGGCGAGGAGGACACACGCAACCCTAGTTTCCACAACCCTCGCCAGATTGCATCTGTGCACCATTGTAACCTTCGACTCCTTCGATAATTCCACGAGCAGACAAGCAAGAGTAGGGACCTCTACGAGGCCTGAACCTGGGTAAATCCTTTGTCCCCTGTGTGCTTGTTTGCTAGCCGATAGATGTCTCCAGCGCTCCCTCCTTCTCCACAACCCAAGTCCATAACAATGGGCATTGATGAGTTAAACCCTCGGCAATTGGCGCCGTCTGTGGGAATCGAACCCACAACCACGTAGGGTATACCCATGTGAGAAGAAAACCGCGCCCCCGCCAACAACGGAGGAGCAGTTGAACCTCCATCCATAATAAATGAGCAAACCGGCGAACGCGTCGTGATCAAGCTCAACGAGCAAGAATGGGCTCGCTGCTGCGAGGCACACCTCTGCCCTTTGGGTCCCCACAAGAACTGTTGATGGGCTACCACTGGCTCCTGAAGGAGGAATTCAAGCGCCAGGTGCAAACAATCGCGCAACTTGAGGCGCGTAAAAAAGGCACTGGACGAATCGAGCATTCGTCGCGCTGGGCTCTCCTCCTACGGAGGATCCTCCTCAAAGGGCAACGAGTACCTCGCCAAGAAGAGGCAATCACGGATGGCTCACTCACCGAACAAGAGCGCATAGAGGCTGCAAAAGTCCTCGACTTCGGCTCTATGACAGTCGACACGAGAGGCAACGTGGTTCCCAGGATGCCACAGGTTGCGGTGACGGCAGCCACCATGTACCTCCTTAGTAACCAGCCGCCAGCTGGATATCCCCGAACTGCCATGCACCGATCTACGATCGCGGGTTTGGGGTTAATCGAGGCCGCCCTCGACAAGGAGCCAGTACCAGACCCAAAAAAGGGCAAAGCGCTAGCAAAGCGCCACTCCTCGCCCTCATCCAACAATGACAGTCACGACCTATCTCGATGCTGCCGCTCACGGCGACACGACCGCGACTACGATACGCGCGACGACCTCATGCAGCGCAAGATCGACAAATCAAGGGCATGACGTGCTCGGTCGACTGACACGGAAGAAGAAGATGGGGAGCTCTGCGACGCCCGATGCTTCAGCAGATCCATTAGGCAGAAGCGGATGCCTAAAGGGTTTAAACTCCCATCGGAGAACCCGAAATTCGACAGTCTATAGGACCCCAAGATCTGGCTGGAGGATCACATCTCCTCCGTCAGACTCCACGGAGGCAGGCGAAGTACTGCCATGCAATGCTTGCAGCTACAGCTACAGGGCGCCGCCCGAGCATGGCTCAATAACCTCCCACGCGGATCCATTCGCAGTTGGGATAAGCTGGTTTATAGCTTCGTGCGCAACTTTAAGGGCACGTACAAGCGGCCCGCATCAATCGAAGAGCTGAGATGCTGCCAGCAAAGATCTGGCGAATCGCTGCACTCCTACATCCAAAGGTGGTCCATCATCAAGAACTCCGCGGAGAACATCTCGGAAGACCGCGCGATTGATGCATTCAACGGTGGTGTCCGCAGCCTAGAGCTCAGGGAGGAGCTGGGCCGCTCAAAGCCCCAGACCATCGACCACCTGATGGAGATCGCGAATCGGTGGGCCAGATTCGGTGAAGAATCGCGCTCACTCCGACGAGGAGGTGGAACTCGAACGCAGACGCGACCGCCGAGGCAAGCGTCACATGCGCATCCACGACGATCGCGACGACGTCAACATGGTCGCAGCCGGCTACGCCGATAGACACGACGATAACTGCAACAACGGATACCGTAGTGGCGGATACCGCGACTCCGGGAAAACCACGCAAGTATGGCAACGCCGCACTCGTGATGAGGCACTGGCGACCTCCATCGAGGACAAACTGTCCGGGCCATGCACGGTACACTTCTACATCGACAAGCATGATGGCAAGAGAAAATCCAGCCACCTCCTCAAAGACTGCCGCGAGTTCCTCAAGATACACGAGGGATTGCTTCAGATGAACCGCAATGCAGTCAAAAGAGGCTACGGAGCCGCTCCAGGCGCCGTGGCACATGGCGCACCACCACCACCACCTGGGTCACCCCCGAACGGAGCCGCATCGGACCAGCACCACGGAGGAGAACCGTACCCACGGGCCATGGGTACCATGATGGTCCAAAAAGGACGCCCCTTCAACAGGGTGCAGAAGGCCATCACTCGCCAAGTCAACTTGGCCACGCACTCGCCAGCATCCACCACTAAGTATCTCAGCGGGAGTGAGTCGTGCATCACCTTCGACAAACGCGACCACCCGCCTCAGATACCTCGTCCAGGTCATTGCCCCCTCGTACTCGAGGCGCAAATTGGAGGTTTTGACATGAGTCGCGTCTTCATGGACGGCGGAAGCGGCATCAACCTCATATTCGCGAGTACCTTGCGAGCGATGAGGATCCCTCTAACCTGCCTGGAGGCATTGAACACAACGTTCCACGGCATCGTCCCAGGGAAAGGCGTATACCCCCTGGGCAAAATCAACCTCGACGTCATCTTCGGCACGCCGAAGAACTTCCGGCGCGAGCGCATTGACTTCGAGGTCGTCGACTGGCCCTCACAGTACCACTGCATCCTCGGGCGCATCGCGTTCACTAGGTTCATGGCAGTACCCCACTACGCCTACCTGCAGATGAAAATGCCAGGTCCCAACGGCGTCATAACGATCAACGGGAGCTTTGAGCGATCTGACAGTTGCGACAGGGAATTCAACAGAATCTCCCAGTCCTTCGGCATGCAGGAGGAACTCGCAAGGCTGAAAGAGACGACAGACAACAGTCTGCCTCCCCTGAGTAGGCCAAGCTCACCTGACCTCTCCTTTGACTCATCTGTGCACACAAAGAAGGTGCAGGTCCATCGATCGCATCCCACCAAGACGGCCCTCATCGCCAACAACTTGAGTCCCGCATAGGAACTCGTGCTCGTCGAATTCCTCCGTGAGCACTGGGAAATTTTTGCCTGGTGTCCTACGAACATGCCAGGAGTTCCCAGGGAATTCACCGAGCACGCACTCAACGTCAACCCTGACGCAAGACCAGTCAAGCAAACAATCAGGCGACTGTCTGAGCCACGAGCGCAGGCAGTCGGAATGGAGATCAACAGACTCCTTGAGGCCAAGTTCATACGCGAGATCAAGGAAAGCACTTGGCTCGCCAATACGGTGCTGGTACCAAAAAAGGACACGGATATCCTGTGGATGTGCGTGGACTTCACTTCTCTGAACAAGCATTGCCCAAAGGATCACTTCCCGCTGCCACGGATCAACCAGACCATCGACTCCACCGCGGGATGCGAGCGTCTCTGCTTCCTCGACGCCTACTCAGGCTATAATCAAGTTCGAATGAAGGAGGAAGATCGAGAGAAAACAGCGTTTACAACGCCCTTTGGTGTGTTCTGCTACAACACAATGCCCTTCGGGCTAAAAAACACGGGAGCCACCTACCAGTGGTGCATGCAGGCTTGCCTCAAGGAACAACTGGGTCGCAACATCCAAGTCTATGTCGACGACATAGTAATCAAGACCAAGGAGGAAGCCTTTCTAATCGATGATTTGCACGAAACCTTCACCAACCTCGACCGCTACCAGATCAAGCTCAATCCGGACAAGTGCGCCTTCGGCGTACCATCTGGGCAGCTACTTGGGTATCTCATCTCCGTGAGGGGAATCGAGGCGAACCCGAAGAAGATAAAAGCCATACTGGCCATGGAGAAGCCGAAGAACATAAGAGGCGTCCAGCAACTGGCCGGACGAATCACGGCCCTCAGTTGATTTATCAGTCGGATGGGTGAAAAGGCACTGCCCTTCTACCAGCTCCTCCGCAAAGCTGAAAAATTCGAGTGGACCAATGAAGCGCAAGAAGCATTCGAAGATCTCAAGCGCCTGCTATCCACTTCACCAGTGCTGGTGACTCCACGAGAAAGGGAACCACTATTGATGTACATCTCCGCCACAAACCAGGTGGTCAGCACAGTGCTCGTCGTCGAGCGGGCTGAGGAAAACAAGGTCCATGGCGTACAACACCCGGTATACTACCTCAGCGAGGTCCTCACGCCAACAAAACAGCGGTACCCGCACTACCAGAAGCTGGCGTACGGCGTTTTTATGACCGCCTGGCGACCGCGCCACTACTTCCAGGAACACCCAATCGTGGTAGTCAGCGACACCTTGTTGGGACATATCCTCAATAACCCCGACGCCACGGGGCGAGTCGCGCTTTGGGGAATAGAACTGTCTCCACGAGACATCACATACGAAAAGCGCGACGCAATCAAGTCGCAAGTTCTCCCTGACTTCCTCGTGCACTAGATGGAGAACCAACTCCCAGACAAGCCAGATATGTCCTACCTCTAGACAATGCACTTTGATGGGTCCAAGCGGAAAGATGGAGCAGGCGCAGGTGTCATACTGACGTCACCTCAAGGGGACAAGCTGAAGTATATCCTGCGAATGCAGTTCACGGCCTCAAACAACGAGGCTGAATACGAGGCCCTGTTGCACGGGATGAGGATGGCAAAAGCTTGCGGCGCCAAGAGGCTCACCATATATGGCGACTCCAAGTTGGTCGTCAACCAAACAATGCATGAGTGCGATGCACTGAACGACAACATGATCGTGTACCGCGACCTCTACGATACACTCGAAGGAGACTTCGATGGTTGCGAGCTGCGACACGTAGGTCGCGAAAGCAACGAAGAGGCGGACGCACTCGCCAACATAGGCTCTACCTGCACCCCCATACCACCTGGGGTATTTCTCGAGCGCATATGCGAACGCTCCATCAAGCCAAAGGCCGCAGAGAAGAAAATAAGCGCAGCAATGGACTCGGGGGCTACGCCACCCAATGAGCCAATGGCACTCGATGACTTGGAGCTGGACACCGGACTCGAAGGACCAATGAGCGTCATGATGATCGAGCAATCTTGGACGCAGCCGTACATTATGTACCTCCTCAGCAAGAGACTACCGGACGACCCGACAGATGCACGGCACATCGCGCGGCGCTCTAAGCCATTCGCTGTTATCAACGGCGAACTGTATAAACGCAGCATCACAGGAGTGCTACAATGATGCGTCTCCATGGCCGATGGAAGAGTAGTTCTCCTCGACATCCATGAAGGGACCTGCGGGCACCATGCCGGCAATCGTGCCCTTGTTGCCAAAGCTCTACGAGCTGGATTTTACTGGCCCACGGCCATGCACGATGCCAAGGACATAGTCCAAAAATGCAATGCTTGCCAGCGATTCGCGGACAAGCCACACACACCAGGCGCAGAGCTACAGCTTATTCCATTGGCCTGGCCCTTCGCACAGTGGGGGCTCAACATGGTTGGCAAGCTTCCAAGGTCCTCTCGCGGAGGTTACGTCTACCTCTTGGTTGCAGTCGACAAATTCACTAAGTGGATCGAGGCCATGTCGGTGACCAACCAATCCGCGCACAGCGCAGTCAAGTTCTTCGAGTCCATCGTCTACCGCTTCGGCGTGCCGCACAACATCATCACCGACAACGGGACGAACTTCACATCCAAGGAGTTCCAAGAATTCTACGAGAACCTAGGGATCAACATCAGACGCCTCAGTAGCGCATCCACAGACCAACGGTCAGGTGGAAAAAGCAAACGGGCTCGTCTGCAGTGGCATCAAGAAGTGACTCCTCCGACCACTCGAGCAAGCCGCGGGTTGCTGGCCGGATGAACTGCAATCCGTACTCTGGAGCCTACGTACAACTCCAAACAGCGCCACGGGCTACACGCCATTCTTTATGGTGCACGGAGCAGAGGCAGTACTGCCAGCCGAGGTACGGTACAAGGCGCCGCGCGTGGTCGCCTACAGCGAACAAGAGTCATCCCTCGCACTCGAAGACTACGTCGACCTCCTTGATGAAGCAAGAGAAATCGCCGCAGAAAGATCTACGATCTACCAGCAGAACCTGCGCAACTACCACAGTAGGAGGCTTCGCCCCAGATCCTTCGTTGAAGGTAACCTGGTCTTGCGACTGAAGTAGCAGGGGCATCTCAAGCTCGAGTCCCCCTGGGAAGGACCGTACGTGATTACAGAAGTAATCCCAGGTGGCGCCTATCGCCTTCAAGATTTAGAGACAGGAGTCGCATACTCCAACCCCTGGAACATCGCACAGCTGCGACGCTTCTACCCTTAGTCGTTTTTTACTTTTACATTGCAAATAAGGCTACTCAGCCAAGGCTACTTAGCCACACATTGTACATCGCACTGTTCTTCGAATAAATAAAAGCTAAGTGCCCCAAAACTCTATGTTCTCCTTTACTTTTCAATTTATATACTCGGGGGCTGCGCCACCCTATACACATATGTTCTTCGAACCAAAACGCGACATCCTGAGTAGCTGGTACATCAATAGAAACCCTTAAACACAACCTCAATCCAGCTGCAACGCACCTGACAGGTTGACAAGGGACTGAGATAAAACATGGCCAGGCTAACGAAAAGGACTCGCATAGTGCAACGCAATTCATGCTAGCAAAGCTCTTAATACACATTATCTACAACATCTATATGAACTTTACAACACAAGTACACTTATGTGCAGGATACAAATTTGGCTACTCTTGCAACAGAAGAATGTTGGTTTGTTCCTCGAAGAAGTCAACGATCTCCTCTGCTGGACGGTCCACCGCCTGATAGTGCGGTACCATATTCCAGGCAGATCCTGCTGGTGGCACTGGCGGCCCAGAGGCAATGGCGGCAATATCCACGTCAGGCCTGTGCAATCGCACCATCGAGAGGGCAGCCTTGGCACCAGCCACCAATTGTTGCCTCACGCACTCGTAAACCGCAGACAGATCTTGAAATTTGGCAAGAAGAGCCAGCAGGCTTGATGGAGTGTCGTCCAGCGGGAACATCGCCCGATAAATGTTCTTCAAGCACGACTGCGACTTCTTCAAAAAGAGCAGCACCCGCGATGCATGATCCTGCAGGGTCGCCAGCGCAGTCGCACGATCATGATCTACCCAGAAGTACCCACTCTCTTGAAGTTGCTCCTGGGTGAGATCATGAAGGCGAATGGCAATTCTATCCTTCTCCTCCTGCGGATGGCGCACACTAACAACTACACGAAGCAGCATCAATAGCATGAGTACAACGTACCGCTGCGAGTAACTACAAAGGAAAAGATGAGAATAAGCAAACAAACACTTAAACTGGTCGCCCAGCAACGCCACCTCGCCAAGCAGATATTGCTCGCGGGTGGCGGCTTTTTCCGCCTTCGACTTCCACACGTCTGCGCTACCGCGGATCACGGGCAACTCATGCTCCAGCTGCTTCACGCGATCACGAAGTCATGAAAGCAAGGATAGCTCCTCTACCCTGGAGCGCGGTGGTTCCACTGTATCATCAAGAGATGGCGAGTCCTGGGTTCCCCTCACAGGATCACTTGATGTACCCTACCACAAGTCAAGATAGAAGCAAATAAGACGACCAAATCAACACAAAGACAAAAGGATCAGATGCATTCAAGACCGGCATAAGTATCAACAGACACACTCACCAGCAGGCATGTTCTTAAACAAAAGGACAATTAATCAACTATTACAAAAAAATAACTACGGAGCAGCTGGCTTCTTCGACTTCGACGGCTTCGGGGGCTTCATCTAGTCCGTGGCAGTGTCAGACGCCACTGACTTTCCGCCGGCCCCTGAGGCCGAAGCCTTCGCCGCCTTCTTGGCACGTTGGAGCTCCTCCGAGTACTTCGCGACAGTATTTATCAAGTGATGCCCATATTTGCCACAGGCAGTCGCGAAAGGAGCGAAGACTACCTGCTGACCATCTACGCCAACAGGCATCGCCTTCGACACCGCAGAGGGATCAATCTCGACTCTGTGGGCCTGCACCATGGCGAGTGACATGGTCACGCCAGCCACGCGGAGGGAGTTCTTGTAGGTGGTAGGCACACCCCCGGCGAGTGATTCCACCAGCTCGTCCATATTATCGACCAGCTCCGCCTTCGGCATCAACTCCTCCCGGAGGCGACTGAGGGCGACCTTGGCCTTGGAAAGTATATCTTGGACGACGGCGCTATGGTCCTCGACTGCGGACACCGCACCTGCCAGAGCGTCATCACGACGAAGGGCCTATGGGTCAAAGCTCAAATCGCCAGCATCTACACATGAACCCACACATGGATCAAAACTTCAACGCCACCAGCAAAAACACTAGATGCAGAGAAGGACAACAATATCCACAAGCAAAGGTACCTGAGAGAGCCTTGGCGACTGAGAACAGTTGTTCTTCGAACAACTTTTCCCTGGCTGCAAAGGAAGCACGCAGATCCTCTTCACGCTTTTGTGCCTCGTCACGCGCTGCGATTGCTTCGTTGCGACCCTTCACAGCCGTGGCCAGTGTCTTTTCCAAGGTGGCGGCGTCACGCAATAGAGAATTATGCTCAGCTACATGACGAGCAAAAGTTGACTATCAGTCGACTACACCAAAAAGAGAAGATGAGGAAGAGTAAGTGTAGAACACTCACTTTCAACCACGCGGTGACGCGTCTCCAGCATTGCATGTTGGCAGCCTATCGCCATCACTTGCTCTGCCAAGTGCGCAGCTTCCTTTACAAGGATCTGTTGCACAAACAAAGAACCATCAGAGGAAATATATAACATCGACTCCAACACTACAAAGAAGGAAACAACTACACTTACATGGTCCTCCAATGACTCCGAAGATGTTTGCTGTGCCATCATCCGAGCAACCATTCGATGCTCCCCTGTGTGAGGAGAGCTAGAAGAGTTGTGCCCGGAGTGGGCCGCCACTGGAGGGGAAGGAGCGCGCTCGACCTCTTTCTTGGCCTTTGAGGTCGCAACTCCAGATTCCTTCAAAAATTCGACGTCGCTAGAAGATGACGACGCCTCTTGACTACAAGGCAAAACTCATCTTGAAAAAAGGCAAACTCCCAGGGCAAGTCAACAAGAAGAAAACAGAGAAGAGCAAATGAACTCGAAAACTTACCAGTCAAACTTGTCAAGATCAAACGTGGCCTCCGCCGACTCCGACGAAGACTCCTTAGGCAATCGCATCTTCATGCGAGAAGACGGTGCCACAGAGCTCATAGGGACGCCAGGAATTGGCGACTCTGCGCTAATGACCATACCTTCTGGAGTCGAAGGAGACGACGCGTCAGAATCCTCGCTGCGCGAACGCTTGCGAGTATCCGGGCTCTCGGACTCGGGGGCTTCCTCTTCCACATCAGAAGGGACAGTCGATTCAGACTCGTCCTCTTCCAAAGCTTCACGAGGAATAATCCCCTCAGGGAGAGGAGGCATACAAGGCGACACCGCCCAATCCTGCATACAGACAGCGAAGATCAACAAAAAGAACAAGTAAACAACAGAAAAGCAATCGAGAAAATAAGCTACCGCGTAGCACAAATGTACCTCGGGAGGAGGATTCGAAGCATCAAAGGAAGGAACAACTGGTTCACTCGGAAGCACATCCTTGCCAGTGTACTTCGTGACCAGTCGAACCCTCTTATCCACCTCACTCACGGACATGCCATCGGCAGACACGCGAGTGGCATCATCAGTGCCAGCCCACTAGAACATGGGATGAACTCTAGCTTGAAGAGGTTGGACGCGACGGCGCAGCCAGGTTCGGATAAGGGAGCATCTTCCTGCAGGGAGTCGCGGGATCGAAGGGCGCGAGTCCAAAGTGCTCATCTTTGGACTTCTGATCGCGGACATAGAACCATTTGTCCCTCCATCCATGGACGGACTTGGTGAGCTTGATGTCGAAGTAGGTGGCGGATGGGTCGACATGGATTCCGCAACCACCTACGTCATAAACTAAAGAGCCAGATGTGGACTGACGCTTCAATTTAAATATGCGCTTGAAAAGACCAAAGTGTGGCTCGATTCCGAGCCAGCACTCGCAAAGAGTGATGAAGCAGGTGATGTGGAGGATCGAATTTGGGGACAGCTGATGGAGCTGGAGCCCGTAGAAACAAAGAAGATCCCTAAGAAAGGGGTGGAGAGGCAAGGAAAGACCGCGAATGACGAATGCAAGAAACATCACTCGAAAACCAGCGGGAGGAGCAGGAATGGCCTCACCGCTGGGGACGCGCGTATCGGCGACTGCTGCGGAGATAACTCTGTCTTGGCGAAGAAGACGGAGATCCGACGCCTTGATGATGGAAGGGCGCCATGCACCATTTGTCACGCGGGTGCCCGCGACCTTCTTCTTCCCGCCGCCGGCGGTGCTGGTGCCCGCAGCAGCGGAGCCACCCTTCTTCTTCGCTGCGGTAACGGTGGCCGCAGAATCAACAGCAGCGCCTCCCTTCTTATTCCCCATTGTGCGACGGCGGTGAGAACGGAGTAAGTAGCTGGGGAAGATACGGAGTTGGTCCAGCGCCGCAGCAAGAAAGAGCGCAAGGAAGTAGAGAGCAACAGCAATGGCGATGGCAGCAAGGATGAATGAGAACAGATGGGAAAATTACAGTCGCAGCGCCGCTACTTAACCCCTGGAAGATGCAATCCAACGGCTCAGAAAAACCCTACCGGACGCGTGGCACACATCGCGTTGGACACGTGGAGAAGGGAAAGCACGAACCATCCCTCCACTACTCCCATTACGCACGGAAATCGAGGTGGCACAGTTAAAATAAATATTACGCACGCCCAGTCAAATCAAAGTCCGGAAGTGGGACCCACCGCTCGTCACGTCCCGTCAAACTCGCTCACGCGGGCAACTGAGGTCATACAAGCGTCAGCACTGACGTCATCAAAGCTACGCAGTGGAAAAATTCGACTACTTTAGTCCTTGCTAGAGTCTTCGACTCCACGAAGCACTCGGGGGCTACTCCCATAGGGAGCGCTGGCCGCGCACCCTACGATTTTCTTTTCTTTTTGCAGGAACATGGACAATCAAAATTAAACCCAACCACTCAAAATACGGTTCGACTATGGACATGGGTTACTCCCATAGGGAGCGCCGGAAACAAATTCGACTGAAACAAGCAAGCAAAAGACGACAGCAGTCGCAAAGGCTATTTAGTCCCTGCCTGAGTCTTCGACTCAACCAGGCACTCGGGGGCTACTCCCATAGGGAGCGCTGGTCGCGCACCCTATGATTATTTATACAGAAAGATGTGTGTTGATAACATCCGCCTCATGAGCTTCGGGTCACCCGAATCGTCTCCGCGATGATAAAATTCGGACGCCGCGCTTACAGCGTGAAGGTAAGACCTGAATAAGGCCTGGCAACGCATTTAGCTGTGCACTACCAGAAATGTATCCGTGCCTACAGGTACGATGAACATGCCTTGACGGACGCGTCGAGTGCTTACACCCATATAACTGGAATTCGACTCATGTAAGACCTCCACGGCCTGAGTCGAATTACACCATAACTTTTTCGGATTCGAGTCCGGGGACTCGAGTTCGAGTAGATTACGTTGTTTCACCCTAAGGTGGTTAACTGATACCAATACTTTGGTTATATCAGGCATGTATATCAACAATCCCTATGACACAAATAAAAGCAGTCGAAATGCACTCATTCAGGCACTCGAAGACTTCAAAAGGTCCCCAGTCGAATCTGCGATTCCACTGGGCACTCGGGGGATACTGACATGGGTATACCCTATAGGTACTCGAGCTTGGTATATACGGTCCAAATACGTACAGGCCCACGGTGTCTCCAAGGCCCAAACAAGGGACTCGAGTGGCTTGCGGACTCTCGATTGCTTGAAGAACAAGAAGAAGCTAAAGATAGAAAGTTTTAAAGGGAAAAACCCTAACTTGTAACCGACTCGACCTGCTACCAGAGACCTAGCCTATCTATATAAAGGCTAGGAGGGGCGGCAAGGAGGACACACGCAACCCTACTTTCCACAACCCTCGCCAGATTGCATCTACGCACCATTGTAACCTTCGACTCCTTCGATAATTCCATGAGCAGACAAGCAGGAGTAGGGACCTCTACAAGGCCTGAACCTGGGTAAATCCTTTGTCTCCTGTGTGCTTGTTTGCTAGCCGATAGATGTCTCCAGCGCTCCCTCCTTCTCCAAAACCCAAGTCCATAACAATGGGCATTGATGAGTTAAACCCTCGTCAGAAAGTATCTGTTCCGGCACCCTGCCGGGACGGGGAAGTGCCCCCGGAGTCATCTCCATCGATCTCCACCACCATCTCCATCACCGTTGCTGATTCCCATGATAAGGAGGGAGTAGTTCTCTCTCGAGGCTAAGGGTTCTACGGGTAGCTATGTGTTCTCTCTCTCTATGCATGATCATATTGTGATCATGAGCTTTATAATCAAGTAGATCTACATTGCTACTCAAGTGCTTTATTGAATCTCTGATCTCCCCATGTGTGTGAAAGTGACAGTGTGCTCACCATGGTGTCACTTAGGCTAGAGTTTACAAAAACTTATTATGAGTTATATTTGGAGTTGGATGTCTTTATGAAATTGTGGTGTTTGTTGGACTGATCTAGTACTCAAGGTGACAGTGTGGGGTTTTCTAGATGGGAAAGGCTTACTTTGAGGTGTGCTGTTATAGCCCTACCATCGATTAGAGTGTTCAACCAGAGAGTAGTTAAGAGTAGTATCATGAAGATAATATATTTATGATAGAGTGTTCACTAGTGAAAGTATGATCCCTATGCCTTGTTTCTTAGCATTGAAACTTCATTTGCATCTAGATCTGTTACATGTTTGCTTGCTTCCATCTTTATTTCAGTTTGCTTTTAGTCTCTTCCACGCCATCAAGTTATCTTCTATCACCGTTACCACTTATAATTATCTATACCACTTATATTTCACTATCTCTTCGCCGAACTAGTGCACCTATACACCTGACAAGTGTATTGGGTGTGTTGGGGACACAAGAGACTTCTTGTATCTTGATTGCAGGATTGCTTGAGAGGGAATACCTTTGACCACTTCCTCCCTGAGTTCGATAAACATTGGGTGATCCATTTAAGGGAAAACTTGCTGATGTTCTACAAACCTCTACACTTGGAAGCCCGACAACTGTCTATAAGAATAGAAGTGCGTAGACATCATATGGTTTAGTGCCTCATCATCTAGACCTACAGTTCCCCATAGAAAGGCTTGATTTTAATTCCATGATACAGCATAAATTTGTTTATTTGTTGGCTAGTTTGAATGAGTTGTCTTATGAAATAACCTTTCTCAAAGCTGGTTGGAGAAAGAGCAAGTCCGAGCGTGTTGTTATTTTGCCTGCACCTGTTTTTTTTAACCTTGATAACAGGGAAGGATGGTCCCTCACTTAGGAGGAGCTTGACACGTACTTGGGAGAGCTCTCCCAACAGGAGCAGGATACTAGAAGGGAGGTCACAGATGATTCGGTGCAACCCTCGAATGAGGGGGGGTCTTCATATCAGCAGCCTGCTTATGATTGGGGAGCTTCTTCTTCTTCCCACGGGCCCAACTACGACCATTCTTATCATGATCCTCCTGCTTGGAACCCTTACTCGTATCTGGATTGATACCCACTTAGGCCAAAAGCCTAAGCTTGGGGGGAGGTACGCCGGCATCGCACTCATCTCCTTATCATGTTGCGTGGGTACTTTGTATATTCATGTTTCGTTCTCTTTTTAGTTTTCGTTCTTTCTTTGCTTTTGCTTTCTAAAACACAAAAAGACCAAAAATATTTATGTTGTTTCTCTTTGGTTTGCTTCTTCTTCTTTTTGCCTTGGTTTGTTTTTCCTTGTTTGCTTTGTTTGAACTATTCGAAAAAACCAAAAAGATTTGCTTTGCTTGTTTTTCTTTTTGGTTCTTGTTTTAAAATCGAAAACAACAAAAATATTTGTGGTTCTTCTTTGGTTTTGTGAGTTTGCTACAGGGTTCAGCAGTCCTCAGTGGATATTGGTCTCATATTATTATTCAAGCCACACAAGTGAAGAGCAATAATAAGGATTAATGACAACTTGAGGCATGGTAAGAGGCTGGTAACGAACTCTATTTGTTTTCATTTTTGTACATATACTCATCACTGTGGGCTTGCTTAGTCTGTTCGTGTAAGGTGTATGTTATCTTTGGATGCTTAGTAGTTCTTGCTTTTGTATGATTAGTTCCAGCTTGCTAATAGTTTGTAGCATGTCTCATGAATGTTTGCTTGCATTACTCTATTCATAAATTGGTATGACACCGTGGTATCCTCCTCTAAATGTTTCATTTGAATTGACTTGGCACATGCTCACGCATGCACATGACTGAAATAATCAGTTAAGCCTCGATGAATTATTTTGCCTTGAGGATCTTGAATCACTTTCATGCCATGTTTAGTCCTGTTTTGTTGCAAGCATGATTATGACAGCTATTGCTCTCTCGTTTGTCGCTCCCTTACTATTGCTAGCCTTCACTTTCATTGAGTATGTTTTACTCATGTTTCCAACTCCCTAAAACCAGTCAAAGTGTCCACCATACCTACCTATTAGCATCATTTGCTACTTCCGTGCATATTCAATATGCCTTGTTTTCTTCCGAATAAAATGTTTGCTTGTTATGAGAAAGTTGGTTAGTAAAGCTCTCACGAACTTGATGGCACACTTTATTTTCTGCACTTAATAAACCTGAACCATTGTGACTGTCCATGAAAGTTATATGCTTGCAAATTATAGGCTGGGGATTAGCAGAACCGTGCTGTCACGGGGAACGCTTTCAACACTTGTACATATATACCCAGTTGATACCATGCTCTTTTGTTTGCGGATGTCGTCGGTGTGAAATAAAAGGGGAGCTTGTAAGTCCATGGAGTTATGTATGTGTGTTAGAGAAACGCCTAGGTCCCCGGTCTAATCCATGCCGTCATGGTGGAAACCTGTAGCGTAACCATAATGATATCTATGTAGCATTCTTCTTATAAAAAAGAGAGTTAGCTATTGAGAAAAACAAAAAAAAAGATTTATGAAAAGAGGAAAGAGAGAAAAAAGCACCATTTTCCCATGGTAAATAAGAAGATTGTTGAGATACTCATTGTCTGCTTGCCTTGTCATTTTGATATGGGGATTCTTCCGTATCATCGGGCAAGGGGTACCCCGTTGGCGGTTCTCTATGATACGCATGTATTTACGATGACAATAACTTACCGGTAACTAAAGTTGAGTAGCATGAGGAGTGGCCCTCGTACTCAAGGGACATGGGATTTCCAGTTTATAGTCTGTCAAGCATATAACTCAGATTGGACCTCACTTTCACCTTAACCACATTAAAGATGCCTATGATAGGGGCAATGAGAGCTCAAAGCTAATGAGTACTATACTTTCAGCATTTGGAAGCTTTTCAAATTATTCAAAACCTTTTCTTTTACTTGTTGAGTCTCCACATATTCTTTGAGCACCTTCTTGAGAGCATAGTTGTCATTTTGTGCTTGTCTCATTACTTGATTACTTGTGTTATGACTTTGATGCTTGTATCTTTGACATCTTTACTTCTAGTCTTCACTTGATCTTCAGAGGTGCCTTGGCATTCATAATCAAAGGCAAGTGAGATACCACTCTATCATACCTTGTTATGAGCATTGTAATGTTGCTTATGTTTATGCTTCATGCTACTTATTATTTTTGAGTTGGAATCTTTTCATAGCTTGCAATGCCTATTAAGTAAACTTAGTTGCAAACTCCTTATTATGAATTGTCTAAGTAGTTGATCACATGCTGAGAATATATACATCATATGAAGCAAATGTGTTCGTGAAAGTTCTTTTATCGCACTCAGTTTTCAACTGAATTGCTTGAGGACAAGCAATAAGCTAAGCTTGGGAGGAGTTGATACGTCCAAAACGTATCTACTTTCCCGAACACTTTTGCTATTGTTTCTCCTCTAAACTTGTGTGATTTGGATGCAACTAACGTGGACTGACGCTATTTTTAGCAGAATTGCATTGGTGTCTACTTTTTGTGCAGAAAATCAACTATCAGGAAAAATCCCGGAAAATATGCCGAAAATCCTATTTCACCAGAAGACTCCCGAAGCCAGAATACGAGACGGAGGGGGGCTAGGCCCAGGCCACACCACCTAGCCGCACGGGCAAGCCCAGGCCGTGCCAGGGGGTGGTCTGGCCGCCCCAGACACCCCCTCGGTCTCCCTCTTCGCCTATAAGTTGCCTTCTGACCTAAAAACTCAGGGGGGGTCGACGTTTTTCCAGAAGGAGTTCCGCTCCGCCGCCACCACCAAATTCCATGAAACAGTACCAGAAACTCCGTTTTGGCACCCTGCCGGGACGGGGAATTGGAGGAGATCATCGCCATCATCATCACCATCGCTTCTCCATCGACCATCCATGTTTCCCCCATCTATGAGTGAGTAATCCCCCTCTGTAGGCTATGGGGATGGTAGGGATTGGATGAGATCGTTCATGTAATGGCATCAGATTGTTAGGGCATGGTGCCTAGTATCTTTTATTAGTGCTTTATGACTTTGTTGCGACTTGTTATGCTTAATGCTTGTCACTAGGGCCTGAGTGCCATGATTTCAGATCTGAACATGTTATTGATTCATTATGATAGTATTGTTTATGGTCTTATCTGCAAGTTGTATACACATGTTGTTGTCCGGAACCAATGGCCCCGAAGTGACAGAATTCGGGATAACTGGAAGGGAAAGGCTTTGATGTGAGGATCACATGTGTTCACGGAGTGTTAATGCTTTGCTCCGGTGCTCTATTAAAAGGAGCACCTTAATTGCCAGTAGTTCCCTTGAGGCCCCGCTGCAAACAGGCTAGCAGGACAAAAGATGTTGTGCAAGTTCTCATTGCGAGCACGTATGACTATATATGGAACACATGCCTAGGATTATCTAGTACTTGGATGCTTTATCTTATTTATCTGCAATTGCCCTATATTCTGATTGGTATGAGAATTGTCTTGTCCATGCAACGCCCATCCATCCATCCCTATGCCTACCGCACTCGAATCTCACTGTTTGCTGCTATTGTTACTGTTGTCTTTACTTTACTACTTCTGCTAGTTTACTATTCCTACTACAAAATTGTTGCTACTGATAAACTGTTGTGAGCAAGATTGTTTCCAGGTGCAGCTGAATTGACAACTCAGTTGTTAAGGCTTATAAATATTCTTTGGCTCCCCTTGTGTCGAATCAATAAACTGGGTTTCACTTCCCTCGAAAATACTGCGATACTCCCCCTATACTTGTGGGTCATCAGGTCCCAATCTGGGTTGCCGATGGAACCCTGCACTAGCTACCATGCTTTTGCCTGCATATCATGCGGTGCGCAGGGCATGCCCACCAGCCCTAGACCCAGATGGATCCCTAGGGGCCCAGATCTATGCCCAGCTAGCACAGCCCTAGTGCTGCTTGCTGCCTGCCCCACCGCCCACAGCCGCGCTGCCGCATTGTCATCGCCCGACCGACGTCGGACCTCTACCGCCCTAAGAACGTCACCGCCGAAGAGGATAGGACCCTGATCCCGCCTCCACGAACACGAGGAAAGGTAGACCGCCGCCGTCAGCGCCACCTAGGTCGTCCTGGAGGTCCCTTCTAGCGGCAGTGATAGGGAGAGACAGAAGGAGGGGTGGTTGGGTGGGGTGCGATGGAGAGAGGGGCAGAGGGACTGGGTCGGGACTACTCCCCTTGGTTTCCTAGTCTACAGATACTCATCCACGCTTAGCACATGTACTATCGACTCCCCGATTCCACGCATTGATAATTTGTAGCCTAGAGTATTGACATTACTTTGCCCGAAGTACCTTTCCGTAGAGCACATGGAACGAGTTGTAACTTGGTGGTGAATCACCCAATAAAACAACCCATGAAGATCATAAGCTTGATAAGAAACACATTCGTATGTATGTATAGGACATCACTTATAGACAATATAATACATAAGGTAAAATTGTTAGGTAACAAATAATGGGATTGCCACAAATCTGCAACAAGACCGCAAGAACAAAATTAATTGACAGAGCACAAATTAGCTATTTAGCAATTGAAAAAACCACGAAAAAGATAACGGAAAGGATATGTAGATTTGGGCATTCACTTATGTTCAATTAGTCAAGAACATGTAGGAGAATTCCATCTGGATGAGAATCAGAGAATGCCATCTGGACGAGAATCGGTGAACTCCATCTGGATGATAATAGATTCAATTGTGCCCCTAGGCCTTACCAAGAACGAATCAAAGAGAGGAATAATTGTGGTTGACTACATTGGCTAACATCGTGTTGCTTGCTCGCCTCCCGCTGACCCAGTTGACATGCAGAAGGAGATTCATGGCTGGCGATGGTGCCAATAGATTGTGGAAGATCCTAAATGAATGAGAATGATGTGTGATACCTTTGATCCGGAATATGGATTGTAGTACAATTTCTTTTTCCCTAGTAGACCTTAGTTTATCGAATCCTTGGAAAACTTTCTCTTGGTGTAAGATTACTTTGAACAAGACCTTGGAAACTCGTAGTACTTTTGGTTACCGAACCAAACCCGTTTACTTTTGGTGGGTTTTTATCATTAGATAGAGATAGGCCAGGGCTAAGGTTTGTGCACATATGTTAGGATAAAGACAAATTTAATCACCTCGTTCATGTATTGTGATCTATATTGATAAAAATTGCGGGAGTTACGTCCATAACTACTATGATAATTGTCAGCAATGCTTATCATAGACTTTTGTCCAACCATCACACCATCATCACACATGGTTGCAACAATTATTAAGTAAATAGACTAAAAAATTAAGATCAATGATGTTACCGTTACTCTCAAATGGATCTCAAACAACTAATGTAGTCCACTTGTTTTCACTGAGTTTCACATGTAGAAGATGGTCATCACTCATCTCACCTTATTACCTAGATCGATCATTGGGGTTTTGGGTACCTGACAAGTCCTTGGATCAAGGCGAAAGACAATAATACAAAATAATAGATGTTGGGGATATACTTTCCGGGTATCCTCACAGTTCCTCACTGACCAGGGTGGCCCACTTCGGGTTAGAGCTTTGCTTCACGGGCGGCCCAGTTAGAGAGAGAATACGGAGTCCAATCCGGCTACGGGAAGGCCTAGAAGACTTGCCGACTTAGGCCCATAATGTTACTTGTAGTTCAAGATGTACTCTGTAACCAACTCTTAGTCGTAGCCGGATTGATCTCTCTTGTAAACCCTAGGCCGGATATCTATATAAGCCGTCCTAGGGAGAGCCTTTAGGGCACACCCAATACTTTAGACCCTCAACTCGCACAGGCGATACCATTGTAACCCATATTCCGGCTCTGCCGTATTACTGGATTGCTAGCAGGAGTAGGATCTGTCAAAAGCCGGCGGATTCGAACCTGGGTAAACTTGTGTGCTCACCGTCCCGGAACACCGTACATCTCACACCCCTCTCTTCCGCACGCCTTGAGGACCCCCTCATGGCGTACTTGTCCTCAATCCGACGACAATTGGCGCCCACGTGGGGGAAGTGAGCTTCGGATCTACGTTTCGAGCGGAATCTGCAACAATCGGAATCAGCGAGACCATCGCCGTCGATCGCATCCTCTATGCCAGCGACGTCCCTCTCATCGTTCTCGACGAGACTTGGATTTCGGCTAGGGAGGCTCTGACTGCCTATACTATCATGTCTTTTGGCGAGATCGATGTTTACATCGGTTTCGCTGGACCTGCCCAACCCACCCCAGCGGTAGAGGCAGAAGAATCTTCTGGGTCCCCTTTGTCCACGGAGGCGGCAGAGTTCTGGATCTCAGAAAACTCTAATCCCACCCAACCCGCACCAGTTGCGGAGATAGTGGAGAAATTTGAGCCTGAAGAAGACCTCATGGTCCAAGTCGAATCTGGAGGGGATCTCCCCGGAGAAGCCGGATCCCAGATCGACCCACTCGTGGAAGTCGAAATCTAGGAGGAGCATATCAACGACACTGATTCCGGCTCTGACGATGCCGGGACAGACAGGCCTTTCCTCAGGTACACACTAAGACGTATGATACTGCAAGGCGCTAGCGCAGATGCAATCCTCGAAACCATTAAAAGTTTCGATATGGCTGATCGCGAAAGCCGCAGGTACCTCAGGAAGCACGCATCGCACTTCGTCGGATATGTTGGATCCAGATCCAGCTCTGCTGATGCTGGAGAAAACACCGACTCGGTGCCGGAGGCAATGGGAACAAACGCCGATGTTCCCGCATCCTCGAATGAATCTATGACGTCGGCAGATTTCCGAAAGTTCTCCGCGGAATACGAAGAGGAGTACAACTCCAAAGCTGCAGAAGAAGGAGAAGCCATGGATGAAGGATCCGGGGAACACTCTCCCAAAGTGAAGGATGACATGGACGTCGCAGATAATCTCGAGGTCCAGATGTCCGAAAGTACCGATCAGAGCTTGACTCCGGGAAACGGACCCAAAGCTGTCTTTGCTACCGGCGCTGCCAAGAAGGCAAAGAAGAAGAACAAGAAGAACAAGACCCCGGCAAAAGACCCCCTCACAGAGGAGGTAATCGCCGAGGAATACAAGGAAGACTCGGATGGAGCACTTATCCCAGACGAGCCGAAAAAGAAGCATCGGTGGATGGACACGTGATCACTGAAGGTGCGCGTAAACTCATCGATGCCGCCTTAACCACACCTATCCCTACAGCTGCAGAACTTACTGCAGATGAGCTGGACGAAAGGGGCCATGCCCTAGAAGCGCGTCGTCAACAACTCCTTGATGAAGCCAAAAACATCGAGCTGGAGAAGAAGCGCATGTCAAACAAGGAGTACATGTCCCGTCTACATCAGAAGACATGGAAGCGTCACATAGATGACAACCAGTTCCCACGTGTCTGTGCCGTCCTTTTTGGAGATGAGATGGGGAAGCCACGGAAGGATAGCAACGGAGATTGGGTTTACCCAACACCAGTGCAAAATACCATGGCAGCTCGCGAAATTCTATCGGCTAATCCAGGACCAGAGGAGATACGTTTGGGTATCAAGCTACTCAATAAGGGACTGTAGCAGCAAAAGGTCGCCCTGTCTGGAAGTCAAAAGTTGGTCTCGGATTCCGACCAATGTCGCACAGATCCGGCATGGGCTGACGTAAGATCCCACTATGTTCGGGCGTAGTATCGTCACCCTGAACGTAGGGAAGACAATTATTCAAGAACCGGATCGTCGGGGCAGCACCGCAGAGCCATACATAACTGGAGCAACATCGCTCCAGTAGCCGACAAAGACGCGATCGCTGCACTGAATCTAAGGAATCCTCCCCAAAAGGGAGAAGATAAAGAGAAACGTCGGGAGGAGGATCATCAGAGAATGCCACCTCCTAGACATGAAAACCGCCCGGCTGAGCCTCACCATGGTGGGAACGACGGGCGAAGGAACGGCAGAAACCACGCTGGCACAAGCCGGTAGGGGGCTCGTCATGTCAAGAAACTCCCCGGAACCGGAATAATGACGCTCCGGACGCAGGCCGGCGATCAGCCGGAAACTATCCAACTACACCACCCTCTCCACAACACAGTTATCACAACGGCCCCCAAGGAGGTCAAGGAGGACGACATGGCGGAGGAGGTGGTGGCAGAAGCCGAAGTCTGGCTCCAAGGCACCGCAGCCACAGCCGACATTCGGGACGATCCCTATCCCCGAACGACGCAAGGCACAGGATCAACTCCAATATAGAGGCTCCGCGCTACGAAAACGATGACGTATACGTGGGCCCCAAATGCTTTGGACCACGCATCAGAGCTACAAAGTTCTTGGAAGGATTCGCTATCTCAAGACATATCCAATCCTACGATGGCATTGCTCGGCCAGACACCTGGTTACAGGATTTCTTCCAAGCTTGCTGCATCGCCAAAGGCGGAAATAGCCTGGTCGCAACCCGATATCTCCCACTTATGTTGCGGAAGACAGCACGATCATGGCTCAATGAACTTCCGGCGAACACCATCCACAACTGGTATGATTTACAAAGTGCGTTCTTTCGGAATTTCGAAGGCACATATCGGAGGCCCTGTACGGTTGGAGACCTACAGCGTTGCACCCAGAAAGCCGGAGAAACTTGCCGGGATTACCTCGGACGATGGATTGACACCAAGAACTCCTGCGAAAGAGTAAATGATCAAACTGCGATTGAAGCTTTCATCGCAGGTCTCCAAATTGGTTTACTGCGCCATCGCTTGAAGTGTGACAAGGTTACTGATCTGGGAGAGATGATAGAAACAGCGAGCAAGTATGCAGATGTTGACGACAATGCAGAGGGATTAGTCAATGTCCTGGATGTACCTCAGTCGGCAAAACAACCAAAGCAACAAGCTCAGAAGCGCAAAAATACCTCAGAAGAAAAACCCAACACGGAGACAGCAATAGTCACTACTGTTTCCGGGTATGGAGGACGAGGAGGACGTGGCGGAGGCCGCGGGCGTGGCCGTGGGACATCAAGGGTCCAAGGTAGAGGAGAGCAACAACCAGGCAAAACCTACACTTGGGCCGACATCGCCAATAACCCATGTGTGCATCACTTGTACGCCAATGGGGGCTCGTCCCACACCAACGCTGAGTGTCATTTTAACGACGACATCAAGAGAGATGATACCACGGGCTACAAAGCTAAGCGGAAGAAGGGAAAGAAAAATCCCGAAAAGGACAAAGAGACCAAGGAAGATTCCGACATGGAGGAAGCCGATGCTTCAAATCCCAAGTCGGAAGGGAAGAAAACTTTTCCCACCAAGAAGGACACTTATGTCACCTTCCTCGGATCTCAACGAGCAAAGGTCAAGAAAGCAGTTCTCCACGAGCTCAACGCAACAGTTCCGGCTGTCCCTCAGTATCTGGACTGGTCGGAAGTGGCAATAATGTTTGACCGCGCTGATCATCCGCCTAAGCTACATAGGCGAGGAAAATACGCCTTAATCGTCAATCCACTTATTGAAGGTTATGGTTTCTCCAAGACCCTCATGGACGGTGGTAGCAGTATCAATATTCTCTATGTCGAAATGCTACGCCGGATGAAGATCCGGAAACACAGATGAACCATAGCTCTGTGATCTTTCACGGAGTTGTCCCAGGAAGAAAAGCTAATTCCCTGGGAGAGATCACTTTGGATGTTACTTTTGGAATTCTAAAGAATTATTGGATGGAGGCACTTTCCTTCAAAGTGGTCCCGTTCAAGAGCACATACCACGCTATATTCGGACGTCCGGCTTACTGGGCTGTGGCGGCTCCGTCAACAAAAGCCGGCAAAGCAGTAGCTTTGCCGGGAGCCGGAATATCCCTATGGTAGAAAAAAGTGGCTGGCCATTGTTTGACCGAGTCACTGGTAGAAATTTTGGGATATGCCCGGTCTCTTCTAACAAAAAAAACTAATGGTACCGGTGATATAAGGAACACCGGCAGTGATGGAATTTCTCCGGACATGGAAATAGTACCGGAAGAGAAGCAAACTCAGCCTAATGCCGAGAAAGCCCTTGCAAAGCGCAGCATATGCGCTCATTTCTAGAAGAGAATTGGGAGGAAGATTGTGGAGTTGAACTCCATAGTGATCTATCACCTCGGAGAAGAACTCCGAGGGAGGAAAGGACAAACCTCGGTCCAGATGGGTGCCGAAGTGGACACGCTCGCCCTCGCGCGGGTTGGGGACGGTTTCGCCGAGGCCGGTCCGCCAGTCGCCGGCGGCGAGAAGCCCCTCCTTCTCCACGTTCTTGAGGCCTGCCTCGTCGAGGGCGCAGGGGATCCAGATTCCCCGGAAACTCTCCTACTCCGCAGCTGCTTCCGCCGACGCTGCCGCTGCCAAACCAGAGGAAGAAGAAGATGAAGCCATTTTTCTCTGGTGGAAAAGGAGACCTTAAAGTGGCGGCGCTAGGAGCTCTGTGGGAGGAGGACGAGGAGGCTCTGGGCACGCAGGAGGATTGGGAAGGAAGGAACGGCAAAGGACTGGTGGAGAGAAGAAGAAATCTAAACCCCTTATATCCACCTACCTGCGCCAAGATTCGTGCAAACGCTACAGTGTAACCACCACGCGTCGTGGAAAGAACTGGGAAGGGCCCGCGCGATGATTGCGTCGCCTCGATCTCCACGCACGCATTGAAACGGCGCCTCGGTTCCGCGAACTGCGAACCCACCAACGGTCGTGCTGACGGAACGTCTGTCGGATGACGTGACTTGACCATCCTTGTGTCAGGTGGCGTTAGAGACCAAGTTCCGGCTTAGTTTAAAAGCGAGCTGGAAAATCCGAGTAACCAATTGAAAGGTCCGACTTACTTTTAAGACCCGGATCGTATTTTTTGTTGTGAAGTTTCAGGAACCCTTCAAGATTCTGCAAGCCGAATATCAAGCTAGGCGATGATAAAATCCGACTTTGGATCTTGGAGGCCTCCGGGGGCTGCTGTTGGGGATATACTTTCCGGGTATCCTCACAGTTCCTCACTGACTAGGGTGGCCCACTTTGGGTTAGAGCTTTGCTTCACGGGCGGCCCAGTTAGAGAGAGAAGACGGAGTCCAATCCGGCTACGGGAAGGCCCAGAAGACTTACCGACTTAGGCCCATAATGTTAATTGTAGTTCAAGATGTACTCTGTAACCAACTCTTAGTCGTAGCTGGATTGATCTCTCCTGTAAACCCTAGGCCGGATATCTATATAAGCCGTCCTAGGGAGAGCCTTTAGGGCACACCCAATACTTTAGACCCTCAACTCGCACAGGCGATGCCATTGTAACCCATATTCCGGCTCTGCATATTACTGGATTGCTAGCAGGAGTAGGATCCGTCCAAAGCCGGCGGATTCGAACCGGGGTAAACTTGTGTGCTCACCGTCCCGGAACACCGTACGTCTCACACCCCTCTCTTCCGCATGCCTTGAGGACCCCCTCATGGCGTACTTGTCCTCAATCCGACGACAATAGATCTAATATCAAATAACAACACAACATCCCATGGTGTTAGAAATTGCACATAATCGCTATAAGGCTATGCCTCAGCCCCAGCATGCGAGGATTACTCAGACATGATTAGATCAACAATCATAAATATTGTACTGAAAGTTCTCAAATGGATGATAACAAATAGTCTTACAATACCGCCAATCGTGATGAGATCAAGATTACAAGTAGAGTACTATGGCTATAGAACGGAGATGGAGGAGGGATAGGAGTTGTGGCTATGGTGGTGAAGATGTGATCTCCTCTCCTTAGATGCAAATGGCTGCAGATGTGTTCTGCAGAATGGCGACCTCCTTTCTGGCAGCTATGGCCGATTCTTATATAGCTCTCTTCTTGAAAGTTGTAGGGTTTGACTCAGCGAAACTTCCAGAGGGCCATACGGATGGAGGGTATGGGTGGGACCTACCTGCACCATTGCTCGTTAAACTCTCTAGGTGCCTCCTCCGAGGCCCCTTTGACTTGGGAGTATTGGAAACTCATAATTGTCCGTTACTTGCTCCATATTTTGTCATAAAATGTCCAATTCTACAAGGAGAAAGGTCAAGAAAGATATTTGCATATCTATGCAATAATTAATCATTAGTGTCAATGCTAGAGATATATTTCATCAAATATTTGACAAATATACAGTTTAAACATAGAGATACAAGGCTGTATTTTATAACCATCAATGTGTAGGGGTTCCGCGCATGAAAACAATAAAATTTTACCCTACGCCCCCGAACCCCTAAAGCTGCCAGGACCTATAAGTAATACAGTAACGGGAGGGGCTTTTCACGAACTTACCCTTGAAGACCGAAAAGCGTTGTCAACGCTCAGGAGAGCATGGTTGATGTAGACGAGCCGAAGCCGACCTCAAGGTCATGATGAACTCCTTGCGCTCCTTCTAGCTCCAACGACTTGAGTGCCTCAAGTGTGACACCTCGTGGGAGTTACACACGTCCGGTGCCTGACGATGACTCCTGCTTCCCCGATCCAGCAGTAGTTGCGGAAGTAGAGCTCCCGGATCCGAATCCCGCAGCGTGACGACGCTCCGTGGTGAAGATGTCTCTCGCTCGCGCAGTCCAGACTTGGGACCACGGTCACGAGAGAGAGAGAGGAGGAGAGAGAAAATATCAATTAGAGGTCCTCCCAAAAGTGGGAGACCTTTATTGATTATTGGGTGTATTTTCTAGGCCAAATACCCCACTTTATATAGGGGAGGGGAGGTACTACCTCCCCTCAAGTCCCGAGGTGGGACTAAAGGAGATAAGGGGGGAGCAGGTGGCCGCCGGCCACCTAATAGGCCCCGCGGGGGGGCTAGGCCTAGCCGGCCTCCCCCTTGCCCCTTCTCCCTCTCTCCTTTCCCCTAATGGGCCCTTTCCCTCCGGAAATTGGCCCATCAAGCCTTTTGACCTTTTAATTGATTTTCTCTTTATTAAGTAATTATGAATAAATGATTAAATAAATATTTAACATTCATTCACATATTATCTAATCTCCGTGGCCATGGAACACCTTCCACCTCCACTCCGGACATCCTCCGGACTTACGGAAACCCTTCCGGTTTTCTCCCTTCTTTTCTTCGGAGATTCTACCGATCCCATAAACACTCTCTAAGCATCATCAAGCCCTTAAGCGTGATACCCTACGGTTCGGGAACACTCCAGACATGGTCGGTGATGGGGATATGCCAAAGGGGGTATGCCCAGTAGTAGGTTTCGAGTGGGCCCGAAGGCCTGCGAGTACGCCTGGAGGACAGCGACTGGACTCTGAGGAAAGAAGAGGCCCATCGACTGGTGACTGGAAGCCCAGGAGCGTAGCAGAAGCCCAATCAGATTAGGTTAAAAGCCCCCGGATCCTTATCTTGTTCGGGGACAACTTGTAAACCCTGGGAGGTGCTTCATATATAAACCTCCCTAGGGTATCGTAGAGACTTATGTTCCATCATACACCCCCTCAAGTGACTCCCCGCCCAACCGCCGAGCTCGCCACCCTTGTAACTCGCTCTCT
The DNA here is from genome assembly GCA_910589775.1 of Avena eriantha. Taxonomy (NCBI): domain Eukaryota; kingdom Viridiplantae; phylum Streptophyta; class Magnoliopsida; order Poales; family Poaceae; genus Avena; species Avena eriantha. The sequence continues at coordinate 203,417,972 of OU342742.1, forward strand.
CATAATCCAATCTAGAAGGAGTAGTTCTTTACCCTCCGGGGGGCGAACCTGGGTAAACCCCTGTGCACCTGCCCCTATCTCGCACCGCAGATGGCCGCCAACTCTTCCTCACGAAACTCTCAATCGCTGCCTATGGCAGCGACTGCCATGGCCATTTCCACGACAGTGGCGCCCACCGTGGGGCATAGCGGGACTGGCCTGAGTTCTGCGGCGAGACCCTACTCGCCGATCGAGCGACCGTTCGCCACCGGCCGCATGATCGCCTTCGGCAGGATCTTGTAGATCCTGCCCAATAGCTACATCCCGGCGTCGCGCCCAGTCACACACGCCGCGGTGATGCCGGTCGGCTCAATCAACCTCTTCATCGGCTTTACCGGCGCGGTCGACCCAGCCGCGACCATGATCGTCGGCGGATCGCCTCCACACCGTGATATGCTTTCGGAGGAGCAGGTCCACTCCATCAGGGGCCTCATCACCGAGTACGACTCGGCCGCTAGCGACGCGGTCGAGACCAACGTCGCCACCAACGACGACGCCTTAAACGACGACGCCGACTCCGCGACCCCTGCATCGGCCAACGGATCCATCACCGCCGCGTCACGGGAGGACTCCATCATGCGAGTCTCCAATCCCGAAGACTTCGAGGATCCCTCCATCCTGGGGATCTTCGACTCCGACTCCGGCTTGGAATCCCCCGAGGATCTTCGCGCCAGATCCAATCGCTTCAACGCGATCTACATGGCGGGTAGCACGGCCGCCCCGCCAGATCTGTTCTCCACGCTGATTCCGCCGATCGCGACAGCCACAGAGGTGGAACAAGCCCGCTTGCGGCTCTAGGAGGCGCAGCACAACAAACTCGCCGAGCGCGAGAAATACCGCCTCGAACGAGAGATGGCGAAGGAGCTGTCACTCTATCACCAGCGCCGCATCAGAACCCGCCCGAACCCCGATGTTCAGGGCTGCGTCCTGAACTTCAACAACGAGGGTGACCCCACGCGCGCCGACGAGCATGAACACGGCAAGAACGCGCCGCCAGGAGGAGGCAACCCTGCAAGACCACCACTTGGAGCACCGGCGAATGGGGCCCCTCCACCACCCATGGGCTGTGCGGCCCCACCAGACCAACCACGGATCATCATCTCACCTCAAGCCCGAGACGCCAACGGGCTACCACTGTACTCCACCCTGATGGACAACGTCGTCGCGGCCGACGCCGCGATCGCCAACCTCGATGTCCAAGGCGACGACGCACTACAGATCCAGTACACCAAGGCCCTACTTGTCAGGGTCGTCGAGCAACAAGCCGTGGGAGTCGATCCGCGAGGGCGGATGTACTCCCGCTCGTCAGCAAGCAGGGCGGCATCAAGCGGCCACCCCACCGTGGCCAACGCGATAGTTTGCCCACCACCCCAACCCCTGGCAAACCAACCGCGGGCCGCCAACCCCGCGTTGTCGACCAACGAGCTGCGACCTGCGAACAACACCGTCACCGCAAACGGGTAACCACTCGACGCCCGAACGCACATCATCAACAATCAGGCGTGGTGGTCGCGCCAGCCCTACGACCCGCGACACACCCTCGCCAACCGCGGCGACCCGGAACTAAGAGGCTCGCTCAGCCGAGTCGGGCCACAATGCTTTGGACCCATGATCCGCGGTGAAAAATACCCCGCCAACTTCAAGGCCCCCAAGGAGATCGAGAAATACGACCTGACGTACGAACCCGCCATTTGGCTGGACACATATCTCATGGCAATGGGGATCGCAGGCCACACCGACCTGCTCGCCGCTCGCTACCTCCCCCTGATGATGGAGGGTGCGACCCGACAATGGATCAACACGCTACCCGCCGACAGCATCGACTCCTGGGAAGAAATGCGGGACACCTTCGTCAGGCACTTCGAGGGCTCCGACACCCGCGCCACCACCATAGAGGACCTCGAGCGATGCATCCAGGGACAACGCGAGTCGACCTGCCGGTGGATCCAAAGGTGGCAAGAGCTGTGGATAAATGCCTCCGGCATCCACCCAGACACGGCGATACACTGCTTCAAGAACGCGTGCCGGTACGAACCTCTGGTCGCCAAGATCAAGAGGGACTACCGGACGCTCGATAACATCCCCGACCTCCTCGAGATTGCCAAGCACTACGCGGAGGAAGACCCCAACCAAGACTCTGACGACGAGTCGGGAGGAAGACGGTGCACTAGCATCCACGACAGCGGGCGCCTACGCGATATGCGCTACAGCAACACCCGCATCACCGGCAAGCGCCGGACCGACGGGCGAGTTGACTTCGTCGCCAACGCCGGCTATGGCCAACGTGACTCCAAGAACTACTGCCGCGACGGAGGAAACTACCGCGACAGCGGGAACTACCGCGCCAACAACGCGATGAGGCCGAAATTCGACCCCGACGCCCTGCTCAATCAGCCTTGCATCTACCACAGCAGGGAGGGAAAACCAGCCACCCACACCACCACCGACTGCCACTCTCTCAAAGAGATCGAGAAGGCGAGACGTGCAAGGGAGGACCCCAACAACAACCAACCGCGGGACAACGGGAACGGCGGCGGCTTCGGAACCGTTGTCGGGTCGCTACATACCTTCACCGGGCTCGACACCAAGCGTCAGAAGAAGGTACTCACCCGCGCGGTCGCCGTCAATGCGGTGACGCAAGTCGACATCCCTCGCTTATTAAACTGGTCCGAACAGAGCATCACCTGGAGTCGCCAGGACCACGCGCCAAGAATCGAGTATCCAGGGCGAGTCGCCCTGGTGGTCAGGCCAAAAGTGGCCGACTACTGGCTGCCCAAGACGCTGATGGACGGTGGGAGCTCCATCAACATCCTGTACCTCGACACCTTCAAAAGGCTCCAGCTCCCAGAAATAGCCATCGAGCCAACACTGACGACCTTCCACAGCATCGTCCCCGGTCGGAAGGCATACCCGATCGGGAAGGTGACGCTGCCAGTCAACATCGGCAACTCAGCAAACTACCGCACGGAGAGGATCGTCTTCGAGCTGGTAAACTTCCGCAGTCCCTACCACTGTGTCCTGGGCTGCCAGGCATTCGCAAAGTTCATGGCGACCCCGCACTACGCCTACAACATGATGAAGCTCCCCGGGCCGAGCGGCATCATCACCATCCACGGCGACCCTGATATGGCCGTGGAATGCGAGGAAAAAGGCGCCGAGCTCGCCGACGCCATCATCACCGCGGAGACTGACCACGCGGAGGAGCTCGCAAAATACGCGGGCAACATCAACAAGGACGATCCCACCATCCTGAAGAAGTCGATCGCCGCGAACTCCACGTTCGAGGCAACCACGCACACCCGCACCGTCGAGCTTGTCCCAGGCGACTCCAGCCAGACGGTCACCATCAGGCGCATATGAGCCCCGCATAGGAAAGCGTGCTCATTGGGTTCCTCCGTGAGAACCGCGACATCTTCGCATGGAAGCCATCTGACATGCCAGGTGTCCCGAGGGAACTCGCTGAGCACAAACTCAATGCCGACCCCAAAGCGCGACCAGTAAAACAGTCGCTACGGCCCTTCAATGAAGAGCGCCGTCGAGAAATCGCCGAGGAAGTCTAGCGCCTGCTAGCCGCAGGCTTCATCTGGCCAATTAAGTACTCCAAGTGGCTGGCAAACCCAGTCCTAGTCCTCAAAAAGAACAACACCTAGAGAATGTGTATAGACTACACCAACCTCAATAGCGTCTGCCTGAACGAGGAGTTCGTCCTACCGCGCATCGATCAGATCATCGACTCGACCGCGGGATCGGAGTCGCTGTGTTTTCTTGACGCTTACTCTGGTTACAACCAGATCAAGATGGCGGTCGAAGACGAGGAGAAGACGGCGTTCATCACGCCATTCGGCGTGTTCTGCTACACGGCCATGACATTTGGCCTCAAGAACGCAGGCGCCACATATCAGAGGTGCATGCAGGAGTATCTAGCAAGCCAAATCGGCCGCAACATCCACGTCTACATCGACGACGTGGTGGTAAAATCCACCCGCCAGGACGATCTGCTCGCAGACCTAGCAGAAACCTTCGCAAATCTGCGGAGGTACAACATCAAGCTGAACCCCGGAAAATGCACCTTCGGCGTACCCACCGGACAACTTCTGGGGTACGTAGTCTCCAAGCGAGGCATTGAGGCCAACCCCACCAAGATCGACACCATCGCGCGACTCGGGAAACCCGAGTGCCTGCGCGACGTCCAAAAGTTGGCAGGACGAGTCGCAGCTCTCAGTCGCTTCATCCCCCGGCTAGGCGAGAAGGCAATGCCCCTATACCGCCTAATGCGCAAGAACCCAACATTCCAATGGGACGCAGAGGCCGACAACGCACTAAAAGCACTCAAATAAGTGCTACTCGCGGCACCACTACTCGCCGCGCCACTCGGCAGAGAGCCAATGCTCGTCTACGTCACGGCCTCCAATCGGGTCGTCAGCGCCGTGATGGTCGTCGAACAACCAGAAGAGGGCAAGGAGCGCCCCATACAACGCCCGGTATACTACATCAGCGAAGTCTTAACAGACTCACGACAGCGCTACCCGCAATACCAAAAACTGGTGTACGCGGTATTCCGAGCACATCGGCGACTCCCGCAGTACTTCCAGGAGCACCCAATCACGGTGGTATCCTCCGCGCCCCTGCAAGACATCATACGCAATCGCGATGCGACTGGGCGAGTCGCCAAGTGGGCCGTCGAGATCGGCGTCCACAACATCAAATACGAGCCCCGAAAAGTGATCAAGTCGCAAGCCCTGGCCGATTTCCTCACCGACTGGGAAGGGACACAGCAGCCAGAGAAGCTCCCATACCTCCACTACTGGTCGCTCCACTTCGACGGCTCCAAGAACGCCGACAGCGCGGGGGCTGGGGTCATACTGACCTCTCCCAAAGGAGACAAGCTCTGCTACGTGCTCCACCTCCACTTCAAACCCTGCACCAACAACGCGGCGGAATACGAGGCCCTCCTCCACGGCATGAGAGCCGCCAAGGAGATGAACATCAATCGCCTACGATGCTACGGCGACTCCGACCTAGTCGCCGGCCAAGTGGCCGGGACATGCGATGATGTTTCCCCAACAATGATAGCGTACCACCAGGCCGTCGACCAACTGGGAGGACACTTCAACGGCTACTCCGTCGAGTGGATCGACAGGCGTAAAAACAAGGAGGCGGACGCCCTTTCCCACATCGGGTCGGCTCGACAGGCGCCACCAGTAGGCGTCTTCCTCGACATCATCCACAAGCCCTCCGTCAGCCCACCGAAGGAGATCGACGTCGGGATCCCACTACAACCAGAACCGGCCTTAGTCGCCATGGTTGTGGAACCTAGCAACTGGAAAGCGCCATACGTCGCCTCCTGGAACACAAACTCCTACCGAGCAATCAGACAGAGGCGCGAATGATCGTACGCCGCTGCAAATCCTTCGTCGTCATCAACGGCGAGCTCCACAAGCGCAATGTGACCGGCGTGTTCCAGCGCTGCGTACAGCCAGAGGAAGGCCGCAAGATCCTCCAAGACATCCACGCCGGCGACTGCGGCCATCACGCCGGCGCCAAGTCGCTAGTCGCCAAGGCCATGCAGCACGGTTTCTACTGGCTCACCGCACACGCCGACGCCACCGACGTTGTCCAAAGATGCGTCGGACGCCATAAGTACGCCAACCAGACGCACCTTCCTGGTTCGGCGCTCAAGACAATCCCCATCACGTGGCCATTCGCCGTATGGGGCATGGACATGGTCGGCCCGTTCAAGAAGGCCCCATCGGGCTTCACTCACCTCCTGGTCGCAGTCGACAACTTCACCAAATGGGTGGAGGCCAAGCCAATCAAGAAGTGCGACGGCAAGACGGCTACCAAGTTCCTCGGCGAACTCATCTACCGGTACGGCTACCCACACAGCATCATCACAGACAACGGCACCAACTTTGCCAAGGGGGCCATGGCGGAATTCTGTGAGGAGCACGGCATACGACTCGACCTCGCATCAGTCACCCACCCGGAGTCAAATGGCCAAGCAGAGCGCGCCAACCAGAGCGTCCTCCACGGTCTCAAGCCGTGACTACAAGTGCCCCTCGAACGCACCCCAGGATGTTGGGTCGACGAGCTCCCCTCTGTGATATGGGGGATCCGCACCTCCGTTAACCGATCAACCGGGTTCATGCCTTTCTTCATGGTGTATGGTGCCGAGGCCGTAATGCCAACAGACCTGGAGCATGACTCCCCTCGGGTCGCCAACTACATCGAGGCGGACAACGAAACCGCCCGCCAAGACAGCATCGATCAACTCGACGAAGCACGCGACCTGGCTCGCTCCCGCACTGCCATATACCAGCAAGGACTTCGCCGTTATCACAGCCACCGAGTGCGAACTCGCACCTTCCAGGAAGGCGACCTGGTCCTACGACTGGTCCAAGACAAGAAGGGCATGCACAAGCTATCCCCCCATGGGAGGGGCCATTCGCCATAGGCCGAGTCCTTGGCAACGATGCCTACTACCTCATCGACATACGGGGTGACGGCCAATTGGAGGTCGGGAGGCCATGGAATGTAAACCTCCTCAGAAAGTTCTATACTTAGAACCTCACACTGTACTCCATCGGAATATATAATGAAATACATTCGGATCGCACAAATTGTGTCCACTCACCATATTCTTGTGCCACTCGCACTCGTACATACTAGCAATATGCTACTTACGGAAGTCAACCTCTGGACGAGCGACCGGCATGGCCAAGTAGTGCGGCACAATGGTACCGGAAATATTCGGGCCTTGGGTCGTCCACGAAAAATGCCAACCCGGAGCCGCCATTGGAGTCGCCTAGCCCGACTGGCCCGCCGGGCCAAGACATCTGATACACGCTTCTCACAGCGATTTGTCCCTCCCACCCTGACGCAAAGCGACTCGAACGGTTAAGTACCACGCACGGGGACTCTGCAAAACGGGGACCCCACGCGGCTCGGGAACACACCTAGTAAGAGAGCTGCCTAGGGCTCGCCAAGCGACTGTCTCTCCGGGCCAGGGGAGGAGACGTGTTACAAACAACGCATTCACAACCTGCAACAGGATCACGACCAATATGGTCTAGCACAATACTCGGGGACTCGTTCACAAACGAACCCCACTCGCGCTCGGGGACTCGCCGCTTAGGAGACGCGAGGGATAAAAACAAACGCGAAAACAAATCAAACACATCGAAGTACACAATCGAGTTATACCCCATTAAAGGGCGGACGCGCTCGGGGACTCGCTCAAATTGTTGAACAAAACACTCCCTTAATCATAACACAAGTCGACCAAGTCCCTGCGACATGGATTACAAAAACATCATACAATGTCCGCCACTTGGCATCTATTACAACTATTACATTTGCTTACTCCACAGGCCCTGACGAAGAAGAAGCGCCACCACCCTTGACGCGCACAAAGGGCCGCCACGGGTTCGCCGGGTACGAGGTCAGCGACTTCGCCAACGACGACCGGAAGGGCTGCTCCGATTTCATGTCGCGGTGCTCTGGCTCGGGGTCGCCAGGCGCCAGCACTGTCTCCTGGTACGGCAGAAGATCCTCCATCGCCAAGACACGGTCGGCATAAGGAGTGGCCTTCGCAGTCAACTTCATTACCTCCGACATCTCCACCGTGCCAGTCGCCGAAGGATAGCCACTCGTGACGTCGTCCAGATCGAAGTCGTCCGGGAAGTGCGCGAGGCCCAAGCTCAACGCTGTGGCGGCCCCACGCCTGAACGCGAAGCGTGTCATCCACTCCACAACCGCGGGCACCTCCTCCAGATAGCGCCACACCTCCGTGAGCCCCCCAGGGATGACTTCGGTGGGAGACATGCCCTGGAGAGCCGTCTGGACACACAACGCCGAGGCCGTGGCAGCATTCACCACGGCAGTCACGCACTGCGAAGCGGTATACGTCTGCACCACCGGGTCGCTTTGGCCTACCACAGCTAGAAAGTCAGATGTCAGTGAAACAATGAAACCCCCAAAAGCGGAGAACTGACAAAAGGATAAGGCAAATGATAGAAACTCACCAAGAAGCTTGCGGCAATTCTCCTTGACGTGCTTCTCCAAAGCGGCTTGGTCGTTATGCAGCCCCACGATAATGGAGTCCGTGGCCTTGCGTTCCTCTTCAGCAGCGGTGACGGCAGCCTTCGCACGTTCTTCCGAAGAAATTGAGGCCGCCTTAGCATCCTCCAACTCCTTGACTAGGGAGGCCACTCGCTCATTCGCCGCGTCCAGTTCGGCGAGTGGGACATACCCCTCACGGGCCTTGGAGACCTTGTCCAGGAAACCATCTGCAAGCAGAGATGTCCGAGTATTACACAAAACCAGCTCATAACAAGCAAAGAAGAACAACGTCAAACACTCACCGATCCTCTCCTGAAGCCACCGGTTCACCTCTTGCGCCTCGCGCAAATCACGCTCCAGGCGCTCTCGCGCAGCCTGCCGATCAGTCGACTCCCGCTGTAACCCCTGCAAAACAACGAGACCAGCTAAGCATTGGGAGGAAAAGAAAGACCAGTTCCCAGCCGCTGAAATTCAACGAGTAGGAACTCGGGGACTGGAGAATACAGGAAAATTAAGACCAGTTCCCAGCCGCTGACATTCAGCGACTAGGAACTCGGGGACTGGAGAATACAGGAAAATAAAGACAATTCCCAGCCGCTGAAATTCAGCGACTAGGAATTCGGGGACTGAACATACCTGAATAGCAGCGTCGAGCATCTTGTGAAGTTCAGCAGCGTCAGTCGACGGGACCATGAAGGAGCTGCGCCCGTGGCGGGCCTCAATCTCCGCGTCCACGATCTCCGGGAATTGCGGAGATTGCACATCCACACCGCCTGGAAACCCCCTCGCCATAAAGCGAGGGAACGTCGCCGACGCCCTGGCAGGGGCGCTGGCCGCCGGGACCGGCACCTCCGGCGCGGACGCAGCTGGTGCTGGCTCTGATCGCTTCGCCGCCTCCTCTTCGACGAGCGGCGCAGCAGCTGGCTCCGCGGCGCTTCCCCCGGTCGTGGCATCGTCAGCGCCCCCTTCTGTTTCTTCGCGACTTCAGCAGACGCGACATCCTTGGAGGCCTTCCTCTTCTTGGGCAGATCACCCTCTCCCGCGATAGTGGCCGGGGGAATCTTGGCAACCGAAGGGCAACCAATCTTCTTAGCCCCCGACCTGCACGAGCCCTTCTAATCAGCACAACCACAACACGAAAGAAGCAAAGCAAATTGGGACAAGGAAGTATAACTTACTTGGCGACTGGAAGAACGTGAAGCCTGGTAATGATATGGGCAGGCTTATCCAACTCGGGACCAAGCTTGCGACTGAGCCCCCGCTCGAATACGTCCGAAGCCCACGAAACCGAGGGCTTCCTTGACGATGAAGCCGCAGTCGCCGGGATCTCCGGCTCCGATGCCGCTGCCTTTGGCGGCAGCGGCGACTTGGGCGGCACTACGTCGGTCGCTTCTCAGCTTGGTACCCTTGAGGTCGATGGTGCGACCAAAGCCAGGGGCGCCTCTACCACCACCTTTGCGTCCTCGCCCTCCAACCCCTTCGTCGGGATTGCGGCCCTCGGGACCTTGTGCGAGACTTCAGGAGACCCTTTGCCGTCGGAGTCGTCGTCCGACCCGAACACCACTGACGACCTGACCGGTGATGCAGGCCTTTTTGCCGGTGACTTGGGCCGGCGTGGGGGCTTCGAAGGCGTAGCAGTGCACCGAGACGTCTGCTCCTGGGCGACCTCGTCGCCTTCTTCGAACTCGTCTAGGCTGCGGCTCGCTTCGACCTCTCGCTGTTTCTGCATTCGGGTCTTGCGAGCCACAGGCACTGGGGGAGCAACCTCTTCGTCTTCCCCGTCACTATCAGAAGGATCCCCCTCAGAATCTTCCTCCAGCTCCTGGGGGACTTCTTCATCGAGCGGAGGGAGCCAACCCTCCAATACCTGAAAAAGCTGAGAACCACTGCGAGTCAAAAACACGACAAGCGAAAAGAATGAAATTGGAATACGAACAGAGCGATTGGAAAGAAGACTTACTATAGGGGCTTCGTTCTTCACGGGAGTATACGGGGCGACTTCGACCGCTGCACCCGTGAACTCCGCGTCGGTGATCTTCTTTAGGGCGGCCTTGTAATCTTCGGCCTCCCACGACTCCTTGCTGGTGCGAGATGAATCAAGCTTCCCGCTGTACTCGTACATCCAGTGTGGACGAGCCGCCAACGGAACCAGGCGCCGCCCGAGCCAGCAATTGTAGAGGTTGATCGGAATCAACCCCTGGTCCTTCAGCTTCTGGATCGGATCCATCATTTCCGCGACAGCCATCCGCTGATCTTCAGGGAGCTTCTTTGGCGCCAGTCGGCGGGGCTCGCTCCTCTCGGTGACGAATTCAGGAAGGGAGACCTCGCCAGAGGGAGTAGCTTCCTTGACGTAGAACCATCTTTTCTTCCACTCGCTGGCGGCCTTCTTCGGTAGGAGGAGCTTGATGAAGTTGGCCTTCGGCTTCAACTGGAAGGTGACCCCGCCTGCGGCCAGCATCAAGCCGTTGGACGCCTCGCGCCCGATACGGCCGTGGAAGAGCTCCAGCCACAGCGGGAAGTATGGCCTGCAGCCGACGTACCACTCGCAGAAGGCGACGAAGATCGCCAGTTGCTCGATGCTATGTGGACTAAGATCTGAGGGCTTGATCGCGTAGTACGCGCAGAAGCAGCGGAAGAAGAGCGAAGTGGGGAACCCTAAGCCCCTCTCGAGATGGCTGGTTAAGCAGATGAACTCGCCGGGCCGCGGTTTCGGCTCGGTCTCGGAAGAGGGGGAGCTCGCCAATTCCACTTGCGGAGCACCCCGGCGTCCTCGAAGGATTTCAGCTGGGCTGTGGTGCACTTGGATTTTCCCCACGAGCCTTTGGGAGGCGCCATTGAGTGAAAACTGGAATCGCGCGATGCGAGGAGAATAGGTCGGGGGTGAGCAGAGAGGAAGAGCAAATGAGGAAGGATGAAGAATGCGAAGCAGGATCGCGAAGCTGATCCATCACTCCCCTTATATGGGAAAAGTCACCTGCCAAAATCGGGATAGCCGTTACCCACGGTAATTGCGTCGTAGTTACCGTTGGAAATTCCAACGGATAGTTTGACTAAGGTTGACGGTCCAACTCCTGTGGTCCACTCGCCACCCGCCAATCTCTCTTCTCACCGAAATGACGACTGGGCAGCAATGATGTTCATTAAAGTGACGAGTGGAGCTGTGGAGAAATTCCCCTCGGCATTAATAGAGTCCATCGCCGATTCGACTGGGCACCCAAATTGGGCTCGCCTACTTCAAGCACCAAAGGACGCCTGCGCCTGCATCAACGATGGCCTCGGGGACTACTGATGGGGATATGCCAAAGGGGGTATGCTCAGCAATAGGTTTTGAGTGGGCCGTAAGGCCTGCGAGTACGCCTGGAGGACAGCGACTGGACTCTGAGGAAAGAAGAGGCCCATCGACTGGCGACTGGAAGCCTAGGAGCGTAGCAGAAGCCCAGTCGGATTAGGTCAAAAGCACCCGGATCCTTATCTTGTTCGGGGACAACTTGTAAACCCTGGGAGGTGCTTCATATATAAACCTCCCTAGGGTATCGTAGAGACTTACGTTCCATCATACACCCCCTCAAGCGACTCGCTGCCTAGCCGCCGAGCTCGCCACCCTTGTAACTCGCTCTCTCATAATCCAATCTAGCAGGAGTAGGTCTTTACCCTCCGGGGGGCCGAACCTGGGTAAACCCCTGTGCACCTACCCCCATCTCGCACCGCAGATGGCCGCCAACTCTTCCTCACGAAACTCTCAATCGCTGCCTATGGCAGCGACTGCCGTGGCCATTTCCATGACAGTCGGGACACTCCCGCACCAATGATCGACAGAGGGACCTGGATGGCCATGTGACCCCTGTGCGTTCCACGAAGATCTTTTGTCGTTTGAACCGGGACAGTCGTGTCGTATTCCCTTTTTCATTCGATACTTGCATTGCCCGAGATCTGATCATTGACATCACCATGTCGGGTTCAATCTCGTTACTGAACAATGCTACTTAACTCGTCCTGACAAGTGATATCCCTGTGATCTAATCACACGTTGCGTAGCTATTGGATATAACTTCTCCGAGTGGGCCCTTGAGTATCTTCCCGTCACATGGACGGACAAATCCCGCTCTTGACATATATTGCCTCTACGGTTTCCTCCAAATACCTGAACACACCTTTATAACCACCATTTTACCAGATGGCGTTTGATGTTATCTAAGCACTCTCGGGAGACAGTGATTGATATAGCCTCACGGTCTAAGGAATAGTCTACGAGGATCCATTTCTAATCATCATAACTTGAACTTCGTGACATGATCGAGTCACGATGTTTAGGTTGGGTATTGGTTCATCATCTCATTCTCTGAATGAGATGACCTCATTTCCAACTGGCATAAATGCCACGTGATCAGGAAACATGATCATCTGTTGACCAATGAACCAGTGACTAGAGTTTCACTGGGAACCCCTGGTTGTTTGTATATCACACGTGTATTGATGTTTCCACTCAATACAGTTATAGCATGATATAAAACTTAATCATAAACTATATGAAATATGATAATAGTCCTTACTACTATTTGTCTCTAGGGCATATTTCCAACAGTCTCCCACTTGCACTAGAGTACAAATACGCTAGTTGCATTTGTTCTCAATCATTGGCACCAAGTATCCGGTACCCTGAACATGCTTGCTCATGGAAGAGGTTGAGTCTTGGGTCTGTACTTTACAGTCCCAAATCCTTTGCAACTTACTAATGTCACCTTTATGGACATTAATACTTTATCATCACATGATAGCATCTGTGTGTATGCATCGTCGCCATGGCAGTAGAACGAGGCCTGATACCAGGAGCCTACAGTGACGTTAGATCAACCTCGAGGGCTTTTTCATGGGCACTGTGCCCTGGGACACATCATTCTACGTTAAAACAGAACTAGCCCCGCCATAACATTATACAACACTTTAGATGGTACCCTTATCTATTATTATAAATGTATTCATCGAAACTCCCATGCACTCTGTGCAACTTTCGATGTTTTGTTCACCTCGCTTCCTACTTGACTTTAATTGGTATCTATAGGAGTTTCCAACATATTCCCTTATAATATAACTCTTTATGCTTTAAGATATGTTATCCTTTATGGATTTGGAAAATATATCCACAGTTCTCTACTAGACACTGCGGACAAACTTAGCTCAAACGTTCTGTGATTCGGACTTAATCACTTTCAAACGTTCCTTAATCGGATTGCATATTATGCTAAGTTACCATCATGGTTTCTAAGATAGAACCTATGTCTCAACATAGTGGATGACGATCATCCTTTTCTTTCTTTCAACCATTGATGTTAAACTTAAGGCTATTCCTAATTTGAGTTATTAAGGACTAGTTTCTTAATCAACTTCTATTCTGAAACACTTTTCAGAATCCCTTAAGGAATACTACATAATATCATAATACACCTATTATCAACTTCTACATCTTATAACTCATTATTTATAAGTATTTGCGCCTTTCATACTTAACATACTTAAGAATTACTCCTATAAGCTCCCACTCAAAATATGTTCCTACATATTTGAATTTGAGCCTTACATTGCTCCCACTTAAAAATATGTCAATCACATATTGTTTTAGTAAGACTTTCATAGCTCCCACTCAATTTTATGCAAATTGCATATCCACTCACTATTTTGAATAACTTCAAAATCTTTTGATCAAATATCAAACTTGGAGATTTATTATGAGATACTAGTACTTTACTAATTTTAAATCCACTAGACATTTAGCACACATGAATCAAATTCATTTGAATTCATCCAATACTTGACAAATTGTGCTTTTGTCATTCACCCCTTTTTCCTACTATGGCTTTGTAGTCATTTGGGAAAATTCCAAGTAACTCCTTTTACTTGTGAGGTTCAGCAACGAATTGCTTTCTAATCTCAAGGGAATTATACTTTTAGGATTTATCATAATTTAGTTTACCATTATTTCCTTTGTAGTTCGTAGGTATGTCATATTCAAAAATCATGACAAGTGATTCACAAATGTCTCCATACAAGATATGGATTTACATTTTGAATCCTACTTCATATAGTGAAAAACAATAGTGGAGGGAAAAACACAATGATCAAAGTCATTGATTCTTTCTTTCTGTGAAGAGAATCATTCAGGAACTCTGTCTGTTGCGCTTCTCAACACTCTGATGCAGGGTTTTGAATCCTCATCGTGTTTTGCACTAATTTCCATTTGCTTCATAATTGAGAAACATCACCAAAAGTGAGCTTTCTCAAGAATGCACCAAAATCCAAGCAATACAAGTTTTGCTTTCCTTTTGGTTTAGCTATGGATTTCGTATTCAAAGTTTCTAATGAATACGCTACAAGGACTTATTCGCTATTGTTTTGGTTATATCGAATAACCCCAAAAATTTCACGAATTCAAATGGTTTACTAATTCTAATTGAGTGCTAACTATTTCTAACTAATGGTCTCTACATATACTCTACAACGATTTATTTGGTGCCTTCTATTCAACCCCTTTTGATATCTAATATCACTTTGTGATGCTTTGCATTTTGACATTTCAAAACACTTTGCATTACACAATTACTTTTATGCCATTCTTATAAAGTTGAATCTCATTACTATTGATCAAATCGTAGCAATTGGATTCTCTTTTATATTTATACCCTTTGTTGATAAAATCACTTTGATCAAATCAAAATAGTTTCATATTCATGTTTCCTTTGGTAAACTACTTTGCACATTTAAACAATCATATAATGATAATTACCATTTTCGTTAAAACCCAATACATTGAATATGTATTTACTTTTAACAACACATTGTATTCAAGTAATACACGGTGTTCAAGTTATTTTGCCGAACTTAGGCATGATTTATATGTGAAAAGAAATCAAATGACTTTCACATCTTATCATTATAACTTTGAATTTAAACAATGGTTTTTCATTCACTAATGAACATATCATTAAGTTGGGTATATCTTTTAAACAAGGCATTTTAATGTTTTACAAATGTTTATACATTATCAATTAGTTTCAAATAATAAGGATAATTCACAAGTAATCAAACAAGATATGAACACGAATAGAAATCATTCATAAAAGCAGAACAACTATTTGTTACAAACTTATATGAATAACCATCTCACGAAGTGTGAGACACACTAAAGAAGTTCAAATCTCTCGATTACATTAATCATCCTAAAACACAAACTAAATGATAAATGTCGAGGGAGTGTGTCGTCGGCCATCATCATCATGCTCGCCATCAACACGCAACGTCACCTCCTTTCTAGCAAGCACCTCTATGCAGAAGGACCTGTTTTCAGTAAAACAGAACAAGTATCAGATATACTTAACACTGCAATGTGTTTGCAAGATTATAACATTTATAAAACTGTATATCAATATATACCTTTGTCATCAATGACCTGAGCGACATCTAGTTCAGCCAACACATTCCTGAGATGTGTCATGAATCGGTGGAACTCCATTTCCGTGTCGCCCCTCATTACGTGCTGAGGGCAAACCTCTAGGGTGGCCCGATCTTTCACGATTCCCTTTCAAATCGAGGGTGGAGTGCGGGGAGAGGAGGAAAGGATGAACGCAACGAACACATGCACGAAGAACGCGATGAACTCACACACGCAAACCTGCGATGAACACCAATAGCTCACACCGGCGGTGACCGGTCCGGCGCAATCCCTAGGATCGGCGTCGGGCGGAGGACTCTCTCTCGAACCGGCACGGCGAGATGGGAGACTCGGTGAGATCTTGACGTCTAGGCAAAGGAACACCGATGCCTAGGCCTTGTACAACGCGGAGGCACAATGCAAACTCCAACGAGGTTTGGGGATATTGGTGCTCCTTAGTCAAGGAGCATGAGGCAAGAATTAGATAGATCCACAAAGGGGTTTCCACTAATTCCAATATCATGCCTAGGGTTTACAATGGAGGTGGGAGTCTATATATAGGCCATCCACAAGTTCAGGGGTAATTCAGGCATTAAAGTAGAGTTCTAGGCGAAGTAGAGGGGTACATGGGCCATAGGGCCTAGCTAGGCTCGCAGGCCCATCACTTGGGCCGGACAGTCTGGGTCGGCATGGCCGGATAGTCCGAGCAGGGCGGACACTCCGGGTGGTGTCCGGGGAGTGTCCGATTCGACCTTCTGAATGTCCACACTAGGTCCGGGCTCGGGCAGGCCAGACACTCCGGCTGAGTCGGGCCGGACACTCCGGGGTGGCCGGACACTCCGGCTGGATTCGGGCAGACACTCCGGCAGCTTCAGCTCAGGTGCAGCTTCAGGACTCGTGGGTCAACGCAGCGGGGGTTCGTACCTGAGGATGCACATAGTAGAGGTATGAAGTAGCACGCCATCCAAGGAGGTATCAAATTGGCACGAGGAGAGGAGTGAGTTCACCTTAGCTTGCAGGAGTTTGGCTCGGGCACGAGTCATGGGTCCACTTGGGGGACTTGTTGGTGTAGATGTAGGAGCGTCCGTAGGACAGGCTGCATCAGCTCCCCCCCTTGGGAAAGAGTCATCCTCGACTCTTCATGGATATCATCTTGAACATCTCCATGGTAGGGTGAGAGATCCTTGACATTGAATGTATTACTTGCAAGGTACTTAGAGGTCAGGATGTCGATGATGTAGGCGTTGTTGTTGATTCGTTTGAGGACCTTGAAGGGACTATCTCCTCTTGGCTTGAGCTTGGAGTCATGTTCCTTGGGGAAGTGGTCCTTGCTTAGGTGTATCCACACAAGGTCACCTTCTTCAAATATCATCTCCTTCTTGTCCTTGTTTAACCTTGAAGCTTGGCGAAGGACTTGTTGTTCGATAGTTTCTCTTGTTTCTTCATGAAGCTTCTTCATAGCTTGTGCGCGCTTCTCGACGTCCATGTTTGTGCGCTCATGGAGAGGTAGTGGTAGGATGTCGAGCGCGGTGAGGGGCTCGAAACCATAGACGATCATGAATGGACTCATCTTGGTTGTTGAGTTCTTGGCTCGATTGTAGGCGAACTCGGCGTGTGGAATGCATTCCTCCCAATCCTTTAGGTTTTTCTTGATCAACACACGAAGGAGAGTTCTGAGGCTTCGGTTGACAACTTCGGTTTGGCCATCCGTTTGAGGATGTGATGCGGATGAAAAGAGGAGCTTGATGCGGAGCTTGGCCATGAGGGTCTTCCACAAGTAGCTCATGAATTTGACGTCGCGGTCGGAGACGATTGTCCTTGGCACACCGTGAAGACGGACGATTTCCCTGAAAAACAGATTTGCAACATGTGAAGCATCATCGGTCTTATGCCACGGTATGAAGTGTGCCATCTTGGAAAAACGATCCACAACAACAAATATAGAATCATGACCATGTTTAGATCTAGGCAATCCTAACACGAAAAATCCATGCTAATGTCGGACCAAGGTGTATGAGGAATAGGCAATGGCATATAAAGACCATAGGGATTAGCTTGCAACTTAGCTTGAACACATGTCGTGCATCGTTGAACGTAGCGCTCCACGTCACGCTTCATCTTGGGCCAAAAGTAGTGATTGGAGAGCATGTCCAATGTCTTGTCACGACCAAAGTGACCCATAAGGCCTCCACCATGAGATTCTTGGAGAAGCAAAAGTTTGACGACTTCGGAATGCATAGCTTGTTTTGTTTAAAAATAAAGCCCTTATGCAAATAGAAATCATCAACTCCCTTGTCATTAGAGCACTTTGCGAAAATTGGTTCAAAGAACGGGTCGGAAGCATACAAATATTTTATTTCCTCAAGACCCAACACGTTGATTTCAAGTCTCGTAAGAAGGCTTGTATGTTTGCGAGACAATGCGTCCGCAACTACATTATCTTTGCCCTTCTTATACTTGACAATGTACGGAAAAGACTCCATGAACTCAACCCACTTAGCGTGTCTCTTGCTCAAGTTAGCTTGGCCTTTGAGATATTTCAACGACTCGTGGTCAGAATGTATGATAAATTCCTTGGGCCAAAGGTAGTGTTGCCAAACTTGAAGGACACGAACTAAGGCAAAAAGCTCTTTGTCATAAATCAGATAGTTAAGGTGAGCACCATCAAGTTTTTGGCTATGGTAGGCTATAGGACGTCCGTTTTGCATAAGGACTCCTCCAATGCCAATACCACTAGCATCACACTCTATCTCAAAAGTTTTTGTGAAATCCGGTAAAGCAAGAAGAGGTGCTTCGGTGAGCCTCTTTTTAAGTTCATTAAAAGCTCTTTGTTGTGCTTTGCCCCACACGAAGGTGACATTCTTTTTGGTCAATTCATTAAGGGGACAAGCAATGGTTGAAAATTCTTTCACAAAGCGACGATAGAAACCGGCCAACCCATGAAAACTTAGGAGTTCACTCACATTTGTTGGTATGGGCCAATCTCGTATGTCCTTTACCTTGGAAACATCAACTTCAATTCCCTTCGAAGAAACGACAAATCCAAGAAAAATCAACTTGTCTTTAGCAAAAGTGCACTTGGGAAGATTAGCATAAAGCTTTTCATGTCGAAGGATTTGCAAAACTTCCTTGACATGTGTTATATGGTCCTCAAGTGATTTGCTATAAACAAGAATATCATCGAAATAGACAACAACACTTTTTCCAATGAGAGAATGCAAGATGTGATTCATAAGGCGCATGAAGGTGGATGGGGCATTTGATAAACCAAAGGGCATAACCAACCATTCATAGAGACCAAGTTTGGTCTTGAAGGCGGTTTTCCACTCATCACCTTCAGCCATGCGTATTTGATGGTAACCACTACGAAGATCAATTTTCAAAAAAATAGTGGCTCCACACAACTCATCAAGCATGTCATCGAGACGTGGTATGGGATGTCGATAACGCACGGTGATAGCATTGATTGGACGACAGTCCATGCATAACCGTAATGTATCATCCGTCTTTGGAACAAGAATCACGGGTACGGCACTTGGACTAGTGCTAACTTGGATCAAACCTTTGGAGACGAGTTGGTTGATTTGACGTTCGATCTCCTTCGTCTCCTCCGAGTTCGTGCGGTAAGCGGCGGTTTGGAAGTGGTGCACCGGGGATGAGGTTGATGCGATGTTCAATGCCGCGAAGAGGAGGTAGTCCATGTGGAAGCTCTTCGGGAAACACATCCTTGAATTCCTACAAAACACTCATCAAAGATGGAGGAACATTGGTTAATTCGTTAGTTCCTTGTGCTATTCCCTTGCAAAGGAGGACATAGTGCAAGATGGATGGGTTGTTCCGAACATCTCTCATCTCACTTTTGGTGGCAAGGAGAACACTCTTCGTTTTTCCACTCGAATTTGGCTTGTGGCTCTCACTCACTATGAGGTGGTTCTCTCTCTCACCGCTCTTCTCACAAGTAGGTGTTGTGCTTTGCGCCCTCGCTAAAGCCTTTGCATTGTCCGCAATTATTTGGCTAGGAGTCATCGGTTGCAAAACACATGTTTTGTTGAGCCATTTGAAGGTGTATATATTGGTGCGACCATCATGTTGAGCAGCCTTGTCAAATTGCCATGGTCGACCAAGAAGCATGTGGCAAACTGTCATAGGAACCACATCACACTCCACCGTATCTTTGTAAGGACCAATGGCGAAGGAGACCGATACGGTATGCTTGATCTTCACGGACCCTTGGTCACTTAGCCATTGCACGTGGTAGGGGTGCTTATGTGGATGGAGGGTGAGGTTGAGCTTCTCACACAACTTGGTGCTAGCAAGGTTGTGACAACTCCCTCCGTCAATGATCACCTTGATAGATTTTCCATTGATGCCGGCTCGTGTTTGTAAGATATTGGAGCGTTGGTCTTCATGCTCTTGTGCTTGAGTGGTCAAGATTCTTGTGATGACAAGCGATGGACTTGCGTCATGTTCACACATGAGGAGTTCTTGATCATCTTCCACTCGTTGCCTTGCCATTGCTTCCTTGACACGGGCATCAAACTCATTTTCACTCAAGTACTCTTCATCACCATTGTCATGGATGAACAAGACTTTCTTGTTTCCACATTCGGCCGACTTGTGTCCTTTACCTCCACACTTGTAGCATTCACCGTTGAAAGGTGTATCACTTTTTGCTTGCTTGCCATTTGGTGGCAGTTTTCCTTGAGGAAGTGTGGGCTTGAAGGAAGGCTTGGAGGTACTTGAGGAGCTACCATTGAAAGTTGTTGGTGTAGGGGTTGAAGCTTGCTTGTAGGTGAAGTACGTCTTGGGCTTGTTGTACTTGATATCCTCTTGCACTTGACGTTCAACCTTTGTTGCAATGTGCACAAGCTCAACCATGGTGTTGTATGTTTGGAACTCGACGATGCGCTTGATTGGGTGATTCAAGCCAATAAGGAAACGTGCCATTGTTTGCTCCATGCGCTCATCAATGTTGGCGCAAATCAAGTTGAGTTCCATTTCCTTGAAGTATTCTTCCACGGTCTTTGTCCCTTGACGAAGCGCTTGAAGGTTGTTGAAGAGGTCACGTGTGTACTGTGCGGGGACGAACCGGGATCTCATGTTAGCCTTCATGTCATGCCAAGTTGTGATTGGCGGCTCTTGTCTTGCATCACGAGCAACTTGAACTTGTTCCCACCAAAGGTTGGTGTAATCATCAAACTCTAGCGAAGCCATGGCGACCATCTTCTCGTTGCTATAGTTGTGCATGCGGAAGATCTTGTCGACTTTGAGTGCCCACGAGAGGTATTCTTCAGGGTCATTGGATCCGGTGAACTTGGGCATTGTGAACTTGAGCTTGCCAAAAGTTTCTTCATCGTTGCGGTCATTGCGACGAGCTTGGTGACCTTGTCGATGATCTTGTAGTTGGGGAGGTGGAACTTGGTTCTCGCGTCCTTGTTGCGGAGCTTGCTCTTGGTATTGTTGTTGATGAGGAGCTTGCTCTTGCTCTTGGCGCGGTTGTTGACGTGGTTGAGGTACTTGGGCCTCATAGTGGCGAAGGTGTGTAGCCTCTTGACGCGGTTGATAACGAAGAGGAGGCTCGTTCCTTGGTTGGTGATGTTGGTTAGGCACATGGGCCTCACGACGAAGAACATGGTCATGAGCCTCTTGACGTGGTGGGCGTCGCTCAACTTGTATCACTTGACGCTCCAAGTTTTGTTGATGTGGAGGAGGCGCCTCGTGATGACCATGGTGTCGTTGTTTACGTTCATGACGTTGATGATGAGGAGGAGGATCTTGAAGAGCTTGACGTGATGACGAGCTTGATTCTCCAAGTTGGAGTCATCACTTGTTGTGTCAAGTATGTGTCGCGGTCGACGGTGGTAGACTTGCGGTTGTACTTGTGGTTGCACTTGCGGTTCCTCTTGTGGTTGCTCTTGTCGGATCACTAGTGCCCTTGCGTGATGATGGTGTGCTTCTTGCCTTGCTCGTGGCCTTGAAGAGAGGTCACCGTCATAGCTTGACATTGCGGCGTGCCATGGGGAAGGTACATAGTTCGAAGAGATTCCATCTTCAACCACGGGGGCATCATTGCGTCTTTGAGCACTTTGATGTAGATCTTGTGGAAGAGGTGCATGATGATGCGAAGAACTTGCCGAGCTTGATGCGCGTGAACGTGGTCTTGCCATGCCATCGATGAGGCGTCGAAGATTGTCATTTGTTTCGGCGATGGAGCGTTGAAGCGCTTCATTTTGGTGGCCGAAGTTGTGATGCATTGCATGCATTTGTCGTTCGAGGCCGTCGAAGCGGTTGTCGATGTTCTTGAACTCGGCTTGCGTCTCACCAAATTGTTCATCTTGTCGCGTCTCAAGTGCTTGGCAACGTTCACGGAACTCTTGTCGAACAATGAAGTGACTTGCGCGCGTCATGTACGGACCTTGATCTTCTTCTTGGGGAGGTGGTTGGCTCGTCTCACCGTGCCTATCCATCATGCAAAACACACAAGTATTGTATATGGAAGTGGAATATGGTGGTGTTAGCCTTGTACCTCACCTTGGGGATTGCACCAAACTAGAAACCACAAGTGAGAGCTATTAGCGTGCAAAGTGGAAATGCCAAGAAAACTCACACTAACTCTCAAAAGCTTGTTGGTGGTAGGTTAGGGTTGTGGAAAGCCAAAGAACCAACCAAAAGAAAAGGGATAGTCAAAAGTGGTAAAAATCCAACAAAACTCAAGTCAAAGGCAAAGGTCAACAACTCAAAAGGGTGACGGGAACCTACGACTATGTACACACACGTGGAGAAAGTTGGGATTGACACGACTATGAAAATGAGCAAACAAAATGTCCTAACAAAGACTAAGCTCGTTGTCGTGCCAATGCAAGGAGAGACCGTGGCTCGTTTGCAAAGAGGAAAAGTGAGCAATGGATTTGTGCACTTGCCTTGGGCGCTCTTATTTCTCTCTTGCTTACAAGCTTTGAGACTCTCTTTTGCAAGGGGAGAGTATTTTTCTTTTGCTTTTTCTTTGTATCTTTTTCCTTTTTTTTGCTCTCCCTTGATGCTACCTAGTCACACTTGATATTGCTCTTGCACTCTCACTATCCAAGGACAAATGCACAATGCTCAAGCAAACACAAGATGAGCCACTCTCATGGGATAGGTACACACAAAGGAAGATGGGGGTTAACAAGGTGACGCAAGTTATACCTACTTTGATGATGAACTTGGCGTCGGTGGTGCGGGATGATGTTCGTGGTCTGTGGTGTCGATGAGCGTGGAAGTTGATGATGCGGAAGCTTGCTGGTACTTGCTGACACGCACACGGGACACGAGCAAACAAAGGAGATTAGCCAATGCGAAAAATGAGGCAAAACTGTCAAAACTGGCGTTACAGTCGGACACTCCGGTCTGTCTGGGCTAGATACTCCGGTCTGGCCGGACACTCCGGTCTGGTTCGGCCGGACACTCTGGTCGGGCCAGACACTCCGGCTGGTATGAGCCGGACACTCCGACGCGGGTTTCCTGCTCGTGTTCTTGAGCGGAAATCCTCGCCTTCGGGCCTCAAATCCGCGAAAAACTGGCCAAATCGGGCTGGGAAAACGCAGGATAAAGCTGGACCAACTCCTTAGACAAGGTTTGGTCGGATCAAAACCACAAATAACACTCCAAATCAAGAGATCGATCCAAAGGAAAATGTGGGCTGTTTTTGGTGGGGATTTTCGAATTTTTGGTGGATAGAAGAAAAATTTGTGGGGGAAATCGTGAGCAACGAAGCTCTTGATACCAATATGTTGAGGGAAAACCTCTAGGGTGGCCCGATCTTTCACGATTCCCTTTCAAATCGAGGGTGGAGTGCGGGGGAAGGAGGAAAGGATGAACACGACGAACACACGCACGAAGAACGCGATGAACTCACACACGCAAACCCGCGATAAACACCAATAGCTCACACCGGCGGTGACCGGTCCGGCGCAATCCCTAGGATCGGCGCTGGGCGGAGGACTCTCTCTCGAACCGGCACGACGAGATGGGAGACTCGGTGAGATCTTGACGTCTAGGCAAAGGAACACCGATGCCTAGGCCTTGTACAACGCGGAGGCACAATGCAAACTCCAACGAGGTTTGGGGATATTGGTGCTCCTTAGTCAAGGAGCATGAGGCAAGAATTAGATAGATCCACAAAGGGGTTTCCACTAATTCCAATATCATGCCTAGGGTTTACAATGGAGGTGGGGGTCTATATATAGGCCAGCCACAAGTTCAGGGGTAATTCAGGCATTAAAGTAGAGTTCTAGGCGAAGTAGAGGGGTACATGGGCCATAGGGCCTAGCTAGGCTCGCAGGCCCATCACTTGGGCCGGACAGTCCGGGTCGGCACGGCCGGACAGTCCGGGCAGGGCGGACACTCCGGGTGGTGTCCGGGGAGTGTTCGATTCGACCTTCTGAATGTCCATGCCAGGTCCGGGCTCGGGCAGGCCGGACACTCCGGCTGAGTCGGGCCGGACACTCTGGGGTGGCCGGACACTCTGGCTGGATTCGGGCGGACACTCCGGCAGCTTCAGCTCAGGTGCAGCTTCAGGGCTCATGGGTCGACGCGGCGGGGGTTCGTACCTGATGATGCACAGAGTAGAGGTATGAAGTAGCACGCCATCCAAGGAGGTATCAAATTGGCACGAGGAGAGGAGTGAGTTCACCTTAGCTTGCAGGAGTTTGGCTCGGGCACGAGTCATGGGTCCACTTGGGGGACTTGTTGGTGTAGATGTAGGAGCGTCCGTAGGACGGGCTGCATCATTACGCAAGTCCTGACTTGTGCTTGGTAGCTTGGTGGCAGCGACCGCAACACAGCAACATTTGCAAAAGAGCCTGAAATCCAGACGTCTAGGAAGTATGCCGGCCTCATGTACACATCATGCATGTGCTGCAAGTGGCTGTCCAGTGGCGAGTTATCCTCCATCTTAATGGAGAGGAAGTCTCCCATCAACTCATGCTCCCAAATGCGTGTCTGATCCACGAAATGTGTCCTAAGCTGTAGCATCACCGAACGAGGGTTGACATCACCCACGAAAGGCCACAGCTCGTCCACCATTCCGAAACGCATCACAACTGAAATATAGGAGACCATCTCACGACGGAGATAGCGGTCTTTCCGCTCCTCTGGGGTCTCAAGGTCCGTGGACGGATCCAAATCCATCCCGTCGAGTATGTAGTCAACCATGTCGTTCTCGCTAAGGAGAACATGGAGACTGGCAACCCAAATGGAGAAGTTCGATCCATCTAATCTGAGCTTCTCTCCTTCTAACCATTTAATCGTCAACATGAAAGAGCCCATCTACATTTATAATTTGCAAAAGGAATTTAGACTAAGTTTATAATTAAATGAGTTAATAATAACTCTACTCAGAAACACCTATCCCCAAAGAGGGTTGCTAGTGATAACACGACCCCTATCAGCCACATCTCCCCCGATCATCACGGCCATCAATGTGGGTTCAAGGGTGGACGCTAAACGTCGGTCACATCATCCATGCGACTCGTGCTCGATCTTTCGACCATCCGCGTTTCGAGGCCATGTCTGTACATGCTAGGCTCGCCAACTCAACCTTAGTGTTTTCGCTGTGCAACATGGCTTGCATCCACTATATGCGAACGTAGATATGTCTGACACCCGATCATCACGGCCTGCCTCATACCAAAGAACTTTCTTGGTGGTGCACACTAAGGGGGAACACAACCGTTGGTTATTTTAACAGGGATCATTTTATTAGGCTACTGTCGAGTATCTAATAGTAGCACACAATAAGACATACAAACAATAACATTGAATGTAAATGCTATGTGATATGGTCCTTCACGTCGTGATCTCCATCCGTCGTCACCGGGTTCTGGCGCCAGGGTTCCGGCGCCGTCGACACCAGGGTACCAGTGTCACTCCGGCGTGGTAGTTCGTCACCTCCGTGACTATCTACTACTATGCAACAAAAGGTAATTACTTTACCTTTGCCACAACCATATCACAAAGCAACGCCCCCTGCAAAACAAAGTTAGACGCCTCTACTTTATCTTTGCATGTTTTACGTGGCTGAATGGGCTTTCGCAGAAGAACCGTTCTTACCTACGAACTTTCAGCACAACGTTGATCAAGTAGTTGTCTATACTACACCCCTTTCAGGGCCCTCCGTTGCAAATGGTATACCAACTAATGCGAGAGAGACAGACACCCCCCAAAGCCACTTTATACGGTACAAGTCGTATGTCAAGTGTGGACCAGTCTCGCGAATGAACGCGTAAAGTCGGTTGGGGGCCGCTTCATCAAGCATTACTACGGTATACACAAGTACACGTGGGAGGGTAAGAACTAAAAGATCAACGCCCACATGCTACATCTCGTGTGTTCTACCCGTACTAGCATTACTACGCATAGATCTAGCTCTGATACCACTGTAGGGGTTCCGCGCATGAAAACAATAAAATTTTACCCTACGCCTCCGAACCCCTGAAACTGCCAGGACCTATCTATTAGTATACAGTAACAGGAGGGGCTTTTTGTGAACTTACCCTTGAAGACCGAAAAGCGTTGTCAACACTCATGAGAGCGTGGTTGATGTAGACGAGCCGAAGCCGACCTCAAGGTCGTGATGAAGTCTTTGCGCTCCTTCTGGCTCCAACGACTTGAGTGCCTCAAGTGTGACACCTCATGGGAGTTACACACGTCCGGTGCCTGACGATGACTCCCGCTTCCCCGATCCAGCAGTAGTTGCGGAAGTAGAGCTCCTGGATCCGAATCCCGCAGCGCGACGACGCTCCGCGGTGAAGATGTCTCTCGCTCGCGCAGTCCAGACTTGGGACCACGGTCACGAGAGAGAGAGAGAGGAGGAGAGAGAAAATATCAATTAGAGGTCCTCCCAAAAGTGGGGAGACCTTTATTGATTATTGGGTGTATTTTCTAGGCCAAATACCCCACTTTATATAGGGGGAGGGGAGGTACTACCTCCCCTCAAGTCCTAGGGTGGGACTAAAGGAGAGGAGGGGGGAGGAGGTGGCCGCCGACCACCTAATGGGCCCCGCGGGGGGGGGGGGGGGGGAGGGGAGGGGGCTAAGCCCAGCCGGCCTCCCCCTTGCCCCTTCTCCCTCTCTCCTTTCCCCTAATGGGCCCTTTCCCTCCGGAAATTGGCCCATCAAGCCTGTTGACCTTTTAATTGATTTTCTCTTTATTAAATAATTATGAATAAATGATTAAATCAATATTTAACATTCATTCACATATTATCTAATCTCCGTGTCCATGGAACACCTTCCACCTCCACTCCGAACATCCTTCGGACTTACCGAAACCCTTCCGGTTTTCTCCCTTCTTTTCTTCGGCGATTCTACCGATTCCATAAACACTCTCTAAGCATCATCAAGCCCTTAAGTATGATACCCTACGGTTCGGGAACACTCCAGACATGGTCGGGACACTCCCGCACCAATGATCGACAGAGGGACCTGGATGGCCATGTGACCCCTGTGCGTTCCACGAAGATCTTTCGTCGTTTGAACCGGGACAGTCGTGTCTTATTCCTTTTGTCATTTGATACTTGCATTGCCCGAGATCTGATCATTGACATCACCATGTCGGGTTCAATCTCGTTACTGAACAATGTTACTTAACTCGTCTCGACAAGTGATATCCCTGTGATCTAATCACACGCTGCACAGCTATTGGATATAACTTCTCCGAGTGGGCCCTTGAGTATCTTCCCGTCACATGGACGGACAAATCCCGCTCTTGACATATATTGCCTCTACGGTTTCCTCCGAATACCTGAACACACCTTTATAACCACCGTTTTACCAGATGGCGTTTGATGCTATCTAACCACTCTCGGGAGACAGTGATTGATATAGCCTCACGGTCTAAGGAATAGTCTACGAGGATCCATTTCTAATCATCATAACTTGAACTTCGTGACATGATCGGTTCACGATGTTTAGGTTGGGTATTGGTTCATCATCTCATTCTCCAAATGAGATGACCTCATTTCCAACTGGCATAAATGCCACATGATCAGGAAACATGATTATCTGTTGACCAATGAACCAGTGACTAGAGTTTCACTAGGAACCCCTGGTTGTTTGTATATCACACGTGTATTGATGTTTCCACTCAATACAGTTATAGCATGATATAAAACTTAATCATAAACTATATGAAATATGATAATAGTCCTTACTACCATAGATGCAGAGGTGGGACAAGTGGGATAGGTGGGATTCCACTTTTAGACATCTAAACTAACTCTAAACTAAGTGGGATAAGCGGGATAAGTGAGATTTGTTAAATCCTACTTGTCCCACTTCTCCCACTTAGTTTAGAGTTAGTCTAGGGGTCTAAAATTAGGATCCCACTTGTCCCATTTGTCCCACTTCTGCATCCCTACTTACTACTATTTGTCTCTAGGGCATACAATGTGCCGATGAGAATCGCTGAGTGCACGCTATCATTGAACGAGAGATTATTGTGAGAAAGTTAATAAAGGAGGAAGGGGAAGTGGATTTCAATTGGTACCCACTTCCATGCCTTCGGTTACCAATTGAGAGAGAGATGGAAAGAAACCGGTCTAAGCGAAGGGGGTGAGGGTAATGAAGGAGAACATGTGTGACTTATACATCATACTCGCAAGGTATAGGAAAACTGCCTTTGCTGGAACCAATAGTGATATTTTTTGTGGGGATCAAAGGGACACCAGCGGAGAGTCTTGGTTGAGGCTAGCCGTGAGCTATGCTGAGGTCGGCGACGAGCAGAGGTAGATACTAGAGGCATTTGATGGGGGAATTGGACGAGAAGAGGTAGGGGAAGAGGGCTAATGGAGAAGGCATGCAGGAATCTGGGCAGGTAGCGCACGCCATGGATTTTCAGGAGAAGGTAGAAGGGAACTCGGGAAGGGTGTAACCTTGTCTGACCCTTCTTTTGAACTTTTCCCTTCTTTTGAACTTTCCCTTCTCTTTTTTCGCATAAGGGGTGATACCGGACAACGTTGTACGGTTTGGCTAGTATGGAATCGTTACGATCAGAGATCAGAATTGATGGTTGGGGATGAAAATCGAACGAACGTGGTTTATGCGATGATGTTTCCATCCTGCATGTTAAGATATACAACTTAAATGACCTTACAGTGGACTTTTGCTTTATAAAAGAGGATCATTAGATCTTAATGTATTATCCAATTAGTCTTGAGTAATTTTAATAAAAGTAAGCTCCAACATAATAAGTACCAATCCTCTCTAAGAAATATGCAGTATGTATGTGACGAATATAATATGTGACGAATATAAATGACCTTATAGTGGACTTTTGCTTTATAAAAGAGGATCATTAGATCTTAATGTATTATCCAATTAGTCTCGAGTAATTTTAATAAAAGTAAGCTCCAACATAATAAGTACCAATCCTCTCTAAGAAATATGCAGTATGTATGTGACGAACATAATAGGTGATCCTTAAAGCATATCAAATGGGATGCTACCAGCTTTCTTTCGACAATGTCACACATGATAACTATTGATTTGCGCGAGAGAGAAATAACAGGTGGGATGTCCGGTGAGAGAAAATCTCCATTGAGCCCAAAAATAACGGTATTTTGTAGCAAATTTTTTCTTAATATTTTTACATTATCAACCTTCGTCTTGTGAATATTATGTATCTTTTTTCCGAGTAAAAAAAAGAGAGAATAAGTCTAAAAGCAATTATATTTAATATATGATTTGCTAGTGCTTAAATGACCTTATAGTGGACTTTTGCTTTATAAAAGAGGATCATTAGATCTTAATGTATTATCCAATTAGTCTTGAGTAATTTTAATAAAAGTAAGCTCCAACATAATAAGTACCAATCCTCTCTAAGAAATATGCAGTATGTATGTGACGAATATAATATGTGACGAATATAAATGACCTTATAGTGGACTTTTGCTTTATAAAAGAGGATCATTAGATCTTAATGTATTATCCAATTAGTCTCGAGTAATTTTAATAAAAGTAAGCTCCAACATAATAAGTACCAATCCTCTCTAAGAAATATGCAGTATGTATGTGACGAATATAATAGGTGATCCTTAAAGCATATCAAATGGGATGCTACCAGCTTTCTTTCGACAATGTCACACATGATAACTATTGATTTGCGCGAGAGAGAAATAACAGGTGGGATGTCCGGTGAGAGAAAATCTCCATTGAGCCCAAAAATAACGGTATTTTGTAGCAAATTTTTTCTTAATATTTTTACATTATCAACCTTCGTATTGTGAATATTATGTATCTTTTTTCCGAGTAAAAAAAAGAGAGAATAAGTCTAAAAGCAATTATATTTAATATATGATTTGCTAGTGCTCAAGATAATACGTTTTCCTTGAATGTAACATGTGTCATCTGGTAGTCACACATTCTTTTCTTACCTCAATTTTAATAATGATAAAAAATGATTATTAAAGATATCACTAAGGGACACAACAATTGTATACCATGTTTTTCTTGCCATTTTTAGGTTCTGGGAGACTCAAATAAGTATTTCTTCTCAATGTAGTATGAGCCACATTTTTCTAATTAAACTGCAACCACCATACATTTATAGTGATAGTGAAATTCTTTTGTGAGAGATATGAAACATTAGTTTCATATATAACCTCAAAAGATAATCCATGCTACTATAACATATTTTTATTGATATGTCCATATAACATGGAGTGCTAAGAGCATCCCAACAGACGAGAGACAAGGCATCACTTTTACAGTTCCCCTTTGCCCTAAAATAGGGTAGCCATTCCAGATGATACATAATAGGGCACTAGCCAAATTTCAGATGACCTTAAATATGGCACCATACACATAGCAACATCTCACGCTTTGCATACAAATTTGATATTACAAAATAAGAATTGAAACCTTTGCAAAATATACATAGAACCATAGCATAAGAAATGAAATCTTCGCAAACTTGACAAGCATATTTTTAGATCTCCATTACATATAAAGTTCAAAGTTAGATAGTCCGATACACTGAAACATAGATAATTCAAACATTCAAAAATAGATAGTTTGATACTTCAAACACATAGTTTATCGACCAAAACCTAAATACTACTCCTCATCGCTGCTACTAGTGTAGAAGAGTTCCAATCCTCTCTCAGAGTTGGGGTCGATCGTCGAGGGACCAGCTAGCCCCCTCTTCATCTCGACCTTCTTCCTCTTGTGCTCGGGACGCGCGAAGAACTCCAACTCCGACCGGACATCTTTGGGATGTTCCTCGACATGCTTCTTCATGGCGGCCTCATCGGCCTCGGCGATGGCAATCTTCGCATCGCCCGCTCATGCTTCTTCAGGTGCCTTGCAATTGGCGGCTAGGGCGCGAGCATCTCTGCATACTCGTGGGACTCGATCTCCGGGAAGTTGAGGCCGACCCTCGGGCGACCGAACCTCCGCGCGGCGGCGACGAAGGCGCATGCAGCCTCGTGCGCCGACTTGAGCGTACATACTGAGCCACATCCGCTCGCTCTGGTGGTGATTTAGGCCACGAAATAACCGAAAGGGCGCTCGCGGATGCCGAGGAAACCGGTCGAGCCATGGGGTGGGCAGTGGCGACGACTAGGGTTGGGTGGTGAAGGCCGAAATCAGCAGGGAAACGAACCGACGAGGCTCGGCGGTGACAGAAATCAGACGGATCAATGACGAGGGCAGCGCGCAGGGGTTGTGGCGGTAGAAATAGGCAGCAGAGCAGCACGGTTGCGCGCGGCAGGAGGAGGCGCGGCGGTTGGGATGAGCACGGAGACAGCTGTCCTATCATGTGTCCAAAATATACGTCGCAGAGGGATTTTTTAGGCATGTCCTAAATTTTTTGGTATTGAAGACGCGTTAATGACGCTGGTGCCTTAAAAACGATTTTTTGGGACATACCTAATATACATCTCCCAGAAAAATAAGTGTAGCTAATCCGGTTCAGCAGACATGTTATCCGAGTCCCATGGGGGTCGCATTTTTTCCTTGAAGACGTAGGTAGGAACTGCGCAACCTTCTTCTGGAGACGTAATATAGGAGCACGCCCAGGAATAGTTCGTTCTGCTCTAGGATTTTTTCCGTGCCCCCACCCCCTTGCTCCCGAGCTCCGTCTCCTCCGCTCCCATCGTCGCCGACCACCTCACCGCCGCCGGGGGCCAAATCCCGACTCAGAGAAACTGCGCCACAGTCCATCCCCGCCTAACGCACCGGTCCGATCTAGTTTCTCCCAGGGAGCGCATGGGGCTACACCGTTGAGGCTTGCCAGTGCCCCACGGTGGCGCGCGCCGAGGCCGTGGAAAGCAGAAGCGGCCGCAGAATCCAGGAGCTGATCCACGAGCCACAAGGTATCCGCCTTCCGGAGTAGTAGCAGCGCGAGGAGGAGTGACGGATGGACGAGTTTGACAGCGGCAATAAGGGAGTTGCCGGCCCCGCTGTCCCTGCCCCCGCCGCTGGCGACGATGGCAACGCTGCGCCGCTCCCTGACACGGTAAGCGCGTAATTTTAGATGCTTGCGAAAATTTGGTGTCGTTTAGGTTTCTATTGCTCGATTAGACGCTGGAATTCTTGGATCGCAGACCGGATTTGGTAACCTCTTATCTCTCTGTGTGTGGTGAGGTAGTAGGCTTGGGAAATGATAAATAGTTCTGGTGCAATGAATTAGGCTGTCAGGGCAAAAAATAGAGTGATGGGCTGTATTACAAAGAGTACGACTGTTTATATAGAGATCTTATCCTAACATGGGGCTGCCTAATGCTAAAAACAAACTATTCTGAACTTAGTAATAAGTTAGAGTACATAGAAATATCTGAACAAGGCTAGAACTATGACCAATGAGATAAGAGGCATCTAAAACAGCTGAAATTGGAACAGCTGGACCTAATTCAGCTTGCACTTGCTAGGGTTAATGTGAACAAATAGATATACATATCATTTTGGCAGCTTCTCTGCTGGAAGTTTGAATATAAACGAAGCATACTTACTATGTAATTGTGGGATCACATCAATGGGAGTATTGTAGAGTTGTCATAGCTGTTGACTCCTTAGCTTTGGTGATTAAAATTGGGATGTGTATTTTTATGTTTTTCTATCTATGGTTTATGGGCCTTTTTGCGGTCGCCTAGTGGCTAGTGCTTCTAGTGTGTTGCGACCGTACAAAATTATGCTTTATTATTGCCAGTGAACTTTGCATAGTTACTTTTCTTGCATTGTGGTGATATATGGAATGCGGAGTTTTAACATTGGTTATGCAATTCAAGGACGTGGCTAAAAGTAGCTCTAGACAACAACTTGTAATGTTGTAATAATCATCATTATTATTTATACTTAAAAGATGTGCTGCATACACTAGGCAACATGTTGGCTGGACATGCTTTTGCATGTGCCGTTTCTGGTGTGCACAGTGCACATTCGGTGAATATTGTTCATGTGGATTCTGACATATGTTCCTCAGTTCCTCTGCCCTCTGCCCTGTGATGTTTGCTTTTTTCCGCTCGAGACTACTCATATATTGCTGTAAAGTTCAATTTGTCAACTTAACGTTTTCACTTGCCATGGAATGTGATGTTAGCATTCAAAAACCTACATCATCAATAATATATCTTGTAGTTCTTCATATACCATCAGGTATATATATTTTATAAAAGCATATAAAAGAGAGTATATTCCTTTGTTGGTTTTTGTATTATTTGGTCTGCAGATTGCAAGTTGTTCGGTTGTTCCATAACCAAAATTGTCACTACTATTAATTGCTTTGGATTTGGAACTGTGTTCTCTAGGCTCAGTTTGCTGTTGTTTGCCATGTCCAGGGACATCTGTCCATCTAACCCACTGGATTTGTCCATCTTTCAACCTTGTCCATTAGCTGTGTAGTTTTGCAGCCCTCGTGGTTTCTTGTACTCTATTTTAATGATTTTATTTCATGTTTTGTCCAATTTGCTGAGTCCTGTGTTATGGCTAAATTCTAGCTGCAACTCGAAGTGGGTATTGTGTTGTGCTTAGTGGACCGATTAGTAGTATGCAGGTAGAAGATATTCTCGTGATTGCAAGAATCTAAAAGAGGTTTTACTTCATCATTCTATGTCCAGCCGCACGGTAGCTGCTACTACTGGACATATGGAATACACGGTTTCAGTATTCCAGTGATGAAACATAGTACCTTTTATGCTTCTCCATTCCATTGTACATCATGTTATTATGAGGGGACAGGGCTAGTTCATACATATTTGGGGCCCCTATGGTGAAATGACAACTTGGGGCCCATGCCCACACACGAATACTCAAATTACATAATATTTCAATAGAGAAATAACCATTGTAGTCACAAAAATTGCAAAACTCGCATAAAAAAATAACCACTGAGTAAACTTTGAAAAGGACCTGGCAGAACACAAGCTACTCATTTCTAGCGTTTAAAACGAATAAACTTATGAACTTCACAGTCAAATATTTTTATCACCGTCGTCAATATCGGTAGACCTCATCTAAATTATCTTTCGGTTTTCAACATGACATAAAGCCAATTGCACAGAATCCCCTAAGTAGTACTAGTAGCTATAAAAAGGCCAATTGCTCCTTTTTATGTCCAGCCGCACGGTAGCTGCTACTACTGGACATATGGAGTACACGGTTTCAGTATTCCAGTGATGAAACATACCTTTTATGCTTCTCCATTCCATTGTACATCATGTTATTATGAGGGGACAGGGCCAGTCCATACATATTTGGGGCCCTATGGTGAAATAACAACTTGGGGCCCATGCCCACACATGAATACTCAAATTACATAATATTTCAATAGAGAAATAACCATTGTAGTCACAAAAAGTGCAAAACTCGCATAAAAAATAACCACTGAGGGCCCGTTCGGCAGCGCACCACTCCACATAAATCCGTCGCTCCGCTCAGCTCCGAGCCACTCGTGCTCTCCAGATCGTGAGGACGGAGCAATCAGCGTTCGGCTCGCTCGGCTCTGTGAGAGCATGGGCCGCCAGCTCAATCTTGGCAGATGGAGCCTAGTTTGGACAGTCAAAGATTGATCCACCTTAGTGGAAGCTTTAGGCTGATGGGCTATAAGCCCACTAGTGCGCCTCGCATCGTGCAAGCTCGTGGTCTAACTGGAATTGATCAACTGATCACCGTGGTGGTCCGAACGCAGCCACAGGGATCTCTTGGCGACAGAGCAAGATCATGGCCGCGATGGAAAGGTCCTACCAATAGCAACGAGATCATTCTTTATCTGTACGGGCGGCTAGGATTCAGGCAACGACGAGCAAGATTCGGAGGCGGGCGACCACGATTCCGCAGTGGCGCGTGTGAATCGGCCGGCGGCAGGTTGGAGCTCTTCATCGAATGTGCTCGGGGCTGTTGACAATGGAGAGGAGACGATAAAAATAAAATGCGTACTGGTTTGGTTGCCACTCAGCGGTGGCAGTTCCTCGTAATTTCAATCAAATCCGGCTTTTCCCAAAACGGGGAGTGAGGGATTTGTCGCTCCATGATTTTGCACTGCAGACAGCTCCGCTCTGCGGTTTCAGATCCGCGGAGTTTACGTGTACGGGGCTGCTCCGCACGCTTCGGCAGCAGATTTCAGAGCTGGACTGTTACCGAACGGACCCTGAGTAAACTTTGAAAAGGACATAGCAGAACACAAGCTACTCATTTCTTGCGGTTAAAACGAATAAACTTATGAACTTCACAATCAAATATTTTTATCACCGTCATCCATAACGGTAGACCTAATCTAAAAAAATTCAACATGACATAAAGCCAATTGCACAGAATCCCCTAAGTAGTACTAGTTATAAAAAATGCCAATTGCTCCTTTTTTGGAAATATTCAATTTTTTGAGATTCCATCAGCGTGTTTACTATTTTCTTTCTTTCTTCACAACCATTGTACTTTCTACAAGAAATGCCACCCCCAAAAGTGCATAATTGTACCAAGATGTACATGCTCAAGGCAAGGAACGAAAGCACCTGGATATGGACGGTTGGATCGGAAGCAACAAGAAGAATCCACAGAAACTCCAGCCAAGAAGTTACGAATAATGTCCTTAAAAATAGGACACATCACCTTGAAAAGATAAATGCAGATTTAAAGGTCAAAACATAGAAAATGATGGTAGCAAAAGGAGATCATAATTCCTATATTGTCATGGTTTGACTAACCTCCCCATCTTCTGTTGAGTGTTTTAGCCTTTTGACCTTCTTGCATATCTAACGAATAGCTCTGGGGCCAAGCAGGAAGAGGTGGATTAGGGATAGGCGTGAGACTATGAGAGGACAAACACATACTCTCAAAAAGTTTATTTGGGTGGGTAGGGGAGGGGGAGTTGAGAGATGAGATGATTGAAGAAACAGTTTTGAGTTGATGGAATAGTGTCGTTTTCCTCCATTAATGGTGGTTGTGACCTCGGGAAGATAGAGGAGCGGCAGTGATGCTGTTTGGGCAGGTGTCTAGGCAGAGATTACGATTGGTTCCTCCTATCGTGCGTGTACATTGTTGTGCAGTTGTGGGCCTCTTTTTTTCCGTAAGTGCAGTGATTTAAGCTTATAGAGGTATTCTAGCTCTAGTATATGAGCAGTAAGCTGGCTGGCGCCCCTGCTGCTGGGAGGCCCAGGGTGTTCGCCCCGTTTCTCCGGGCTATGGACCCGGCCCTCTGAGGGGAGCTGTGTTTTGACTGGGGAAATAGTGTGCACTGCTGCACATGTTGTGTTTCCTCTGTTTATTTTTTTTATTGATGATAATGAGTTTGTGCTTGGAACAGGTGCAAATTGGGAATTCACCAACCTATAAGCTTGGAAGGAAGCTTGGAAAGGGAGGATTTGGACAAGTATATGTTGGCCGACGTATTTCCTCTACTAGTCTTGGTGACAGGAATGCTGGTGCAAATGCTTTGGAGGTCAATATATATCTCTTAAAGGTTCAACTCATTGCTAGAACTGAGATCATCATGGTACTAATGCTTCTTTATCTGTCAGGTTGCACTGAAATTTGAACATAGAACCAGCAAAGGTTGCAATTATGGAGCTCCATCTGAATGGCAGGTTTACAAGTGAGTGGTTGGTTTTTTGTTCTTGCCCGTCTATTTATTTTATTGGCGAGTTATTCCTTGGATACTTTTACCTCTTCTGCTTATGTTAAACCTCACTCTGGCAGCACTCTTAGTGGAAATCATGGAGTTCCACGGGTACACTTCAAAGGAAAGCAGGGTGACTTTTACATCATGGTAATGGATCTATAATCGTTTTTGTTTTTGCATATATAGTGTAACATTACCAAATAACTTTTCAATTGTACAAGTGGATATGCGACCCTGTTTGGTATTGTGTCCTACAAAGTCTATTATTTCCAAACATGCCCTTAGTCATTGCATGGTAGCAATTTATTTTATTTCTTTCCTTGAATAACTATCAACAAACTTATTTTTAGTCAATCCTATTTGGTGTTTATGCAGGTTATGGATATGTTGGGACCAAGCCTATGGGATGTTTGGAATAATAATTCCCATTCGTGAGTGCCTGCTAACTGTCCATAATTAAATTGTGTAGTCCATATCCAACTTTTCAGTTATAACCAGCTGTGGTTTTTATTACAGGATGTCTGTTGAGATGGTTGCTTGTATTGCCATAGAAGCCATCTCCATACTTGAAAAGATGCACTCAAAAGGGTAATTTGGTGTTCTGTTATTCGAATCGGGTCCCAAGAATGTCTTGCATAGTGCTTGTGAACTGCTACTAACAAGATTTGTATATGATAGGTATGTCCATGGTGATGTGAAACCTGAGAACTTTCTTCTTGGTCCGTGTGGTACCCTGGAAGAGAAGAGACTTTTTCTTGTTGACCTTGGACTGGGTAATTCAAAATCAGTTCCCACTCTTATATTACATCTATTTGGTATAAGATATTTGTGTTGCTTGACCTATCATTTTTGGATCAATGCAGCTACGAAATGGAAAGGCGCTGGTAATGGGCAGCACGTTGAATACGACCAGAGACCTGATGTATTTAGGTTCGGATGGAATTATATTTTTGATGCACTTCATTTTGTGCATTGTATGCAGTTGACATGCTCTTGTCATTTTTGTTTTCTCTCACAAAAACAGGGGAACTGTTCGCTACGCTAGTGTGCATGCTCACTTGGGAAGAACTGGAAGTAGGAGAGATGATCTTGAATCCCTAGCATACACACTTATTTTTCTTCTCCGTGGCCGCCTGCCTTGGCAAGGATACCAGGTTAATTTTGTTTGGTGTTTAAGCTTCTTTTGTTCTTATTCCTGTATCTATTTTTTATGTTTTGTTTGTTAATCATTTCAGGGAGACAACAAAGGTTTTCTTGTCAGCAAGAAAAAGATGGCGACCTCTCCAGAGTCTCTCTGTGGCATTTGTCCACAATCTTTTCGACAATTTGTTGAGTATGTCGTGAACTTGAAGTTTGACGAAGAGCCCAATTACGCAAAGTGCATCTCTCTTTTTGATGGCATTGTTGGTCCAAATCCAGACATCAGACCAATAAACACTGATGGTGCTCAGAAGGTACATTTTCTCTTAACTCTATGCTTACTACAGTTTTCATGAACTTAAGGATTTGTGCCCATGTCAATCGGTAAGTAGTTATATATTCACCATTGGCTTGAATATTGCGTAACCTTGTGATTTTGTAAATTGGATTAACTCAGTTTTGCATCTTCCATTGAATTTTTTCCCAGCTCAAAATTTCCATACTGTAAAATGTCAAATTTTGGATATGGCATGTACATGGGACTAAAAGCACCTGTAGTCCCATTATAGACCGCAAGCAGGCATTTGTCTTTAAGCATAGAGGCAGTGGTATTCCTATGTTAATATGTCATGGGTTCTATTGGAATAATATTGAAATGTTAAAAGTCCAGCAACGAATCTACTATAGACCACAAGAAGGCATTTTGTCTTCTAGGCGTAGGGACAGTGGTATTCCATATGTTAATATGTCATGTGTATGCATTGGAAAAATATTGAACTGTTAAAAGTTCAGCAACAGACCCCATATCTTCACAGTTTCTCGGAGCTTTTTTCATTTATGTAATACTCCATCCGTCTCGAAATAGATGTCGGAGATTTGTCTAGATTCGCAGTATCTAGATGCGTTTTAGTGTATAGACATGCGAATCTAGACAAATTTCCGACATCTATTTCGAGATGGAGGGAGTAGTATAAGTTAGCTGCCTAATGTTTTATTGGATTGCTACCAGCTTATATATCAGGTTGGTCAGAAGCGAGGCCGCCTTATAGTTGAGGAAGATGATGAGCAACCTAAGAAGAAGATTAGAATGGGAATGCCAGCGACTCAGTGGATTAGTGTCTACAGTGCCCGGAGGCCCATGAAGCAGAGGTTTGCTTGGAGCAGTCATCTTCTTTATGGTAGTAAAGACTAAGAGAAACTTCCTCTGTCTTACTAAATTTATTTTTCAGGTACCACTACAATGTTGCAGATGATAGATTAGTACAGCATATTCTGAAGGGAAATGAAGATGGCTTGTATATAAGTTCAGTTTCCTCTTCCTCAAATCTGTGGGCTTTAATTATGGATGCTGGGACCGGTTTTAGTGCTCAAGTATATGAAATTTCTCTTCACTTTCTTCACAAGGTGAGCAATCAGTTCAGGCCATCCTACTTTTCAGAATGAATCCTCTCTGTTTATGGTTGGGCAGCAGTACTTCATCCTTTGGGCTTTGTCAATGCATCCCGCTTTCATTTGCGTTCTATTCTTTTCTGCCATTACAGCTGTTAACTTGCTTGTGATATGTAGGAATGGATATTGGAGCAGTGGGAGAGAAATTACTATATCACTGCGTTGGCTGGTACGACTAGTGGAAGTTCCTTAGTAATCATGTCCAGAGGTAATCTTAATATTTTAACTTGATGGCTGGACTGCCACTTGCATAATTTGTCCCTAGACCGTATTGTTTCACCTGAGGTTAACTGCTGAGATTCATCTCAGAAATCTACTCCAAGATACATGTTTTGTTAAATTTCTCCACCTATGTGCTTTTCTCCAAATTCATGGCAAATAGGCTGAATTAACGCCACACTGATAATGTGGAAATGTATTTAAATTTCCCTACAAATTCAAGCTTTTGGCCATATGTAAAGAGATTGCTGGGAACCAGTTGTACGCCTTACCTTTTTAGCATTATTTCTTTCTGCCCAAAACAATGCTTAATTGAAGTAAGTCGTGCCAATAGTGTTGGGCAAAGAAAGGGCCACACCTGTCTTTAGCTTTCGACTCACTATATCTAGTGAGATCTACTAGAAACCTGTACTATTAGATGTTTTGCTTTACACTGTTGAGTAGTGGAAACACTTGAATCTTAGAATAGTGGCTGTTGGTATCTTTGTGAACTGACTTTATGTATATCTCCAGGAACATCGTATGCACAGCAATCCTACAAAGTAAGTGATTCATTTCCCTTCAAGTGGATAAACAAAAAGTGGAAGGAGGGCTTCTATGTCACATCCATGGCTACAGCTGGAAGTCGATGGGCAGTTGTCATGTCCCGAAATGCTGGCTTCACAGATCAGGTATGTCGTATTCTTCATTTTGATTGCCCACTGCCCACAAGGCTCTCATAGTGCACTGAACTTTAGCAGCCGTCTCACTTCTATTGTCGAAGTGGACTTGGATTTTTTTTTTCTTGAGGGGACATATGATAAAAGAATCAGAATGTCATAAATGTGTACCTAAAATGCTGAATTAGACATGGCAAAAATGGAACTGATGAAACCATTTTATTTGGCAGGTAGTGGAGCTAGATTTCTTATATCCGAGTGAGGGCATCCATCAACGTTGGGATAATGGTTATCGCATCACTGCAACAGCTGCCACATTGGACCAGGCAGCATTTATCTTGAGCATACCTAGACGAAAGCCTAACGATGAAACACAGGAGACCCTAAGAACATCTGCATTCCCCAGCCAGCATGTGAAGGTGACTTGACATTTCCTGCTTGTGTAAAATCTGAACCCGAGATAAGGCTTGTATTCACCAGCCGATCAATCTGCTTGCAGGAAAAATGGTCAAAAAATCTATACTTAGCATCCATCTGCTATGGAAGGGCAGCATCATGAAGCCCATTTACTTCAGTTAGTTCCGGGTGAGACCTACTAATATGGACTGCCGGTTTCTGCGCTAAGATGGGAGTTGAAGTGCTAACGGTACTAATATGCTAACCCATAACTAACAAAAGGTAACCTGTGACAGACAACTTGGTTGTGTTTTGACTTGTGATTTGGTTGTGTATAAATTATCCATAGGGTAATTTTGTAAACAAAGATAGAAGTGTAATTTCTTAACTGTCGTGCATATAAATTTTTAGCTTGTACCTATGTCGGCTCCGAGGCATTCTGCTGATTTAGTAATGTTACTCTGGCTGGTAGAACGAAATTTGTACTAGTACGATGCATTAATCTATTAGTTTTACATGGTTTATCTTGGGTACCCTTTAGCCTCTCTAGTATAACACAAAAAAACCAACTTTTCTAATGACATCATCATTTTGAAAAGTTAGTTCATTTTTTTTAACTAAAGATGGTAAAGGTTCCATAATAGTACCACCCAGCCGTGTGAGTTCCTGTTACTATCTGAAATGGCGATCTGATGACCTTGTGCTTATAACCATTTGAGTTGACCACAAGATGATTTAAGGCATATCTAGTACTCCCTCCATTCCAAATTAATTTACAATTTCCTATCCTTGCGCGATTTGGGAGGTTTAAATGAACAGGTCTGTACAAGTTCCGTGCGTGCGAATGTTATGGGGTGAGTGGTGTACGTCGGTTAAGTGTGTCACCTTGTACATGGAAAAAACCGGTGTTGTATGTAAATATCGCTACCATTAGACAAATACTAGCGCAATGCCCGCAGCAACGATGCTGTGAAAGAGCAAGTTTGTTTGTTCCCCAATCGTATCCCTATTTGTTACTTAGTAACTAACTTTCCAATTTCAAAGTAGAATCCTATTTCTTCTTTTTTCATGTCTAAAAAACTAAAAATAATTTTAAAAGAGAACATAAATAACACAGATAATAAATTTGTCTCTTAAATTTGCAAATAAAAAACAGATTGAAAAGAGAAATAATAAAAACTACTGGAAATCCATCCACTTTTTGAACTAAATGCAGTAACCATCCAATTTATTTAGAAATGCCATAACCATTCATTAACCTACGGGTGGCATGGTGCGTCTTGGGCATTCATACATTCGTTTTTCAAGATGAGCATTTGTATGTCATTTTTCAGTTCAATCTCCGTGTTGCCTCCCTGCACCGCCGCCCTCCCCCCACCCTCCCGGAGTAGCCACATCATTTATCTTTCTCTATATCGGTCCATGCAAGTTAAACTCATGCAGCCATCAATTATCTTTCTATATGTCTGTCCATAAGTCCAAGTTCAAGTTCGTCCAGCCAACGTCTTATCCTTCTTGACCATTATTTCTTTTTGTACCCAATGCTGGTGCTATTGCATGTTGATTTCAAAGGCAGTTGTGGACATTTATTAGAAAATTTCAGGACGTATATAAATAGGTCGTACCCAATATGACATAGCGATGTGGGACTAATCATAAACGCTAGGAGGTGGCTTTTATATCAGATGAAGAAGAAACGATGGTCAATTTTTCTGGCCGCTTAACTACACCAATTGGATGGCCCAAGGCCCAGCACACCCAGCCCACCACCCAAGTCCTAGCTTTCATTGCACACACAAGTGAACCATCCTCCCCTCAAGAAAAAACGCACGCCAACCATTCCCACCTTGGCGAATCGTCTGTCAGAGACACGAACGCGTCGACGAGCCGTGGCAGACACTGTCCGCACAGGAAACTGGTACTACCTCCCTTTCGGTTTACAAGTCGCGCGAGTATATCTAGGTTATCAATTTGACCACTAAATATTAATTTTACAACACAAAAATTCTATCATTAGAAAATATAACATCTAAAATTTGTAATGATATAATTTTTGTGTTATAAAGTTAATATTTTAGTGGTCAAATTGATGACCTACATACACGTGCTTGACTTGTAAACCGAAACGGAGGGAGTACCTCACAGCGAACATCGAATCGTATATCCGTTGCAGGTGAGCGTCGGTGATTGGCGACTTCGACTCGACGTGCATCCTCGGGGAATCGAGGTACGGGGCCGATTGGTTCGACGTGAATTCTTACTTACTGGTGGCATTCGTGGTAATATATGTTACTCCTTTATACTTCATTATAATTTTATTTTTACTTAGTCTACTCCCTGCAGTATGTTTTTTATTTGACAGCCTGATAGCAGATTAAGTGCATATGGATTGAGCAATCATGATGCAGATACATGTCCTACTACACCTCTTTTGTTCTTTTAAATTACTCAAGTAGTGTGATTAGGTAGTTAGTCCACTCCTAATAAAATCCCTACACGCATATGAATTGCAAGAAAAAGGTAAGAGATTGCTTGTGATGGTGCAGTAAAGAAAATGCGAGGTGGAGAAGTATAGATGGGTGCTGTGACCGACCAATTTTGTATTGGACATAGGGCTTTGAACCAAATGTACCAAGGCAGCTCTGGAGCAGACATAGGGCTTTGAGCCAAACGTACACGCTTTTTTTTTTGACTTAAACACGGAACGCTTTGGACGAAGGGGTACGTAGGCAGCGAACAATTTTTTCCTCGGAGGAGAAGAAAAGAACAAAAACGGTTTAGTCGCATTGGTACGTAATAGTATATTTTTTGGTAGGAGGATAAAATCGTCCAAAAAAATATTGGATCCGGAGAAACAATCCGTTTTTTTTATTAGGTATATATAGATAAGGTTCTGTTATCCAATGAAATATTGTTAGAGTAGCTCTAAGGGAGCCTGTAAATGTACAAATTGTAAAACATGTTTACAGTCTGAATTGTAACGGAAAAGACTGGATATTGTAACGGAACTGTACTGAATCGATCCAACACCAAAAAGCTAGCTAGCTAATGGATAGAATCAATCCGCACAGCGATCCAGGATAGAATCGATTGGCTAGCTAGTTAAGGATGGAATCAATCCAGTGAGTGAGTTCCGCGCGTGCGTGCCTGCGCCGCCCTGCTAGGCCCTGCGCCCGCTTGCCGCCCTGGGTGCGCGCTGGGCTTGCCGCGACTTGTCCCGGTTTGGCCGTTGCGTGGCCGCACCGCCGAAGCCTAGCACAAACAACCAATTTTGCCTAAGTCTTGCGAATTTTACGGCTGGAGGCACGGTGTACGGACATCGGCCGGCGGACGTGAGCGGCGGAGAAAGTAAGGTTTGGACCTGTATCCGCCCCTCAAGACGGTACTTGTACAGGCCGTGGGATCGGGTTCTCAGGGCATCGTAAAAAGATATACATCTCGGACACTTTTATAGGCTCCGCTAGCTCGATTGTTTGCTCGCGGACCTGTAAACTGGCCGGAATTTTACAGTTCTGGTCGTTTTACAGGCTCCGTTACAGTTGCTTTTAATAGAATGATGGTTGCTAATTTCTTAAGTTTGCGATACAAGTGTCCGAAAGCTTCTAAAGTTAGGGCATCTCCGGCGGCACTACGGAGCCGTTTGGAACCTATCTGAGCTTATTTATAGGTTGTGCACTCTCTAGTGGCACGACCCAAACGGATTGACCCATCGGTCCACCAAATTGGCGATACGGTTGTGTTAGGACGGATGCAACGCAAACTGCATATGACCTCTCTCGCTTGCGCCAGGCCCGCTTGGCAGGCACCCAACAACTTCCTACCATC
This sequence comes from Avena eriantha, assembly GCA_910589775.1. NCBI lineage: Eukaryota > Viridiplantae > Streptophyta > Magnoliopsida > Poales > Poaceae > Avena > Avena eriantha. The sequence continues at coordinate 203,462,270 of OU342742.1, forward strand.
GACCATCAATGAAGATAGGCTAACACCTACGTCAGCCTTGCCGCTAGATGCCTGCGCTGCATCCAATGCCTTGCTCATTGGCCTTTTTAAGCAGGCCACTTGTGGCCATCTTCTTCCACTCCTTATTTTCTTCCACTGCCGCTCATACTTCCCACACCACAACCAAGTTCGGTAGCTTTGGCTGGCGACATTGGATCGAGAGGTGGGTGACTTGGACGCTCCATAGGGTTGGGGCATGCTCGAAGCCGGCGAGGAGGCAAGGGCACGATCGACACATTTCGCCACCACTCCCCATCACCACCATCCTCGCTCGAGGACTTCGCCGTCAACCTCTCCAGATTTGAGTTTGGCGTCACCATCATCGTGGGTGAGTCATGGGAGAGGATACAACTCACTACCAAGTTCGCGTCCGTGCTCGATGGGAAGACCCCAACGAAATCAAGTTGCGTGAGGCCAGTGGTGTCACCGATGCCTGGTCTGTGGATGTGTGTTTTGACCGCCTAGGCCAGATGTACCTCCACCATGGATGGCCGGAGTTCGCCCGTGCGCACGCCCTGAATGTTGGGCACTTCTCTTCAAATTCGATGGCTATGGCATGCTCACCGTGAAGGTCTTCGACCACACCATGTTCCGCCGCTACTACCACAACGACGACGAGGATTGTCGTCGCCTTGTTCGACGACATAGCCATAGCGGGGTGGAAAAACTAGTGTGGGAGCATATGGCACGATGACGGTGTCCGAAACAGGATTGGGCACACGCAAACACAACGGTGTACCTAGGTCCAGAGCCCTCGTGGTGATGTAAAACCTCTACTCTTGCATATCTGATCTATATGCACTATATATCTTGGAGTTACAATGGCTCTCCTTGAGCTGTGTAGTAATGGTGCTAAGCTAGAGGGAGAGGAGAGAGCCCAAGTGAGCCTGAATCTGCCCGTGAGAGGCTCCCTGGTGCACCTTATATAGGGATGCCCAGGGGACATGGTGGGGCCCAGCCAGCCTAACTACACTGTTGCAGATGTTATGGGGTAATATGGTGAACAGTATCACCGTATTGATGAATAGTGTCTCTCCAATAGTATGGCTACGATGTCTTAGCATCGTGGCTATAGTGTATCTCATCATGTCCGACGTGATACGGTGTTGACTTTCGACAGGCTAGTGGGGGCCAGTTAGATTGAACTATCTGGCAGGATCCAGCCGGATTTGCCAGGCAGACAGTCTCCAGCCAGATTTGCCAGGCAGGCTCCAGCTGGATTGAACCATTCAGCAGGCTCTAGACGGATTTGCTAGGCAGGCAGGCTCCAGACGGATTTGGTAGGCATGCTCCAGTCGGATCTGTCAGACTGCCAGGCTTCTGCCATCTTTGAGATACCTAGGGACCATCCCCCGACAAGGATATCAACGAGGACTAGGCAACTCTAGTGTTTTAAGTAACTTGTTATGTACTAAGTATGTAATCCTCTATCTAGCAATCATTTGCAATGAAATTTTCATTCATATTTAGGCAATTTTACAAGAGTTTGAATGGAATTGAACAAACTAAGCTAGCGCGGCGGCGACACTGGCTACAAGATTTAGTGGCCACTGGTGCAGGAGGTTGCCCTGGCATTAGGGCACGACGGGCGAACGAGGCCACACTCCTCTTCGAGAGAGCGGTAGATCACTCTCTATGTTTCGAGCTCCTCCCGAGCTTGGTCAAGATGGGCACGCGGGGCCACGTTGTTAGGGTTGGTGCACACCGCATTGAGACACTCCGAGTGAGCCTCAGCGAGTTCTTGTAACTAGAGGTGCTACGACAACAGGACATTGTCGAGGGCGTCCCACCCGAAATGTTGGTTGGTGGTCTGGTTCACTTGCCCTTGATACGGGCGTGCGAGCCTCCTGGGAGGAACCCTCCTCCAGTCCCCGAGAGCCCCCGTGCTGCGGGGCCCATGTAACTACCTCGGTGAATTACGCTCTTAGTTGCATGCCTGGACGAGCGAAAGTGGTTAAAATAGTACGGTGGGGCCCGGGGCCACTCACGATAGACCTTTCGGCCGTCCTAACCACTTTCAGAACATCGGGACAAGAACGAGCGGCGTAATCGGCAGGCAAAGGGATCAACTACATACACAAGTGAGTATGTATGCAAGCCACATACAACAGTCCTCAGAGCCATTCCATCTAAAAGAAATAGAAATATTGCAATGCCATACGGCAAGATTCAAATATCCTAGATAGAGATAATATTTTCGGATAGCTCCTCATACATCAAACATCAGAGTATCAGGCGGAAGCGGAAAACAAGATCCGAGTACGGATAAGAAGCAAATCGGCATAAGATGCCACATAAATAAACACATCCCGCCCACAGATCTCACGGATCCCCGTTCCCAGAATCTCTACACCGAGTGATCGTTGCCAACATCATTTGTCTCCTCCACCCAGTATCCATCTTGCGGGTACACCTGTTCATCTGAATCAAACAATTTATCATGTGAGACCCTAGGGGTACTTAGCAAGTCTTTATGCCACTAAAGGGTACACAACCTGGGGTGACGCAATTGCAGCAAAAGATAATATCTAACAATTCTATAGATACCCGCTAACCATCCGCCTAACCAATGATAGACGGATGTACGTGAATTAAGAACAACAGTTATAACAGTATAATTAACAGATCCATCCTCCTCCTCGCTTACCAACGAGGAAGCGGACGAACAACCCCATCCGTTGGCAATTTTATTAACCAGTCCATGAGTATTGCACTATTTACTAGTCAGGTACTTAGTCAATTTAAAAGCGATACTTTAGTCAGACTTGTCTATGATCGAGAAACTGTGCTCCAAGTCGTCCATAACCGCGGACACGGCTTTCAGAAAGATTTACCCTGCAGGGGTGCACAAATAGCAACACACACTCGATCAGCCTCGGAAAAACCAACTCAAAACCCAACGAGGCATTCACGACAAAGCGATCACAGGATTCAGAAATATTTCAGGGGGCCACCCCATTAAGCTACCCGCAACGAAGCTAGCTGACTCCGAGACGGACTCAAGGTTTGTGTCAATGGCTGTAAACGACTGGGAACCCGAAAGTGTGACGTGACTGGGCTTGTCGATACCGCGAAAACACTCCGCATCCAAAACAGTAAAGATGCTCCACACACAATACTAAATAAAACAGTAAGCATGGCATAAGTACAGAATAGTAACAAAGCCCCAAACTACTTTGTGGCCCCAAGAAATAAGAATGAATCAAGCTCTGGCTCAGGGGGGGTCCATAAGGCCTCCCGGATGTGGATAGTGCGAATAGTCAAGGAACAGGAATCAAGTACTCGGGGTCCTACGGGACACAAGTGAGCATGAAAAACCAAATAGCAAATATTGCTCGCCGGTGCCTCTTTCATTAGTTATCCCATTACTACTCAGGTTATGTTGTTTAGGTACCTCGTTATCCATCAGATACTCATATATCCTACACATGCTTTTCTACGACTCACATGGCTCAAACAACTCCTGTAGTAATGGCTCATGGGATGGAGGAACAAGCTTCGGTGGGGTTTAAAAGTAAAGGCTATGCAGTACTTGGGATTTAATTTAATGCAATCGCGACTCAATGATGCAAGAATAAGATAGAGGCAATAGGTACTATATGTATGCAAGCATGTGGTAGTGCTTGCCTGGTAGCTCAGTTGAAGCGGGAGATGGATCTGGGTAGTACTCCTGCGATTCCTGGTAATTCTCCTGCTGGGCGTCTATTCGAAGAAGAACCAAACAAACAAGGGCCAACATAAATAAAGTGCACAAGCATATGAATTAAAATGCGACAAGCAAGCAAGCATGCCATAATGAATGGTGCACAATTTACATGGCATTAAAGTAGCATGGCATGGTGAGGTGTGGGGTACAAGAATAAAGCATTTTATTATTTATTTAGTCCAATTTTATTGCCATAAACAGTTCTGATTTGTAATAATGACATGATACATGCTTCAATTCAGAACAAGGAATGCATAGATGGAACGGCCTCGTCGCGCTGATCGATTTAGACATATTATTTGCCAAATTTAGAGTTATAGATTTAAAGTTATTAATTTATTAATAAAAGGGCATTTTATTGTAATTTTAATTATCTCGAAATTTTAAAGTGGTCAAACATTATTTTGAATAGCATATTTGAATTCCTCACATTTTTCTGATTCAAAAACATATATTATATGTATTATTTGGATTTATAATTTAAAAGTTATTTAAAAACAGATTTGAATTTGAATTTAAACAATTTCTGGAAAAGTTTAATAAAACAGATAAACGAAAACCTTTTTGCACTCAACCACACCTAGCCACAGTCACAGACAGGTGGGCCAGCTGCTGACTAGGCAACGCAGCGCGCAGGGAACTTTTATACCGCGGCCTGCCTAGTCACTGTGAGTGACAGGTGGGGCCAGTGGCTGTGGGTCCACGTGTCAGCGGCTAGGCCCACAGCGGCTGACAGGTAGGGACGTGCAGGAGCGCGGGTTGGTTGTACATAACTGCAGGGGTATTTTTGTAAAATTTACACAGCGGCTGGCAGGTGGGCTCGCGCTTACCGCGGGTTGAGGCGGCAAAAGAAGCTGGGGTAAATGCAAAAAGGGGGGGGCCGCGTACTGTGGATCTTCTCCACGGTCTGACGGCCAGATCCGCGCGCGGCCGTGGCGGGGCGGGGATCGAACCGGGGACCTGGGGCTCGCGCTGGGGGCGGTAGCCACTGCGGTAGGCGGGGATCGTTGTTAGAAGGGGGAGGACGGCTAGTTAACGCGGTACGCGTCACGGAGGCGTGCAGACGCCTGCGGCCACGGCGCACCGAGAGCGTTCGGTGAAACGCCCGGCGTGTCTAGGGTTTTACGGCGAGGCAGAGGTTGTCTAGGCGGGAGAGGGACTCACCGCGGGGTGGTTGACGGCGGCGGATCGGGGCGGGACACATCAGAACATTGACGGAGCTGGCGAACAGCAGCGCTAGGGTTTCGGTGGACGTCGTCGTGCTGCGGCAGATGTGGGGCTCCTCCTCCTCGCTGGCGCGTACGGGGCGACGCAGAAGAACCCCCTCGGCCTCCTTGATCACCTCCACGTCGTGCACGCCGGCTGGAACGAGGAGTCGGCGGTGGTGCTGGCGGTGATCGGCAGCCGGAGTTGGAGAAGGAGGGGTACGGGGTAGCTGGGGAGGAGAGGGGAGGAAGGCACGCGCGCTGGTAGATCTGGAATGATGCCAGGACGGAGGGAAGGATAGGGGCGGGGTAGGAGGGTGAGGCCGTGGGGTAGACGGTGGAAAAGGTGGCTCGACCCCTTTTTCCTCCTCTCCTTCACGTGCCCGAGCTGGGGCTCGGCTTGGGGCAGGGCAGGGGGCATGGCAGGTGGGCCAGGAAGAGCTCTAGGCGGGAAGGCTCGGCTGGGCCAGCATGGCAGGGAGGGAGAAAAAGTGGAGAGAGGGGGCTCGGTTAGAGCTAGGTTAGGAGGGGGTAGTGGCTCGGGTTAGAGCTGGTGCTAGGGTAGCTGGGGTGGGGCCAGCATGGTAGAGAGAGAGAGAGAAAGAAAGAGAGAGGTGAGTGTAGCTAGGGTTAGCTAGAGAGGGAGGCTCGGGTTAGCTAGGTGGAGGGCTCGGTTAGGGTTTTGTTAGGGTGGCTCGAGTTGGTTAGGGTAGAGAGTGGGGGTAGATCAAGGGGTGGCGGTGATGGCTTAGAGAGGAAGATGAGGGTGAGTTTATGTTTAGGGTTTTATCTTAGGGTTGGTGTTATCTAGAGAGAGAGAGAAGGTGGTGAGGTATTAAAGAGAGGGTTAGGGTAGATGATTTTAGGGTATATGGTCTACCAATATCCAACAAGGTGACAAGAGAAGGGTGAGGTGAGAGATAGAGATGGGTATAAAATATAACCACAATGATCATGCCTGGATGAGGTGATGGTTTAAGAGGGGGTAGGGCTTGATACACATGACAAGGACAAAGATCAAGAGGAGGAGGTAGGAGAGAGAGAAAAAGATGTTTTAACAAAAGGGGAGATCCACTCAAAACCAAAGAGAAAACAAAGGGGACACGATGGTGGTGAGGATTTGCATGGCCCATGCATGGGCATTAAATGCCATGTTTTATTCTTGTGACAACAAAATAAATATCCATGGCCTTTATACATATGCATTCCAAATATGGTGTAAGGCCAAGCTATAGGAAAAGATAATTGGATTCATCCCAACCCACATGAGCTAGATGAAAAGCCAAAAGAAAATAAAACTCATGGTTAAATAAGGATGGTGGAATAATAAGGTGGTGACAAAGAAAAAGGGGTGGAGTGGAATAAAAGATATGCCCCCAACTCAACTTGGGCATCAAGCATTTATCAAAATTCAAATACATTATATCAAGAGCCAAATACAATTAATAATGCATATAAGAGAAGAACCAAATGAAAGAGTTTTATATGATGCTCAAATGCAAGGTGGCATGATGACATGAGCATGATATAATTATGATGCAACAATTATATGTAAGAAGTAGCCATTATATTACTAAACCATGTAGCATTACAATTGTTAGACAAATGGGATGCCACAACTCTCCCCCACTAAACAGGAATCTCGCCCCGAGATTCTAGGAAGAAGAAGAAGACTCAAAGAGGGTAGGATACTTGGCACGGAGCTCATCTTCACGTTCCCAAGTGGCTTCATCAATGGAATGGTGCAACCACTGCATCTTGCAGAACTTAATGGACTTGTTGCGAGTCCTTCTTTCTACGACTTCTAGAATTTTTATGGGGTGTTCTTGATAAGATAGATCTTCTTGGAGGTTGATGAGTTCATGGTCCACGGTCCTACCAGGATCCTTGAAGCACTTCTTGAGTTGAGAGATATGGAAAACATCATGGACCTTGAGTTTTTCAGGAAGCTCAAGAGCATAAGCAACTTCTCCTCTTCTTCCATGAATTTTGAAAGGACCGATGTATCTAGGAGCTAGCTTTCCTTTGATACCAAAGCGGTCCGTGCCTCTCATGGGAGTGACACGAAGGTAAACGAGATCACCAGGGACATACTCCATGTCCGTGTGCTTTCTGTCATAATTGCTCTTCTGGCGACTTTGAGCAATCTTTAGGTTTTCGAGAATGATGTGAACTTTCTCCTCCGCTTGAGTTACAATGACGGGGCCAAACAATATTCTTTCACCTGCGCCCGACCAACCAATCGGAGTTCTGCATTTGCGACCATAGAGAGCCTCAAATGGTGCCATCTTTAGACTTTTCTGGAAGCTATTGTTGTAAGAGAATTCAGCATAAGGCATTCTTCCCACTTCATGCCGAAAGAGATAACGCAAGCACGGAGCATATCTTCCAGAATCTGATTGATCCTTTCAACTTGTCCTTGCGACTGAGGGTGGTAAGCTGTGCTGAAGTTCAATTTTGTTCCCAAAGCATTTTGGAAACTTCCCCAGAACTTGGAAGTGAAGATGCTTCCACGGTCTAAACTGATCTCAAGAGGAACCCCATACAAAGAGACAATTCTGTTGATATAGAGCTCAGCCAACTGAATTGCAGAAATTGTTTCCTTGAGGGGAAAGAAGTGAGCTACTTTAGAAAGCCTGTCGATAACAACAAAGATTGCATTGTTGCCCTTCTGCGACCTTGGAAAACCAGTGATGAAGTCCATCTCTACTTTCTCCCATTTCCATTCTGGAGGCTTCAATGGCTGTAGAAGACCGAAAGGTTTCTGATGGACAGCTTTAACTCTGCGACAGACATCACACTCCGAGACATACTTGGCACAATATCGTTTCAACCCAGGCCACCAATATTGTGTTTTCAAGTCCATGTACATCTTAGTGCTGCCAGGGTGGATAGAAAGAACAGAATCATGCGCCTCCTTGAGAACTTGCTCTCTTAAACCCGGGTAGTTCGGAATAAACATCCGGTGTTCAAAGAAAAGAGTGCCTTGGTCGTCGACGTGGAAAGACTCATACTTCGGAAGCTGAATGTTGGAGATGATCTTTTTAGTGTAAGGATCACCAAGTTGAATGGAGCGGACTTTTTCTTCCAAGAGAGGTGTTGCCAGAAGGTTCAGAAGATACCCTTGATCCACAATTTCAAGGTTTAGCTTGCGGAATTCCTCGCACAAGAGTCTGTTGTTCTTCCACCATGAGATTGTTGACATAAGCTTTTCGGCTGAAGGCATCGGCCATGACATTAGCTTTGCCCGGAGTGTAGTTGATGGTCAAATCGAAATCATTTATTGTTTCAATCCAGCTCCTCTGACGAAGGTTGAGATCAGGCTGTGTGAATATATACTTCAGACTCTTGTGATCAGAAAAGATCTCACAACGGTTGTCAAGCAAGTAATGCCTCCATACTTTCAAAGCAAAGACAACTGCTGCGAGTTCGAGGTCATGTGTAGGATAGTTGATCTCATGCGTCTTCAACTGTCGAGAGGCATAAGCAACAACTTGCTTTTCTTGCATAAGGACCGCACCCAATCCTTGCAATGAGGCGTCACAGAATATCTAGAAAGGCTTTGATGTATCTGGAGGAACCAAGACTGGTGTGGAAGTGAGCTTATCTTTGAGTGTTTCAAAGCTTGCTTGACATGCAGGAGTCCAAAGATATTTCTTGCCTTTCTTGAGGAGATCGGTAAGAGGCTTCACAATCTTCGAGAAGTTTTGAACGAAGTGACGGCAGTAACTAGCCAACCCAAGGAAACTCCGGACTTCTTTGACATTTATGGGTGGAAGCCAGTCCATAATTGTCTTAATAGTTTCTGGGTTAACGGCAATGCCCTTGGCAGAGATGACGTGACCAAGGTAGGTGACTTGAGGCAGCCAAAACTCACACTTGGAGAACTTTGCATACAGGCGTTTCTCACGAAGCTTGTTTAGGACACACCGAAGGTGTTCTTCATGTTCTTCTTTTGACTTAGAATAGACTAGGATGTCATCCAGATAGACCACAACGAACTTATCAAGATACTCCATGAAAACCGAGTTCATAAGCCTCGAGAAGGTGGCAGGTGCGTTGGTGAGACCGAAAGACATGACCGTGTACTCATACAGGCCATAGCGGGTGGTGAAAGCTGTTTTAGGAACATCTTCCTTGCGAATCTTGATTTGATGATATCCACTTCTCAAATCCAGCTTAGAGAATACCATAGCTCTAGCTAGCTGATCGAAGAGATCGTTAATCCGCGGAAGGGGATATTTATTCTTGATGGTTTTAGCATTGAGTGCCCGATAGTCAACACAAAGTCTATCAGTCTTGTCTCGCTTCTTTACAAAGATGGTTGGGCTACCCCAAGAAGAAGTACTGTGCTAAATGAAACCCAACTTCTCTTGTTCATCCAGCTGACGTTTGAGTTCAGCCAACTCAGCAGGACCCATTTTATAAGGCCGCTTGGAGATAGGAGTGGTACCAGGTTCAAGTTCAATCACAAACTCAACCTCACGATCCGGAGGCATACCTGGCAACTCTTCGGGAAAAACATCTGGGAACTCACAGACTACAGGAACACTCTGAATACCTTCCATAGCATCATCATTCAGAGCCGCCAAAGAGTAAAGCTGAATTGCAGGAGTCAGACTTGGAGAATAGACTATATGGCCTTCAGGAATTTTCAGAGAAACCGAACGTTCAGCACAATCAATCACAGCTGCATTTGCTGTTAACCAATCCATGCCCAAGATAACATCAATATCAGAATTGCCCAGAATAATTAAGGAAGCCGGAAACGAAGAACCACCAATCTCAATTTGATTGTTATGGCTGATTTTAGACGATGCCATCGTTGCTCCAGGAGAAAGGACCATTAAACGCTTGGGGAGAGGATCCATTGCTAACTCATTCTCATTTGCAAACTTGTGAGAAACAAAAGAATGCGATGCGCCAGAATCAAACAAAACTCGTGCGGTGACTGAGTTAACAGGAAGCATACCCATCACAACTCCAGGTGCATGCTCAGCTTGAGCGACGTTGACACAGTTGGCACGAGCAACCGTAGACCCAGACTTGGTGTTGATGTTGAGAGCCCGAGGTGGAGGTGCACGAACCATAGGAGAACTTGCCGCAGGTCTTGGAGGTGGTGGTGGAAGAGCTTTGTTGTTCATTGGACAATTCCAGTGCTGATGCCCAGTGTTTCCACAAGTATAGCAAGCACCAGGTGGACGTGGAGCAACGTAGCCAGGGACTCCGCCAGGCGCTCCAGGGTAGTTGTGGTTGTAGCCCCTGGGAGCCGCAGTGAAGGAGTTTGGTGGCCTTGCCGCATAGCTTGACAGTCTTGGTGGAGCAGGTAGCGACGGTGGGGTGCTAGGAACCCAGACACGACGCTTAGAAGGAGTTGTCATAGCAGAAGAGCTTGCTGTATCACGACTGTGTTTCTTTGACTCCTCGAACACTTGCCTACTTGCTTCTTCCTGCAGAGTTGTGTGTTGGAGTTCCAGAAAAGACGCCGACCTTGCATGAGTGATTGCATATTTGATGGAAGCATTGAGTCCTTGCCTAAACCTCTTTTGCTTCTTCTTGTCATCAGAGATCTCATCGCCACCATACCGAGAAAGGTTTATGAAGTTTCTGATGTAGGTATTGACATTGTCAGTGCCCTGCTTGAGGTTGAGAAACACTTCCTTCATCCTTTCCATGACAATTTCTGACAGATATTGCTCTTTGAACGCCGCAGTGAATTGCTCCCAAGTAGGCTGAAAACCAGAGAGGTCTGCCTTGAGGTAATTTTCCCACCACAGAGCTGCATCTCCCTTTAGAAGGTGAGTGGCACATTTGACCCATTCTTGCTCGGGAACATCCGCAGTCATCAGCAACCTTGACACTTCACGCAGCCAATCATCCGCATCAAGTGGCTGATCAGACACCTCAAATTGGCGTGGGTTGAACTTGAGAAAACTCTTGATGTCTCCTAGCTTGGGAGGTGGAGGTAGCGGAACAAACTCATTCCTCCTCACGCTTTCTTCGAAGCGCTGATGGTTCTGCTGCATAGTGCCCAAAGCATTTGCAATACTTGCCAAAGCAGCCCCCAGTTCAGGTGGTATGTCCTCCTCACAACGGCGTGGTGGTGCCATCCTGTGATTGATATAAAACACAAGTCAGTACTATGATGGAGAATAATAATAATCCAAAATAGTACCAAAATGGAATTAACCAAGATTAAAGGATGCAATTCACTGAGATGATATTAAAATATCGACAAAGTTCAAGGCAACTAGAAGATATTAAGCATAACGCACACGACTGAACAAGGAGTGTGGTACACAAGCTAACAAAGAAAAAATTTCCGCAAATTTCGGCATTAAAATACCACTATATGCGCAAAACCACTTAACGAATTAAGATTAGTAACTCTACTAATTCAATATACAAGAGCAATGATAAAAGTAGTGGTATGGTCGTGACTCCATCCCGCACTCAAATCATTACTCCGCACATGAATAAGTAAAACACATATCCCAATACCTTCTTCTTAAGATGAACCTAAAGATGAGTAACTACGAAAAAGAACACCCCAACAAGATAACGTCGGATAACAAAGAGTAAGACAGATCGCACCGGTATACAACGAATCAGATAGATCGCGTCGGTTTACAAAGGCCTGTCGGTATGGAATGTACCAACAGTTGATAACCAAAAGGCAGATAGAGATGACGTTTGGATGCAACAGATAGACAAGGAATTCACCCACCCACACACACACACACACACAACCTATGGTACTACGGAACCCAGAACACGTGAATCCTAGTTTGAATTTTCATAAGAGAATTGAACACGTTACACTTCCTTACCAGAAAAGGGTGGGTGGGTGGGTAAGAAGAAAAATAGAAGCATTCCTACTCTCACGTTTTGTTTTTCCCTAGTATACATAACTACCAAAAATATTTGCTAGACTGACAACGACCATTTTGGCTGAGACCCTGAAGGGCGGGATGGCTCTGATACCAATTGTAACTACCTCGGTGAATTACGCTCTTAGTTGCATGCCTGGACGAGCGAAAGTGGTTAAAATAGTACGGTGGGGCCCGGGGCCACTCACGGTAGACCTTTCGGCCGTCCTAACCACTTTCAGAACATCGGGACAAGAACGAGCGGCGTAATCGGCAGGCGAAGGGATCAACTACATACACAAGTGAGTATGTATGCAAGCCACATACAACAGTCCTCAGAGCCATTCCATCTAAAAGAAATAGAAATATTGCAACGCCATACGGCAAGATTCAAATATCCTAGATAGAGATAATATTTTCGGATAGCTCCTCATACATCAAACATCAGAGTATCAGGCAGAAGCGGAAAACAAGATCCGAGTACGGATAAGAAGCAAATCGGCATAAGATGCCACATAAATAAACACATCCCGCCCACAGATCTCACGGATCCCCGTTCCCGGAATCTCTACACCGAGTGATCGTTGCCAACATCATCTGTCTCCTCCACCCAGTATCCATCTTGCGGGTACACATGTTCATCTGAATCAAACAATTTATCGTGTGAGACCCTAGGGGTACTTAGCAAGTCTTTATGCCACTAAAGGGGACACAACCTAGGGTGACGCAATTGCAGCAAAAGATAATATCTAACAATTCTATAGATACCCGCTAACCATCCGCCGAACCAATGATAGACGGATGTACGTGAATTAAGAACAACAGTTATAACAGTATAATTAACAGATCCATCCTCCTCCTCGCTTACCAACGAGGAAGCGGACGAACAACCCCCATCCGTTGGCAGTTTTATTAACCAGTCCATGAGTATTGCACTATTTACTAGTCAGGTACTTAGTCAATTTAAAAGAGGTACTTTAGTCAGACTTGTCTATGATCAAGAAACTGTGCTCCAAGTCGTCCATAACCGCGGACACGGCTTTCAGAAAGATTTACCCTGCAGGGGTGCACAAATAGCAACACACACTCGATCAGCCTCGGAAAAAGCAACTCAAAACCCAACGAGGCATTTACGACAAAGCGATCACAGGATTCAGAAATATTTCAGGGGGCCACCCCATTAAGCTACCCGCAACGAAGCTAGCTGACTCCGAGACGGACTCAAGGTTTGCGTCAATGGTTGTAAACGACTAGGAACCCGAAAGTGTGACTAGGCTTGTCGATACCGCGAAAATACTCCGCATCCAAAACAGTACAGATGCTCCACGTACAATATTAAATAAAACAATAAGCATGGCATACGTACAGAATAGTAACAAAGCCCCAAACTACTTTGTGGCCCCAAGAAATAAGAATGAATCAAGCTCTGGCTCAGGGGGGTCCATAAGGCCTCCCGGATGTGGATAGTGCGAATAGTCAAGGAACAGGAATCAAGTACTCGGGTTCCTACGGGACACAAGTGAGCATGAAAAACCAAATAGCAGATATTGCTCACCGGTACCTCTTTCATTAGTTATCCCATTACTACTCAGGTTATGTTGTTTAGGTACCTCGTTATCCATCAGACACTCACATACCCTACACATGCTTTTCTACGACTCGCATGGCTCAAACAACTCCTGTAGTAATGGCTCATGGGATGGAGGAACAAGCTTCGGTGGGGTTTAAAAGTAAAGGCTATGCAGTACTTGGGATTCAATTTAATGCAATCGCGACTCAATGATGCAAGAATAAGATAGAGGCAATAGGTACTATATGTATGCAAGCATGTGGTAGTGCTTGCCTGGCAGCTCAGTTGAAGCGGGAGATGGATCTAGGTAGTACTCCTGCGATTCCTGGTAATTCTCCTGCTGGGCGTCTATTCGAAGAAGAACCAAACAAACAAGGGTCAACATAAATAAAGTGCACAAGCATATGAATTAAAATGCGACAAGCAAGCAAGCATGCCATAATGAATGGTGCACAATTTACATGGCATTAAAGTAGCATGGCATGGTGAGGTGTGGGGTACAAGAATAAAGCATTTTATTATTTATTTAGTCCAATTTTATTGCCATAAACAGTTCTGATTTGTAATAATGACATGATGCATGCTTCAATTCAGAACAAGGAATGCATAGATGGAACGGCCTCGTCGCGCTGATCGATTTAGACATATTATTTGCCAAATTTGGAGCTATAGATTTAAAGTTATTAATTTATTAATAAAAGGGCATTTTATTGTAATTTTAATTATCTCGAAATTTTAAAGTGGTCAAACATTATTTTGAATAGCATATTTGAATTTCTCACATTTTTCTGATTCAAAAACATATATTATATGTATTATTTGGATTTATAATTTAAAAGTTATTTAAAAACAGATTTGAATTTGAATTTAAACAATTTCTGGAAAAGTTTAATAAAACAGATAAACGAAAACCTTTTTGCACTCAGCCACACCTAGCCACAGTCACAGACAGGTGGGCCAGCTGCTGATTGGGCAACGCAGCGCGCGGGGTACTTTTATACCGCGGCCTGCCTAGTCACTGTGAGTGACAGGTGGGGCCGGCGGCCGTGGGTCCACGTGTCAGCGGCTGGGCCCACAGCGGCTGACAGGTAGGTACGTGCAGGAGCGCGGGTTGGTTGTACATAACTGCGGGGGCGTTTTTGTAAAATTTACACAACGGCTGGCAGGTGGGCTCGCGCGAACCGCGGGTTGAGGCGGCAAAAGAAGCAGGGGGTAAATGCAAAAAGGGGGGCCGCATACTGTGGATCTTCTCCACGGTCTGACGGCCAGATCCGCGCGCGGCCGTGGCGGGGCGGGGATCGAACCGGGGACCTGGGGCTCGCGCTGGGGGGCGGTAGCCACTACGGTAGGCGGGGATCGTTGTTAGAAGGGGGAGGACGGCTAGTTAACGCGGTACGCGTCGCGGAGGCGTGCAGACGCCCGCGGCCACGGCGCACCGAGAGCGTTCGGTGAAACGCCCGGTGAGTCTAGGGTTTTACGGCGAGGCAGAGGTTGTCTAGGCGGGAGAGGGACTCACCGCGGGGTGGTTGACGGCGACGGATCGGGGCGGGACACAGCAGAACATTGACGGAGCTGGCGAACAGCGGTGCTAGGGTTTCGGTGGACGTCGTCGTGCTGCGGCAGATGTGGGGCTCCTCCTCCTCGTTGGCACGTACGGGGCGACGCAGAAGAACCCCCTCGGCCTCCTTGATCACCTCCACGTCGTGCACGCCGGCTGGAACGAGGAGTCGACAGTGGTGCTAGCGGTGATCGGCGGGCGGAGTTGGAGAAGGAGGGGTACGGGGTAGCTGGGGAGGAGAGGGGAGGAAGGCACGCGCGCTGGTAGATCTGGAACGATGCCAGGACGGAGGGAAGGATAGGGGCGGGGTAGGAGGGTGAGGCCGTGGGGTAGACGGTGGAAAAGGTGGCTCGGCCCCTTTTTCCTCCTCTCCTTCACGTGCCCGAGCTGGAGCTCGTCTTGGGGCAGGGCAGGGGCATGGCAGTTGGGCCAGGAAGAGCTCTAGGCGAGCAGGCTCGGCTGGGCCAGCATGGCAGGGAGGGAGAAAAAGTGGAGAGAGGGGGTCGGTTAGAGCTAGGTTAGGAGGGGGTAGTGGCTCGGGTTAGAGCTGGTGCTAGGGTAGCTGGGGTGGGGCCAGCATGGTAGAGAGAGAGAGAGAAAGAAAGAGAGAGGTGAGTGTAGCTAGGGTTAGCTAGAGAGGGAGGCTCGGGTTAGCTAGGTGGAGGGCTCGGTTAGGGTTTTGTTAGGGTGGCTCGAGTTGGTTAGGGTAGAGAGTGGGGGTAGATCAAGGGGTGGCGGTGATGGCTTAGAGAGGAAGATGAGGGTGAGTTTATGTTTAGGGTTTTATCTTAGGGTTGGTGTTAGCTAGAGAGAGAGAGAAGGTGGTGAGGTATGAAAGAGAGGGTTAGGGTAGATGATTTTAGGGTATATGGTCTACCAAGATCCAACAAGGTGAAAAGAGAAGGGTGAGGTGAGAGATAGAGATGGGTATAAAATATAACCACAATGATCATGCCTGGATGAGGTGATGGTTTAAGAGGGGGTAGGGCTTGATGCACATGACAAGGACAAAGATCAAGAGGAGGAGGTAGGAGAGAGAGTGAGAGAAAAAGATGTTTTAACAAAAGGGGAGATCCACTCAAAACCAAAGAGAAAATAAAGGGGACAAGATGGTGGTGAGGATTTGCATGGCCCATGCATGGGCATTAAATGCCATGTTTTATTCTTGTGACAACAAAATAAATATCCATGGCCTTTATACATATGCATTCCAAATATGGTGTAAGGCCAAGCTATAGGAAAAGATAATTGGATTCATCCCAACCCACATGAGCTAGATGAAAAGCCAAAAGAAAATAAAACTCATGGTTAAATAAGGATGGTGGAATAATAAGGTGGTGACAAAGAAAAAGGGGTGGAGTGGAATAAAAGATATGCCCCCAACTCAACTTGGGCATCAAGCATTTATCAAAATTCAAATACATTATATCAAGAGCCAAATACAATTAATAATGCATATGAGAGAAGAACCAAATGAAAGAGTTTTATATGATGCTCAAATGCAAGGTGGCATGATGCCATGAGCATGATATAATTATGATGCAACAATTATATGTAAGAAGTAGCCATTATATTACTAAACCATGTAGCATTACAATTGTTAGACAAATGGGATGCTACAGCCCATCTGCCCGCTGATTGAATGGAGGCGAGGATCACCTACTGGTCGACTAACGCCCTTGTCAGCTCAATGAAGTCGAATACGTCATCCTCCTCCTCCTCCTTGGTGGTGGCGCGATGGGCGGCGTCGACGATGTGAGAGGTATCTCTGGCTCTCCTATGCCTGGACTCTCCTATTATAGCCGACGGTCAAATACGGTGGGACCCACTAGACGCACCAGCCAAACACTCCGGACCGCAACCCATTTCCTAGACACGGACCGACCTAGATGGAACCGAGCCGTTTGGTATCCTAAACGGATCGTGTCGCTGGAGAAGCCTTAGGCCAGCTCCAACACCCCCCGCATTTCGAACAGGCCTTTTAACCGATTCGGTCCGTTTGCGGGGTGGGGTGGACAGGCCCCATGACGGCATCCCACCTGGAATGGCCGGTGCACCCAACGGTGGTACCTCCCCATTTATCCGACCTTTTTTTACTGGGGTATGAAATGGATAGTTTCATACATATAGAAATATGTAAAAACCAAAATAGGTCTCCAATTTAAATTTAAATCGACAGGTCGCAACAAATAGAAGTGCGTGATCCAAATCAAGTTTACACAATAAAATTACATGAATTAAACTTGAAATAAAAGGTAATAAAAGCTAGTCATTCGGCTGCACGACCGATTGGTTTCCCACAAATTCCCATATATGGTCAACCAAATCATTCTGGAGTTAGTTATGGGTAGCTCGATCACGAATCTCATGATGTAGCTGCAGGAATTCCGCAAAAGTAGGTGACGGACCTGGTGCTGGTTCAACTAATTCTCCCTGAAATTCCCAACCCTGGTCATAGATGCTTCCATCATGCTTATCTTCGACGATCATGTTGTGCATGATCACACATGCCGTCATCACTTCCCACATTGTGTCTTTGTTTCAAGTTCTAGCAGGGTGCCGCACTATATCCCACCGGGATTGGAGTACACTAAAGGCTCGCTCCACATCCTTTCTAGCGGCCTCCTACTCCTTGGCAAACCTCTTGTGCTTCTCTTCGGTGGGGTTGCGTATGGTTTTCACCAAGGTAGACCAAGTAGGATAGATACCATCTGCCAGGTAATATGCCTTGTGATTAAACCCCCTTGGAAACATCCGTAAGTACAAGAAAGTAATTAAGGTAGAAACCTAACTACAGCTTTAAACTCTAAGACCCTTACGTCCCTTGTGCAATGGTTTCCTAACGGGGGTTCAGGTTTCTGTCACTCCGGCAACCCCTACGATTAGTAGCCAAATACACAATGCATTCCCCTAGGCCCAGATAGGTGAAGTGTCATGTAGTCGACGTTCACATGAACCACTAGAAGAAGTACACCACAACTTAAATATCAAACTATTGAATCTTTCTCAACACAACTCCACTACTAACAACATGAATTCTCCCATGTCCTCAAGAACAAAACGAATAACTCACAAGACATCATATGGATCATGATCAGAGATGGAATAATGATGTATAACAATCTAAACATAAACAATAATTCAATGGTTCCACTCAATAGCATCAACTACAAAGAGCAATCAACACGTGGAAAGTTTCCCCTAAGAACTATGCAAGATTCAACCCAATTGTTACAGCGATATGGAGATGGTGATGAAGGTGGTGATGATGATGATGATCCCGATGAAGTCCAGCTTGATGGTGGTGTTGATGGCGACGATCTCCCCTCTCTGGGAAGGAATTCCCCCGGCACAAATCTGTCTGTCCGAGAGATCTTTCTCTCTCGGTGTTTTTCGCCCCGCAGAGGCGGTGTAATCTTTCTATGGTCGCTCTCCAGGTATTAGGGTTCCATGGAGATAATATATGCCAGAGGGGAGAGCTAGAGGTGGGCCTGTTGGAGATATGCCCAAGAGGCAATAATAAAAGTGATTATTATTATATCTTTGTGTTTATGATGAATGTTTATATCCCATGCTATAATTGTATTATTAGGAAACACTAATACATGTGTGTTTTGTAAACATATAAGAGTCCCTAGTAAGCCTCTTGTTGAACTAGCTTGTTGATTAATTGATGATCATGGTTTCCTGATCATGGACATTAGGATGTGATTAATAACAAGGTTATGTCATTAGGAGAATGATATGATGGACACACACCCATAGTAAGCGTAGCATAAGATCAAGTCATTAAGTTCGGATTGCTGTAAGCTTTCAAATACATAGTAACCTATTCCTTCGACCATGAGGTTATGTTAATCACCATCACCGGATGGATACTTTGATGACATCAAATGCCGCTTCGTAACTGGGTGGTTATAAAAGTGTCATTGGGTATTCCGAAAGTATGTGTTGAAGCGCATGAACCAAGATTGGGATTTGTCCATCCATATGACGGATAGATATGCTCTGGGCCCTCTCGGTGGAATGTCATCTAGTTAGCTTGCAAGCATGTGACTGGGTCACAAGGGATGACATATCACAGAACGAGTAAAGAGTACTTATCAGTAACAAGGTAGAACTAGGTATGGAGATACCGACGATCAAACCTCGTATAAGTATAGTATCGCGAGACAAAGGGAATTAGTTTCGTATGTAAGTGGTTCAATCGATCGCGAAGTTATCGTTGAGTATGTGGGAGCCATTATGGATCTCCAGGTCCCGCTGATGGTTATTGATAGGAGATGTGTCTCTATCATGTCTACATATTCACGAACCGTAGGGTGACACACTTAAGGTTCGAAGTTGTTTTAAGTAGATATGGAATATGCGTTGGAGACCGAATGTTGTTCGGAGTCTCGGATTGGATTCGGGACATCACGAGGAGATCCGGAATGGTCCGGAGAATAAGATTCATATATAGGAGATCATTTTATGAGTTAGAAAATGTTCCGGAGTGTTTGTATGAGGATTCTAGAAGGTTTCGGAATGTTCCGGAAGGTTCTAGAAGATATCTTGGAGTTTGCTTTAAAATCAAGATAGGGATCAAGGAGTCCTGGTGGGTCAAGATACGGATTCGTGGGGGAGGAGGACTCCTCCCCCACCTCCAATCCGCCGGCCATAGAGAGGGAGGGGAGTCCTACAAGGACACCCCCTCCCTAGGCGCCTCCCCTCTTTAAATAGAGGGGCAAGGGCGCCCCCTCCTCCCCTGCTCCCATAACACCCAATCTCTGCCGCCTCTCTCTTCCACCATCTTCTGCACAGGCATAGGCGAAGCCCTGCAGAATTCTCTACTCCATCACCACCACCACGCCGTCGTGCTGCTGGGATTCCGTGGAGAAGATCTACTACCTCCGCTGCTCGCTGGAACGGGGAGAGGAAGGTCTGCTTCGACTCCGCACGTGTGACCGACAACGGAAGCGCTGCCGAAACGTGGCGCCGGAAGGATCGTCTACTTGACCAACGGCGGAAGCGCTGCTAGAACGCGACGCCGGAAGGATCATCTACTTGACCGACGGCGGAAGCGCTGCTGGAACGCGACGCCAGAAGGATCGTCCACACGATCTTGAGATCGGCAAGTGATCGACTACATCAACCGCGAGATCTAATCTCGTTAACGCTTTCGGATCTACAAGGGTTAGTTCCTATCTATCTCGTTGCTCATGTCTAATAGATTAGATCTTGGCTTTTATCTGGATTAGATCTAAGTTTTGTTCGTTCTTGCGGTAGAAATTTTTTGTTTTCCATGCTACGAACCCATCAGTGGTATCAGAGCCGTATCTATGCGTAGATCTGTTGCACGAGTAGAACACAATGGTTTTGTGGGCGTTGATGCTTTTGTTGTCGGTGTCTTAGCGTGTACTTTGCATCTTGCGGCATGGTGGGATGAAGCGGCTCGGGCTAACATTACATGTCATCGCACATGAGACTTGCTCCACGGTTGACGTGCAACTTGGTTTGCACAAGTGGCTTTGCAGGTGTCTGTCTCTCCCACCATAGTTAAGATTCGATTTACAATGAGCATCTTGACAACACTTGTATCAACGCTGTGGTTCTTGTTCGTAGGTAAGATCGGTCTTATGCGAAAGCCCCAAACCACGTAAAACATGCAAAGAAAATTAGAGGCGTCTAACTTGTTTTTGCAGGGGTTTTGTGATGTGATATGGCCATCATGTGATTGTGATTGTATTTGATGTATGCAATGATCCTTATTGTAATATGGCAACCGGCAGGAGCCTAATGGTTGTCTTTAATTCTGTTAAGACCTGCGTGTCTATTCATTTTGTAATGGCTTTATTCCAAGTAGTTGTAATAGTTGCTGGTGATGATGGACAACCATGAAGCGGCGCCACTGACCTTGACGCAATGCTGGTGATGATGGAGATCATGTTCGTGCTTTGGAGATGGAGATCAAAGGCGCAAGAAGAAAAGGCCATATAATATCACACTAATTATGAATTGCCTGTGATGTTAATTCTTTATGCATCTTGTATTGCTTAGATCGCGGCGGGTAGCATTATAAGATGATCCCTCTCACTAAATATCAAGTAATAAAGTGTTCACCCTTAGTTGGCACCGTTGCTAAGACTCGTCGTTTCGAAGCATCTCGTGATGATCAGATGTGATAGATTCTACGTGTGCATACAACGGGTGCAAGCCAGATTTGCACATGCGGAAACTAAGGTTGTCTTGACGAGGCTAGCATGAACAGACATGGTCTCGGAACACGGAATACCGAAAGGTAGAGCATGAGCCATATAATTGATATGATGAACATGAAGATTGTTCGCCGATGAAACTACATCTTCTCTCGTGAAGATCGGACTTGGTATAGTGGACTTGGTTCGTGTAATCACTAAGACAATGTGAGGGATGTTGTTTTGAGTGGGAGTTCACCTAGTTAGTTTAAGAATTAAATTTGAACTCAATTTATCATAAACTTAGTCTAAACTACTTGCAAATTGTTGTAGATTATGGCGAACCCCTCCATCAATTTCAATGCGTTCCTAGAGAAAGAAAAACTTAAGAACAATGGAAGCAATTTCACGGACTGGTTCCGTGGACTGAAGATCGTCCTCAGGGCTGGTCAGTTGACCTATGTGCTCGATGCACCGCTAGGTGACCCACCTGCATATAATGCCACCGATGACAAAAAGAATGTTTTCGCCACTCGGAAGAATCATTACTCCACAGTTCAGTGTGCCATCCTGTACGGTTTAGAAGCGGAGCTCCAACAGCGTTTTGAGCACCACGACCCGTTCGAGATCATTAAGGAGCTCAGGCTAATTTTTGAGACTCGCGCGGCCATGGAGAGCTATGAGGCCTCCGAAAAGTTCTTTAACTGTAAGATGGAAGAAGGAAGCTCTGTTAGTGAGCACGTGCTCACCATGTCTGGGTACGCAAAGAAGCTCCAAGAGTTTGGAATATCGATTCCTAATGAATTGGGGATATACCGTCTCCTTCAATCATTGCCACCAAGTTACAAGAACTTTGTGATGAACTACAACATGCACTGCATGAACAAGACGTTGCCTGAACTGTCGTCCATGCTGAAAACTGCTGAAGTGGAGATCAAGAAGGAGCACCAAGTGTTGATGGTCAATAAGACCACCGATTTCAAGAAACGGGGCAAGCCTAAGAACAAGGGCAACTTCAAGAAGGACGGCAAGAAAGCTGCCGCACCTGCTAAGAAGCCCAAGGCTGGTCCTAATCCTGAAACTGAGTGCTTCTACTGCAAGGGTGCTGGTCACTGGAAGCGTAACTGCCCCAAGTACCTGGCGGATCTGAAGAACGGCAACATCAAGAAGAAAGGTATATTTGATATATGTGTTATAGATGTGTATCTTACTAGTAATCGTAGTAGTGCCTGGGTATTTGATACTGGTTCGGTTGCTCATATTTGTAACTCGAAACAGGAGCTGCGGAATAAACAAAGACTGGCAAGAGACGAGGTGACGATGCGCGTTGGAAATGGCTCCAAGGTTGATGTGATCGCCGTCGGCACGCTCCCTCTACATCTACCTTCGGGATTAGTTTTAAATTTAAATAATTGTTATTTGGTGCCTGCGTTAAGCATGAACATTATATCTGGATCCTGTTTATTGCGAGACGGTTACTCTTTTAAGTCTGAGAATAAAGGTTGTTCCATTTATATGAGTAATATCTTTTATGGTAATGCACCTGAGATGAATGGTTTATTCTTACTGAATCTCGATAGTAGTGATACACATATTCACAACATAGATGCTAAACGAATAAAATTGAATGATAATTCTACATACATGTGGCACTGTCGTCTTGGTCACATTGGAGTGAAGCGTATGAAGAAACTCCATTCTAATGGACTTCTTGAATCACTTGATTTTGAATCACTTGAAAGATGCGAAGCATGTCTAATGGGAAAAATGACTAAGACTCCATTCTCTGGTACAATGGAGCGCGCTACAGACTTATTGGAAATAATACATACCGATGTGTGCGGTCCAATGAGTGTAGCATCGCGTGGTGGATATCGTTATGTTCTCACTTTCACGGATGACTTGAGTAGATATGGGTATGTCTACTTTATGAAACATAAGTCCGAAACTTTCGAGAAGTTTAAGGAATTTCAAAGTGAAGTAGAAAATCATCGTAACAAGAAGATTAAGTTTCTGTGTTCTGATCGCGGGGGTGAATATCTGAGTTACGAGTTTGGCATGCATTTAAAGAAATGTGGAATACTTTCACAGTTGACACCACCGGGAACACCACAGCGTAATGGTGTGTCCGAACGTCGTAATCGAACTCTCTTAGATATGTTTCGGTCTATGATGTCTCTTACAGATTTACCGTTATCATTTTGGGGCTATGCATTAGAGACAACCGCATTCACTTTAAATAGGGCACCATCTAAATCCGTTGAAACGACACCGTACGAATTGTGGTTTGGAAAGAAACCTAAGTTGCCATTCCTTAAAGTTTGGGGTTGCGAAGCATATGTAAAGAAGTTACAACCTGATAAGCTTGAACCCAAAGCGGAGAAATGCGTCTTCATAGGATACCCTAAAGAAACAATTGGGTATACCTTCTATCATAGATCCGAAGGCAAAGTTTTCGTTGCCAAGAATGGATCCTTTCTTGAGAAGGAGTTTCTCTCGAAGGAAGTGACTGGAAGGAAAGTAGAACTCGATGAGGTTATCGAACCTTCTCTCGGATTTGAGAGTAGCGCAGCACCGGAAGATGTTTTTGTGCCGCCTGCACCAATTGGAGAGGAAGCTAATGATAATGATCATGAAACTTCAAACGAAGTTGCTGCTGAACCTCGCAGGTCAACGAGGGTTCGTACCACTCCTGATTGGTATGACTCTGCCTTGAACGTCATGTTGGTGGACAACACTGATGACCCTGCAACGTATGAAGAAGCTGTGGTGAGCCCATATTCCGACAAATGGCTAGAAGCCATGAAATCCGAAATGGGATCCATGTACGAAAACCAAGTGTGGACTTTGGTGGACTTACCGGATGGCCGTAAGGCTGTCGAGAACAAATGGATTTTCAAGAGAAAAATAGATGCTGATGGTAATGTTACCGTCTATAAAGCTCGACTTGTCACGAAAGGGTTCTGACAAATTCAAGGAGTTGACTATGATGAGACATTCTCACCAGTAGCGAAGCTAAAGTCTGTGAGGATTTTGTTAGCAATTGCTGCACATTTCGATTATGAGATTTGGCAGATGGATGTCAAAACGACGTTCCTTAATGGTGACATTGGGAAGAGTTGTATATGGTACAACCCAAGGGTTTTGTCGATCCTAAAGATGCTGACAAGGTATGCAAACTTCAGCGCTCCATTTATGGACTGAAGCAAGCATCCCGTAGTTGGAATCAACGTTTTGATAAAGTAATCAAAAACTTTGGATTTATGCAAACTTATGGAGAAGCTTGTATTTACAGGAAAGTGAGTGGGAGCTCTGTAGCATTCCTAGTACTGTATGTAGATGACAAATTGTTGATTGGGAATGATATAGAACTTCTTAATAGCGTCAAAACCTATTTGAATAGCCCATGTTGTCAGGTAAGACCTTGAGTAAAACTCAAAGTCTAGCTACGGCAGAAGATAGAGAGAAAATGAATAACGTTCCCTATGCCTCAGCCATAGGTTCTATCATGTATGCCATGCTGTGTACAAGACCGGATATAGCACATGCTGTTAGTTTGACTAGCAGATATCAAAGTGATCCTGGAATGGAGCACTGGACAACGGTCAAAAATATCCTAAAGTACCTAAATAGGACTAAGGATATGGTTCTTTCTTATGGAGGTGATGAACAGCTTGTTGTAAACGGTTACACCGATGCTAGTTGGAACACCGATCCGGATGACTCGAAGTCACAATCGGGATACGTATTTATTTTGAATGGTGCTGCAGTGAGCTGGAGGAGTGCGAAACAAAGCGTTGTGGCGAAATCTTCAACTGAATCGGAATACATAGCTGCTTCGGAGGCTGCACAAGAAGCCGTTTGGATGAAGGAATTCATTACTGAACTCGGCGTGGTTCCCAGTGCGTTGGACCCGATGGCCATCTACTGTGACAACGCAGGTGCCATAGCTAATGCGCAGGAGCCAAGGTCACATAGCAAGCTGAAGCACACCAAGCTACGTTTCCATGCTATTCGCGAGTATGTCCGAGATGGTGACATAAAGATTTGCAAAGTACACACTAATCTGAATGTGGCAGATCCGTTGACTAAACCTCTCTCTAGGGCAAAGCATGACCAACACCAAAACGCCATGGGTGTTCGGTATATTACCATGTAATCTAGATTATTGACTCTAGTGCAAGTGGGAGACTGTTGGAGATATGCCCAAGAGGCAATAATAAAAGTGATTATTATTATATCTTTGTGTTTATGATGAATGTTTACATCCCATGCTATAATTGTATTATTAGGAAACACTAATACATGTGTGTTTTGTAAACATATAAGAGTCCCTAGTAAGCCTCTTGTTGAACTAGCTTGTTGATTAATTGATGATCATGGTTTCCTGATCATGGACATTAGGATGTGATTCATAACAAGGTTATGTCATTAGGAGAATGATATGATGGACACACACCCATAGTAAGCGTAGCATAAGATCAAGTCATTAAGTTCGTATTGCTGTAAGCTTTCAAATACATAGTAACCTATTCCTTCGACCATGAGGTTATGTTAATCACCATCACCGGATGGATACTTTGATGACATCAAACGCCGCTTCGTAACTGGGTGGTTATAAAAGTGTCATTGGGTATTCCGAAAGTATGTGTTGAAGCGCATGAACCAAGATTGGGATTTGTCCATCCATATGACGGATAGATATGCTCTGGGCCCTCTCGGTGGAATGTCATCTAGTTAGCTTGCAAGCATGTGACTGGGTCACAAGGGATGACATATCACGGAACGAGTAAAGAGTACTTATCAGTAACGAGGTAGAACTAGGTATGGAGATACCGATGATCAAACCTCAGATAAGTATAGTATCACGAGACAAAGGGAATTAGTTTCGTATGTAAGCGGTTCAATCGATCGCGAAGTTATCGTTGAGTATGTGGGAGCCATTATGGATCTCCAGGTCCCGCTGATGGTTATTGATAGGAGATGTGTCTCTATCATGTCTACATATTCACGAACCATAGGGTGACACACTTAAGGTTCGAAGTTGTTTTAAGTAGATATGGAATATGCGTTGGAGACCGAATGTTGTTCGGAGTCTCGGATTGGATTCGGGACATCACGAGGAGATCCGGAATGGTCCGGAGAATAAGATTCATATATAGGAGATCATTTTATGAGTTAGGAAATGTTCCGGAGTGTTTGTATGAGGATTCTAGAAGGTTTCAGAATTTTCCGGAAGGTTCTAGAAGATATCTTGGAGTTTGCTTGAAAATCAAGATAGGGATCAAGGAGTCCTGGTGGGTCAAGATACGGATTCGTGGGGGAGGAGGACTCCTCCCCCACCTCCAATCCGCCGGCCATAGAGAGGGAGGGGAGTCCTACAAGGACTCCCCCTCCCATGGCGCCTCCCCTCTTTAAATAGAGGGGCAGGGGCGCCCCCTCGTCCCATGCTCCCATAACACCCAATCTCTGCCGCCTCTCTCTTCCACCATCTTCTGCACAGGCATAGGCGAAGCCCTGCAGAATTCTCTACTCCACCACCACCACCACGCCGTCGTGCTGCTGGGATTCCGTGGAGAAGATCTACTACCTCCGCTGCTCGCTGGAACGGGGAGAGGAAGGTCTGCTTCGACTCCGCACGTGTGACCGACTGCGGAAGCGCTGCCGAAACGTGGCGCCGGAAGGATCGTCTACTTGACCAATGGCGGAAGCGCTGCTGGAACGCGACGCCGGAAGGATCGTCTACTTGACCGACGGCGGAAGCGCTGCTGGAACGCGACGCCGGAAGGATCGTCCACACGATCTTGAGATCGGCAAGTGATCGACTACATCAACCACGAGATCTAATCTCGTTAACGCTTTCGGATCTACAAGGGTTAGTTCCTATCTATCTCGTTGCTCATGTCTAATAGATTAGATCTTGGCTTTTATCTGGATTAGATCTAAGTTTTGTTCGTTCTTGCGGTAGAATTTTTTTGTTTTCCATGCTACGAACCCATCAGGGCCAGGGTGGCCACACCACCTGGTGGCGCGACCTAGGCTGGCCCGTGCCAGGGGGTGGTTTGGGCCCCTTGTGGCCGATCTCCACTCCTCCTTCTGGCAGTCTTTGTCTTCTGGAAAAATAGGATTTTCCGTATATTTTCTCGGATTTTCTGATCTTCGTGAATTTTGCCTCCAAACAACACCTTTTCCATCAGAATCTTGACTGCAGTGGTCCATGCTCCAAAAGTCATCAACCATGCAAAAACAGATGAAATTACATAAGTATCATCTCTTAATATGAAATATATCAATGAATAACAGTAAATTATGATATAGAATAGTGATGCAAAATGGACGTATCAACTCCCCCCAAGCTTAGACTTCGCTTGTCCCCAAGCGAAACTGAGCTCAATAAACATGACCTCATGTTTATGGAGTGAAGAGTCGATAAAAGAATACGAACAAGAAGCATCACATTCATCAATACATAAGTCATAATAGAAGACAACTCACTATTATATAACTTAACTTGCAATAAGTAAAGGAAACACAATAAAGATACATAAAGTGAATCATAATTGGTAATGGCAAACTTAGCTCTTGGTCGAAGAATAGTTGACAATTTGTTGGAGTTCACAAATAACTGATTTTCAATGATAGCTTTCAAAGTAGTAAACACCAAGATAAGAGCAATCTGCAAAACAAGGAACATAAGAAACATGATTGAATAAATCATCATATGAATGAATGAAACACAACAACTCAAAATACTTGCTGAGATAGAAAGGAATAGGTTTACTGACTCAACTAAAAAGTAAAAAAACGGCCCTTCGCAGAGGGAAGCAGGGATTTCAAGTTTCATAAAGAGATCCCAAAAATTATGATACTTATTAGCTTTCAGCTCTCATTGCCCCTATCATAAGCATCTTTAGGTGATTAAGGTTAAAGTGATCAAATATGAGGATATGCTTGACAAGTTGTAAGTTGAAAATCTCAAGTCCCTTGAATACGAGGGCCGCTCCTCATGCTACTCAAGTTTAGTCACCGGTAAGTTCTTGTCATAGTACGCACATGTGTATCATGGAGAACTGCCAACGGGGTACCCCTTGCCCGATGATACGGAAGAATCCCCATATCAAAATGACAAGGCAAGCAGACAGCAAGCATCTCCGCAATCTTCTTATTTACCATGGGAATATGGTGCTTATTTCTCTCTTTCCTCTTTTCTCATCATTTTTTTTCTTTTTCTCTTTTTCTCAATCTCTATCTTTTTTATCAGAAGAATGCTTCATAGATGCTCATTATGGTTACACTGCAGGTTTCCACCATGACAGCATGGATTAGACCGACGGCCTAGGCGTTTCTCTAACATACATGCATAACTCCATGGACTTACAAGCTCCCCTTTCATTTCACACCGACGACATCCATAGACAAAAGAACATGATATCAACTAGGTACACAGTACCGGTGCAATGTTGAAAGCGTTCCCCATGACAGCATGGTTCTGGTAATTCACAACTTACAAAGCGCAAGCATATACACAACATAGATGGGCACAATGGTTCAGGTTTATTAGATGCAAGAAAGTAAAGTGTGCCATCAAGTTCATGAGAGCTTTAATCACTAATTTTCACATAACAAGTTTAATTTGGAAGGTAGATAAAAACATGAATTTACTTGGAATAGCAGTACTGCTAATAGGTAGGTATGGTGGACACAAATGGCATAGGTTTTTGTTTAAGGATTGGATGCACGAGAAGAATTCCCTCTCAGTACAGGTTTTGGCTAGCAAGGCTGGGTAGAAAGTATAAGAGTTGAAGGAAATAAACAAACATACAAGTGATAAAAACAAACATGCAATCTTCCTTGGAAGCACAAAAGATCTTAACTAGAGAATACTAAACTTATGAGCAAATCAAGAAAGAAAGATGATGAAATTATATTTCTTTAAGAGTACTTTTATCTTTTCATTCAACTCTCAAAAATAGTGTTGTTACTGACCAAGCCAGGTTTGCCAAAGCCAACTAAATTAACTCAATGATCCCAAAGTGATACCAATACTAACAACAAGATCAATCATATAACCAAGAATTGAAAACTAAAATAAGATATGCAAAAGAATGAATGATAGAACTTCTCATTAATATTCTATAACAGAACTCACACCAAGGGATACATATCTAACGAGAGAGGGGACACTTCCATAATGCAAACCATCCTACATGATAACTTCTCTATTCATGATACGACTCTACTAAAAAGGTAAAAAGATAGAAGATAGTGATGTGATACCGCGACACTCCCCAAGCTTGGAACAAACCAAGGGGATGCCAAAGCTAATGACGAATTACTCCTTCGGTGGTGGTGGTATTCTCTCGATGAGCTCTTTGATCAGTTTCCCCAAGTCCACAATCTCGAAGGTGAGATTACGAATAAGCTGTGAGTTTTGCTCAATGCGGCTCATGATCATGTCGGGTTGCGAATTCCAGCTCTTGCGATTCTTTCCCCACTCTTCCTCCTTGAAGTCTTCTTTTCCTGCATGGCTAGAACAAGGCAAATCCCAATTGGAGGGTAATTTCTCCTTGATCATATTCTGGTATTGATGCTCATGGATAAGGGTATGGAAAGGATTCTTGGCGCGTGGAGGAAGTGACCATGGATTTGAACAGTAACGAGGAGGCTTCCCTCCAATTGACATAGTCTTGGCAGGGTTTGCCACCACTCCAATGTTTGCAATGGTAGTGCCGGTGTGCGGATGTTGGCCTTGCTCCTCTTCATCTTCACTCTTGATCTCCTTCTCATGCCCGGGGTCTTGGAGGTCTTCCTCCATAGGCTCCTTTCCCTTATCATTGGCGGACACCATTGTGCTTCTAAACTTTGAAGAATAGTTCCTGGCAGAAATAGATCGAAACAAAAAGACGACGAGAACACGATATACGAACCTCGGGGGATCTGGGGGATTATATATTATGAAGTTTCACAACAAAAGGAAGGTACTGGGAGAAAAACGGGTCGGAGACGGAGTCCAAGGTGGCCACACCACCTGGTGGCGCGGCCAGGGGTGGGCCCGCACCAGGGGGTGGTGTGAGCCACCCTGGCTCCATTTCCATCCCTCTTTCGCTTCGTAGCTTTCCTGGTTGGCTAAAAACTGCAAAAAATATAACTGGACAGATCTTTCACGGAACTTTTCTTACCATAATTGTTACTATTCAAAAACAGACTCTGCAGGTCTCTGAATTTGGTATTTAGTAGATTCTTTCGGAGTCACCACTTGAATAACATCAATATCTTCATCTTCATACACTTATTGCTTGAGTCATGAAACCTTTCACTTCCTTATTACACCATTATCTCCACTAACCTGGAAATTTCTTTCACACAAACTTCACACAGTTCTCATTAGCAACATTAGTATAAGTGAAGTGATAAAAACTTTTGAGTCCAATTTCAACTGAAAACCATCAAAGCACAAGCTACTATAGCAACTCCTTCTGAAAACCCAAAAATAATTCAAAAAGGAATTCGAATAAAGAAGCAAATGCAATAGTCGCAAAATCTATCAAAACAGACCAGCAGATAAAGATCAATTTTTTCGAAAATCTTCTGTTGCTCAAATCAAAAAGTGCAAAACTAACAAAAGTTAAATAACAACTTGGGGAAGAAGCACAAAACATTACAGCTCAATCTGACATACAGAGATCTCTCACAAAAATTTACGGTGAAAGCACTAAAATCTGTTTCGGGAAAGCAACTTCCCCAAATATTACTTCTCTCTCATTAGAGGTTGATCTTGACACAAAAACCAAACAAAAATGATAAGGATAGGTTATTACCGAAGTAATAACTTCCAAGACTCAAAGAAAAACAAAAACAAACCGAAAAATAAATAAATTGGGTTGTCTCCCAAAAAGCTCTTTCTTTATAGCCATTAAGATGGGCATGATAATTTTGATGATGCTCACTCAGGAATATGAATTGAAGTGAAAGAGAGCATTAAGAAGCAAAAATACACACGTTTAAGTCTAACCCACTTCCTATGCAAGGGAATTTTGTAAACAAACAAGTTGTTGAAACCAGAGGTTACTAGCATAGGAAGGCAAAACAGGTGCAACATAAAAACTTTCAGCATAAAACGAGGAAACTTGATATTATTGAGATGCATAAGAACACTTTTCCCTCTCTCATAATAACTTTCAGTATCATGAATAAACTTAACAATATAACTATCACAAGGACCATTGTAACAATGATCACTTATTCTAACAGAAAACATAGGAATACTAGTTCTTTTAACACTACTTTGTGAAACAATATTAGAGGTGTCCTTACAAAGGATAGTGTGTCCCTCTTTTACATATTTAGTAACAAAGTCTTTCACATTTGCTATTATAGGTTCATCATCCATTTGTTTATCAGGTTCAACAGCTTTATTTGTACTTTCATTAACCATACTAGCTATCATAGAATGTTCCTTTATCTTAACTAGGAAAGGCATTTTCTCAATGTAAGGTTCAGGTACAACATGATTAGTATAAACTTCAGTATTTCTTGCAGGAACACTCTTAGCAACATCTTTATATGGTTCATGATACTTATTCCACTTCTTTTTAGGCACTTCAATGTAGGAAGCAAAAGCCTTAAAATAAGTTGCAATAGCTTGAGAGTCTAGACCATAAGCATTTTTAATATTTTGAAAGTCATCAGTTCCCATAAAAGATTCAATGCATTCATAATCATAATTTATATCTAACTTTCTACCTTTGTCATTCTCCCATGCTTCAACATTGTCTTGAATATGGTCTAGAAGATCCCATTTAGCCTCTTCTTCCATGCGAGTGACTGATCTAGCACAAGAAGCATCCAATAAATCCTTATCATGAAGAGAAAGCCTTGCATAAAAATTATTGATAATACTATTGTTGGGGAGCTCATGAATGGGACATTTGAGCATTAGTAACTTCAATCTCCCCCAAGCTTGAGCTGTACTCTCTCCATCAAGAGGCCAAACGTTGTATATTTGATTCCGATCTTTATGAATCTCACTAGGAGGATAAAACTTTAAATAAAAGAGAGCCACTATTTCCTCCCATTCAAGAGCTTGACCATTCTTCAGCAGCTTATACCATTCCTCAGCTCTTCCTTTCAGTGATAATGAGAATAACTTCTTCTTAACTTGATCTATAGTAATACCTGCACACTTGAACAACCCGCATAATTCGTGTATAAAGAGCAAAATGATTACCGGGATGGACAGTTCCATCCCCAACATAGTAGTTATCCATAACATGATCAATAATTCTTGTAGATATTTTAAAAGCATCATTCTCAGCAGGTGGTGGTTCATCTACTACCTTAGCAGTGGTAGTAGCATTACAAAATAAGAAACTCAGCGAATTATCCATATTGAAAATAAAGCAACTAACAGAAGTAAACAATACTCACAGTAGAGGTTTCCTTTACCAGTTCCACTCTCCAATAGCGCTTCACTCCCCGGCAACGGCGCCAGAAAATAGTCTTGATGACCCACAAGTATAGGGGGTGTATCACAGTATTTTCGATAAGTAAGAGTGTCGAACCCAACGAGGAGCAGAAGGTGCTGGCTAGTGGTATGGATCAGGAATTCTCTGCAAATACTTCAGAAACGGATTTTTAGGGGTTTTTGATAATGCAAGTAAATAAAGTATGAGTAAATAAAAGACAGTAGGAATAAATGCAGCAAGTGGCCCAATCCTTTATTCTGCAAAGGACAAGCCGGTTCTATTACTTAAGATGACCAAACGTTCTCGAGAACACACGGGAAGACTGTCAAGTGCTTTCGCTTCATATAGTTGATTAATCTTCTTTAGCTTGCTAAGTGTTGTGTGGGTGAACCTGTGCTAATGTACCGACCTTCCTAGGACTAATACATACTTGTGATTATACCCCTTGCAAACATCCGTAAGTACAAGAAAGTAATTAAGGTAGAAACCTAACCACAACTTTAAACTCTAAGACCCTAACGTCGCTTGTGCAATGGTTTCCTAACGAAGGTTCAGGTTTCTGTCACTCCGGCAACCCCTACGATTAGTAGCCAAATACACAATGCATTTACCTAGGCCCATATAGGTGAAGTGTCATGTAGTCGACGTTCACAAGACACCACTAGAAGAAGTACACCACAACTTAAATATCAAACTATTGAATCTTTCTCAACACAACTCCACTACTAACAACATGAATTCTCCCATGTCCTCAAGAACAAAACGAACTACTCACAAGACATCATATGGATCATGATCAGAGATGGAATAATGATGTATAACAATCTGAACATAAACAATAATTCAATGGTTCCACTCAATAGCATCAACTACAAAGAGTAATCAACATCGGGAAAGTTTCCCCTAAGAACTATGCAAGATTCAACCCAATTGTTACAGCGATATGGAGATGGTGATGAAGGTGCTGCTGCTGATGATGGTGGTGGTGATGATGATGATCCCGATGAAGTCCAGCTTGATGGTGGTTGATGACCCACAAGTATAGGGGGTGTATCGCAGTATTTTCGAGGGAAGTGAAACCCAATTTATTGATTCGACACAAGGGGAGCCAAAGAATATTTATAAGCCTTAACAACTGAGTTGTCAATTCAGCTGCACCTGGAAACAATCTTGCTCACAGCAGTTTATCAGTAGCAACAGTTTTGTAGTAGGAATAGTAAAGTAACAGCAGTAGCAAAACGAAGACAGTAGTAACAAAAGTAGTAAACAGTGGGATTCGAGTGCGGTAGGCATAGCAATCAGAACATAGGGCAATTGCAGATAAATAAGATAAAGCACCCAAGTACTAGACAATCCTAGGCATGTGTTCCATATATAGTCATACGTTCTCGCAATGAGAACTTGCACAACATATTTTGTCCTGCCAGCCCGTTTGCAGCGGGGCCTCTAGGGAAATACTGGCAATTAAGGTGCTCCTTTTAATAGAGCACTGGAGCAAAGCATTAACACTCCGTGAACACATGTGATCCTCACATCAAAGCCTTTCCCTTCCGGTTATCCTGATTTCTATCACTTCGGGGCCATAGGTTCTGGACAACAACGTGTGTATACAACTTGTAGATAAGACCAAGAACAATACTATCATAATGAACCAATAACATATTAAAATCTGAATTCATGGCACTCGGGCCCTAGTGACAAGCATTAAGCACAACAAGTCGCAACAAAGTCATAAAACACTAATAAAAGATACAAGACACCATGCCCTAACAATCTGATGCCATTACATGAACGATCTCATCCAATCCCTACCTTCCCCATAGCCTACAATGGGGGATTACTCACTCATAGATGGGAGAAACATGGATGGTCGATGGAGAAGCGATGGTGATGATGATGACGATGATCTCCTCCAATTCCCCGTCCCGGCAGGGTGCCAGAACAGAGTTTCTGGTACTGTTTCGTGGAATCTGGTGGTGGCGGCGGAGCGGAACTCCTTCTGGAAAAACGTCGACCCCCCCCGAAATTTTAGGTCAGAAGGCTCCTTATAGGCGAAGAGAGAGGCCGAGGGGGTGCTTGGGGGGCCCACACCACCCCCTGGCGCGGCCTGGCCTGGCCCACGCCACCAGGTGGTGTGGCCACCCCAGGGCTCTTCTTCGTCTCGTATTCTGGCTCCTGGAGTCTTCAGGTGAAATAGGATTTTTGGCATATTTTCCTGGATTTTTCCTGATAGTTGATTTTCTGCACAAAAAGTAGACAACAAGGCAATTCTGCTGAAAACAGCGTCAGTCCGCATTAGTTCCATCCAAATCACACAAGTTTAGAGGAGAAACAATAGCAAAAGTGTTCGGGTAAGTAGATACGTTTTGGACGTATCAACTCCCCCCAAGCTTAGCTTATTGCTTGTCCTCAAGCAATTCAGTTGAAAACTGAGTGCGATAAAAGAACTCTCACGAACACATTTGCTTCATATGATGTAAATATTCTCAGCAATGTGATCAACTACTTAGACAATTCATAATAAAGAGTATGCAACCAAGTCTACTTAATAGTCATTGCAAGCTATGAAGAGATTCCAACTCAAGAATAATAAGTAGCATGAGGCACAAACATAAGCAACATTACCATGCTCATAAAAAGGTATGATAGAGTGGTATCTCGCTTGCCTTTGATTATGAATGCCAAGGCACCTCTGAAGTTCAAGTGATGACTAGAAGTAAAGATATCAAGGATACAAGCATCAAAGTCATAACACAAATAATCAAGTAATGGAACAAGCACAAAGAATCACAACCATGCTCTCAAGAAGGTGCTCAAAGAATATGTGGAGACTGAACAAGTAGAAGAAAAAGGTTTTGAATAACTTGAAAGGCTTCCAAATGCTGAAAGTACGGTACTCATTAGCTTTGAGATCTCATTGCCCCTATCATAAGCATCTTTAATGTGGTTAAGGTGAAAGTGACACAACTAAGAGGATATGCTTGACAAGTTATAAATCGAAGTCTCATGCCCCTTACTTACGAAGACCGATCCTCATGCTACTCAACTTCAGTCACAAGCAAGCTCTTTTCATTGTAAGTATATACGTATCATAGAGAACCGCCAACGGGGTACCCCTTGCACATGACACGGGAGCTATCCCATAATCAAAATACAAGGCAAGCAGACAATGAGCATCTCGGCGATCTTTTTATTTACTATGTGCATAGATTTTTATTGAGGATGCTTCATAGAATGCTCATTATGGTTATGCTACAAGTTTCCACCATGATTAGGCATGGCTTAGGCTAGCGGCCCAGGCGTTTCTCTAACATACGTACAAACTCCATGATCTTACAAGTTTCACTTTTATTTCACACCACCGGGATCCATAAGCAAAAGAACATGATATCAACTAGGTACAAAGTACCTATGAAGTGTTGAAAGCGGTCCCCATGATACATGGTTCTGCTAACTTCAACTCATAAAGCGCAAGCATATGCACAACAAAGAAGGATGCAAAGGTTCAGGTTTATTAAGTGCAAGAAAATAAAGTGTGCCATCAAGTTCGTGAGAGCTTTACTAACTAACTTTCTCATAACAAGCAAACATTTTATTCGGAAGAAAACAAGGCATAATGAATATGCACGGAGGTAGAAAATGATGCTAATGGGTAGGTATGGTGGACACTTTGGAAATATTTGGTTTAGGGAGTTGGAAACTTGAGTAAAACATACTTAGTGGAAGTGAAGGCTAGCAAAAGTAAGGGAGCGACAAACGAGAGAGCAATAGCTGTCATTATCATGCTTGCGACAAAACAGGACTACTCATGACATGAAAGTGAATCAAGATCCTCGAGGCAAAATAATTCATCGAGGCTTAACTGATTATTACAGTCATGTGCATGCGTGAGCATGTGCCAAGTCAATTCAAATGAAACATTCAGAGGAGTATACCACAGTGTCATACCAATTTATGAATAGAGTAATGCAAGCAAACATTCATGAGACATGCTACAAACTATTAGCGAGCTGGAGCTAATCATAAGAAAGCAAGAACTATTAAGCATCCAAAGAAAACATACACTCTTCATGGACGGACTAAGCAAGCTCACAATGATGAGTATATGTACAAAAATAAAGACAAATAGAGTTCGTTACCAGCCTCTTACCATGCCTCAAGTTGTCATTAATCCTCATAATTGCTCTTCACTTGTGTGGCTTGAATAATAATATGAAACCAATAATCCAATAAGAACTGCCAAACCCTGTAGCAAACTCGCAAAAACCAAAGAAGAACGACAAATATTTTTGGTGTTTTCGATTTTTAAATAAGAACCAAAAGAGAAAAACAAGCACAAAATCTTGTTGGGTTTTTCGAAAAGTTCAAACAAAGCAAAAAGGGAAAAGCAAACCAAGGCAAAAAGAAGAAGGAAACCAAAGAGAAACAACAGAAATATTTTTGGTCTTTTTGTGTTTTTAGAAAGCAAAAGCAAAGAAGAACGAAAACTAAAAAGAGAACGAAAACATGAATATACAAAGTACCGATGCAACATGATATGGATATGAGTGCGGTGTCAGCGTACCTCCCCCAAGCTTAGGCTTTTGGCCTAAGTGGGTATCAATCCATGTACGAATAGGGGTTCCAAGCAGGCGGATCTTGGTAAGAATGGTCGTAGCTGGGCCCATGAGAAGAAGAGGAAGTGATGACCCACAAGTATAGGGGGTGTATCGCAGTATTTTCGATAAGTAAGAGTGTCGAACCCAACGAGGAGCAGAAGGTGCTGGCTAGTGGTATGGTTCAGGAATTCTCTACAAATACTTAGCAAAAACGGATTTTTAGGGGTTTTCAATAAAGCAAGTAAACAAAGTACAAGTAAATAAAAGACAGTAGGAATAAATGCAGCAAGTTGCCCAATCCTTTATGCAGCAAAGGACAAGCCGGTTGTATTTCTATAGATGACCAAACGTTCTCGAGGACACATGGGAAGACTGTCAAGTGCTTTCGCTTCATATAGTCGATTAATCTTCTCTAGCTTGCTAAGTGTTGTGTGGGTGAACCTGTGCTAATGTACCGTCCCATCCAAGACTTAATACATACTTGTGATTAAACCCCCTTGCAAACATCCGTAAGTACAAGAAAGTAATTAAGGTAGAAACCTAACTACAGCTTTAAACTCTAAGACCTTTACGTCCCTTGTGCAATGGTTTCCTAACGGGGGTTCAGGTTTCTGTCACTCCGGCAACCCCTACGATTAGTAGCCAAATACACAATGCATTCCCCTAGGCCCATATAGGTGAAGTGTCATGTAGTCGACGTTCACATGACACCACTAGAAGAAGTACACCACAACTTAAATAACAATCTATTGACTTAAATAATAGTGAATTAAGACATAGAATAGTGATGCAAAATGGACGTATCAGGAAGCTCCCTAATCATAAGCGGGCTGCTGATATGAAGACTCTCCCTCATTCGAGGGTTGGACCGAATCATCCGTGACCTCCCTTCTAGTGTCCTGCTCCTGCTGGGAAAGCTCTCCCAGGTACGTGTCAAGCTCCTCCTCAGTGAGGGACCATCCTTCCCTGTTATCAAGGTTAAACAAAATAGGTGCAGGCAAAAGAACAACACGCTCGGACTTGCTCTTTCTCCAGCCAGCCTTGAGAAAGGTTATTTCATAAGATAACTCACTCAAACTAGCCCACGAGGAAATAAATTTATGCTGTATCATGGAATTAAAATCAAGCCTCTCTATGGGAAACTGTAGGTCTAGATGATGAGGCACTAAACCATGCAATGCTAGCAAACGAGAAGCAATGAGGCCTCCACAAATTCCACCTTTCTTACGGTTAGCAGCGAGACGGAAAGCTATCAAAGAACCCAAGTTGTAAGATCTATCTCGTTTAAGAGCAGCAGAGATAAATGCTAGATCAAACGAAGATAACTTATTGGCAGTTTTCCTAGCAAGAACACACTTGGCAATAAAGTAGGCAAAGTAGCGAATGGAGGGAAGATGAATGTTACGGATTTTTCCACTCTCCTTCGAGAAGCTACTCCCTTGGCAAATTTCTGCATATAAATCCATGAGTGGTTCAGGTCTTTCTTTAATCTTCCTACATGATCCCCATTGAGGTACCTTAATAGCTGCACAAAAATCATCAAGAGAAAGGTCGACAGCTATATTGTAAATTTTGTGATGGACCATGGGGTTAGGCAAAGAGTGACTAAATTTGAAGTCCTACACCACAGACATGGTTAGCTTCACAAATTGACAAGGTTCATCTTCCAAAAAGTGCTCTAACCCTGCATTAGAAACCAAAGTGTGGAAATCTTGTAGAATTCCTGCAGCTCTCATGAACTCAGAGCATGGATAAATGGAGGGAAAAACTTCCTCCACCCGATGGACCTTCATGACCTCAGGCACCCAAAGCTCATGTTGGTTTAGGTAGTGTTCACTCATCTTCTATTCTGAAACTTAAACACCTATTACACAAGTGATTGCAAAGTAAATATAATGAAGGATTCTACTCATAGGGACTTGCAAGAGGCCTAAACATGCATCAAAACTATATCTCTAAGCATCAAACAAGCTTACAAGCCCTCATAACCAGTCACCTACAGCAGCAAAATACTCGACATATAATCCACTAAACACAAATCTACTTGGACAAGGGGAGGAGTCACATACCAAGGAACAATTGCTCCAAATTTCAGCAAGAAAGATGGGCTGAGCAAGGAGATCGAAGAAATCGAGAGCAAGCACAGAAAGAACGCGATTTTGAGCTATGAACTGGAGCTTACTCGGGAGAGAGAAGAAAGTGGCAGGGGAGAGAATTAGTGGAGGGCTAGGGGTGGCCCACACCAGGGCATGGCGCCACCTAGGGCTGGCCGCGCCACCACATGGTGTGCTTGCCTGGTGGGCCCCGTGGTACCTACGAGGTACTCCTT
This sequence comes from Avena eriantha, assembly GCA_910589775.1. Taxonomy (NCBI): domain Eukaryota; kingdom Viridiplantae; phylum Streptophyta; class Magnoliopsida; order Poales; family Poaceae; genus Avena; species Avena eriantha. Next base: position 203,501,785 of record OU342742.1, read on the forward strand.
TGCCCCTTTTTTCACGTAAAAATTTAATATGAATTTTCTGGAATTTTTCGAGACACTTTATTTTTGGGCAATTTTCAGAAATAGAAGAATGATTTTTCTGACAGACATATTTTTTTCTTTTTGAAACATGATGCAAGGACAAAACAAGGCTAAAACTCCAGAAGTTCTAACATGCAAGCAACTAACAACACAAAGAAAACTAAACGAAAGAAAAACTAAAATGCAAAGGATAGAAATAAACGGAGATAATCATAGTGAAAACATTGTTTTGTTTAATGAAATCCTTTTGTTAGCAAGGTTGATCAAGTCTTGCTACCAAAACAATTGCATATGAGACAAAACTTTGTACTCAACTAATGATTATGTTACCTCAACCTTGATAGCAATGGTCCCAATCATAATAGTTTCAAATTTTTCTCTTGGTGTGGGACAATATATTTCTCCAACATGAATGCCTTCAATATGTTCAATTGAATTCAAGCCATAAGTCCTTTCAATCTTCTTGGGGAAATAGACAGTATGTTCCTTGTCATTAATATTGAAGGTCACCTTTCCTTGATAAAAATTAATAACAGCTCCTGCAGTATTAAGAAAAGGTCTCCCAGGAATAATAGACATATTATCATCTTCAGGCATTTCAAGCACAACAAAATCAGTTAATATCAAGCAATTGTGAGCCACCTGAACAGGTACATCCTCACATATACCCACAGGAATAGTGGTAGATTTATCAGCCATTTGCAATGATATATCAGTTGGTATCAATTTTTCTAGTTCAAGCCTCTTATAGAGAGAGAAAGGCATAACACTAACTCCAGCTCCCAAATCACACAAAGCAGTTCTAACATAACCGTTCTTAATAGAGCAAGGGATAGTGAATCCCTGGGTCTCCAAGTTTCTTAGGAACCTTACCATTGAAGGAATAATTAGCAAGCAAAGTAGAAATTTCTTCATTCGGGATCTTCCTATTATTCGAGACAATGTCCTTCATATACTTTTAGTAAGGAGGCAATTTAATAGCATCAGTCAAAGGAATTTGCAAGAATAAAGGCTTCATCCACTCGCAAAACTTATTGTAGTGTTCATCTTCCTTTGACTTGTTGATGGCTCTGTGTATGGCGCCCAGAAAAGTGCTGGTGCGTGGTTGATGTAGAGCTCGTTGGGAACCCCAAGAGGAAGGTATGATGAGCACAACAACAAGTTTCCCTCAGTTATGAAACCAAGGTTTAATCGAACCAGTAGGAGCAAGGAAACACCCCAAAGGTGTTACTAGCTGAGCTTTGGCAGGGCGCACTACCGGTGCTAGTAGCAACGTGGAGACCTGCACAACACAACCACAGAACTTTGTCCCCAACTTGCGATGAGGTTGTCAATCTCACCGTGTTTTGCGGAAAACAAAGGATTAAACGTATCGAATGGAAATAAGTAAAAGTTTGCAGAAAGTAAACACAAAGCAGTAAACAGTTTATAGATTGTATGTAAAGAAAAAGGACCGGGATCCATAGTTCACTAGAGGTGGCTCTCCTTAGATAGATAACATGCTGGGTGAACAAATTACAGCGGGGCAATTGACAAACACCGAGAAAGCAATACATGCATATATTAATCATCTTGACTCCTTTGAGACTTGATTGGGCATTACAACATAATACATAGACCACCATCCAACTGCATCTATGACTAATAATCCACCTTAAGGTTATCATCCGAACCCCCTCCAGTATTAAGTTGTAAGCAACAGATTATTGCTTTACGAACTTCGTGTAAAGTAAACAATATGATTGTTCTATGAACAAAGGATTGTTGTTTTCTCCCTAGTAGCAACAACACATCTAGTACCTTAGAGATTTTTGTCACTTCCCCAGATTACCAGAGGCATGAACCCACTATCGAGCATAAATACTAACTCTTGGAATTGCTAGTATCTACTTGGCCAAGATAGCTACTAACAACAGAAAGCATGCAAGATCTCAAATAACAAAGACATGATAGAATCAATAATCAATCTGAAATAGCATCTCAATATCCATCGGATCCCCGCAAACACAACATATATGGATTACAAATAGATGATCTTGATCATGAATAGAGCTCACAAGATCTAAACATGAAAGCACAAAGGAGGAGAAACCAGCCATTTAGCTACTACATGGATCCGTAGTCCAAGGATGAACTACTCACGCATCACACCGGAGGCTTGCATGGTGATGAAGAAGGCCTCTAGGGTGAATTCCCCTCTCTGGAAGGGTGCCGGGAAGAGATTCAGATCCCTCCTGATCTAGGGATGGAGATGACGGCGGCTACAAACTTTCATGGATTTTTGATCGGGTACTTAGGGTTTTCGTCCTGAGGGCATCTTATAGGCGGAAGGAGAGGCCGAGGGGGTGTTGGGGTCGGCCAGACCACCCTCTGGCGCGGGCCAGGCCTAGACGCGCGGCCAGGTGGTGTGGCTGGCCCCCAGTCCAATTCCGAGAATATTCATTTTCTGACTTTCCTGGAACCAAAAACAGCAGAAAACAGGCAGCTGGCACTGTGTCTCTTTTTAATAGGTTAGTCCAAGAAATCATATGAAAAGTACTCCAAAGTTAAAACAAAACACAAGAAAGTGGATAAAACCAAGCATGGAACATCCAAAATTATAGATACATTTGCAATGTATCAACATCCCCAAGCTTAACTCCTGCTCGTCCTCGAGTAGGTAAGTGATAAAAAGAAATAATTTTTGAGGTGTCATGCACCATCAAAGACTTGATCAAAGTTTTTGCAAAACTCAAAGTTGGGATCATAGTACTTCAATCATAACATGAAAGACAAAGTTCTAGCAATAAGCAAAGAAACTATGATGCAACATGAAAAGGCACAAACAAAAGATTCATGAATAACATGCCTTGCAAGACGTTTGTTTGTTTCACATAAAGAAAACATAGCATAATAGTATTCAGCTTGTCCCTCAATAGAGTAGCAAATATAAATGCATAGGACACCTTCAAAGTTCATAAGAGTGACTAGATATAATAGTTTCAAACAAGCAATAACAAGTTATGCATCAATCAACTAGTCTTGGGACAATGCACATAGAACTAAGAATGGCCACTATTCTCTCAAAGTAGGTGCATAAAGATAGAAGGTGGAGACTCAATATAATGGTGGAAGAAAGGGCCTTTGTAAAAGGAAGTAGGGATTCAAGTCTCATAAAGAGCTTCCAAAAATTATGGTCCGTATAGTTTTCAGCTCTCATTGCCCCTATCATAAGCATCTTGAAGGTGATTAAGGTTAAAGTGACACAACTAAGAGGATATTCTTGACAAGTTATAACCCGAAATCTCATGCCCCTTACTTACGAAGACCGATCCTCATGCTACTCAACTTTAGTCAAGAGTAAGCTCTTGTCATTGTAAGTACATGTGTATCATTAAGAACCGCCAACGGGGTACCCCTTGCACATGATACGGGAGATTTCCCATAATCAAAATGAAAAGGCAAGCAGATAATGAGCATCTCAGTGATCTTTTTATTTGCTATTTGCATAGGTTTTTATTAAGGATGCTTCATAGAGTGCTCATTATGGTGATGCTGCAAGTTTCCACCATGATTAGGCATGGCTTAGGCTAGCGGCCCAGGCGATTCTCTAACACACATACAAACTCCATGATCTTACAAGTTCCACATTTATTTCACACCGCTAGGATCCGTAAGCAAAATAACATGATATCAACGGGGTACAAAGTACAAGTGCAATGTTGAAAACGTTCCGCATGAAACATGGTTCTGCTAATTTCAACTTATAAAGCGCAAGCATATACGCAACAAAGAAGGATCCAATGGTTCAAGTTTATTAGAGGCAAAAAGTAAAGTGTGCCATCAAGTTCGTGAGAGCTTTAATCACTAGTTTTCTCATAACAAGTGAAAGGTAAACAAAAGCATGAATATACTTGGAATAGCATAAGCTAGTAGGTAGGTATGGTGGACTCTTTGGAAAAACTTGGTTTAGGGAGTTGGATGCATGAGTGGAACTCATACTTTGTTGTGGAGGCTAGCAAAAGACTGGGAGCGACAAACTAAGAGAGCAATAATGGCCATAATCATGCAGAGCGACAAAACATCATTGCTCAAAGCATAAAGTGATACTATAAGTTGAAAACTAAAGGATCATAAAGGCTATGGTGACTTGAGATAGTCATAACATGGTGTGAGCATGTGCCAAGTCAACCCAAATAAAGCATCAAAGGAGAATACCACTATACTATGCTTTAATATGCTAAAACAACGCATGATTCATCCAAGGCACATTAATCAATCTCAATTGTTTATAACAAGCCATGCTACAGCAAAGAATACTAAGCACAAAGCCAAAACAATATCAAGCATGGCATGACAAAGCATAGCCACAGTCAAAAACGAGCTCTTTTTACCACATAAGCATGAGCTTTCCTACTCTTTTCCAAACCAAACCAAACTATTTGCAAACCAATGTATGAAAGAGGGGGTCCAACCAACTTATTCAGAAAACTAAGCAAACCAAGCAAACTAATAACCAAAACGAAAACGAAAAGAAGACACTCCAAGAAAAACACAACTTTGCATGAAACAATAAAAATGAAGCGTTTGGAAGAAACCTGAGATTTTTATTGATGAAGAAGGGGATGCTAATGGGTTCGTAACATAGAAAACAAAAATTTTCTACCGCAAGAACGAACAAAACCCAGATCTAATCTAGATAAAAGCCAAGATCTAATCTATTAGACATGAGCAACGAGATAGATAGGAACTAACCCTCGTAGATCCGAAAGAGTTAACGAGATTAGATCTCGTGGTTGATGTAGTCGATCACTTGCCGATCTCAAGATCGTGTGGACGATCCTTCCGGCGCCGCGTTTCGGCAGCGCTTCCGCAGTCGGTCACACGTGCGGAGTCGAAGCAGACCTTCCTCTCCTCGTTCCAGCGAGCAGCGGAGGTAGTAGATCTTCTCCACGGAATCCCAGCAGCACGACGGCGTGGTGGTGGTGAAGTAGAGAATTCTGCAGGGCTTCGCCTATGCCTGTGCAGAAGAAAGGAGGAGGAGAGAGGCGGCGGAGATTTGGAGTAGTGGGGGAGGGCTTGGAGGGGGCGCCCCTACCCCTCTATTTAAAGGGGGGAGGCGCCATGGGAGGGGGAGTCCTTGTAGGACTCCCCTCCCTCCTATGGCCGGCGGATTGGGAGGTGGGGGGAGGAGTCCTCCTCCCCCACGACTCCTTGTCTTACCCCACAAGGACTCCTTGATCCTTTCTTGGTTTTCAAGCAAACTCCAAGAAATCTTCCAGAACCTTCCGGAACATTCCGAAACCTTCTAGAAACCTCATACAAATACTCCGGAACATTTCCTAACTCAGAAAATGATCCCCAATATATGAATCTTATTCTCCGGGCAATTCTGGATCTCCTCGTGATGTCCCGGATCCAATCCGAGACTCCGAACAACACTCGGTCTCCAACGCACATTCCATATCTACTTAAAACAACTTCGAACCTTAAGTGTGTCACCCTACGGTTCGTGAATATGTAGACATGACAGAGACACATCTCCTATCAATAACCATCAGCGGGACCTGGAGATCCATAATGGCTCCCACATACTCAACGATGACTTCGTGATCGATAGAACCATTAACATACGAAACCAATTCCCTTTGTCACGCGATACTATACTTATCCGAGGTTTGATCGTCGGTATCTCCATACCTAGTTCTACCTCGTTACTGATAAGTACTCTTTACTCGTTCCATGTAATGTCATCCCTTGTGACCCAGTCACATGCTTACAAGCTAACTAGATGACATTCCACCGAGAGGGCCCAGAGCATATCTATCCGTCATATGGATGGACAAATCCCAATCTTGGTTCATGCGCTTCAACACATACTTTCAGAATACCCAATGACACCTTTATGACCACCCAGTTACGAAGCGGTGTTTGATGTCATCAAAGTATCCATCCAGTGATGGTGATTAACATAACCTCATGGTCGAAGGATTAGGTTACTATGCATTTGAAAGCTTATAGCGATACGAACTTAAATGACTTGATCTTATGCTACGCTTACTATGGGTGTGTGTCCATTACATCATTCTCCTAATGATATAACCTTGTTATTAATCACATCCGATGTCCATGATCAGGAAACCATGATCATCAATTAATCAACAAGCTAGTTCAATAAGAGGCTTACTAGGGACTCTTTTATGTTTACAAAACACACAAGTATTAATGTTTCCGGTTAATACAATTATAGCATGGGATGTAAACATTTATCATAAACATAAAGATATAATAATAACCACTTTTATTATTGCCTCTTGGGCATATCTCCAACAGTCTCCCACTTGCACTAGAGTCAATAATCTAGTTAAAAACTTGTGCATTCAACACCTATGGATTTATGGTGTTGTATAGACACTATTGCTAGTGGTAAACATAATCTTCGGATCTGACACTTCCAGGTCCGTGTGTATTTGCATGTCCTTGCGTCTCTATGCATTACTCATTCTCCAATGAGATGGCATTGTATAAATTTGGTCGTTTGGTGAGACCTTTAGTTCCTTGGGATTAAATCATGTTGATACAATTGTCATACAATGTATTTTTATAGTATTAGCCCACTTTGAACCACACCTAGTTTGATAACAAACTACTTAACACAAATGCCCTCCTTTGCTGCTACTATAGCAGTTATATACTTAGCCTTTTGTTGTAGTATCCGTCACAATGTCTCAACTTTGGAACTCATCCAAATCCATCATGGAACATCCTTTCCATTACATTGTGCCACCCATAGTTTAAATTGAGATAAACTTAATTTGTATCTTGTGACAAAACTAGTATCAATGTAACACTTTACAATGAACTACCTTTAACTATTTGTCACTTATACATGGTATATTCTTAGTTCTTCCAAAGCTCATAAGAATATCTTTACTATTGTCCAATGATCATCTTATGAATCATTCTGGTATATGCTCATAACATTTAGAGCATAGGACATATCTGGATGTGTACATCTTAAAGAATGATTGATCAAAATATTCTTGCGATTTCACCAAGTGTCAAAACACTTGAATCTCGTGTCAACACACTTGAATCTTGATTCAGTCCTTTCCGTGCGTCAAGAACCTTTCTTGTTGTTTCCATATTGAACTCATTCAACATATTATCTATGTACATTTGGCAAAACCATATTAGCGCCTCAATCTATCCATATAGACATTGATGCCTAATTCTTGAGTTATGCCTAAGTCTTTCATTGAAATGAAATTCTTAACCTGTGTCAATACAAGATACATCATTTCCAATCAACAATATGTCCTCTACATAATGTATTAGAAATATGTCTCAGCGCTCCCACTTAATTTCTTGCAAATGCAAGCATCTTCATCATCTCCGATGAATTTAAACTCTTTTAACAGTTTCATCATGGTGAAGATTCCAACTCTGCGATGCTCACTTCAACCATTGAAGTTTTGCATACTCTTTTAGCATTCTTTGAATAAACAAAACCCTTTGGATTGTGTCATGTACATGTCCTAGGTAACTATTCTATTAGAAGAACTTGTTTTGTTTGTTCAACTACCATATACCAAAATATATGTAGTGGTTGCTACATTAATCCGTCCAGACTAAATATCGCTATGCAAGATCAAATCTTATCATAGTCAATTCCTTGAACATTGTCGTAAACTCTTTCTGACATGTCGACTATTTCATAGATTTGAAACATCCATGTCTATTTCTTTATAGATCCAAACACGACCGATAGGCTTCACGCCTTTCCGGAGGGTCTTCCAAGTTCAGAAACTTGATTTCTCGTGTATGGATACTATCACGGATTCTATGACTTCTAGTCATTTTATGGAGTCAGGGCCCATCATCGCTTCTTTGCATGTAGTCGGTTTATCATTGTCAAAACAATAACGACTTGTTTATCAAATCTTACTATTTGATTCTTACCGACCCATACGGTTCTATAGGAACTCTAATCTCCGAGATCACACCTTTTGTAATCACGAGAGCCATGAGCATTGTGGCCGCCACCGGGACACTTTCCGGTGCTGCGCTACTTAGCACATATAGCTAAGGTTCAACAACCTTATCAAAGTTCTATTGTCCTCCCACTTAACTTTTCACGAAAAATTCCTTCTCAAGAAACTTGACTTTCCAAGTAACAAACTCTTTTGTCCTCGGTGTTATGGAGAAATTCCCAACAAATTCTTTGGGATAACCTACAAAGACGTGCTTATCCGACTTTGGTTGTAAACATTTTACTTATGCATAACATACCAAAATTTAAGAAAAGACAATTCGGGTTTTATCCCAAACCATAACTCATATGGTGTCATTTCAACGGATCACGATGGTGCTCTTTTCAGTGTAAAAGAGGTAGTCTATAAAGCTTCAATCTTTAAAACATAATGGCAGTTTTATAAATGACACCCTTGATCTTACCATGTCAAACAAGGTTTCATTACATATCTTGAACACTCCATACTCCTATGGTGTTTTGGGAAATGCAAATCCATGGAACGATTCCTCAAATCTTAGGTGTTTTTCTAAACTTGTAACTCAAACATCTTTCTTTATGATCCAATCATAAACTCTTTTATTTTCTTGTTACAATGATTTTCCACTTCATCTTGAAAGTCTTTGAACATTTTTCAAATATTTCATACTTCTTCCTTATTGAGTAAGTACATACATATACTCACTCAAATCTTCAGAGAAAGCATATGAAGTTGAAATCCATCGCCCACTACTACACATAATGGACTATATACATCAATATGTACAAATTCCAATCAGTTAGTCGTCCGTTCCTCTTTTGGCCTACAAACAGAGTTTTAATTATCTCCAAGAAAGTATCACAAGCGTCATTTGATCCAAATCAAAGACTCCAAAAATTCCATCAACATGGAGTTTCTTCATGTTTTCTTTCAAATATAATTTAAACAGCGATGTCACTTCATAAGTGATCTTTCAATCATTTGTCTTGCGACATTTTAGCAATAGTGTTTATGGATGTGATTTCTCCCACTAGACTTGTAAAAGTTCATCCATCCTTTATGGAATACGGTTATTATTTGAACAACCATTGTTCTCGTAATACCGGAACAAAATAACAATTATTAAAACAAATCTTGAAGGCTAGGTTTGATGACAACGAAAAACACAATAACACTTTATTTGTTTTCGATGAACATCATCACTCATTCTCTTGCTAGTTACTTAGGCCATTGTAGTTTATGAATTGCGTTGTCCTGTATGACACTTCATACCAACCGATTCGGTATCCAATACCTAAGAGCCACATTGTTTAACAAGCAAGGAATACAACCATAACATGTATATCTTCTACATACCCAAGTTGGACATCTCCAACCTTATAATTTCTGCCAAATATTTTATAGATTCTCTTTCAGCAATTCCTTTTTTCTTTTAAAATAATCTATCAACATCAATAGTGGTGTCATTCACATGACACATAGTACAAAGCGTATATAGTCAAATACTAATACCTTTGGACTTGCACTTTGAAGTGGATCACCATCATCAAATGTTTGGCATTCTTTCAAAAATCCATTCTTTAGTAATCTATTAGTGTAGTAAACATTTTACTTACATCTTCTATTCATCCTTATCATGACAACTTTCATGATCAAGATGCTATAGCTTATAAAGGTGAATTGCGAGTATAATGTTTCTTTTTCAAAACCTTTTGGAGGATTAGGACGACTAGCGTCTCCAACCTTCACAAATTCTCATCAAATATGAGGACGTATACTCTTTCATGTTGTAACCAACACACTGTTTTAGATATCGCAATACCTTTCACATATGATGGTTTCTGAAACATTGCTTTCAGCTCTTAGATAAACTTGATATTAAAAACAATCTTTTGAGTATCAAGAATCATGGAGGCAAACATGATACATTAGATACTAACACTGGAATTGTTACTCTTGATTTAATACTATTTATTAAACTTCACAGAGTAAATGGAGTTTGCTGAAAGTTTGCAACAGGACTTTTAAACTTTAAATTGACACTCAAAACAATACGATACCAGTTCGTAAAGCAAATATCCAGAATTTCTATAGTTCCACTATCTCAACTATAACTAAGTGTAAGGTGGTGAACGGATGCCAATGACTACAACAAACTATGCAAATTCACTTTGATTGTGTTTATGATAAATTGAGTTCGACTAATCCAAATTACAAATGAACTCCCACTCAAAACAACATCCCTCGAGTTGTTTTAGTGATTACATGAACCAAATCCACTACACCAAGTCCGATCATCACGTGAGATGATGTAGCTTTAAAGGCGAACAATCAACATGTTCATCATATCATCCATATGACTCATGCTTTACCTTTCGGTATTCCGTGTTCCGAGACCATGTCTGTACATGCTAGGCTCGTCAAGGTTAACCTTAGTTTCCGCATGTGCAAATCTGGCTTGCACCCGTTGTATGCACACGTAGAGTCTATCACACTCGATCATCACGAGATGCTTCGAAACGACGAGTCTTAGCAACGGTGCCAACTAAGGACGAACACTTTATTACTTGATATTTAGTGAGAGGGATCATCTTATAATGCTACCGTCGCGATCTAAGCAATACAAGATGCATAAAGGATTAACATCACAGGCAATTCATAATTAGTGTGATATGATATGGCATTTTCTTCTTGCGCCTTTGATCTCCATCTCCAAAGCACGAACATAATCTCCATCATCACCAGCATTGCGTCAAGGTCCATGGCGCCGCTTCATGGTTGTCCATCACCAACAGTAACTATTACAACTACTTGGAATAAAGCTATTACATGTTGAATAGACACGCAGGTCTTAAACAAAATTTAAAGACAACCATTAGGCTCCTGCCGGTTGCCATATTACAATAAGGATCATTGCATACATCAAATATAATCACAATCACATAATGGCCATATCACATCACAAAACCCCTGCAAAAACAAGTTAGACGCCTCTAATTTTCTTTGCATGTTTTACGTGGTTTGGGGCTTTCGCATAAGACCGATCTTACCTACGAACAAGAACCACAACGTTGATACAAGTGTTGTCAGATGCTCATTGTAAATTGAATCTTAACTATGGTGGGAGAGACAGACACCCGCAAAGCCACTTGTGCAAAGCAAGTTGCACGTCAAGCGTGGAGCAAGTCTCATGTGCGATGACATGTAATGTTAGCCCGAGCCGCTTCATCCCACCATGCCGCAAGATGCAAAGTACACGCTAAGACACCGACAGCAAAAGCATCAACGCCCACAAAAACATTGTGTTCTACTCGTGCAACAGATCTACGCATAGATACGGCTCTGATACCACTGATGGGTTCGTAACATAGAAAACAAAAAATTTCTACCGTAAGAACGAACAAAACCCAGATCTAATCTAGATAAAAGCCAAGATCTAATCTATTAGACATGAGCAACGAGATAGATAGGAACTAACCCTCGTAGATCCGAAAGCGTTAACGAGATTAGATCTCGTGGTTGATGTAGTCGATCACTTGCCGATCTCAAGATCGTGTGGACGATCCTTCCGGCGCTGCGTTTCGGCAGCGCTTCCGCAGTCGGTCACACGTGCGGAGTCGAAGCAGACCTTCCTCTCCTCGTTCCAGCGAGCAGCGGAGGTAGTAGATCTTCTCCACGGAATCCCAGCAGCACGACGGCGTGGTGGTGGTGGTGAAGTAGAGAATTCTGTAGGGCTTCGCCTATGCCTGTGCAGAAGAAAGGAGGAGGAGAGAGGCGGCGGAGATTTGGAGTAGTGGGGGAGGGCTTGGAGGGGGCGCCCCTACCCCTCTATTTAAAGGGGGGATGCGCCATGGGAGGGGGAGTCCTTGTAGGACTCCCCTCCCTCCTATGGCCGGCGGATTGGGAGGTGGGGGGAGGAGTCCTCCTCCCCCACGACTCCTTGTCTTACCCCACAAGGACTCCTTGATCCTTTCTTGGTTTTCAAGCAAACTCCAAGAAATCTTCCAGAACCTTCCAGAACATTCCGAACCTTCTAGAAACCTCATACAAATACTCCGGAACATTTCCTAACTCAGAAAATGATCCCCAATATATGAATCTTATTCTCCGGACAATTCTGGATCTCCTCGTGATGTCCCGGATCCAATCCGAGACTCCGAACAACACTCGGTCTCCAACGCACATTCCATATCTACTTAAAACAACTTCGAACCTTAAGTGTGTCACCCTACGGTTCGTGAATATGTAGACATGACAGAGACACATCTCCTATCAATAACCATCAGCGGGACCTGGAGATCCATAATGGCTCCCACATACTCAACGATGACTTCGTGATCGATAGAACCATTAACATACGAAACCAATTCCCTTTGTCACGCGATACTATACTTATCCGAGGTTTGATCGTCGGTATCTCCATACCTAGTTCTACCTCGTTACTGATAAGTACTCTTTACTCGTTCCATGTAATGTCATCCCTTGTGACCCAGTCACATGCTTGCAAGCTAACTAGATGACATTCCACCGAGAGGGCCCAGAGCATATCTATCCGTCATATGGATGGACAAATCCCAATATTGGTTCATGCGCTTCAACACATACTTTCAGAATACCCAATGACACCTTTATGACCACCTAGTTACGAAGCGGTGTTTGATGTCATCAAAGTATCCATCCGGTGATGGTGATTAACATAACCTCATGGTCGAAGGATTAGGTTACTATGCATTTGAAAGCTTATAGCAATACGAACTTAAATGACTTGATCTCATGCTACGCTTACTATAGGTGTGTGTCCATTACATCATTCTCCTAATGATATAACGTTGTTATTAATCACATCCAATGTCCATGATCAGGAAACCATGATCATCAATTAATCAACAAGCTAGTTTAATAAGAGGCTTACTAGGGACTCTTTTATGTTTACAAAACACACAAGTATTAATGTTTCCGGTTAATACAATTATAGCATGGGATGTAAACATTTATCATAAACATAAAGATATAATAATAACCACTTTTATTATTGCCTCTCGGGCATATCTCCAACAGATGCCTTGGGCATCCCCAAGCTTTGACGCTTGTACTTCTTGGATATTTCTTGGGGTGACATGCGTGGCATCCCCAAGCTTGAGCTTTAGTCCATCCTTCATCTCCTTACTCATTCCTTCCATACACCTGAATTTTTTCCTTCATACAAAACTTCACACAATCTCATTAGCAACATTAGTGCACTTAAGATAAATAAGTCTCAAGGTTCAGTTCTAACACCAAATAAACTTTCATTAGAACACTAGCTACTGTAGCACTTCCCTCAAAAATCTTAATTCCCCAAAGGAACTCAAGAAGGAACTAACAAGAAGCAAATGCAAAAAAAGGCAGAAATCTGTCAAAACAGACCAGCAGATAAAGACGAATTTTTTCAAAGTTAAGTTTAGCATAAAAGGGACTTGTAAAATATATTTCACAAATTATAATAATTGGACGAATTCAAACTATGTTGAAATATCTAAAACATCATAATCATTATGTATTAAGATACATATGGTATAGTATTATCTCTTATAGGGGTTATAGTTGTCGTTTAGAGTTAAAGATCGAAATAAGAAAATATTCATTTGAAATACAAAGGAACATCTAAAGATTCGTGGAAACAACACCATAAGTGTTATGGCACGTTCGAGTTTCTAGAGATTTCGATAAGTCGAAGTCGTGGCGAATAAACAAGTCTTTGTAGATCATTCTTAGGAAGCTATGAATGCATCTTCCATAAGGGACAAACCTGTTGTTGTTCTAAGTTGACGTGTCTTGATGAAGATACAGGTGGAAAAAAGTAAAAGATCAAAACAAGGTATTTGACCTTGCCTCCGAATTGTTGAGTGGCGCAGCGGAATTTGTTTCGTGAATCCAAACTCTACAAATAGAGGAGAAACTATTGATAATGATCATAAATTTTCAAGTAAATACTTTTACTAAAAGAAAGTAGGATTCAACTATATATTCTACAAGTTTGTGGAATTATATTGTTGATTCACTTGTCATGTTTTGAATAAGACATACCTACGAAATACAAATAAGCGTGATGGAACTAAGTGCGAGAAATGAATGGTCATTGAAACCGCAGCCAGGCCAGCTCAACCCGGCCCAAGTGGGGCTCGCAGGGAGCTGCCTGGCGGGCAGGCCGCCGCTGGGCTGCCAGAGCGAGCCGGCCCACTCGGGCTCCGCCTCACGGGCGCACGTGGGCGGCCGATTGGGGCTGGGGGGCGGACTGCTGGTGGGCCGCCAGGGCACTCCAGCCCACCCGGGTCGGCCAGGCAGGCCACGACGCTGGGGAGCGCGAGCTGGGCCACGGTGGTGCCCCAAGCCCACCCGGCTGTTTTGTTGGCTGCTGCTCTTCTTTTTCTTTTCATTAGGTATTTTTCTATTTTGTCTATTGGGCTGAGTTAATTCGGCCCAATCGGCCAGGACGAAAATACCTGTATTTTTTCTTTAACTATTAGTCTCACATGGCTAACCTAATGGGGAGGGCACACCCCCTCCACCGGGGTGCCCACGAGTAGGATTAAAACAGACAACTTGAGAAGTCCTTTGGTTAACTTTCTCCCTCCCTCTCTCTATACCTTGTGACCATGGCCCCAAGTCTGGGCTGTGCGATCAAGGCACACCTGCAGTACGCCGTTGTGCTGCAGGGATTCCTAGCCGGATATCAACTTCCACACTCCCGGTGGGATCGGGGAGCCGGAGGTCTCATCGTGCACCAGATGTGTACGAAGACACGAGGCGCAACACTTGGGGCGCTTAAATGTCGTGAGCCGGAGCTGCTGCACGATGAAGATGAATAAGGAGCAAGGGGTGACCTGCGAGAAGCTTCGTGACCTCGAGGTCGGCTACGAGTACGACTACTTCAACCACGTTCCCCGTGGAACGTTAACCGCGTACGGTCTACAAGGGTATGTATTCTCTACGCATTGGCCGTTACCGCATTACTACATAGATCCTAGGCAGTTTTGGGGTTACTTCTTAGGATTTTTTTTGTTTTCTGCTGCGATCCCCAACAACATTTCCTTAGCATCCTCCTGTCTGTTTCTCCCAGATTAGCACCAAATTCAGGTGCATCCTCATCCATTTCACTGCAGCTCTGGCTAGGGTTGGATCGCCCATGACCTCTTCCTCCCCTACCCCTTGAACTGCTCGCCTGGGGCCAAGCAACATACTCTCTCTTAGGTTGATACCAAAATTCTTTAGGAGGAACCATCATGAAATCACCATACTGAAATTTCTTTGGGTCATGGGCTCCATCCCCACATTCATCAGCTATATGACCAATAACTCTGCACTGAGCACAGAAGCGCGGTAGCTTCTCATACATGACTCAAATTTTTTGCTGTGGCTTCCCCGGACCCAGACTACCAGTCAGTCATCGAAACAGTGGTTTATTCAGAGTAATTCTGATGTACACCCTCACGAATTTGCCATAATTTACTCCGTTGGTTCCTGTCTCAACTTCCAGGACCTTGCCCATCCTTCCTACCATCGCTGATGCAAAAACCTTGTTCTGGATCAAGTCAGGTAATCCCATGATCCGTATCCATACTCATATAGAGTCGAGTGGAATTGTTTCTATATTCACCAATCCATCATATTCCTCGATCACCATAGCTTGGCGTCTAAACAGCCATGGGCCTCCATGCAGCTATCCTCCAATCTCCCAGACACTTGAATTGGGCAATGAGCGTGAAATCATCAAGATCTCTAAAGGATACTTCTCTGTCCAGCGCCCACGCTACCTGCATCTTCTGATAGAACGCAGTGTGGCTGAACATTGTCTTCGAGCAAACCCTAATCAGAGCGGCCCACTACATAGAGGTCTGGTTTTCTTCGACCAGTCCAGAAAGATCGATCGCCTCTTCCTCTTCCTCAGTAATCTCTAGGCATTGAATCAACTCCTCGATCTCCTCCGCCTGGGACGAACCCTTCTCCCTGCTGTTGTCTCCTTTCGCTTCCGCAGCCGAGGCCTTCGCCTCAGCCGTACTCGCATCTTCCGCCGCCGCGGCCTCCCCAGCTTGTTCCGCCATCGGTCGAGAGTAGCGAGATACCCTCTCTCGACGGGAATCCCTCACGAGCTTTGGCTAGATCTAGTTTGTCGTCAATCAAGAGAAGAAACCCTCGATCGCCGGCGATATGGTGGACTTCTAGCAGGAGGAGTCTCAAACCCTAAAACGAAAGGGTATTCTCTCAAGTGGCGGTACTCTTTAAGTGGCTCTAGTATCTGATAGAGTTTGCTTGAAGCGCATCCGTTGTACACTTGTACTGGGGTGAGCTTCCTGCCAGGCCATCCTGTCTCACTACTTGGCACTTCACTTGGCATGACAGATGGCACGCCACCTCCCTCTCCAGTCCCCGCGGGCCCACCTCTCTTCTCCTTCCCCTGCAAGCCTCAAGCGGCAACGGCAATACTGCTCGCGCCCCTGCTCCACAACATATCTCTGTGTTTCAAATTTCTGATTGATCTCTCCATCACCCTCCAACCATCTCCACAGAGCAGAGAGCAAAGCTCCACCGCCGCGCCGCGGTCGCCTCGATCTCATCCTCTCCTCCCCAAACCCTAAACCCTAATGGGCTCCCGTGGCCCGACCTCCCCGACGCCAATGCGGGCTTGGGCGGGCTCGCCGCTGCCGCCGGCGGTGGGCTGGGAGCTGGCGCGGATCTAGAGGCTTCTGGGGCAGCTCGCCGATCCGCACGCACGGAAGCAGCTCGCGGATGTCGGCGAGGCGTCGGCCCTGCGGGTGCTGCGGATGATCGGGGAGTCGCCGACGCCCGTGAAGAACTTCTCCGCCTACATCATGTGGACGGCGCGCAGAGCGCCGGACTTCCCTAGCGCCGAGAGTGCCACCGCCTTCAGCTCCGGCCCCTCCCAGGGAGGTGGGTTATTTAGTTCCCCTCGGACTTGCTATTTTGGGTCATTTTGGTGGGAAGCATATTTCGTTTGATTTTTTTTCCCATTTTGGGTTTGTCGGTGCTGTACTGAAATTTCTAGAGGATCTGTGTTTTCTGTCAGTGCACATAATTTTGCAAAGGGGGGACGCCTGATTTAAGGACTGCTGCTTTCTAGCATGATTGTACTTCTCTTTGTCAGTTTTGGTGTTTCTCGGGTTTCAGTCTTTCAATTTGTTTGATCCGTTTGTTTCGCTGTTAAAATGTTTCTGGTATACTAATGTACTCAATTTCCGAATCGAAATTCTCCCAGTCCACTGGTTATTATTTCTCGTATCACCAGCATTATGCCGCATTACAAATCTCCCATTTCTAATCATCAAATTTTCTCTCCAACAGAGGACTCTGTGCAGGGACCAATGCACGATGGTGAAATTCAGATGGACGATGGGCTCGCAGACAGTGAAATGGACTTTAATCTCTCAAATCATGCCAGGATCGAGGTCGAAAGCCCTGCCCGTCAGCTGCCTTATGGTTTACATACCCATCAGAGTGCTACTGGAGCAGCTGCTTGCTTGGCGCAGAACCCCGTTGGAATGGAGGTTGAGGAGAACCCACCTGGTTGGGTAAACTCTGTTCCCATGGCAGTTGATCCTCACCTCCCGGAAATGGCGCATGCCATGCCAAACCAAGGAGGAATGGAAGGGGTTGTCGAACACCTACCTCTCAGGATGCAGGACCAGGTACAGCCGTTGCAGGCTGAAAGTCCTACCACACCGTTCGCCCACTGGGTGCCAGAACCAAACCATGCTATAATTCAAGTTGGGAGCCCTAGTTCTGGCATGGTGTCTGGGTTGCAGCATCAGGTGGGGTTCTATAGCCCAGTCCACCGGCCGAGGATTCCTACTTCTCAAAGGATGGATTCAACCCCAAGCCCTGTGTGCGAGATCACCAGAAATCTGCATCAAATGGGTTGCCCGTCAGGAACTGTGGGCGTCCAAACATCACAGACCATGGAGTGTGTGATACCAGTAGAACCTCTTGTCACCGCAAACACATCGTGGGAAACAACGAGCCCTCAGATGTTAGCCCTGGGGGAGCTAGAGTTTGTTCGAATATTCTTGATATATGTCTACCTTGGAGGGTAAGTCTTCATTTGGTTAATGTTTCTATTTAATGAATAGATAAGCTAATGCAAAACATAGTAATGTATTCTACGCAGGACAGATTTATGTAAAGCATGCACCTTTGTTGTGGATATGTGTTGTCTGTGTTGTGTTGTTACTAATCCATGTTGCCTCCATTTATAGCAAGAAGATAGAAGATGTGGGTGTACTACATGAGGACTATATTAGGTTCTTGAATTCACTGCCCATGGATCGCTTTGAGTCGGAAATCTGGAACAAATTTGGTCACGAGTTTATAGCAGAATCAGATAGAAGAAAGGTTTTGTTCCCTTATTCATTATCTATTTATGTTTGCTGCTGGCTGCAACTGTTTTATATATATATATATATATATATATATACTACAAACACAGGTGAAAGCACAAGCACCCAGTCACCCACAATTGTTGCATGTCTGTGTATGGCATAAACTTTTCTATTTTGTTGGATATCCGTTCTTTTCTCGGCTTGATAAATATTAGTTTCTTAAATGTTGCTATTTAGTTAACCTACTTAAAAGTAATAATTCCTTGCCCTTTTCTTATCTTGCCAATTCATTTTATATCATGATGAGAAGAAATGTGTATACGCATGGTGATAGGCCAATATGGATCTCCGAGAACTGTAGTCTCATGTTGTAATAGTACCCCCACAATTCATGCCTATTGCAATGTGAAATTTGTAGTCCTATTTGGATAGTTCAAATATATTTTATTTCTTCATGTGCTTTCTCTTCATATACACCAGACTAAATGCTAGCATGTGCCTTATGGTACTATTCTTGAACTGATGATTGTAGAACCTTGATTGGGACCCAAGCAAGACAAGAGTGTACCATTGCATTATCGAGGAAAGAGATGGTTCTATCATCACAATTTTTAAGGTTTAAAAGTTAACTTTGTCCTCTTGAGCCTTTGATATTCATTACTTCCTCATACACATCAGTTTTTTCGCATCTCCTGGTTGGAAAATTCGTTGGTGCTCATGGGTGTCTTCTTTTGCAGAAAGTGTGTGATTAATTGATCTAATTATGCAGAAAATTTAGAAATATGTGTGCAATGTTATTCATACTTATAAACTTTAATTATAATCATCCATATTTCATATAAATGGACGTGGGCGCCCATGGGCACCAAACCAAGGTATTATATATGCACAGCTGTTGGCCCATGGGAACCAAAACCAAGTTTTATATATGCACAGCTGTCGAGTGTTATTTACACCTTGTTAATCAGTTTTCTAGCTCAACATTTTAATTACTCAATCATTCAATGCATTGCAGAAATTAACTGAGGTCAAAGTTCGCCTATCATTGCTTCTCTAACATTATCTTCCTATTCTTTATGGTAATGTCAAATAGGGTAGTGAGATATCCCACTTGATAATTACTAGTAAGAAAAATGCGAGTCTTGTTTGCTGATTTGCTGTGAATAGACAGTAGGACACCATCAGTAGAATGCTTATTTTGTTTTGTTTTCTTCTTCAAGATTGTATGTTATTTCATATTTTTTATTGTTTTCAGGGGCCATATATAGAGAAGACAACAACTCGTCTACATAAAGTTGTTGGTGACGACAATGTTCTTGTTGTGAAATTTTCAGATATATCTGGGCACACAAACGCTAGTGATTACTTAGCAACCTGCTGTGATGTTTACCATCACATTTTTGAAGAGGGCATTGTGTTGGGTTTGCGTCGCTATCGCTTTTTCAGTAAGTTTCTGTGTCTTGGAATGCAGCATCCATTTGGAGCTATTTACAATGGTAGACTCAGTAATTGGTATTAAAAAATTTATTCCACTACTATTGTACGGTAACACCTAAGCCAATTGCAGCTTTCACATATGGAGTATTCCAGTAACTGATATTGTACCCATTAATGAACAAAAATGGGTCACTATATAATTTAGTACTACTGCTAAATACAATATAAAAGTAGGTTAATTACTAATAATACTAGTACAGACTGCATATTGAGATTTTTAGCTAGAATTCAGAATATTCAAACTTTATAAACAACACAGTTTTCCCACTTGCATCTTCTTCTGGTTGAACCTTTATTTACCATAGTAGATGGATTATGTTAGTGTAGACTAGAAATCCTATGTGCAAGAAGCCAGCTAACCAACCTTGCTCTGTAACATCTCACTATCTCAGCCAGCTCTTCAGATTACTCCTGACTTGTCCAGAGTTGTTAACACAATCTACTAATCAGGACATACATGCCGTGGTACGAAGGACCAAGAGAATTAAGCATGGTAAAGAGAAATCACATACTGCAGCATCCCCTTTTCGCATGACATGGTGATCATAGCATGAAACCAAAATGTGTGCTTTATAGGCATCTATTGTTCCATAAGTTTTAATACATGGTGACCATGTAGTAGTCCTAGTGCATTAAATTTTGGAGTTTCGAGTCCAGTCCATTGAGTCTGAGTGGTCCCTATGTGGTCTATTTAAGCCAAAAAGACCTTTGGTTCAAACAATAAGATGAAACGCTCTTCCTCGATTCTTTCGGTCTGTCCTCAACCCTTCCAAATTTCTAATTTCTCACCTCCTGCAAAGAATACCTCGCTGGTCAAAGCACCCGCTCGTCGCTAACCGGCCCCAGCCTCTGGTGATCTATATAGCACAGATCCATGGATCAGCTGATGACACAACATTTGTGTGCAGATCATGCTACTATTTTGTTTTATTAAAATGTCAGGACTCATGTATAGTAACTACAAATTGATTGAGTTGGATTATTTGTCTTGACTGGTCTGCCTTTATTACCAGTTTACAAGGATGGTGGGAAGGCCGAGAAAATAAAAGAGGAAAGAAAGAAAGAGAGAAACAAGAAATGCACTTCTTCTGTCAGGTGCTACTTTGTTCGCACCGAGTCTGGTTGGAACAGGGGTGTGCCTTATATCCTCTCCAACAGAACAATTGGTGATGCCCGCAAGATTTTTATGCACATTCACACTGTTCCCAGTGTGGCAAAATATTTAGCCAGGTGAGCAATTTTATTTACTTCACTTACCCAGTATCATCAACCAATAATGTGCACCTTTAAGCATGTTACTTGTTAGTAAATCTTGTGCTCTTGCTTCTGCATCGGAGCTTGGACCGCTTACAAAATGACCGAAAAGAGGTGCCACATTGTGAAAACATGTAGTTTTATTAGTTTTGGCGACACGTTCTGCAGGTTTTTTACGGGTTGTTTTGCAAATGTTTCTGTGCTTGGACTGTTACAACACCTTTTACGACGGAAATGAGCACAGATGCTGTTCCACTTTTCGTCCTTGTTTATGTCTGTAATCGCTATCTCGTTTTGAGGTTTAAATTTATTTAACTTTTTTTCTTGGAATGACAGGTTTGCTTTGATATTGTCCAAAACCATTACAATACTAAACGCTGAAGACCTATCAACAGTTAACGTTGTAACTATTGATGATGTACCTTGCAAGGTTAATATCTCCCTCTGTTGATGTTTTGGCTTGCCACTAGAATGACAGCACTGGAATCTTTGCATCCTAATGATCTTTTCACACTTATGCTGATCCATATATATCCACCATATATTAGTTCCATATTTCTGCTTTCATGTTGAATCATTCAATCACATGCTCCATACATAAGGACCCTCTTGTTGGCAGTGGAATATCATGTGCTGTAGACACGAGGATCTCTATTATGTCCTAAACACTTATATTTTTCGCTGGTTTTGTCCATATTGAACTTAAACAACATGGCATGCCAATGGTAGTAACGATATACTTCAGTGGCATTTCATGTCAGATCAGCAAAACATCATCAGTAGCTTGATGATACACAATGCAATCTCAACATTAGTTGCGATATGTCATGCTACAGTATCAAATCCATTACAATATTGTTTAACAGGGGCGAATTTAAGCTCAGTTGAGAAATTTGTGGACTCATCTAATAAATGGGTATTAGTTGTGAATTTTACCCCATAAAAAACATATTTTAGGAATAGCTAAAAGTTTCCGAAATTGTCGATTGCTTTTAGCCAAAACCTGCCTTTTAACCTTTTACGCTCTTCATTATTTTTTATTCACTTCTTTGTTACAATTTGAACAGGCTGCTGTGGATTCAAAGGAGGATCAATTTGACATTGATGAGCATGTAATCTTTGGACTAAACAATATGATGATCTTATTGGTTTCATTTCCCGAGCTTGCCTGCCCCCCTTAGAATTTTCTTCTAATACTAGTGCATAATTAGCATAATTTTGCACCTTACATAGCACAATACTTCATATTGGCCCCCTCAATTATGTTTCCACTCTTTTGGCCCCCTCTCAATTTATGGTCAAGCTCTGCCACCGCTGGAAGCAATAAACTCTCCCTTTAAAAAACATCTATTACTTACCTAATCAATTTATTGTTTTTCCCTCCCCTCTCTCTAGCCTCTTCTTATGCAGATCCGTATGTTCTATAATGGACTTGCTGTAAAGGGAACCCTTCTCGTTGTTAGAAAGGTATATATTTATCAGTTATCACTTTGCATGGCTTGAATTTAATTGTCTTAAGAGTGTGTGTTGTTGTTTAACAAGTAGCTGTTTCAATAAACAAATATTTTTTTACCTGGAAAATCTAATGTTTGCTTGGAAACATTACCTTCATTTCCTATCTTTCGTATTTACCACTTTTGTTGGTTATATTGCACATTCAATTCTTCTGGCCCAAAACTTACATTAGATCATGAGTTTATGACAACCAGAGATTCACTACTAGTTATATGATTGAGTAATCACATCGAAGATTTGTTCCCTTATTCTTTGTTACATTATTTTCAACATGGATAAATTGAACAATATATGTGGTTATCTTTTACAAGCACATCCCCTCAACATTTTATATGAATATATTTGCTGGTGCAGCTTCCTAGTAGGACTATCCATATACGGCCATCAATGATAAAAGTAAACTCCGATCCTAATTTATTAGGTGGGCACTCCTTCAACTCACTGGAACTTGTTTCGACAAGGTAAGCAATGTGGACATACATTTACTGGATTAAGGTATGTCTGTATGAGTAGGGTTCATGTCGAACACAGACCATAATTTAGATACAATCGCTCAAACCATTTCCGCTTCAGTAAGAACTGGGAAAGTTCCCATAAAACTGTGGAGGGGACTTTCTTTATTCAGCACATGGTCTATCTTCATTTTTAGTTTGATGAGTAGGGTTGCCCATGCTTACCTAACTGATTAAGCTTTCGGAATTAGTGTTTGGTGGCTGAAAGACACAAAGTTAATTTCTGTATAGTGGTAGTGTTACGGTTTTGACTTTTGATACATGTTGAGATTTTTCTTGAGCGTTTTCTACACTATCAATTCTTGCCTTTTGTTGACGCTTCAACATATTTTCCAGCAACCGACCCAAAAGGGCAGTGACATCGAGGATCTTGATCACACTACTTCACTATGGAGGGGTTCCAGCGGATTATTTTATTGACCTTCTAGGGAAAGCACTTAAAGATGTTGAGAAAGCTCGCCATAAAACTAGAGATTCCCTTGAAGGTTTGTTTGCATCATGAACAATGCACATATTTATGCACCACTCTCATTTCAAAATAAAAAAAGACCACGATCACAGTGTATTATTATTTTTGTATGGCAAGAATGGGCACACCACCAGGATTAATAAACTGATCTGAAGTCTGCATTATAGACATAGGGGTTACGCTGAATTTCTTCGATGTTCCCTCCCACCAGGATTAAGAGCACACCTCGATGATTTTGTCACTTTCAATTATTCGAACATTTATATGCATTTTCCTAGTGGCACTTATGCCTTGGCTTGCGCTTTCTATTAATATGTTCCCTCTCACAGTTGCATTAAACCATGCTGACATGGATGATTCAATGTCTGCACGGATGATCCTTTCTGGAATTCGACCAGAGGATGATGCATATTTACAACACCAGCTTACTCTAATGACAAAAGCGGAAAGAAAAGGAATCAAACAAGGCAAGATCCCTATCGATCAGTGTTATAATCTGATGGGCACAACAGACCCAACAGGAACACTAAAGCCCCATGAAGTCTGCGTGATACTGTAAGTGGCAGCAATATCAAGTTACCAACCATATACTTTCTACTTCTCGATCTTTCCTTTATGTCTTCCTTATGCTTTTCAATTTTTTTGGCTATCATAGTTCTTAGACGTAGTATGAACAGGATATTGGTTCTGTATCTGTTTTGCATATTACGGTTTACTGTAGAAGGTGAAGCCAAACTTAACATTTTTTCGTCTCTGTTCTTCAGTTCAAAACACTGATGTCACAATTTTAAGAAGTATAATTGCAAATCACTCCTGCCCGTGTCTTAGGATTGAGGGAGCCTAGACGCAAGAGGGAGTGTTGAAGTAAGAGCATGTTAGTATGTTGCTCACATTTCTTTATCATCCAGCTTAAGCTTTTAGTTGGACTGGGTTAGTATACATGCAACTATATACATTCATATGGACAAGAGATTTCTGTTTTTGTATCATAGATACGGTAAAAGAGCACACCTCGTACATCGATAATTTTTCCAAGCCCTTCAATAGTTTGACCATTCTTCCCTAATAGAAGAATGTCTGATAATAAAGCAAAATCTTCAGGCTATAATATTTTTGTCTAGACTGGTCAGAACATTATTTTAATAAATGTCTGGATGATCAAGGGATACTGGCTTCACAATAACAACTATATAGTACACTAATGACATAATCAGGGGCGCAAAGTATTTGGAGCTTCTAGACTTCCATAGTGTTCTATATTTGATTATACCATACCAATCTTTGAAAATAATTTTGAAGATGGAAGTATCCTGTTCCTTTTGTTACTAATCGTCTCATCAAACAGTGACCATGGCCCCATTTCTGGAGAGGTTCTTGTCTATAAACATCCTGGGTTGCACTTTGGTGACATACATGTCTTGACAGCAACATTTAGTGAGGATATACAGTATGTTGTGGGAGACTCCAAGTATGCTATACTTTTCCCTATTTCTGGACCACGATCTTTGGCTGATGAGATGGCGAACAGCGATTTCGATGGTGACATATACTGGGTCTCGAGAAACCCACAGGTCGGTCATTCTTTCTGGCATGCTGCAGTTAACTAGTATTTATTTTAGCTATCCATGCCAACAAACAGAATTCAATGGTGCAATATGCTTGCTAATATATTTATTTATTTCTTCTACTCCTAGAGCACGGAATTGAGCATGCTATATTTTTGGTCAGAGTTGCATTCCATTCCTGCTTACTACATGCATTGCTTCTTTCCACTTCATCTTGCTACCCAGTTGCATTTTATTTTATACATGATTTCTGCAAACTGTACAAAATGTGTATTTTGTTATCTTAAAAATAAAACTATGATATTTTATGTTTCCATTTAGTGGATAAATATAACATTACACAGCTAATATTGTTTTCCAGAAGTTACATCGTTCAGGATATAGTACCATTCATTTTTCTCTGAGAAAGTACATTTGGTCCATATGGTGTTGCTTATTTTCCTCCATAAGTGATATTAATTAGGTTTTGTGTTCTTCCAGGGTACTTTATTTGTTATAAAATGTTAAAGGTGATTACCATTGGGGAAATCCACTTTGGCTCATAGGACTAGATGCTCCTATTGTGAAAAAACACATTTTGAAATGTCAAAAAATTCTGAAGGAAAATCTCTGGCGTACATCCGTATATTCTAAGCGCGCATATAAAGTTTCATCCACAAAAGGCATTTCTTGCGACCTTTGTAAAGTAGACATTTTTCGGTGCCACGAAATGACTTTCCACGAGACACTTTTTTGTCTTTTTTTCCTACAGCACTACATATGTTTTTTATTAACGAAATGTTTCAGGACATGTAAAAGACATACATGTACATTCTCAAGAAAATAAATCATTTGGACATTTTTAAATGTGTTTTCCATAATGGGAGCATCTAGTCCTGTGAGCCAAAACACTTGTTAGTTCATATTTTCTATGGTGTATCTTTGAACATTTAAATATAAAATATTCATCACATTTTTTTCATATTTTCTATAGTGAATTTTTGAAGTATTCATTTTGTTGAAGCTAAGTAAGTTGCCCACAATTGCCTGCCACCTTGATCTTTTTGGTGAATTGGTTGGTGCATGGTACTCGATATGGTATCAGAGCCAAAAAAAAACTGGAGTTCAAGACTCGTCTGGCATACTTTTTGTAAACATACAGCCAACTGGTGGTCCATGTGTTACTGTCTTAGGCATTAGATAGTCCAACACGAGAAGAGTGTTGAAGTATAAGTTCCCGAGATTCTGGGTGGTGCATGATTACATTTGGCACCAAAATTTTTGGTATGAGATCATACTCTGCACAAAATTGTCACTATAATTGAATGACCTTTTCAGTTACTGAAGTACTTCAAACCATCTGAACCATGGGATCCAAGAAACCCACCAAGAAAGACTGAACAACTGAAGCCTCAGGATTATGATGGATCCAAGCTAGAACTTGTGTTAGTCCGTGATTTTTTTAGAACTAGGTTTACACCCAGGTACTATTTACCTGTGATCCTTTTTTTTCCGCGTTCAGTTTTATTGCTGTTATTTGCATCTAAGAGTTCAGATTATATCTTCACATTAAAAGGTTCTATGCAGCTAATATTCTAGGGTGTAATAGTTTAAGGTCCAATTACCTAAAATGATTTTTTTGAGCATTACCTAAAATATATGTTTGATGCTCCGTTTACAAAGTCTGGATTAACTGAATAGGCAGATAAACCGATGGGATCCAGCTCATATGGCTGGGATCATACCAAATTGTAATCTCTACATTTGTAATTAACTCACCTGTAATTTATCAGATTCAACCATAGACTGAATTACCACCGCTGTTCTTTTTAACATCATTCTGTTATTAAGCTATAGAGCAAGTGGTTAAGAAGAGAAAAAAGAACAATGTTGGCATGTGCTACACTTTTCCAAAATCTTCTCTCCTCTACTTATATATGTCTCAATGTTGGTTGTTTGATGTGAGCGATATTACCAAAGTAACCACGGTGTGATTTCTTCTTGATCGGAGAATGTTTTAATTTTGTCATTCTTCATTGTTATCCCAACTTCGAAGTATCAGTATGTCTTCTATTTATTTCCAGCTAATATCACATATATTTAGACATTATTATCTGATCAGCATGTTATAGTTGTCTAATATTGCCATGGCCATTTTGTAGACCATGTACTATATATGAGTTCCCTAAGTTTATGGTCTAACTTTGTTTGAGATTTTTTCCTTCCTTCAGTTTTGTGCTGAGTGCAGCTGCAGATTGTTGGTTGGTATATATGGATCGACTATTGACATGTGAAGTTGAAGAAGACAAAACAGAATGGGAGTTGATAAAGGCTAAGATGCTTAAATTAGTTGACATTTATTATGAAGCTCTGGATGCCCCGAAAACTGGGAACAAGGTTGTTTCAAATCCTCTGTTGATATACACTCTGGCTCAGACATTGCTTTTTTTACTGTTTGAGATGAAAGGCTCTGCATCACGTAGTTAGTGATCCGATTAGTGATGATGGGTTAGTAAGGATGAAGTTTTATTGTGTATCCAGTCCAATTATATCTCTAGTTTAGTTAGTCCAGGGATACAAGAATTTCTCAGAGC
Organism: Avena eriantha; assembly: GCA_910589775.1. NCBI lineage: Eukaryota > Viridiplantae > Streptophyta > Magnoliopsida > Poales > Poaceae > Avena > Avena eriantha. The sequence continues at coordinate 203,529,573 of OU342742.1, forward strand.
CCTCTAGAAAAGAACAGCTAGTCCTGTAAGTGGGAATAAGAAAGAAAAAGCCACCCTCCCTCCAAGTTATCCCAATTCCTCGACTTTAAATTCTCTGTCCCTACCCCTGATATCCTTGTCTGCAACCACAACATGAACTTGCCTGTGGCACTCTTGCCACCAGTAAACAATGCATCTGAATTTCTTTCTAGAAATAGTGATGAATGGTAACTCCGTGATGATTCATGGGTGTACATCCATTGTAAAGAGGTTCACAGCGGAAGTGAGCGTAACTCACATGGTTAGTTTGCTGAGTGTGGATATACAGTCCCACCACCTGGTTCAAATCCCTATGGACTCGAGTTTGTGTTCTATTTACAGTGTCCGGACTTCCCTGACAGTTTTCCTTAAAAAAAAAGAGGTTTCCAGTTGGGCGGCACTGAGAGCACTGGTTGGGTGAGTCTAGAATAGGGAATACCTAGTCAAAGAGAAGAGTAAGCCAAGACTTAGGTACAAATATACACTTTATCATTCTGATACTTCTTGACTCAAGAATACAGTCCTCCTATTAATATTTACTCATAGTCTGTTGAAGTCTTGCTTGCAGCCGCTGTTGTCCTGTTGCCATGCGTTGTTGGATGGCTGTAACATGCACATGATAGAATGACTCATGAGTATCGTAGACTAGGAGTGTTCCATCTGTTAGTGTCTATTTTCACCGAGTTTTCCTTTTTTTTCTCGTGTGTATAGTCAATCCATGTGCAGACATGGTAAAGAAACTACTTTTATCTGCTACGCTTTTGCAAGGCACGTAATTTCAGAAAGTTTATACTCCCTCCGATCCATAATAAGCGTCGGTAATTTTGTACTAAGTCTCCGACACTTATTTTGGATCGGAGGGAGTAGTATTTGCTAGATTCTTTCAGCATACTATCCTATTTGAACTGTATTGACAGCAAATGTGGGGACCCCGTTACCAATTAATCGGCCACTGATGGAATTTACTTTTATATTGCTAGCTAGTATTGGTGACTGGATATGTCATGATCCAGGTACAATGTAGGTTAATCCTATAGAAAAGGTACAATGTAGGTTACATAAAGAACCTGCATACAATGGGTTCATTGTGTAGTATCATCAATAGAACTTTACCTGTCCTGCTTAATAATTTAGTTTCATCTGCAAGAGAAGTGCATTCTGCTTTTTTTTTTGAGAAAACGCAAAAAGCCTTTGCGTTTCATTATATTGAAAAGATAGAGTTCGATTACATGCATTCTGCTTTAGCTGACTGTCTTATCTTTCCTTCATCCATCCATCCATCTTTCAAATAGATTACTATCCCTGGTGATCTGAGGGTCAACGCATATCCACACTTTATGGAACGGAAAGAATATACAGTTCCTCCCTACCATTCGACATCAGTGCTAGGAAAAATCTATGATGAAGCAGAGTCGCAGCAGTCTGAAACAGTTCAGCCAATCAGTAAGTTGCTATTTTAGTTGACTCATGTAATTTCCTTTTATATAATCTCTTTCCAAGCTAGGAGTTACGCTAACATAAAGTTACCAAGACATGTGGTAAAATTATGGACTATAGTACTTCATATGTAAAATATTCAGCAGAAAGAAAAGACATGCAATTTACGTATACACGTCATCATAATGAGATCAGTTAGACGTGAATACATGAATCCTGATTTGGAGATAAATCTCTGATCGTTGCCTTCTCGACAGTAGTAAACTAACAATAGAGAAGCTGGCCATTGTAAACAAATTATGATCATCGTGTTTTCCCTCTCCTTTCTGTTTTCTCAGAGATATCTCTCTTGACATGCTTCACCGAGGAAGAAGTAACCGAAGAGCGCAACATCTGGGGACCCTGTTACGAGGAATATCTGAAGAAGAGCTCATCACTATGTAAGGGCGGCTGTGATCACCCTAGCTCTAAAGAAGAGAAGAACATGAGGTTCCAGGAGCTCTTCAAAACATACAAGCAGGTACTTAGCTTCCCACTACTCTTCCATATACCCACTGCTATAACATCTCGTGATCAAAAAAAATTCGAGACATGCTCGTGTAGAACTCAGTCGGTGCTGTTGGTCGCAGATGTTGTACGAGGCCGCGGAGATGGAGGAGAGCCAGAAGAACAGGTTCGTGGTGTTCAAGGAGGCCTGCGCTATCTACCAGCTTGTCTACGAGAACGCGCTGCGACGGGACGATGTCCTCAAGTGCGGCTTTGCGTGGAAGGTCGCCGGCCATGCGCTGTGCCAGTTCTACGTGATCAAGCACGGCAAGGACACAGTGCTCGCCGACCTGCACGTCCTCCGCGAGGCATTCAAGCGTGCCGCGTAGCTGTATTCATCGGCAAAGGCAAATCTAGCATGCTTTGGTGCCTGGCTACCTGACCTTAGTGACTTCGTCGGTCAGTGTTAATCTAATGTTTTTGTGTATATATATGTGGTAGCAGCAGTGTTAGGCGATGGACGAGTTGGGAAACAGTAGGCGGGGGGATGTCTGACGCTGGTCCAGAGTGGCCGTAAGAACTGTAACCATTAAATATTCTTGAGCTATACCTGTACTGTCAATGCCTCTTCAGCAAGTAAGAAACGGTAAGTTGTACAGTACTAGTATATTGTACAGTAGTTTGCATCTAGTTCAGTAGCAGAAGTCGTGTATCATATTGTGGTTGATGACTCACAAGTTGTACTTGTAATATATTGTTTGATTTGAGCTATCAAGTTGGACTGTGTGCCAGAAGATGTAATTTTGGGCTGGTGCTCAGGGTATCTGGCAAGGTGAATTGGAGTGCCACGCTTTTCAGTTCATCCGGTCCCAGTTCTCCCCCAAAAAAACAATTCTCTGGAAATCACGTTAGAGCTCCAGTTTTGGAAATCACGTTGTTGATTCAGAATGGTTTCTGGATGGCGCATATTATCCATTCTTTCTTTCGGCGCCGTCTTTCTTGGCTCGGTGATGTTTTCTGGTGACTTGTTCTGATCCGAGGCGAGGTGAGGCCCTGTTTCAGCTGCGTGGCAACCCCTTCCCTCTAAAGCCTTGTTTTGTGGCAGTGTTTTAAAAGGAAATGTTAGGTATAAACCACCGAGGGTTGGATGAAAATACCCGTTAGTGTACTTCCACTCCAATCCCTTACTCCAAATTGTCTGTTTTGCACACAGGTATTATTTCAGGACGAAAATTCACAGGACTGGCATGGGGGGTTGTCTAGATGAATAGTGCCAGACTGAGAAAATGCAATTTTATAGCAACAATAATACCAGATTGCAAGTGAAGCTGACAGTGATGCCAAAATTCTACGAGGCAACAATACCATATTACAACGACTGAGTAAGAGACATGGTCTTAAACTTCATAATAAGTTAGACAGACATGAAAATATTTCATGTAATCTGCAGCTACTTCATACTTCATCTGAACCTTCCCCTCCTGCTACAACATGTCCAGAGCATTATCACCATCACTCTGTTGAAAAACATGAAATCTCGGTCTTTCATATAAGAACGAAATCTCATTTTGGTGTCATAAATTGATCATTTTAACAGTTTACAAGATGTGCAATGTTACTAATAGTAAATGCATAATTGCAGCACCTTTGCAATTGGAAAGGACCACAAATGATACCGAAAGAAAAGATAGTCTTTCTCCCTCAACCTGACCAAGTTTTTGCAAAAGGAGATGTTCAGATTTCATAACTAAGTGGCAACAAAAAAAAGACCGAATAATGTTAGAAAAACAGTCAAGTTCAAAATGGTTTGTGACACCCTGCGTTGTCTAGTGCGGCTTCCGATCCTTCGGCTAGTGCCAGAACTGGTTTTTTCTCAGCCGGAACAACTGCTATACCATTACTCCAATAACTGATTCGCCCTCCATAGGAGCAGCATGATCACCCGACACCGCAACAACTCCTGATGCAGCTTGACCATCCGGTGTAGTATAACTGCATGCACAGTTTGACTAGCTGGTGGAACAACTAGATCAGTTTGCTTGGGCACCTACACTTGAGAAGGGATTCTAGGATGAGCCCTTTCAAAGTCTTCATCTCTTTGACGTCTAGCTTCCCTTTCATCTATTTCAGTTATTTCTTGGTTCCTCAACGGCTGCACTTCCTCTTCTGTGTTTTAGTGAAACCCGGAGGACACCACCGTGGCTGAGTATACCTTGGATATCTATAACGTGAACTTTTGGCTCATGGGTGCTACACACCCCTATAGATCCACCGTCCAGTTTGCTTTGAGATGGACCTAAAGTAAGATAGCATAAATCATTCTTAAATGCAACTATATTCGGAATACAAGCCTATACCAACCGTACTACCTCTGGCCATGACCCTACATAATTAAATGCTGGCCCACTAGTATGAGTTTTGGATCCAAACATGTCAGTACAGAATCTTCAATCGAATTGAAAAACATTGGTCTTTCCTCGGTATCCCTACAAGTTTACGTCGTGAAAATTGAGGACGAGGTTGTCAAAATAAAGAACGAGCTAATTACATATCAGTTGCAACACGTGGAGTACACATTTGATTGATACAATTAAGAAGATTCTGACATTTGTTTTCGGAGCAATGCATGTCCAGAGCATCCAGCCCACCGACAACTTCTCCTACCTTAGGAAGCATCCAACCCAGCGCCATGGAAAAAAAGAAGGCAAGAGGATTGGAGTCTAGGAATGGAATAAAGAAGGTGATGTCGGTTCTTCCACAGCTTCTCGGTGTCCCCAAAATACGCGACCACATCAGCGGTAGCTATCTCAGAGCGGTGCCCTCCACAACAATAGTGCTCCACAGACCACAACGTTTGGGGTTGGTTGCCTGCTTTCCAGGTCGCAGGGGACCTCAAAAGCGTAGAGCTCGACGGGTCGGGTGTCAAAGCAGAGTGACCGCCTGGCAGAGACGGCCCGTTGAGTCGAACATGGTGTTGAAGGGGCGGATGGGACCTTCGTCCCCGGTGGCAGCAAAAGCAACCTCTGATTTAGTTGCTCGGCCATCTGTGCGAAGGGGATTATAACGGAGCGGCGGCGGGGAACTACATCGGTCCCAACGGCTTGGGACCTGGGCGGCGGCAGTCGAAGACCTGGTACGGGTATGAAGAAGGTCGGCTTTGTCAGGAACGGCGGCGCCTGCCCGACTCGTTTTCCTCACATGAGAAAATTCCAAAAAACCATCACATTTCAACGTGAAATTCGCAGAACCACCGCTTTCGCGCGGAATTGCAAAATCCACCGGTTTTGAGGAGATTCGTCTCAATGTGCACTGATCGTGAAATTGAGCCCGGTTAACACGATTTCTGACCGATTGGGCCCACCGTCAGACGAGCGGGAGACGGACGCCGTGGTTACCGTTGCCCAGCCGTTAACTGGGAAGTGGGTCCCACCTGGGACACAAAACCCTAGCCCCTGGTCGGAACCGGTCAGTTACTTCTCCTCATTCCACGCGCGTGCTCTGTCGACCCTCTCCTCCATGGCGACAAGTGGTGGCGATGGCACCGGCGCCGGAGAAGATGTTGCAGGCGGAGGCGGCGGCGTCGGTGTGGATGCAGTAGGTGGAGGCGGCGGCGGTAAGCTTCATGATGTTCCCCTGGAGTTTGCTGAGATTTGTGGCAGCTCGAACCCTGAGATCTGCGGCAGCACAAACCCTACCGCCGGCGACTGCTCACTGTTCCCGGCGGCTGCGTCGGCGCTGGCCAAGGCCTGGAAAGCTCGCCCAACTGATAGCTTCCGGTTTACCTCGTCTCTCGGTGGCGTGGAGTAAGTATCTGAATCCTTCTCCTCTGTCTGTAGATTCAGAGTTTCTTTCCTCTGTAGTGTTGTCCATTTAGGATGCATATGTTAATTAGATGTCCTATTTCTGTAGCCTGGATGATGAGGTCTGGGAGGTTAGGTTCCACTTAGACGGCAAAGACAACTTGGAGAGAAGCATTTGTAGAGCAGATATCACTTTCTGTAATCTGTTAGCAATGATAGAGGGAGAGGGGTTTGGATGGGGAGACAGCATGTACTATGTCAGAGAGCAGGGGACAGGCAGTTCTGGTATGGCAGTAGTTGAAAGCATCAAGGATGTTGAAGAAATGTTGTCCATATATGAAGATGTGAAGTGTGTTACTATTACTGTCAGTAAGGGTAAAGGTGGTTTACCTGAGTCCTTCAATAAAAGGGACTGTGAAGAACAGATCCATGTGTCTGACATAGGAGATCCTCCTATAGTTTATTCTGTTGATGTGGATGGTTCATTGTTTGAAAGTGAAGATTCAGATATACAGTATCTGCCTACTCAACAGAGCAATAACCATCTTAAAGGTAAGCAGATTGTTCAAGTGGAGACAGGGGAGGAGTACATGCTGACACAACAAAGCTATATTCCTGTTCTCCCAATAAATTCAGAAGAAGATGATGACATTAATGAAATGATTATAGACCTGAAGAGGAAGAGGCAAACAAAATCACAGCAGAAGGAGGATTATTTCTCAGAGGAAGAAGAACTATACAATGATTCAGACCAGGAATCAGAAGACAGTGAATTCATTATTGAGGCAGAGCAGTCTGAGAAGAAGGAGGCAAGAAATGCAGGTCCAACTAGTAGATCTCACTATGAGGAAGGCACTAGCTCATTTCCTGATTATGTGTCATCTAGTGATGAAGGGAAGGAGGAATTTTTATCAGATGATGATGATGGATTCCAGACACTTAATTTTGTGCTTCCAAAGGGGAAGAAGAGCAGAGCCAAAAAGATGAAAGCAAGAATGTGGTATGATGAGCAGAGGTTTCAACCTGAGGAGCAGCTTTGTTTGAAACTATGCTTTGTGGATGTATATCAGTTTAGGAGGGCAGTTCAACAGCTGCACATATCACAACTTAGAAATGTTTATTTGCACAGAAATTGCAAGGACAGAGTGATAGCAAAATGCCATGAAAAAGGCTGTCCATTTTTCATGGTTGGTTCTGAAGTAGGCTCTGAGAAAACATTTTGCTTGAGGAAGATGCATCTGGAGCACACATGTGGGCCAGTAGGAGAAGGATGCAAAGTCAGTGCTAAGTGGGTGGCTAAAGCTTGTGAGAAAGCTATAAGGACTGATGTTACCACCAAGGTGGACACCATAATTGAAAATGCAAAGGACAAACATGGTGTGTCAGTGCCAAGAACTATGGCCTATAGGGCAAAGAATGAAGCAATACAAGTTGTGCTTGGTGATCATGTTGAGCAGTATAGGAGATTGAGAGATTATCTGAACACAGTCATTGAAACCAACCTTGGCAGCAGATGCATTGTGACTACCAAGATGCACCCAGAAAATCCTATCAGTAACCCTAGGTTTCATGGGATGTTCATGTGCTTGAATGCATCCATACAAGGTTTCTTGAATGGATGTAGACCATTTATTGGTAAGTCATTAGGTTTTTTCATTTCTAGTTTGTTCATTAGTTTGTTTCCTTTTAAGTTTGTTCATTAGTTTGTTGTTCACAGGGTTGGATGGATGTTTTGTGAAGCTGACCACAAGACAGCAAATCCTTCCTGCCACAGGTAGGGATGGGAATAACAACATTTTCCCTATTGCTTTTGGACTAGTTGATAAAGAAGATAAAGCTAGCTGGTGCTGGTTTCTCACCCAACTCAAGTATGCAATTGGAGGAGAGTCAGGAAAATTTGGAAACTACACTATAATATCTGATAGGCAAAAGGTATATTCTCTGCTATGTTCTCTACCATATCCTCTACTATGTTATCTAGTATAATATCTGATAGGAAATGTTTTAAAACAGGGTCTGTTGCATGCAATCAACAAGGTTTTCCCAAGCTGCCCACAAAGATATTGCCTTAGGCATATCTATGCAAATTTTCAGACAGTTGGTTATAGGGGAGAGGAGTTGAAGAAGTTCATGGACCAAGCAAGCTACTCCTACACCAAACATGGATTTGATACAGCTATGGCTCTGATGCATGAGGAAAGTGAAGAGGCACACAAGTGGTTGAGCAAGATTCCAGTGGAATGCTGGGCAAGGTATGCCATGGATACTAATTGCAAAACAGATCTGGTTGTTAATAATCTTAGTGAGGTTTTCAATAGAATGATTCTATATATTAGGGGCAAACCAGTGAGGACCATGTTTGAGGGCATTAGGAATAAGATCATGAGTAAGCATGAGACAAAAAGAACATGTGCAGCAACAGCTAGGTGGGACATCACCCCTACTTACACAGAGAAGCTTGAAGAAACAAAGAAATGGAGCAGGCAGTGCAATGCAAAGAAATCAGCTGATGACTTGTGGCAAGTGGGCACAGCTCAGGACAGGGTCTATGCAGTTCATCTTGGAAACAGAACTTGTGGTTGCAGGAGGTGGGACATGACTGGCATCCCATGCAGCCATGCCATCTCTGCTATTTACAAGTCCAAGCAGCAACCTGAAGATTTTGTTAGTGATTTTTTCAAGAAGGAGATGTACCTGGCTGCCTATGACCTAGTTGTGTACCCTGTACCTGGTGAAGATCTGTGGATAAGAACTCCTAGTCCAGACATTGATCCACCAATATTCAAGGTAGACTTGGGTAGAAAATAGTACAAGAGGAGGAAGGGAAAGTTTGAACCACCTCAGCCCAAAGTTTCTTCAAGAATGGCAACAATAACTTGCAGCAATTGCAAATTAGCAGGACATAGGTATACTAATTGCAGTGTACCTCTCAATCCATCCCTCCAAGTGAGGAAAAACCAACATCAGGTAACTTCATAAAATTAGAGTTACATCAATTGTTTCACATATACATGATACAACCATCTTATGCATGTTACAACATTTTTGTAGGGGAGTATAGCTTCAGATGCTAGATTTGAAGGACCCATGCTAGTTCATCAAGTTCTACACCAAGGCCTGGTACTCCAGCTGCAAGACCTGCACAATCCACTCCAGCACCCAGGCCTGCACAGTCTACTCCAGCACCCAGGTCTGCACCAGCTCCAAGTGCTCCAACTAATTCTCCTAAGTCAAGAGCTCCATTTGTAGCACCAAGGAGCATCCCAGGTGCCAGTTCCAGGCCTACAAGGAATAGAAAGCTCCCTCCTAGGCTAAATGGATACTTCACAGCCAGCAGGATCCATGAGAAGTCTGTGGAGGATCTCATGAAGGAGTAGTGTTCCCTGGAGATCTTTGTTCCCTGTCATTTGTCAAACTTTGTGTGTCCTGGCATGTTGAAGACTGTGTGTTAACTGCCATTTGTGAGACTGTCTGTAGATGTTGCATTTTGTGAGACTATGTGTGAACCTGATATATTCTATGTGTGAGACTATGTTTGAACCTTATATATTCTATGTGTGAGACTATGTGTTCACTGATCATGCTGCATTTTTGATTTTCTTATATTATACATGTTGTGGATGGTTGTCGAGAACCCTCGAGTGGTCTCGACAACCCTTTGTCTATATTTAAAGTTGGTGTCATTGGTTGTCGAGAACCCTCGAGTGATCTCGACAACCATCCACAACACTAAACAAAAAATGGATACCACAGGATAGTAATTGAAACATCACATAACAATTGAAACATCACATAAGGTTCAAATTTAGACATTCATCCTCATTATAAAGAGGTTCACCACTTAGAGGGCACTAAGCCAAATTTAACAGGGTTCACAACTTATTGAGATTCTACCTCATTATAAATAGGTTTACAGTGCACTAATCTATTACAACATAGCAGTACATAATAGGATCACTCATTGCATATAGCCTTGATCCTCTCCACTTTCTCCTTGTTCTCACTGTTGACCTTAAACAGGTCATACATTGCATACTCCACCTTCCTCTTTTCTTCCTTCAGTTGCTGCCTTTCTTTCTCCCATTCCAGCTTGTTGGCTTTCAGCATGTCAGCTTGAGTTCTCTGGAGTAGCCGTAGCTCACCAACTTCCTTCCTTAGTTGTTCAAGTTCATCAAGATCTCCAGACATGATCATCTGGTAGTTTTCCTGCACCACCTTTCTCTCTGTATCATCTACAAATTTCTTTACATCTTGCAGCAAGGCTGCATGCTTGATCTCTAGCTTCTTCTTCTCTGCTGCCAGTTCTTCAATAAACTTCCCATGCTCTAATTTCTCACCAATCCTATTACTGTTGCTGCTATGATACATTCCCCAAAGTTTGAGCAAACAATGCTTTAGTGTATCACACCACTCATCATCTATCCAAGAATGGATCCCACAATTCTCAACTTGCTGCAAATTTACAAACAACAGAATTATTCAAACAACATATCTAATAATGCTCTATCATTATCTCCTAAATCAAATGATGCTAAGATAATAGTTCTAAATTATGCTGAGATAATAGTTCTAAATTATGCTCATATATGTACATAGTCACTCACATTCTCCACTTGGCACATCAAGAACCGACGCCCAGTGTCAGCTCCATCAAAGGCCACACATTGGCGCGGCTCTAGCTTGTGGACGCTGCAGACAGTGCTGCAACCTACTGCTATGCCGGTGAACGACGGGTCCAAAATGGTGTCCGGCGCGTAGTCCATAGGGGTTAGGTCCTAGTAATCAATGGAAGTGTTTAAATCTAAGCACATGGATGTGGCTCGGGAGTGGGCAACTCGTGGTCGCGTGGAGATGGTACTGGCATTGCTGAAGTCCTGGTACCTAGACGTGGATCTGCGGAGCCTTTCTCGTGGATTTCGCCAAGGGACCAGCTATGAGGAGCTTCGTGCCGAGGTTCCTGATATCTGCTCTTATGGCGTGAAGATTGGGAGTTTTGTCGAGCTGGACCAAGACTTCAGTGACCCGGCTAGCATGGAGCCGCATCACTATAGTCCGGATGCGCTGCGTACTGAATCCCTGGCTGTGCCCCAGACCACCTCGGCCAACATCGCCTCCAGCATCCAAGCCCTAGACAGTGCCTCCGGCCCTTCTGCCAATCAGCCAGCTTGATCCCTGGTATGCCGGGAGTATTTGTAGATGAAAAACGTGTGTTTTTGCGTTGGTGAACAATCGTCTCTAGTCTGTTATTGAACTCTGGTGGGAGCATTGCCTCCCTTTGTATATTTCCTTGTGCTTTGTATCTGCACTTTCTGTTTTGCATTTTCTGCATTCCTATTTCTGTGTGGGGGTGCACGAGCGCACCCACAGGGTGTAGTCCCTGAGGTTCGGGCCGGCTGGAGAATACAGCCGGGTCGAAGCTCCTTTATGTTGTTGTCTGTTTGCAGGTTTTTGTGTAGGGGCGCGTGAGCACACCCACAGGGTGTAGTCCTCGAGGTTCGAGCCGGCTGGAGGATACAACCGGGTCGAAGCTCCTTTACCTGCTCTTCTGCCGCCTGGGGAGCAACCAGCCTCCGGCTCGGGTGTTCATCATGGGGATTTGGCTCATGCAAAGATGAAAAACAAACAAGTTGTTTACTTGGTTAAACAGATGCAAATGGAATTGGAATTTGAGGTTCATTAGTCTTGAAATTTTGCCGCTTCGCGCGAAGCCGATGACTTTGCCCTTTTCTCAGTGAGCATTGGTCAATTTGATGTTGTGCCCTTGCCGGCTGTGAGCCAGAGTCGAAGGGGTAGCTAATAGGTGTACTGCACGATACTTTGGGTTTGGGTCATTGGCCTTGGGCAAGCGAGCACAACCGGATCATCCAGACGTCTTTGTTTTCCTTGCGGTTTTTTGTGTAAGGGTCGATGAGCATTCTGCTCTTGTCGGATCTATCAACCGGCTTGCGGTCTGCAGTCGGAACCGAAGAGGGAGCTCTAGGAACCACGTACAATACTTTTCCGTGTGGATTGCATGACCGTCTGGGCCAACCGACGAGTCCTCGGTGGAGATCGTCGGCTCCGGGGTTAGAATAATGCAGCCGGAAAAGCCAAATTGTGCAGCATGACTTCCTAATTTATTGTGGAGTCCCCGAGACTGCGTCGAGGCTCCCATGCTTTGTTCATTACATAAAGGTAAGATACATACACTTCTTGTTCAAGTGTAAAAGGGGCGAAACAGGTTCGTGTTCCATGAGCGCTCGGTTTCTTCGCCTGAATGGTCCATCCTATTCTTTTTCAGCTGGCGGGCGTCGATGAGGTAGTATGAGTTGTTCTACAGTGCCCGGCTGATGATGAATGGGCCCTCCCAAGGTGGAGACAGCTTGTGCATCCCCTTGGTGTCTTGTACCAGCCTTAGCACCAGGTCGCCTTCGCGGAACGAGACGCCACAGATCCGGCTGGCGTGGTAACGACGCAAGTTTTGCTGGTAGATGGAGGATCTCGACAAGGCCAGCTTGCGTGCTTCTTTGAGGAGGTCGAAGCTGTCCTCACGTGCTTCTTTGGCTTGCTGCTCCATGTAAAGAAGCTTACGGGGTGCGTCGAACTCGATGTCTATGGGCAAGACCGCCTCCGCCCCGTAGACGAGGAATAATGGGGTGTAGCCGGTGGAACGGTTTGGCGTGGTGCGAAGGCTCCAAAGCACAGCCGATAGCTCCTCTGTCCAGCAGCCAGGGGATCACATCAGTGGTTCGATCAGCCAGGGCTTGATTCTGGCTAGGACTAGGCCATTTGCCCGCCCGCATTGCTCGTTGGACTGGGGTGTGCCACATATGCAAGGTCCAGACGGATGCCCTTGTCTCCGCAAAAGCAAGCGAAATCTCCCTTGGCGAAATTTGTGCCGTTGTCCGTTATGATGCTGTTGGGGTAGCCGAAGCGCGTGATTATGTCCGTGAAGAATTTGACCACTGTTGGCCCATCTAGCTTCTTTATCGGCTTTGACTCGATCCACTTGGTGAATTTGTCCACCGCCACCAACAAGTGCGTCATGCCGGATCTGGCTGTTTTGAAAGGGCCGACCATATCTAGCCCCCGGACCGCGAAGGGCCAAGTGATGTGGATTGTCTTGAGTGCTGCAGATGGAGTGTGCTTTTGCTGGCTGAACCGCTGACAACCGTTGCATGCCTTGACTATTTGTTCAGCATCCTCTAGCACCGTGGGCCAGTAAAACCCATGCCGAAATGATTTTTCCACTATGGCTCGTGATGACGTGTGGTGGCCACACTCGCAATGGTGAATGTCGATCAGCAGCCGGATTCCTTCTTCCTGGCTCATGCACCGCTGATAAATGCCCCCAACACTGCGCTTGTAGAGCTTGCAGTTGATGATGGTGTACGCGCTGGCCCTGCGCTTCACTTGTCTTCCTCTACCTCCTCTTTGGGTAGCTCTCCTCTAGCAAGGAAATCCATGAACGACTTTGCCCATGTTGGTGTTTCCCGGATGGCGCATACCGCCTGCATGAGCAGGTTTACTTCTGCGCGGATGGTTGGGTTGGGCCCGTCTGGTGGCCGACCCAGCGAAGTGGCAGAGCCGGCAGTCCCCGGGTGCGGTGAAGCCATTGCAGAGGTCTTGGAGCTGGCAGTCCCCGGGTGCGGTGAAGCAGTCCCCAGGTGCGGTGAAGCCATTGCGGAGGTCTTGGAGCCGGCAGTCCCCGGGTGTGGTGAAGCAGTCCTCGGGTGCGGTGAAGCCGTCACGGAAGTCTTGGAGCCGGCAGTCCCCGGGTCTGCGTCTAATATGATGGAGTTGGATTCTGGAGACGGCGTGATTGATGGCTTGCGCAAGTGCTCGAGGGAGACCCCAGGAGGAATTGCCTGTCTTGTTGACCCGATGCGGGCGAGCGTGTCCGCGACTTCGTTGTTTATTCCGGGGACATGGTGAAACTCGCATCCTTCGAAATAGGCACACATCTGCTGTACAAAGAAGAGATATAGGGCCATGTTTGCATCTCTGGCATCCCAATCGCCTGACACTTCCTGCACCACCAAATCTGAGTCTCCGAAGCATAGGATGCGTCGGATGCCGATCTCTTTCGCTATCTTGAGGCCGTGGACGAGCGCCTCGTATTCAGCGACATTGTTGGACACACGGAAGTGGATCTGCAGCACATATTCCAGCCAGTCTCCTTTGGGAGAGGAAATGACCACTCCAGCTCTGAGCCTTCCATACATCTTGGAGCCGTCGAAATGCATCTTCCAATGCGTGGAGTCAGGGCAAGGTGGCAGGTACTGCGTCTCTGCCCAATCAACGAGGAAATCTACCAAGGCCTGAGACTTGATCGCCGTTCTTGCCTCGTATTGTATGTCATGGGCGGCGAGCTCTATGGCCCATTTCGCCACCCGGCCTGTAGCATCCCTGTTGCCATTGATCTCTGAAAGTGGTGCTAGTGCCACTACTCGGATGGAGTGCTCTTGGAAGTAGTGCTTCAATTTCTTGGTGGCCATGTACACGCCATACACCAGCTTCTGGTAATGTGGGTAGTTCTGCTTCGAGAGCGAGAGCACCTCACTCAAGTAGTACACCGGTCGCTGTACTGGCTGCGCCTTTCCTTCTTCCGGCCTTTCCACCACCAGCACCACACTGACGACCCGGTTGGTTCCTGCGTATACATCAGCATGGGCTCCTTTGCCGCTGGTGCAGACAGTATAGGCGGTGAGGTGAGCATGCGCTTGAGGTCATGGAAGGCTTCATCCGCCTGCGATGTCCAGACGAATTTGTCTGTCTTCTCCATGAGATGGTATAGTGGGAGCGCTTTCTCTCCCAGCCGGCTGATGAACCGGCTGAGGGAGGCCAGACATCCAGTGAACTTATGGACATCTCACAAGTTCTTAGGCGGTTGCATGCGCTCGATTGCGCCGATCTTCTCCGGGTTCACCTCAATTCCTCACTCTGATACGAGAAAACCAAGGAGTTGGCCGGCTGGGACGCCAAACACGCACTTCTCCGGGTTCAGCTTCATCTGGAACCGGCGGAGGTTGGTGAATGTTTCCTTCAGATTTTCAAGGAGTGTCTGGCTCTCCTTGGTCTTGACTACCACATCACCGACGTAGGCATATACATTTCTGCCGATCTGAGTCTGCAGGCATTTCTACATGCATCGCTGGTACGTTGCCCCAGCGTTCTTCAGTCCAAATGGCATGGTGGTGTAGCAGTAGGCTCCGTAAGGAGTAATGAATGCTGTCTTTATTTGATAAGCGGGGTTCAGCTAGATCTGGTGGTAGCCGAAATACGCATCCAGAAACGACAACAACTCGTAGCCGACCATGGAATGATCACTTGGTCTATCCTTAGCAGGGCGAATGGATCTTTAGGGCATGCTTTTTTGAGGCTGGTGTAGTCAACACACATGCGCCAAGTTTTGTTCTTCTTCAGCACCAGAACGGGGTTTGCCATCCATTCCGGGTGGAAAACCTCCATGATGAATCCGACTATGAGGGGCCGGGTGATTCCTTCACCAATGGTTCTTCTTTTCTCTTCCGCAAAGTGGCGTAGTGACTGTTTGACCGGATTTGCGTCCGGCCTGACATGTAAGGAGTGCTCGGCGAGCTCCCTCGGAACACCTGGCATGTCCTTGGGGGACCATGCGAAGATATCCCGATTCTCGCGGAGTAAATCAACGAGCGCGCTTGCTGTCGAGGCCGTCTCCGACCAGGACGAACTTGTCTGGCTTGGCCTCATCCAGCAGGATCGTCTTCGTATCTTTGGAAGGCTTGAACTGCGCTTCTCCTGCCGGCTTGGGCTCGCCAGCCGACATGTCCTTCTGCAGGGCCGCCACGTTTTGCATGATAACGCGTTTTTCCTCGGCGATGATCATGGCCTCCGATATCTTGGAGCCGTCTGTGGCACACTCCACAGACCGCCTGTAGCAGCCAGCCACAGTGATGACACCCTTTGGCCCTAGTAGCTTCATCTTGAGGTACGCGTAGTGTGGTACTTCCATGAACTTGGTGAGCGCTGGGTGCCCCAGGATAGCGTGATATGCACTGGAGAAGTTGACCACCTCAAACCATATAGGCTCGCGGCAGAAATTATCCTCTGTGCCAAAGATGACATCCAGCCGGATCTTCCGATGGGTGAATGCGACGGGCCCGGAACGACTCTGCGGAAGGAGGTGCTTGACGGCTCCAGCTACGACTCGTTGATGCCAAGACAATCCAGCAAAATGCGGTACAGGAGGTTGATGCTGCTTCCTCCGTCTACAAGGGCGCAAGAGAATCTGCAAGAATTCTTCTTGGAGACGACGATGGGGTCCAGAACCATCACGCAGGTGCCTAGGTGAGGCAACACAGCTGGCTGGTCCTTCCGGCTCCACGCAATTTCTTGCTACGACCAGTTGAGGTACTGGGGGACGGGAGGAACGATCGCGTTCACCTCCGCCTCGCGGCGTCTCTTGCCATGCTTGGTCTCTGGCTCTATCGTGAAGATGTGGTAGTTTCCCACCCGGCGAGGATAGTGGTCATCGTCATCTTCCCTCCGGCGGTGGTTATTGCGGTCGCCTGGTGGACCGCCGGCTGGGGGAGCCGGTGCCTACGCAGCTGGCGCACCAGCGATCTCTGCCATCTTCTTCGTCCACGTGCACTGGCGTGTGGTATGCGTAGCCGGTTTGTTGCCCCCGCTGTGGAACTTGCATGGCCCATCAAGCATTGACTCGATGGTGTACTTGGGCTTGGGAGGCCGGTCATCAGGCTTCTGTCTCCGGCTTCCGCCTATAGTCGGATCCTCCTGCACTGCCGCCACCTGCCTAGAACCATACTGGTTATTCGGCTGGTCGTCCTGATGGGTTCATAGCATGGAAAACAAAATTTTTCTACCGCAAGAACGAACAAAACCCAGATCTAATCTACATAAAAGCCAAGATCTAATCTATCAGACATGTGCAACGAGATAGATCTGTACTAACCCTTGTAGATCTGAAAGCGTTACGAGATTAGATCTCGTGGTTGATGTAGTCGATCACTTGCCGATCTCAAGATCGAGTGGACGATCCTTCCGGCGCCGCATTCCGGCAGCGCTTCCGCAGTCGGTCACACGTACGGAGTTGAAGCAGACCTTCTTCTCCTCATTCCAGCAAGCAGCGGAGGTAGTAGATCTTCTCCACGGAATCCCAGCAGCACGACGGCGTGGTGGTGGTGGTGGAGTAGAGAATTCTGCAGGGCTTCGCCTATGCCTGAGCAGAAGAAAGGAGGAGGAGAGAGGCGGCTAGGATTGGAGTAGTGGAAGAGAGCCAGGGGTTGGCGCCCCCACCCCTCTATTTAAAGGGGGGAGGTGCCATGGGGAGGGGGAGTCCTAGTAGGACTCCCCTCCCTCCTTGGCCGGCTGATTGGGGAGGGGGGAGGAGTCCTCCTCCCCCACAACTCCTTGTCTTGCCCCAGAAGGACTCCTTGATCCCTTTCTTGGTTTTCAAGCAAACTCCAAGAAATCTTCCAGAACCTTCTGGAACATTCCGAAACCTTCTAGAATCCTCATACAAATACTCCGGAACATTTCCTAACTCAGAAAATGATCCCCAATATATGAATCTTATTCTCCGGACAATTCCGGATCTCCTCGTGATGTCTTGGATCCAACCCGAGACTCCGAACAACATTCGGTCTCCAACGCACATTCCATATCTACTTAAAACAACTTCGAACCTTAAGTGTGTCACCCTACGGTTCGTGAATATGTAGACATGACAGAGACACATCTCCTATCAATAACCATCAGCGGGACCTGGAGATCCATAATGGCTCCCACATACTCAATGATGACTTCGTGATCGATAGAACCATTTACATACGAAACCAATTCCCTTTGTCACGCGATACTATACTTATCCGAGGTTTGATCATCGGTATCTCCATGCCTAGTTCTACCTTGTTACTGATAAGTACTCTTTACTCGTTCCATGTTATGTCATCCCTTGTGACCCAGTCACATGCTTGCAAGCTAACTAGATGACATTACACCGAGAGGGCCCAGAGCATATCTATCCATCATATGGATGGACAAATCCCAATCTTGGTCCATGCGCTTCAACACATACTTTCATAATACCCAATGACACCTTTATAACCACCCAGTTACGAAGCGGTGTTTGATGTCATCAAAGTACCCATCCGGTGATGGTGATTAACACAACCTCATGGTCGAAGGATTAGGTTACTATGCATTCAAAAGCTTATAGCAATACGAACTTAATGACTTGATCTTATGCTACGCTTACTATGGGTGTGTGTCCATCACATCATTCTCCTAATGATATAACCTTGTTATTAATCACATCCAATGTCCATGATCAGGAAACCATGATCATCAATTAATCAACAAGCTAGTTCAACAAGAGGCTTACTAGGGACTCTTTTATGTTTACAAAAAACACATGTATTAGTGTTTCCTAATAATACAATTATCGCATGGGATGTAAACATTCATCATAAACACAAAGATATAATAATAATCACTTTTATTATTGCCTCTTGGGCATATCTCCAACAGTCTCCCACTTGCACTAGAGTCAATAATCTAGATTACATGGTAATATACCGAACACCCATGGCGTTTTGGTGTTGGTCATGCTTTGCCCTAGAGAGAGGTTTAGTCAACGGATCTGCCACATTCAGATCAGTGTGTACTTTGCAAATCTTTATGTAACCATCTCGGACATACTCGCGAATAGCATGGAAACGTAGCTTGGTGTGCTTCAGCTTGCTATGTGACCTTGGCTCCTGCGCATTAGCTATGGCACCTGCGTTGTCACAGTAGATGGCCATCGGGTCCAACGCACTGGGAACCACGCCGAGTTCAGTAATGAATTCCTTCATCCAAACGGCTTCTTGTGCAGCCTCCGAAGCAGCTATGTATTCCGATTCAGTTGAAGATTTCGCCACAACGCTTTGCTTCGCACTCCTCCAGCTCACTGCAGCACCATTCAAAATAAATACGTATCCCGATTGTGACTTCGAGTCATCCGGATCGGTGTTCCAACTAGCATCGGTGTAACCGTTTACAACAAGCTGTTCATCACCTCCATAAGAAAGAACCATATCCTTAGTCCTATTTAGGTACTTTAGGATATTTTTGACCGTTGTCCAGTGCTCCATTCCAGGATCACTTTGATATCTGCTAGTCAAACTAACAGCATGTGCTATATCCGGTCTTGTACACAGCATGGCATACATGATAGAACCTATGGCTGAGGCATAGGGAACGTTATTCATTTTCTCTCTATCTTCTGCCGTAGCTAGACTTTGAGTTTTACTCAAGGTCTTACCTGACAACATGGGCTATTCAAATAGGTTTTGACGCTATTAAGAAGTTCTATATCATTCCCAATCAACAATTTGTCATCTACATACAGTACTAGGAATGCTACAGAGCTCCCACTCACTTTCCTGTAAATACAAGCTTATCCATAAGTTTGCATAAATCCAAAGTTTTTGATTACTTTATCAAAACGTTGATTCCAACTACGGGATGCTTGCTTCAGTCCATAAATGGAGCGCTGAAGTTTGCATACCTTGTCAGCATCTTTAGGATCGACAAAACCCTTGGGTTGTACCATATACAACTCTTCCCAATGTCACCATTAAGGAACGTCGTTTTGACATCCATCTGCCAAATCTCATAATCGAAATGTGCAGCAATTGCTAACAAAATCCTCACAGACTTTAGCTTCGCTACTGGTGAGAATGTCTCATCATAGTCAACTCCTTGAATTTGTCGGAACCCTTTCGTGACAAGTCGAGCTTTATAGACGGTAACATTACCATCAGCATCTATTTTTCTCTTGAAAATCCATTTGTTCTCGACAGCCTTACGGCCATCCGGTAAGTCCACCAAAGTCCACACTTGGTTTTCGTACATGGATCCCATTTCGGATTTCATGGCTTCTAGCCATTTGTCGGAATATGGGCTCACCACAGCTTCTTCATACGTCGCAGGGTCATCAGTGTTGTCCACCAACATGACGTTCAAGGCAGAGTCATACCAATCAGGAGTGGTACGAACCCTCGTTGACCTGCGAGGTTCAGCAGCAACTTCGTTTGAAGTTTCATGATCATTATCATTAGCTTCCTCTCCAATTGGTGCAGGCGGCACAAAAACATCTTCCGGTGCTGCCCTACTCTCAAATCCGAGAGAAGGTTCGATAACCTCATCGAGTTCTACTTTCCTTCCAGTCACTTCCTTCGAGAGAAACTCCTTCTCAAGAAAGGATCCATTCTTGGCAACGAAAACTTTGCCTTCGGATCTATGATAGAAGGTATACCCAATTGTTTCTTTAGGGTATCCTATGAAGACGCATTTCTCCGCTTTGGGTTCAAGCTTATCAGGTTGTAACTTCTTTACATATGCTTCGCAACCCCAAACTTTAAGGAATGGCAACTTAGGTTTCTTTCCAAACCACAATTCGTACGGTCTCGTTTCAACGGATTTAGATGGTGCCCTATTTAAAGTGAATGCGGTTGTCTCTAATGCATAGCCCCAAAATGATAACGGTAAATCTGTAAGAGACATCATAGACCGAACCATATCTAAGAGAGTTCGATTACGACGTTCGGACACACCATTACGCTGTGGTGTTCCTGGTGGTGTCAACTGTGAAAGTATTCCACATTTCTTCAAATGCATGCCAAACTCGTAACTCAGATATTCACCCCCGCGATCAGAACACAGAAACTTAATCTTCTTGTTACGATGATTTTCTACTTCACTTTGAAATTCCTTAAACTTCTCGAAAGTTTCGGACTTATGTTTCATAAAGTAGACATACCCATATCTACTCAAGTCATCCGTGAAAGTGAGAACATAACGATATCCACCACGCGATGCTACACTCATTGGACCGCACACATCGGTATGTATTATTTCCAATAAGTCTGTAGCGCGCTCCATTGTACCAGAGAATGGAGTCTTAGTCATTTTTCCCATTAGACATGCTTCGCATCTTTCAAGTGATTCAAAATCAAGTGATTCAAGAAGTCCATTAGAATGGAGTTTCTTCATACGCTTCACTCCAATGTGACCAAGACGACAGTGCCACATGTATGTAGAATTATCATTCAATTTTATTCGTTTAGCATCTATGTTGTGAATATGTGTATCACTACTATCGAGATTCAGTAAGAATAAACCATTCATCTCAGGTGCATTACCATAAAAGATATTACTCATATAAATGGAACAACCTTTATTCTCAGACTTAAAAGAGTAACCGTCTCGCAATAAACAGGATCCAGATATAATGTTCATGCTTAACGCAGGCACCAAATAACAATTATTTAAATTTAAAACTAATCCCGAAGGTAGATGTAGAGGGAGCGTGCCGACGGCGATCACATCAACCTTGGAGCCATTTCCAACGCGCATCGTCACCTCGTCTCTTGCCAGTCTTTGTTTATTCCGCAGCTCCTGTTTCGAGTTACAAATATGAGCAACCGAACCAGTATCAAATACCCAGGCACTACTACGATTACTAGTAAGATACACATCTATAACACATATATCAAATATACCTTTCTTCTTGATGTTGCCGTTCTTCAGATCCGCCAGGTACTTGGGGCAGTTACGCTTCCAGTGACCAGCACCCTTGCAGTAGAAGCACTCAGTTTCAGGATTAGGACCAGCCTTGGGCTTCTTAGCAGGTGCGGCAGCTTTCTTGCCGTCCTTCTTGAAGTTGCCCTTGTTCTTAGGCTTGCCCCGTTTCTTGAAATCGGTGGTCTTATTGACCATCAACACTTGGTGCTCCTTCTTGATCTCCACTTCAGCAGTTTTCAGCATGGACGACAGTTCAGGCAACGTCTTGTTCATGCAGTGCATGTTGTAGTTCATCACAAAGTTCTTGTAACTTGGTGGCAATGATTGAAGGAGACGGTATATCCCCAATTCATTAGGAATCGATATTCCAAACTCTTGGAGCTTCTTTGCGTACCCAGACATGGTGAGCACGTGCTCACTAACAGAGCTTCCTTCTTCCATCTTACAGTTAAAGAACTTTTCGGAGGCCTCATAGCTCTCCATGGCCGCGCGAGTCTCAAAAATTAGCCTGAGCTCCTTAATGATCTTGAACGGGTCGTGGTGCTCAAAACGCTTCTGGAGCTCCGCTTCTAAACCGTACAGGATGGCACACTGAACTGTGGAGTAATGATTTTTCCGAGTGGCGTAAACATTCTTTACGTCATCGGTGGCATCTTCTGCAGGTGGGTCACCTAGCGGTGCTTCGAGCACATAGGTCAACTGACCAGCCCTGAGGACGATCGTCAGTCCACAAAACCAGTCCGTGAAATTGCTTCCATTGTTCTTAAGCTTTTCTTTCTCTAGGAATGCATTGAAATTGATGGAGGGGGTCGCCATAATCTACAACAAATTTGC
Organism: Avena eriantha; assembly: GCA_910589775.1. Classification (NCBI taxonomy): domain Eukaryota; kingdom Viridiplantae; phylum Streptophyta; class Magnoliopsida; order Poales; family Poaceae; genus Avena; species Avena eriantha. The sequence continues at coordinate 203,551,697 of OU342742.1, forward strand.
AAGTAGTTTAGACTAAGTTTATGATAAATTGAGGTCAAATTTAATTCTTAAATTAACTAGGTGAACTCCCACTCAAAACAACATCCCTCACATTGTCTTAGTGATTACACGAACCAAGTCCACTACACCAAGTCCGATCTTCACGAGAGAAGATGTAGTTTCATCGGCGAACAATCTTCATGTTCATCATATCATTTATATGACTCATGCTCTACCTTTCGGTATTCCGTGTTCCGAGACCATGTCTGTACATGCTAGGCTCGTCAAGATAACCTTAGTTTCCGCATGTGCAAATCTGGCTTGCACCCGTTGTATGCACACGTAGAATCTATCACATCCGATCATCACGAGATGCTTCGAAACGACGAGTCTTAGCAACGGTGCCAACTAAGGGTGAACACTTTATTACTTGATATTTAGTGAGAGGGATCATCTTATAATGCTACCGTCACGATCTAAGCAATACAAGATGCATAAAGGATTAACATCACAGGCAATTCATAATTTGTGCGATATGATATGGCCCTTTCTTCTTGCGCCTTTGATCTCCATCTCCAAAGCACGAACATGATCTCCATCATCACCAGCATTGCGTCAAGGTCAGTGGCGCCGCTTCATGGTTGTCCATCATCACTAGCAACTATTACAACTACTTGGAATAAAGCTATTACAAGATGAATAGACACGCAGGTCTTAATAGAATTAAAGACAACCATTAGGCTCCTGCCGGTTGCCTTATTACAACAAGGATCATTGCATACATCAAATATAATCACAATCACATGATGGCCATATCACATCACAAAACCCCTGCAAAAACAAGTTAGACGCCTCTAATTTTCTTTGCATGTTTTACGTGGTTTGGGGCTTTCGAACAAGAACGGATCTTACCTACGAAACTGAACCACAACGTTGATACAAGTGCTATCAAGTGCAAAGTGTAAATTAGATCTATACTATGGTGGGAGAGATAGACACCCACAAAGCCACTTGTGCAAAGCAAGTTACACGTCAAGCGTGGAGCAAGTCTCATGTGCGATGACATGTAAGGTTAGCCCGAGCCGCTTCATCCCACCATGCCGCAAGATGCAAAGTACACAAAGCAAAAAACGGCACGAGCACCAACGCCCACAACACCATTGTGTTCAACTCGTGCAACAGATCTACGCATAGACACGGCTCTGATACCACTGATGGGTTCGTAGCATGGAAAACAAAAATTTTCTACCGCAAGAACGAACAAAACCCAGATCTAATCTAGATAAAAGCCAAGATCTAATCTATTAGACATGTGCAACGAGATAGATCTGTACTAACCCTTGTAGATCCGAAAGCGTTACGAGATTAGATCTCGTGGTTGATGTAGTCGATCACTTGCCGATCTCAAGATCGAGTGGACGATCCTTCCGGCGCCGCGTTCCGGCAGTGCTTCCGCAGTCGGTCACACGTACGGAGTCGAAGCAGACCTTCCTCTCCTTGTTCCAGCGAGCAGCGGAGGTAGTAGATCTTCTCCACGGAATCCCAGCAGCACGACGGCGTGGTGGTGGTGGTGGAGTAGAGAATTCTGCAGGGCTTCGCCTATGCCTGAGCAGAAGAAAGGAGGAGGAGAGAGGCGGCTAGGATTGGAGTAGTGGAAGAGAGCCAGGGGTTGGCGCCCCCACCCCTCTATTTAAAGGGGGGAGGCGCCATGGGGAGGGGGAGTCCTAGTAGGACTCCCCTCCCTCCTTGGCCGGCGGATTGGGGAGGGGGGGAGGAGTCCTCCTCCCCCACGACTCCTTGTCTTGCCCCACAAGGACTCCTTGATCCCTTTCTTGGTTTTCAAGCAAACTCCAAGAAATCTTCCAGAACCTTCCGGAACATTCCGAAACCTTCTAGAATCCTCATACAAATACTCCGGAACATTTTCTAACTCAGAAAATGATCCCCAATATATGAATCTTATTCTCCGGACAATTCCGGATCTCCTCGTGATGTCTCGGATCCAATCCGAGACTCCGAACAACATTCGGTCTCCAACGCACATTCCATATCTACTTAAAACAACTTCGAACCTTAAGTGTGTCACCCTACGGTTCGTGAATATGTAGACATGACAGAGACACATCTCCTATCAATAACCATCAGCGGGACCTGGAGATCCATAATGGCTCCCACATACTCAACGATGACTTCGTGATCGATAGAACCATTTACATACGAAACCAATTCCCTTTGTGTCGCGATACTATACTTATCCGAGGTTTGATCGTCGGTATCTCCATACCTAGTTCTACCTTGTTACTGATAAGTACTCTTTACTCGTTCCATGTTATGTCATCCCTTGTGACCCAGTCACATGCTTGCAAGCTAACTAGATGACATTACACCGAGAGGGCCCAGAGCATATCTATCCGTCATATGGATGGACAAATCCCAATCTTGGTCCATGCGCTTCAACACATACTTTCAGAATACCCAATGACACCTTTATAACCACCTAGTTACGAAGCGGTGTTTGATGTCATCAAAGTACCCATCCGGTGATGGTGATTAACACAACCTCATGGTCGAAGGATTAGGTTACTATGCATTCAAAAGCTTATAGCAATACGAACTTAATGACTTGATCTTATGCTACGCTTACTATGGGTGTGTGTCCATCACATCATTCTCCTAATGATATAACCTTGTTATTAATCACATCCAATGTCCATGATCAGGAAACCATGATCATCAATTAATCAACAAGCTAGTTCAACAAGAGGCTTACTAGGGACTCTTTTATGTTTACAAAACACACATGTATTAGTGTTTCCTAATAATACAATTATAGCATGGGATGTAAACATTCATCATAAACACAAAGATATAATAATAACCACTTTTATTATTGCCTCTTGGGCATATCTCCAACACGTCCTTTCTCTTGCCATGGCGGTTGTCATGCAGCCTGGAGTTGTGGCCATTTCCCTCCGGCTGGCACCGATCCACAACGACATCGATAATGATTTGCCCCTGGTCATCCACCCGGATGGACCTTTTCATTGCCATGTCGGCAGTGGCGTACTTGTCTGCGATGGCCATGGTCTGCGCCATGGTCGTAGGCTCCACCCAGCGAAGCTTGTGTTTGAGCATAGTGCTGTCTCTGCAGCCGTTGATGAAGAAGTCCACCGCCTGGTGCTTGCATACCCCCTTGTAGGAGTTGTGCATGCTCGTCCACTGGGTAATGTATTAGCAGTCAGATTCATCCGGACCCTGCACGCAAAGGAAAGCTCGTCAGGTCGACCTGGACGCTTATAGGTGTCAGTGAAGTTGCGGATGAACGCCTGCTCGAAATTGATCCAAGCGCTGATGCTGTTGTCAGGGAGGCTGTTGACCCATGTCCTGGCCAAGTCGAGGAGCATGAGGGGGGCATAGCGCACGGCCACCCGACAGTTGCCATTCGTGATGCCTACCGCGGTGGTGTAGTCCACCAACCAGTCCTCTGGCTTGAGCGAACCGTTGTACTTTGGCGTATCCCTTGGGAGCGAAAATCCCTTTGGAAACGGTTCATTCCGGATTCGCGGTTCGAAGCACCTTGGACCGGCTGGGCTTTCTTCTTCCAGCGCACGTGACTGGACCAGTAGGTCGATTCGCGCACGCGCGTCTTTCTGTTCTTCCGGCTTGAGCGGTCCCAGCCGGTCAGATAGGCGGGACTTGGGCAATGCTTGGCCTTTTCCGGCTTCGTCAGCCGGTTCGCGGTTTTGGCTGGTTACAGCCGCGGCGTCGCAGGAGTTGTGCCCACGGCCTGCTGATCCACTATGCAGACGGTTGCTTGGCCTTACGGCGTTTGGAGAAGAGGCCTTGTTGGCGCCCGCAGCCGGATCTGCCATCTGGCGAGCCGGTTGGGTCTTGCTGTTACCACCCATGCTGAGCTCTTCCTTAGCTTGTTGTTTGTTTGTTGTGACCACGAGGAGCTGGATGTGCGCTTGCTGACGGAGCAGCTCCTCGCCCTCACGGTGGCTTAGTTCGGCGACCACCGCCTCTGCGGCCCTCATGTTCTTTGCGGGAGTGTTATAGACCGGCTACACCACAGGTGTGCACGGATCGGCAGCACGATCCATCTCCGAACCAAGGTTTTGGCCTCGTGGCTGGGCCAGGCGGATGGTGCCAGGTAAGCGAGCGAAGCTGTGCACGATGTTGTACTCGCGCATGGTCGCGTTCATCCGGCGTTGGGCGGCTGCCACCTTGCCAGCTTCTTCTAGGAGGCTCTCGCGAGTAGCCTCAAGTGCTGCCATAGCAGCTGATGGGTCCGCCTTGATGGGGGTGATGGGGTTGCGGAGGTGCTCGATGGACGTGGTGATCAGGTCCTGGTTTGGGAGGTGGGAGTTGGTGGCACGGCCATCCCCGTTGTGCTCCAGAGGTGGGCAGTGGTTCTCGCTCGAGCCCGCCATCATGACCTCGACGCTGCCACTGGCGACGCGTGAAGCAGAGAAACCATGGGGCGCACTAGACACGGTGACGACCTCGCGAGGAAAAGCCTCGGCGATGGTGGCGACGTAGACGTGATGCTTGCCGAAGTGCATGATGGAGCCGCCGTTTGGGAAGGTTCCCCCGATGAAGCAGGACGCGTTGTCGAGGACGCAGTCGAAGGAGCCGAAAGTGAGGACGAGGCCGGAGGCGACTCAGTCACCAGCAACGAGCGGAAGTCCCGTGCGAAAGATGATCCCAGCCAAAGCGATATGCCCCACGGTGGGTGCCCACTATTGTGGTGTGCAACATGGCAGTACCATCGGGGATGGCATGAAAGGGGACAATCAGGATGCTATCCGTGGCTACACGCAACGGCTTGGGCACAAATATTGCAAACACAGTGATGTACCCAGGTTTGGAGCCCTCTTGGCGAGGTAAAGCTCCTACTCCTGCAAGGATCTACTATCAAGGGGCGATTGCCCAGTACAAATGCTCCTTGAGCTGTTTCCCTGGCTACTCCTTGCTAGAAGAAGAAGAGGAACTACTCAACTTGTCCAATCTAGAGAACTTCTAACTTGTAATTGTCTACCTAGAACGCTAGCACTACATCCCCTTATATACTAGTTGAGGAGGCAGTTTACAGGATGGGCTCTAGGGTTTACTGTTTGGATTTGGGATTTACGAAGTGTCAACACCCGGATTTTTAATCCCAGATGCCTGTTATGCCATACCTCGAAATCCCAGGATTACCATTTTTGCGAGACATAACAGATTGGATATCACAGTACATCATCCATTACAAACCATTATAAGGTCTTACACAAATAAAAGATCTCATGATCTAGTCTTAATATAATCAAGCAGCGGAATAATAAGCGTAGTAGTGGGCTCCATCTTCAGGGTCACAGGCAATGCTGACGATGGGAGATGATCCTAATTGTCATAGACCTCCTGCTGTCCATCATTCTGGTAGTCCTCCTCATAGTCTGGCCACGGGAATAGCCAGGGACAAAGCCATGAGTACTCTTTAACTACTCACAAACTATCACTAACAAGTAATGTAGCTCTAGTAGGAATCTTAAGCTCTAGGTTTATTTGCAAAAATCTAGGTTTATCTAAACTGGGTTTAGAAGTAAAGAAAAATAGTTTAATGTTCAAAATCACTTAAGTGGGAAACTAGTTTTCATGTCCACTACCCTGTTGTGGTCAAGTCAAAGTCATAATCCATTTCACAAGTCATTTTGAAAACATCTGACGACGGAACAGTATGGCCACTGCAACTGTCCATGACCGCGAACACGGCTATTCGAATAGTTTGACACTCTGCAAAGGTGGTACACTTTCACCAAAAAATTTGATACATCCATCAGGGATAATCCTAAATCATCATTCTTAGTATGCGGATAATCAATCATAACCTTTCAATTACACACTCTAGTATAGGCACCTCTCCTATGAGCTTGGCCTCCCAGCCATGGCCATCTGCCATCCGAACTACATAGGTGGACATTCATCACGAGGTAGCCTCAGCTCAAACCTCTTTCATGAGGGAACCCATACTAATGCATATAAACTTCTGGCTAAGCCCTACCCAATTCAGGTATTGTGGTTGTATGGTAAAATTGGAATGGTATCGCATTCGAACCCAACCATCAGTTTTTATAAAGGGCTAAGGCTCATGCCTCAACATTTTCATCATCAAAATCATTGGGTTTCTCAATACATGTCAAAACATCTCAATAGAATGAAACATCATTCCAAGGTTTTCATAATCATTTTCATCAAGTATTCCCATCTAAAGTGATCAACTTTTATGATTAGCACTAGCCACTAACGTTAAGAGTGTTCACTAATGAGGGATGCTAATCTTCAATCTCATGCCATAGAATGACATCTAAGTATAGGCCTAGTTTTATGCTCTTTATGCTATCTACACTACTTTTCCAATACTCACAGAGCACTAACTAAAATAAAGAACTTTGTTAAGGTTAAAAGAATAAAGCTTGCAAGTAAAACTTGGGATTGGTATAAATAAAAGGGCATATAACCAAAGCATGCCTAGTGCATCTTCCTTAGGTTCATACTTGCAAATGTTAGCTTGCAAGGGTCTAGCTTGCTTAGTAATGATGGCTTGCATAGTTCTATCTTACACATAATAGCTTGCCTTGATTGGTGCAGTGGTTGAAGTTGTCTTTGTCTTCTGCTTGGTAGTACTCCTCCTCCTCGTATCCTTGGTCGGTACTATCATCTATAAAGGAATATAGGGTACACAATCACCAGACAATACTTAACTAAGTCTACTTAGCACACTAAGGCTCACACTTGATGATTTAGCATCATCACAATCATCACATGAAATAAAGACATAGTCTTATTTATTTTATTTTAGAAAAGTAATTCCTACTCTTTGAAATTAATTAAGATTTGATATTCTCCAAATAGAATATGGGATCATGTGGACACATGTCATCACCACATATTCTAATACATGGGAATGTGATTTAAAGTGTTGGTCACATTTTATAAAGTTTAAGATTATTATTTAATAGGTTTAATGTGACTGGAAATGCCCTAATAGCATTATTTTGGTACTAGTCCAATGTCACTGCATGCAAACCTAAATATTTTTACATATTCAGATAGATATGATCAAATGTGATTTTTGAGAGTTGGAAACAACTCAAAAGCACTTATGGTTGATTTTTGAAAAATGTTTGAAGTTGTAAAAGTCTTTGTCTAGTTATTTTTGCTATAGATTATCTCTAACTCCAAATGATTTAAATCCAGCGGGCTTGGATAGATAATTTAAATATATTTCTAACAAAATTTGAATCATGCAATTTGGTTCAGTGAAACTCTCTGAATTGATTTTTGAATCTGTGGACAGAAACTAGTTTAAACTAAAAAAAAAATCATCATTTGAATTTCCAGGCTTGAGTGGGAAAGCTAAACAGGCCGGCCCAACTACAGTGCACATCGCAGCGGGCTCCTGACAGCGTGAACCCACTGGTCAGCAACTTCATCAAAATGAAATGGTATCGGCGAATCTAGAACGTGCGATCTAATTCTAATCTAACGGCTGGGAGTCATCATCGACGACGAACTGCTCCGGCGAGAAATTAACCTAGCGCGGTGGTGGGGGTCTGGCTAGGCTCACCTAGGCTCCAGCTAGGGTCGGTGATGGGGGCGATCGACGTGGTATATGACATCGGCGATCGATGTGGTAGACGACGATTTGAGGCGTGATCGCGGCAGGTCTTGGGGTGGTCGAAATCGACGGCGCCCTTCTCCTCCAGCAGCAGCGGGCTCCGGCCAAATTCCGGCGAGGGAGAGCTCGCCTTGCTCCCGGAAGAAGTAGGGGAGGATCAGAGAGGAGTGGTGAGTGTTGGGGTGTGGAGAAATGAGGCAGGGAAGGCCTCTACTTATACTGCGGCGAGGGGACCGAACAGTGCGGGCGCGAGCTCGTCGGTGACGATGCTACAAGCGGCTATCGGCGCGACGGAGGCTAGGCGATGGTGTTGTGTTCCCTAGCGATCGTTGCTGGCTTAAAGGCGAGGCATGGGGCGGTGTGGTTTCGTCGGGAGCGTGCGACGCTTTGCATAGAGGCGGAGGTGTTTGCGACAGTGTGCGGTAGCTGCGGGTCACGCGGCGACGAACGGGGGTGTCTGCGGGGTTGTTGTGGTCATGGCGAGCGTGAGCGTGCGCGGCGAGGGCGAGCCACGGTCTGTGCGAGGCGGTCGGGTGCGGCGAGCTGGCGCGCTCTGGGCATGGCGCAGAGACGGTGGGCACGATGTGACTAGGGTGGTCTAGGGCTTAGCAGGGGTCATGGCTTGGACAGGGTGTGGCGATGGAGTGCTACGTGTCTGGTACGTGTTGTGGGCGAGGACGGCGTGGCTCCTGGCGCTCTGTCCACTGTCAGCCAGCGATGACCAAAAATGGGCGACGCTCCACTGTGCATAATGGCCAAAGGCAGGTTGGTCTGGGTGCTGCTCGACACTAGAGGTGACAAGGGAGTTAAGGGGAGACCAGATGGTCGATAATTACTATGGAAATAGTGAAGTTAGGCAGTGGGTTAATTTGTGTAATGGCCACAAGAGAATTAGTTTGAAATTTTTGAATGAAACTTTTTGAGTGATTTAATCTTAAGCTTGAGTATCTATGTTTGCTTGGAGAGGTCAAGGGTTTGATGGGTTTTTGAAAAAGTGTGATCTTCACATATGAACTAGATTCAATTTTCAACTGTCCATTAAATTGATTTGGAGAATGTTTTTGTAAGTTTGTAAAGTGGGCCTTGACACACTTGTACTTGGTCTAGCAAGGGGTGAAAAGAAGTAGAATTTTTTTTGTTAGAATTTTTCTTCTAGGAACACTCAAAGTGGCCTAGTGGTTAACTTTGGTCAAAATGACCATTTGATCTTTTTATTCATATTTGATTTCTTTTTCTTTGGATTTTGTTTGTAATTGGCCTAGATGATGTAGCATTCACCTTTGAACCATTTCACATCATTTTTAACAATCAAGCATGGCAATTACACTCAATTCTATACTAATGCAAATCACACATGCATTCACATTCCAATTATTAATAAAAGTTTTTGTTGACCCTAAATTGGGTGATTAGAACTTGATAATCTTGATTAGGGTTTTTAGGATGTTACAAACCTTCCCTCCTTAAACAAAATCTTGTCCTGAGATTTAAGAAAAACTACGAACTAAAGAGATTTGGAAACTTAGTCCTAATGTAATCTTCTTGCTCCCAGGTAGCTTCTTCTTCGGTATGGTTGCTCCATTGGATCTTGAGAAACTTGATACTCCGGGTCCTGGTGGTTCTGAAGGTTTCTTCCAAAATACGAATGGGCACTTCACGATATGTTAGATCCTTATTGATATCTATGGCTTGGTGATCGATGTTCTTGAACACTTCGGTCTTCTCCGGAACTTCTAGGCATTTGCGAAGTAACGAGATATGGAACACATCATGAATGGCTGACATCTCCTCTAGCAGTTCCAGTTGATATGATACTTCTCCTCAGCGATTCAAAATCTTGAAGGGTCCAATATATCTGGGGGCTAACTTTCCTTTCAGTTGAAAACATTGCATTCCCTTCAAGGGTGACACTTTGAGATACACAAAATCTCCAACATTGAAAGTCAGGTCTCGACGTCTTTTGTCAGCATAACTCTTTTGTCTAGATTGGGTGGTCTTGAGGTGTTCACGGACTTTGTGAACCTTCTCTTCACCTTCTCGTAGGATATCGGGTCCAAAAATCTAACTCTCTCCTACTTGCGACCAATTCAAGGGGGTACGACACTTCCTTCCATATTAGAAATTCAAAGGGGGCCATTTGCAAACTGGCTTGATAACTATTGTTGTATGCAAATTCTGCGAAAGGCAGATAATCTTCCCATTTTGATCCATACTCTAACACACAAGCTCTCAACATTCTAAGATTTGGTTGACTCTTTCAGTTTGTCCATCGGTTTGTGGGTGATAAGCTGTGCTAAAATTCAACTTGGTTCCCAATCCTTCTTGGACTTTCTGCCAAAATCTTGAGGTAAATTGGGTTCCTCGATCCGATACTATGGTCTTGGGGGTTCCATGCAAACTTACGATTCTAGCAATGTACAACTCTACTAGCTTCGAACTCTGGTAGGTAGTCTTGACAGGTATAAAATGGGCTACCTTAGACAGTTTATCAACTATGACCCAAATAGAGTCATTTCCCCTACTAGATGTAGGCAAACTGGTGATAAAGTCCATTCCAATAGAATCCCATTTCCATTCCGGAATCCGCAATGGTTGCAAAAGTCCTGCGGGTCTCTGATGTTCTACCTTGACTCTCTGACAAATATCACACTTGGCTATGTTGCTTCCGATTTCTCTCTTCATCTTGTGCCACCAAAATTGCTCTTTCAAATCCTGATACATCTTCGTTCCTCTAGGGTGGATAGAATAAATAGTATCATGAGCTTCATGCATGATAACTTGCTTCAGCTCAGAATCTGCGGGTACACAGATACGTCCTTTGTACCACAAAACTCCTTCATCTTTGGTGAATCTAGGTACCTTTCTAGTACCAATACGACGCTTGATTCCGTCGATACTTGCATTTCCTTTCTGGGCTTCCTTGATCTGACTGATCAAAGTGGGTTGAAGTTCAATGCTAGCTAAAAATCCTTTGCTAACTAGCTCTGTTCGAAACTACTCCAACTCTTCATGCAAACTTGGCTGGGCTTCTTTGATCATGGTGTTTAATCTACACGGCAATCTGCTAAGAGCATCTACTACCACATTGGCTTTGCCAGGGTGATAATGAATGTCAAGGTCATAATCCTTGATTAACTCTATCCATCTCCTTTGCCTCATATTCAGCTCCTTCTAGGTGAAAATATACTTTAGGATCTTGTGATCTGAATAAATCTAAGCGGTTACCCATAAGGTAATGACGCCATGTCTTCAATGCTAAAGCTATAGCTGCTAGTTCAAGATCATGGGTAGGGTAGTTTTTCTCATGCTGCTTCAGTTGTCGGGACAGATATGCTATGACTTTACCTGCTTGCATCAACACACATCCGAGACCAATCTTGGATGCATCACAATACACATCAAAAGGCTTTTTGATATCTGGCATAATTAGAACTGGGGCTGGAATCAACCTCTTCTTGAGCTCTTGAAAACTTGCTTCACACTTGTCGGTCCATTCAAACTTCTTATCTTTCTTCAACAATTGGGTCATCGGTCTTGCGATGCTCGAAAATCCTTCAACAAACTTGCGGTAATATCCCGCTAATCCGAGAAATGCGAGGACTTGGGTTTGAGTGGTTGGGGCTTTCCATTCTTCAACATCTTTGATCTTGGCAGGATCGATAGCGACTCCTCCTGCCGACACAATATGTCCTAGGAATCCTACTTCATTCAACCAGAATTCACACTTCCTAAACTTGGCATACAACTGATGTTCTCTAAGGGTTTCAAGGATGGTTCTCAGGTGTAACTCATGGTATTCTTCTGACTTGGAATAGATCAGAATATCGTCGATAAAAACAATGACAAACTTATCTAGAAAGTTCATAAAAATCTTATTCATGAGATTCATGAAATAAGCAGGGGCATTGGTTAATCCAAAAGACATGACAGTATACTCATACAATCCATATCTGGTGGTAAAGACGGTCTTTGGAATATCCGTTGCACGAATCTTAAGTTGATGATAACCAGTTCTAAGATCAATCTTGGAGAACACTCTGGCACCAGTCAAACAAAACATCATTCAGCTTCCGGTAATCCGTGCACAAACGGCTACCTCCATCTTTCTTATCCACAAACAAAACAGGTGATCTCCATGGCGATGCGCTTGGTTGAATTAAACCTTTCACCAGCATAACATAGAGTTGCTTCTTCAGCTCCACTAGTTCAGAGGGGTTCATGCTATAAGGTCTCTGAGCTATGGGTCCAGTTCCAGGAATTAGTTTAATAATGAACTAGATATCCCGATCTAGGGGCATACTGAGTAATTCATTTGGGAATACGTCGGGGTATTCACAGACTACTCTAACTTGGTCTAGGGTTGGTTGGGCTAGACTCTTGTTGCATTTTAACTGACGGGGCAAGGTCTCAGATACATGCTCTACTGATACTCCAGAGCTACTGGTCATGGTTATGGCTTTCTTGGCACAGTCGATCAATCCTTTATGTTTCGACATCCAATCCATTCCTAGTACTACTTCCAAACCTTTGGTTCCAAGTATTATTAGATTGGCATAAAAATATATCCCATGGATTCTGATAGGTACAACCTTGCAAATTTTTCTAGCTTTGGTGGTTGAACCAGATATTTGAACTATCATAACATGCTTCAATTTTGTTGGTTGAATCTTACTAGTGCATGCAAATTCTTCAGTAACAAACGAGGGCGATGCTCTAGAATCAAACAACACTCTTGCAAGTACTGAGTTAACAGAAAACATACCCAGCAAGACATCTGGCGCTTCCTAGGCTTCTTCAGCATTCATGTGGAACAGACGGCCGTTGTAGTTGAGTGAATTCCCTGGGGCAAATCTCCTTCCAGGCTGAACACGGCGCTGCTGCTGAGCGGGGGCATTCACATTGGTGGCTGCTGCAAGCTTCTTGGGGCACTCATTGGAGTAGTGACCCTTGACTCCACATTCAAAGCAAGTAATCTAGGACTTGTCTTTGGCAGCAACATGCACATCATTGCTTCCAGTCCTTGGGGCAGTATTGTTGTTGCTGTTGTTGTTGGTCTTGGGCGGTGCACAGTTGAAATTGTTGGAGTTGCCGGGGTTGTTGTTGTGGTTTCCTCTAGACTTCAAGTTTCCTCCGCTACGATTGGGGTGGCTTGGACGGGACATCGGGGGTCTGTTGTTTCTTGGGGCATATCCTGCAGACGGGTTGGGGCAATACTTCTGAGTATTGTGGGACCCAGTCTGGTGCATCATCCTACGCTTGCGGTTGTCATTGGCTTGGTTGATGTTCCCTTCCATCTGAATGGCAGAGTCGACTAGCTCTTCCAGATCTTCAAAACGTATGTTGACTAACACAGTCTGCATCTCATCATGCAACCCATTTAGGTACCTCTCCTTCTCTTTGCTTTAGTGTTGATCTCATCAGGGGCATATCTAGCTAGCGATAGAAATTTGTCATGGTACTCCACTACCGTCATCCTTCCTTGCTTCAGTTCTCTGAACTCATCTCTCATTCTGGTGACTAAACCTTAGGGCACATGGGAGCGGCGATCTTGATCGTGAATGCTTCCCAAGTCATCATCTGATCGTCGTTCATGGTATGGGTGCTATTCCACCAGGCTCTTGCATCTCTTGCCAGAAATGGGTGGCAAACAATACCTTCTCATTGGCTTCAACTCCTGCGACCTCCAGGTTGTTCTCCATGGTTTGCAGCCAGTCATCAGCATCTAAGGGGTCCTCAGACTTACTAAAGATAGGTGGGTTGGTATTCTGAAAGTTCTTAAGCTTGGATCCATGGTGATCTTGGTTTCCATGGCCTTGATTATTGTTGGCCATTTGAGCTATCTGTTGAAGAGTGGCTAGGTTGGCTTGGCGTTCGGCTCTACTAGCTTCACGATCGGAAACTAGCATTTGCAGAATCTGCAACATTGGGTCATGTGATGAGTTGCTTCCTCCGGGGTTTCCACGGGTCATCTGAAGATTGAGATAGATGATGAGATAAGAGGCAAATCTCTAATGTTCATGGTTTTGTTTCAAAAGATTTAAACTTTGAGTTTGCTGAAGTTTGGCAAACTAACTTCCTCTCATTCATTCAAAGCACACCATACAAACAAACACCACACACAAATGGAAAACATATGGTTTTAAGAACCATTCTGTGAAACTACGATACAGTGGGACCGATACAACTCCTTCCTACGGTAGTGATCAAGTGCATCTAATCATCATCAATGAAATCGGAATCATCATCATAAGTGTGGAACTCCATGGCATCATCCTCCAGGTAGTCGTTGTCATCGCTAAGGTAAGAGTAAAGATCTCCCTGGATATCTTCACCTTCCTCCTCTTCCTTTGCTTCAAGCTGGACTTCCTGTTCACGGATGGTCTTCTCGAGGGCTACCACTTTCTTGCGAAGTCGATCGATGGTGCAATACTTCTTCTCGCGTTGACGACGAAGTGATTGGCGATCCTTGACGAGCATGGCGATAGTCTAGTCCTTCTTGACGGCAATGGCAAGGTTGTGGTTGGCGTAAGCTCGAGCATTGTCCAACTCCTTCTGCTGATCATACAACATGAAGTCAAGATTGTCCACCTGGTGCTTCAAATCTGGTTGTCCTGGCATCTCCAATGGCATTCCCATAGAATCACGCCTTGCGAAGTGAGCAAAGCGAGTTCCCTGGATCAAGTTGATGTTTTGTCCACACAGATGGGCGAGAGCTTCATGCATTGCCCTGGCTAATCCATCTAGCTAGTTATTCTCCCTTAAGGTGAATTGGATCTTGTCCGAAGTTGGTGCTGCCATCTTGCCTCTGAGATTTACAACTATCAGCCATTGTAGATCTCCTCCTACGTGGTCATTGAGTTGAGCCCCGAAGAATTCCGGGTGCGGGTGCTCCAGATACTCTGATAGTGCATCTAGATCCCTCTCAAAGATCAGGTGGCCTCTATTGCCTAACTGGTAGAACTTGTAATACTGGACTTCCATCTATAAGAATTTAGGATGAGTAAGTTAGTGATGTGATCAAGTGTGTCAAATTTTATGCAGGAAAGTAAGAATTTTTGAGGAACATGATTTTTTTGAAGGAATCTCAAGGGTAAGAGTGGAAATAGGTTTTCATAAATACTAACTTCTTTTGTTTTGAAATTAAGTTTTTTGGTTCGGACGTCCATTCTAGCTAGGGTCTCCTATGGTCAGGATGGCTCTGATACCAACTTGTCAACACCCGGATTTTTAATCCCAGATGCCTGTTATGCCATACCTCGCAATCCTAGGATTATCATTTTTGTGAGACATAACAGATTGGATATCACAGTACATCATCCATTACAAACCATTATAAGGTCTTACACAAATAAAAGATCTCATGATCCAGTATTAATACAATCAAGCAGCAGAATAATAAGCGTAGTAGTGGGCTCCATCTTCAGGGTCACATGCAATGCTGACGATGGGAGATGGTCCTAGTTGTCGTAGACCTCCTGCTGTCCATCATCCTGGTAGTCCTACTCATAGTCTGGCCACGGGAATATCCAGGGACAAAGCCATGAGTACTCTTTAAGTACTCGCAAACTATCACTAACAAGTAATGTAGCTCTAGTAGGAATCTTAAGCTCTAGGTTTATTTGCAAAAATCTAGGTTTATCTAAACTGGGTTTAGAAGTAAAGAAAACTAGTTTAATGTTCTAAATCACTTAAGTGGGAAACTAGTTTTCATGTCCACAACCCTGTTGTGGTCAAGTCAAAGTCATAATCCATTTCACCAGTCATTTTGAAAACATCTGACGACGGAACAGTATGGCCACTCCAACTGTCCATGACCACGGACGCGGCTATTCGAATAGTTTGACACTCTGCAGAGGTGGTACACTTTCACCAAAAAATTCGATACATCTGTCAGGGATAATCCTAAATCATCATACTTAGTATGCGGATAATCAATCATAACCTCTCAATTACACACTCTAGTATAGGCACCTCTCCTATGAGCTTGGCCTCCCAGCCATGGCCATCTGCCATCCTGGGCACTGCATAGGTGGACATTCATCACGAGGTAGCCTCAGCTCAAACCTCTTCCGCGAGGGAACCCATACTAAGGCATATAAACTTCCGGCTAAGCCCTACCCAATTCAGGTATTGTGGTTGTACGGTAAAATTGGAATGGTATCGCATTCGAACCCAACCATCAGTTTTTATAAAGGGCTAAGGCTCATGCCTCAACATTTTCATCATCAAAATCATTGTGTTTCTCAACACATGTCAACTCAATAGAATGAAATATCATTCCAAGATTTTCATAATCATTTTCACCAAGTATTCCCATCTAAAGTGATCAACTTTTATGCTTAGCACTAGCCACTAAGGTTAAGAGTGTTCACTAATGAGGGATGTTAATCTTCAATCTCATGCCATAGAATGACATCTAAGTATATGCCTAGTTTTATACTCTTTATGCTATCTACACTACTTTTCCAATACTCACAAAGCACTAACTAAAATAAAGAACTTTGGTAAGGTAAAAAGAATAAAGCTTGCAAGTAAAACTTGGGATTGGTATAAATAAAAGGGTATATAACCAAAGCATGCCTAGGGCATCTTTCTTAGGTTAATACTTGCAAATTTTAGCTTGCAAGTGTCTAGCTTGCTTAGTAATGATGGCTTGCATAGTTTTATCTTGCACATAATAGCTTGCCTTGATTGGTGTAGTGGTTGAAGTTGTCTTCGTCTTCTTCTTGGTAGTACTCCTCCTCCTCGTATTCTTGGTCGGTACTATCGTCTATAAAGGAATATGGGGTACACAATCACAAAACAATACTTAACTAAGTCTATTTATAACACTAAGGCTCACACTTGATGATTTAGCATCATCACAATCATCACATGAAATAAAGACATAGTCTTATTTATTTTATTTTAGAAAAGTAATTCCTACTCATTGAAATTAATTAAGATTTAATATTCTCCAAATAGAATATGGGATCATGTGGACACATGTCATCACCACATATTCTAATACATGGGAATGTGATTTAAAGTGTTGGTCACATTTATAAAGTTTAAGATTATTATTTAATAGGTTTAAAGTGACTAGAAATGACCTAATAGCATTATTTTGGTACTAGTACAATGTCACTGCATGCAAACATAAATATTTTGATATATTCAGATAGATATGATCAAATGTGATTTTTGAGAGTTGGAAACAACTCAAAAGCATTTATGGTTGATTTTTGAAAAATGTTTGAAGTTGTAAAAGTCTCTATCTTGTTATTTTTGCTATAGATTATCTCTAACTCCAAATGATTTAAATCTAGCAGGCTTGGATAGATAATTTAAATATCTTTCTAACAAAATTTGAATCATGCAATTTGGTTCAGTGAAACTCTTTGAAGTGATTTTTGAATCTGTGGAGAGACACTAGTTTAAACTAAAAAGGAAAACCATTATTTGAATTTCTAGGCCTGAGCGGGAAAGCTAAACGGGCCGGCCCAACTGCACTGCACATCGCAGCAGGTTGCTGACAGCGCGGACCCACTGGTCAGCATCTGCATCAAAACAAAATGGTATCAGCGAATCTAGACCGTGCGATCTAATTCTAAACTAACGGCTGGGAGTCATCGTCGACGACGAACTGCTCCAACGAGAAATTAACCTAGCGCGATGGTGGGGGTCTGGCTAGGCTCACCTGGGCTCCAACTAGGGTCAGCGATGGGGGCGATTGACGTGGTAGACGACGGCGGTTCGAGGCATGATCACGACAGGTCTTGGGGTGGTCGAAATCGACGACGCCCTTCTCCTCCAGCAGCGGCGGGCTCCAGCCAAATTTCGGCGAGGGACAACTCGCCTTGCTCCAGGAAGAAGTGGGGGAGGATCAGAGGGAGTGGTGAGTGTTGGGGTGCGTAAAAATGAGGCAGGGGAGGAATCTACTTATACTGCGGCGAGGGGACCGAACGGTGCGGGGGCGAGCTCGTTGGTGACGACGCTACATGCGGCTATCGGCACGGCGGAGGCTAGGGGACGGTGCTATGTTCCCTGGTGATCGTTGCTGGCTTAAAGGCGAGGCGTGGGGCAGTGTGGTTTGGTCAGGAGCGTGCGGCGCTCTGCGCAGAGGCGGAGGTGTTTGCGACGGCGTGCGGCACCTGCGGGTCGCGCGGTGGCGAACGGGGGTGTCTGCGGGGTTGCTGTGGTCATGGCGAGCGTGAGCGTGCACGGCGAGGGTGAGGCGCGGTCTGTGCGAGGCGGTCAGGTGTGGCGAGCTGGCGCGCTCTGGGCATGGCACAGAGATGATGGGCGTGACGTATCTAGGGTGGTCCAGGGCTTAGCAGGGGTCATGGCTTGGACAGGGGTGGCGGTGGAGTGCGGCGTGTCTGGTGCGCGTCATGGGCGAGGGCGACGTGGCTCTTGGCGCTCTGTCCACTGTCGAACGGCGAAGACCAAAAATGGGCGGCGCTCCACTGTGCATAACGGCCAAAGGGGGGGTTGGTCTAGGTGCTGCTCGACACTAGAGGGGACAAGGGAGTTAAGGGGAGACCAGATGGTCGATAATTACTGTGGAAACAGTGAAGTTAGGCAGTGGGTTAATTTGTATAATTAAGCTGTTTCATGAAATGGCCGCAAGAGAATTAGTTTGAAATTTTTGAATGAAACTTTTTGAGTGATTTAATCTTGAGCTTGAGTATCTATGTTTGCTTGGAGAGGTCAAGGGGAATTGGTTTGATGGGTTTTTGAAAAAGTGTGATCTTCACATATGAACTAGATTCAATTTTCAACTGTCCATTACATTTATTTGGAGAATGTTTTTGTAAGTTTGTCAAGTGGGCTTTGATACACTTGCACTTGGTCTAGCAAGGGGTGAAAAGAAGTAGAATTGTTTCTTTTAGAATTTTTCTTCTAGGAACACTCAAAGTGTCCTAGTGGTTAACTTTGGTAAAAATGACCATTTGATCTTTTTATTCATATTTGATTTCTTTTTCTTTGGATTTTGTTTGTAATTGGCCTAGATGCTGTAGCATTCACCTTTGAACCATTTCACATCATTTGTAACAATCAAGCATGGCAATTACACTCAATTCTATACTAATGCAAATCACACATGCATTCACATTCCAATTATTAATAAAAGTTTTTGTTGACCCTAAATTGGGTGATTAGAACTTGATAATCTTGATTAGGGTTTTTGGGATGTTACACAAAGTGGGCCGGCTGGATGGGCCTAAATGGTAGGCCCGGGTCCAGTCAAGCCTCCAGTACAGAGGAGGACAACGCTATAGTGTCCATCGCCCTTGCTTTACTCGTCAGCCAGCTCTTTATCCGTTAGCCAGCTCTTTATCCGTGAGCCAGAGCTTTACTCGTCAGCCCTTGCTTTACTCATCAGCCTCTAGCTTTGGGGCAGTTGTCTGGTAGCGCCGACCAGGCTAGCCAGCCTGTCCGGTCAGAGGTACACTCAGCTAGGAACGTCACCGTCCACCGTACAATGGCCAGCGGATCCGAGGTGGCCGGCTAGGAGCAGCCTCCCAGCCGGTTCTTCATGCTACCCGGCTAGACGGGCCAACCATGGAAACTTGGGTGTGGACCGGGTGGAGAATTCCACCCGGTTGTGGTTCCTTGTCCTAGATCCAGACGGCCAGAGCTCCTTGGAGCTGGCCGGTTGGTCCCGTCTTGGCCTACCCGGGGTCATCCCCCCGACAACAATAGAAGCATTGCCAAGTCTTTGACTTTTCCTGCATTAATTATCATGGATCCAAATGTTTGGGCATGCCAAACTCCTTGGGTACCATGGTGAACTTTGTTAGTTTATCACCGAGCCTACCCCGATTAGGACCATGATCGGGTGTCAACAACATAATCCTTTTCCCCTTTGGACTGTTTGGGGGCTTGTTCCTAGGACCTGGCACTTTCTTAGCCGGTCTATAGCTTCGGCTTGGCCTATCCTATGATGGTGACCTTTGTCGTTTACCAAGATAGTTGGACCGGCTTCCACCTGAGCTGGTCATCTCTCGCATGTATTTGTCAAAGAGAAAGTTGTGCTTGGCTTTCCACCTTTAGTATAGGTCTTTCACCAAGGGCGCCGCATACACATTTACAAGTTGAATTCTAACTCCTGAATGTATTCCTAAACTAGGTAAGTCCTGCCACCAGCTTCGTACTAGATCCGGACCCAAGTGTATATTGCCTTCTCCCACGAAGAGCTGTCGTGATCCTCCCGTGTCGGGACAATGATCTTTCCTATGTCTTTGCAATTCAACATGTGTAGATATGTGGGATTTTGGACATAAACCGACACAAACCAGGCCCTTAAAGATAGGAGTTCCCATGCTTAAACCGGTTGGTACTCTGATCCGACCTATATCTTCTGTAAGTGCCAGTTCCTAGCAGGACCTCCCGAAACAGCTTCTAGATCCTTCTGCTTCCTTCCCTTGCTCCAGGTTGGCTTTTTCCTTGACTCATTCTTGATTATGGTCTAGAACCGAACACGACCGTTGAGCTCTTCATCCATAACATGCCTTCATTGCCTTGGTTATAAGCCATCCCAAAATGGGTAACAACACCATCATTGAGTTGTACGCAGACTCCTCCATTTTTCTTTGGCAACTTGTAGCATAGGAAGTCGTGTCCCACCCCTATGGAATCCATCCAAATGATCTCATTAGGATTGCGCAGGTTCTTGCACATCAACGATGGATGTCCGGGCCGGTGACACTTCACAAAGAAAACATTAGTTGTGTGTGCCACTTTCATGTGGCCGAGTGATACCTTTGATCCGGATTACAGATGCACTATAGTAGCTTTTTCCCTAGTAAACCTGGGTTTATCAAACCTTGGGAAACGACTGCTGTATGGAAATAATAAGGCACTTCTACAAGACTTTGTTTACTCGTTTTATTTTATGTTTACCGGACCTTTCTAGTTTACTTTGAATCGTTGATTTTTGCAATGGATGGAAATAGGCCAGGTTTGAAGATTCACCTGCAGCTGCACATACATATGGGATAATAAAGATAATAATAAGCACATTCATGTGTGAAATGATCTAATATAGACATGGTTGAGGGAATCACATCCATAAACACTAGAGCCCTGCGAGCCATATGCATAGCAATAGTCTTTTGATCCAACTGTTATACCACAAAGCACTGGGCTATAACAATATTAAGTAAAATAGAAATCAAAGAATTAAGAACAATGATGTTACTGTTACTCCCAAGTGGATCCCTAAACGAAAACTGTACCCCCTTGATGTCACTGGGTTCTGTGTGAGGTCGCCGTTCACCACTCATCTTACCTTGAGCCTTTATCAATCACTGGGATCTTCGGTAGCTACAAGTCCATGGATCAAGACAAGAGACAAAGACACAAAGATACACATCTCATATTCAATCACCACACAATATTCCCGTGTATTAGATACACATAACCGATATGAGGTTTCACCCCAACCCGCAACCCGTGAGGACTACTCACTCATAACAATAAAATCAAGGATAGAAAACATTGTGCAAAATACTTAGATTGAAATCAAATATTCTTACAATGGTCGCCAAATCATAAGGAGCTCTCAAGTACAAGAAGATGGCTATGGCTATGTAGTGGATGGAGGATGGAGAGGATGAACTATGGCGATGGATCTCCTTCGGTGGTGTTGTGATGCAATCGAGAATGGCGTCTCTCTGCACGACGGCTGGAGTCTCGAAATACATAGGCGTCTTCACGAAAATTGCAGTGTTTGACCTAACGAAGCCAACGCCACACCATACGGGCAGGCCTTGCCTGTACGACGGGTCGTTAAGCTTGTAGTCAACTCCTTTTCGACCACAACTAGCTTGGATGAGTTGATGACGTGATAATCTTCAATGAATGCTCCTGATTTCACCTTAAAATTGTGATTTCTTGCACAACACCAATTGAAACTAAGGATTGCACATCTTTGCAATAATTAATCATTAGTAGCAAGGCTAGAGAGATTCTTGGTCAATTACTTGACTTAAAATACGATTTAAACACAGAGAAATATGGCTATTTTCACAGCCATCAACTTCCCCAAAGCTCAAACCTTGATCGTCCTCGAGCAAGAAACAAAAGAAACCATAAGGAACTCACCATTTAAAATGAAATAACGATAAGATGAAACCACTTATGGTTGGTAGTCATATGCATCCAATACTTCTTCCACTTGAAAGGCTTATCAAAATTAGAGAAGTTCCAAGAATACTATACAAACTTCGTTAACTCAAAACAATCGAAGCAAAGTTGATATAAGTATAAACAACTAGAGTTGTAACAATCATTCCAATTCCTCTAGTTAACCCTGAGCTTGCCAAGGAACACTATGAAGTTTCATATTAATAGAATTAAGTATGGGAGATCATGTCCAAAGTAGCTTAACATGGAAGTGTCTTATTGACACCCACATCAATAGAAAATTCATGTAGTAGTAATGAGACCATGCCAAAGACTCTTTGTGTGACTCTATTTGAAATATAATTTCAAATAAGGATCATTGAATGACTTTTTAACAACAAATTTCCCAACCTTCAAGAGTACTAATACTTTTTCCCATTACGATAACAGACCCATGTCATTAACTCAATAGCCGAAATAAGGGGTTGTACCATTGATCAGTCGTAGGCTAGCGGACTTGTTGGCATCCCGAAGGTGTCCATCAAAAATATATAAACAAACTTTAAGTAATAACACATTTTGACTCACAACCTTCAGCTTTGGCATGCATCTCAATTACCACTAGACTTTATTTCAATCAAACAACTCCTTTCAAGAGTGCCATCAAGTCTATCAATATATCTATGAGGTTAAGTATCTTCAAAGGTAAACTCGTGAGATAATCACTCAACATACAAGTCATAAATTTAAGACTTTTTCTTGTTGTACCTGTTTGGTAATATTATTTCCAAGGCAAGACTCGGTTAACTACAGGAACTAGAGCAAAATCGTCCACAATTAATTATCCATACAAATAAAAAGATTTACTATAACTATTTTGAATTACAGCCACTAGCATAACATCTTAACAAATCAACTAACTTGGATAAACATTTCAAATTTCTAAAGTGGGAGACATAGAACATACCTCTCATGAGTGACTTCATCAGTTCTCTTCCTTATGGGAATGTATTCCTTCAAACTCAAATAAAATCACTCTCATAATAATATTGAAGCAAATAAGCAATAAGCAAATCCACTTTCACGGAAAAATATTTTTTTTATTTTTTAGGATGGGGATTTAAATAATAGAAAAGACTTGCGACCAAGCAAGATACTAAGAAAATAAAACAAACAAACGAGAGAAAAAAAGCAAACGAAAAATCAAAGTGTTGGAACAAGCCCAACACGAATGTTTCAAAGCCTCATAGAGCTAGAGTACAACCTCATTATTAGAAAAATATAAATCCTTAAGGGACACATCCGCAAGCTCATGCTTTTGCAAGCCCTTTTGTTGCTCATTATGGTGGCGGTGGATAATCTCCCAAGTTCCATTGGATGCACCAATTGGTGAACTGGGCTGAGAGGTTCGTGGTGGTGTCTCGAAGGTTAATGGAGAGGTTGCTCATGTTCTAGATTTCCTTCGAGTGCATAGATATTTTCATAGATGGTGCAGTAGTTTGGTGGCTGCTGCTCCTGTTTGGGGCCTTCTTGTTCTACTTCTTCATCTTCTCCCTCTTCATCCATGGGTACTCCTTGTTGGGTTAGTATTGCTTCAACCTGCGCATCATGACGCAAATTTCCACTCTCGATAGAGAATAAACCATTAGGAAAAAGATAAGGGGTCAAGTGATCAGGTCTAGGTATATCAAATAAGTATCTACCATTTAATTTAGAAACCATATCACAAGTTTTGAGAGTAGAAAAACCAAGACGGTGAACACTTACCAACGGTTGGATATTACCTAGGTTGATGTGGAGTGCTCGAGTGAGAGAGGTGGCAACTCCTCCTCCTCATATGGGACCACAGACTTGAAGAGCTTGATGCTTAAGATAAAACATGAGAAGAGCGCCCAAATTTGGTGTTAAGTTACAGTTGGGAATCCCAACTCTTGTGAGGATCATTATTTCCTCTTCATTGCCTCTAGTAAACTCAGCACGTGCCTACAAGGTGTTAGAAATAACATAGAACAAATAATGAACAATAGGGCGCTCAATTTGATTACCCTTGGGTGTAGTTGAAGCACCTCTCATATAGTTAAATATTCTAAGGGTGTAGGACTCAGAATGAAACTAGTGGAGCGGATGTCGGTGGTGTTGTTAGAAAACCCAAAACATTGAGCCATTGATTGAGTGTTAAGTCATACTCACGGTTCATTAGGCAAAAGGTGATGCGATCAACTCTCAGACTATCTTCCTTGGTGCAATAGGCTGGACACATCATATGCGACAAGGTGCTAAGGAACTCAAGTGTCAAGTGGCGATAAGTGGTGACATCCTTAAAAACAAAACAAACCAACATTGTGGCATAGTAAATTAAAATCATGGCCAAGTCCCAGTTGGTTAAGAATATAAGGACACACCCATTTGGTGGGCTTGATTTCTCGGATCTTTAAGATGATTGAAATGGTTGAGGTGGTATTCCTTAGTGAACTCTATGTCAAGTGACTTGGGGGTTAGCTCATCAACGGGTGGTGCGGCTTGTTCCGCATCCATCACACGTGTACGGCTCCTTGTGTTCATCTAAAAATAAAATTAAAGCTAATTAAAAATTTGATCCAATAGAAACATAGAAAAATTAATCCTCTACACTTTCTACAAAATATTCTCCTATAAAAACAAAACTAAAAATGCTCATAATCAATATTAGTTCAAGAACAAGACCTAAGTCTATATTGATAATGGTAAAGGATTGAGCAAGGTTTTGATGCAAATAAGTAGGGGATCGGAGGATAAACATACCTTGTATCACTTGTGTGCCAAGAATCAAAGAAAGAACGAGTATAATTGAAGATCCAATGCAGGTGGTTTGGAGTTTGGAGGATCAAGAAAGAGGACAAGAGTTTTAGGTTTAGGTTTACCTCCTCCTTGGGGTTAAAATCGCGGCCGAACAGGTGGTACGGGCAGGCGGTAAGGTCGGAGTCCACCTGTATCGGGTGTCATTGCCTTGGAGTCGATGACTACTGCAAGCGGTACACTCGGTTTGCATGCCCCTGTACTGTTGGGCTTTAAGTGTGCAATACCTTTTCTTAATTTCGGATGTTTTGCTCTGAGGTACGGTACGGGCGCGCAGTCCGGGTGGCTCCGGTCGTACGGCAGGTCGCTAAAACGTCTATCTCCTGGAAACATAAATCTAAAAACGCATCCTTTGTGCCGAGATGTGGTACATGCGCATGGTATGGCTGTACCCGACTATACTGTTGTTCGTTAAAGTCTCTGGAAACATCAGAAACTCAAAGATTTTCAGTAGAAACATTATACTCCTTTGCACATCTACTTCAACAAAAGAATGACAAAAAAACACTTCACTAAAATTCAGTACCTTCTTTGGCCAAGTGTTAGCAATTATTATAGAGCGAGGGTTACCTTGATTTCTTATCCTCTCTTCAAAGGATCTTCTTAAACACTCCTTTATTAAAACCAAAACCAAAAACAAAACGAAACTAACACAAGTATTTTTTTATTTCACATGGGTTGCCTCCCATGAAGCGCTTCTAGTTAAGGTCAATTAGCTTGACCCATATGGTGATCATTTGGGTTTTGTAAGTGCAACACCCTCTCCAAAATAGTTAGCTCTTAAAGTTATAACACCATCATCATTAGGTGATACCTTCGATCCGGATTCATGAATGTAGTATAATAGTCGTTTTCCCTAGTAGACCTAGGTTTAATCGAACCTTGGGAAACAATGCTAAAAGGAAATAAAAAGGACACATCTACAAGACTTTGTTTCTTCCTTTTACCTTTGTTTACTAGACCGATCTAGTTTACTTTTATCGTGGGCTGATTCAATGGATGGAGATAGGCCAGGGTTGAAGATCCACCTACAGCTGCACATCATATTGGATAAAAGATAATAATAAGCATAGTCATGTGTAATGTTTTAATAGAGATAATCTCTTGTGAGCAACACGTACTAATATACTAGAGCCGCTGAGAGGCAACATGCATAACAATAGTCTTTTGATCAAACCGAGTGCACCACGAAGCACCGGGCTACAAACGATTATTAAGTGTAAAACATAGATCAAATCTTTAAGAGGTGGTGTTGTTGTGATCCCGAATGGGTCACTAAGCGAAGACCATACATCCCTTTCTGTCACTGGTTTTCCTATGAGATCGCCGCTAGCCAAGTATCTCACCTCAAGCCTTTATCAATCTCGGGGGTCTTGGGTACCTACAAGTCCAAAGATCGAGGCAAGAGACAAAGAAACAAAAGATACAAATCTCTCTTTCAAACAATACACAATGCTCCCATAGATTAGATGCACATAATTGCTGCGAGGTTTCTCCCCAACCCGTAGCCCGTGAGGACTACTCACTCATAACAATAAGATCAAGGATAGAAAACATTGTGCAAAATACTTAGATGGAAATCAAATATTCTTACAATGGCCACCGAATCACAAGGAGATCTCAAGTACAAATTAATGGCTATGGATAATGGAGGGGATGGAAGGGATGAACTATGGTGTGGATCTCCTTTGGTGGTGTTGTGAGACAATATGAGAATGGCGGCCTTCTTCGTGGCGGCTGAGGCCTCAAAATATATAGGCGTCTTCACAAAAGTTGTAGGGTTTGACAAGACGAAGTCGCCGCCACATGGTACGGGCATATGGTACAGGCAGACCCTGCTCGTACCAGTGGTTGTTACGACTGTAGACGCCTGACAATGTCTCTAGAATTACTTGGTCGTGTGGACTTCCTCAAAACCTTCATTATGACTCCTGATTTCGCATTAAAAGGCATGATTTCCTGCACAACACAAATCAAAGCAATGGTTTGCATATCTTTGCAATTATCAGTCATTAGTGATAAGTCTAGATTGTTTCTTATCAATTGCTTGACTAAAAACAATGTTTAAACATGGTGAAAGTTGACTATTTTTGGAGCCATCATTAAGCTTGGCCTTTTTCTTCCTAGGGAAGTGGACTACAAAAGGTTCTCTAGATGGTAGTCCTATTCTCACATTCCCTTTATGTAAATTAATTGGAGCTTTAATAGTTCTTAGGAATGGACTACCTAGAATTATAGGTGTTATGGGATCTTCAGGCATGCCCACTATAACAATATCAATAAGAGCAGAACATCCTTTAATTTCAAATACTATATTTTCCTTGATCCCTATAACTTGTTTATAAGTTGAATCAGCAAGATGGAGCCTCATTTCAGTAGTTGCAAATGTCCCTAAGTTTAGTTTATCAAATAAACTTTTAGAAATTGTTGAAACACTCGCACCAAGATCATAAAGTGCAGCTAGTTCATTAACTCCTTTTTTAATTTTAATAGTAGGCTCAAATATATCATCAAGCTTAGCCGGAAGTTTATCAGCTAGCCTTTTATAGTCCATCTCTAACTCACGTACCTTTGATGCTACTTAGTTTATAAACTGTTGGTACATGACAACATTACCTTGTTCAATGTCGGGATTTTTCATAGTGATCATCTTCAGAAGATCTTCCACGGTATAGTTCGGTGATGGCCCATTGCTATAATCTAGCTCTTCAGGCTTCTCATCTTTTTCTTATACCCTCATCATATTGAGCTCTTCCACCGGGTTTCTAGCAAATCTTGCAAGTATGAGAGTTTGACTCTTGGCTATCTTGCCAAATTTTACCTCCACGGTCTTGGTTCTTTCCTGTAGAGCTTGCACAACATTTCTAACAACAAAAGCATGGTTAGATAATTTACCAATAATATTATCATGGTTCTCTATTATTTTAGTAAGCACATTATTTTGATTAGTTTGTGACTGCATACATGTTTTAAAAGAATTCTCAAAAGGGAGAGTACCATGATTTGCTCCATTATTATTGTAGTTATTATTATTTGGAGTACCTGCAAGATTAGAATATTTGAAAGTTCGAGCCATAGTTTTGACTCTTCCAATCAAGGTTATAAAGATTACGAGCTATAAAATTAACTTCATTAGCATCGTTAGTGATAGAATTAAATTGGGTATCTTCCTTACCCTTTACAATATTTAAAAGCTCATCTACCTTGGAAGTAAGCTCTTCATTGTGCTCCTCGGTGATTGAATTCACCCTTTTTGAGGAGGTTCTCTCTACATGCCATTGAGCGCTTTGCATATCATCAAGAAGTTGTTTTGCAACATTCACTTGCTTCTCCATGAAGGTTCCTCCTGCTGTGGTATCTAGCATAGACGTAGAAATTGGGTTAAGAGCATTATAAAATAAATGTAAAGTAAGCCATTCTTCCATCCCATGACTAGGACAGTTCATGACCACTTCCTTCATTCTCTCCCGAGCGAGCGCTAGTGGCTCACAGTGTTCTTGTCTAAAGCTTGTTATGTTGGATCTTAGCTGCATAGTCTTAGCTGGAGGAAAAAAATTAGGCATAAAAAGATTAGTACATTCCTCCCAAGATGTAATAGCACCTTTAGGCAAAGCTATCAACCAATCCTTAGCCTTTTCTCTTAAATAGAAAGGTAATAAGGGAAATTTATCGCATTAGGGTCAACATCTTTTATGCGCATCATGTCGCATATCTTAGTGAATGTGTTTAGGTGCAAACCTGAGTTCTCAGAAGCTGAGCCTCCAAATTGATTCTGCTGAACCAAACTCAAAAGGTTAGGCTTAATTTCATAAGCTTTCGCATCAATAGCAGGCTGAGTAATAGGTGCACGAATAAAATCATTATTGGGAGTAGCATACTCCCCAAGTTTCTTTTGAGCCATGGCTCTTTACTTTTTGGTATTTTTGGAATAAGAGAAACAAATAAGTAAGTAACTATTTTTTGGGATTTTCAATACATAACAAAAAGTAAACTAATCACAAGAAATAAACTAAAAACAAAAATAAAACTAAAAACAAGGTCTCTAGTGACCTCACTAGAATAGCGAATTTCTTCCTGGGCAATGGCGTGAGAAAACGGGTTAATAGCTTCGATCCAGATTATGGATGCGGTATAGTAGATTTTTCCCTAGTAGACCTAGGTTTATCGAACCTTGGGAAATGATTGTTGTATGGAAATAATAAGGCACTGATGACTCCCAAGTGTAGGAGATCAATTGTAGTACCTTTCAATATATAAAAGGTTGTCGAACCCACGAGGAGCTGAAGGTATTGGTTAGCAAGTTTAGCAAGAAAAGTAAAAATAAAGCAGTAGTTTTTGGGTTTTCGGTTTATGTTTGCAAGCAAGTAAATAACATAGATTAAAGTTTGCAGTAATGTAAATGCTCTTTTCATAGAAAGCCCAATACTCTATTCAGCAAGAGGACAAGCTCAAGTGTGTAACTATATGTGACAAACGTTCCCAGGGGCAACATGGATTTACTTAGCATACAAATTTCTAAAATTTCATATATGAGCATCTTGTCAAGTTTTATTCTTGTTGGATGGAGCCTAAATTAGGTGTAGCCATATCCCTATGCTACAAAACCCCTAATGATTGTTCCTGAGGCCATTTGCATGATCACCTAGGGATACATTAAGAAATAAATGTCTAACTATTGCATAAAGTTCTGATGTCCCCGATCAAGAACGCCCATAATAATAACGCCAAGTCTAAGGAATAGGTTTCTGTCTCTCCCTCGTTCCCTATTCTATTCATTACTCTAAGGTGCATCCCTATGAGCCCATAAAGGTGAAGTAATATGCAGTCAATGTTTGCACATTACCATCATAGAACCACATAAAAGATTAAAACTTGACCAAATACTCATTGCATACTATATATAATCATAACCAATCCATCATATGCCCCTAAGAACAATGGGAACTACTCACAAGTGTCAAACATGATCATGATCTGTGGGGTATGAATTACAACACAATTTTAAAGTATAACTTTACCAAAAAATAATGACAAGATACCAAGCACAAGAATGCAAACATCACTTAAACAATATCCAGGGTTCAATCTACCACAAACTATAAGGGGGATGACGTCGAATCTCGAGATGTAGATGGTGGTGTTGGTGAAGATGATGATTAAGATGCTCCTCCCCATGCCAAGGAGGAGTTGGTGACAACGATGGCGCCGATTTACCACCAGCGGCAACAATAGGATGGCAGGATCAGCCCCTCCTGTGGTGGCAGATAGGTTCTGCCTCCGCTGTCTCCTTAGAAAATTCTAGGAAAAATATGGTGTAGGTTTTCGTTCGGGATGGAGTCGT
Source organism: Avena eriantha (assembly GCA_910589775.1). Taxonomy (NCBI): domain Eukaryota; kingdom Viridiplantae; phylum Streptophyta; class Magnoliopsida; order Poales; family Poaceae; genus Avena; species Avena eriantha. The sequence goes on from OU342742.1 coordinate 203,581,624, forward strand.
ACATACAAAAAGGATGCGAGGCAACGCTGGACGACAAAACTGGCCTAGGTGGCATGACCTAGGGTAGGGCCCATGCCACCAGGTCTTGTTCGGTCCTCGTGGGCCCCTTGTGTGTTTCTCGTGCTTCGGCTGCTTCTCGCGCAAAAATAATGACGCTGTAAAAATACCCGAGCTTTTTGAGTGATGACTTCAAGTGCACAGATCAATTGTAGCCAGTTTCAAAGTAAAGATATTGAACCCACAGAGACATATTGGTAAAGGTCTTTATGCCCCTTGTTACTCTCTACCAAAGGATACTTATAAGCTGCCTTTGATCTCAAGTAAAGGATGCTTGAAAGGTTTATGGTTGACTGCATAAAAGTAATTAAAACAAGTAAAAGAAAACAAGTAACAAGTTTGTATGAAAGCGTGGCTAAACTCAATAGGGCTAAAACATTCTCAGGGATGTATGATACACCACTAGCATAGTATTATTGTTATATGTAATCAAGATAACATACTCCTTGTGTCATGATATATGTGGAGAGAGCTCCATAATAAGATGTTCACTGCAAGGCTCGTAGGAGGCAACTTTGTTAAGCCAAGAGTGAGGTCACCTGTAAATAACCACTTAGATGCCTGAGAGCAGTCACCCATACAGACCACCGCAATTAAGGGTTTCCCCGTGGATATCATAATTATCTTAAGGAGTCCCTCTTTAATAATGCTTTGACCGTGTAGGTTACGAGCCGACGCCAATCTGTCACGAGGCCATTCCGGGTACGCTTCCAAGACACGTCCAAAGGATTTCTCCCTGCCTTTAGTCCTGAGGGCAAATGATATGCAGACGACTGCACATACCATCTAAAGAGAGAGATCAAACACAAATCATAATTATATCATAGACGGGTAAGTCATATGGACACAAGAATAGATCATCTTTATTACGAATTCATAATGGTGCTAGGGTTTCTCCATCTCCCCAAGAACAAGGGAACTCCTCACTCATGGAAGTAATCAACAACATAATCATAATCAAATGAATGGATAAAAGTATGTTGGTAGATCTAATGCAAACCACAATTGAATCTGGAATTACAACAAGATCTAATAAATGAAAGATGGGGGTAATGGTGGTAATGGAGATGTAGCGGTTGATGATGAAAAGGATGATGCGTTGTCCTCCAATGATCCATGAAGCAGCTGGGATTTTGCCCCAGCCAAGTTCCTCCTTCAGATCCCTTTTAGATGTGGTTTTTCGTGGTTTCTGGTGGCTGTGAATGTTGGATCTCTCTCGTCTTTGCCAGGAGAAAGTATTTGACGAGACGACCACAATGGAGCTTGGTACGGGTGGACGGTACGGGTGGGCTCCACCCGTACCACTGGTCATTATCGGTACTGATTGCTCCTCCTTGCTTGGTATTCTCCCAGGTGCGAAGGTAAATCCATAAAATGACTTTTATCACTTAGAAATATCATATAGTTACATAATATGACAGTTCCAATTGATATGTTCATATAGGACTCAATGATTTGGGATCCTATTGAAACAAGAACAAAATGGCGCATACAAACGCAGTGAAATACAAAGGTCCCTACTCTATTTATGCAAAACCAAAAGGTAAAAATGCTTCATTTTTGGACTCATCAACCCCCCAATCTAGGATCTTGCTCGTCCCCGAGAAAGATGGTGGCTTATTGACAAGATCATCATGTTCATGAGACACGAGTCGTTACAATAAATGAGGCAGAAATTGAAACAGGAATACAACATCGGATGTAGAGATACTTCAGGGGTATTACCATACCCTTACACATTACATAACTTAGAGGCTTCCACACCTTTTCTAGTATTAATGAAATCATAAGAAGCTGCTAGTGATTCAACATATCATATAATCACAGAGTTTAGAGATATAGGGCACTATTTTAGTAATGAAGATTCATGATCATTCTTTTTCTTCTATGTTTGATTCTTTTGATAGCTGCTCTCTCTTCTTTTTCTTTCCATAACTGTATGTCTATATTTTTACTTGCCCCCATCCTATTTTTCTTTCGGTATAGCTATTTGATCATGCTCACTATTCAATGGCTTTCAAAAACTCTTAATTATAATATGCTACCAGAATTCTTCTTCTCATAACTTAATCAATACTTTCATTGGTGTGGAAGTCCCTAAAATCATGACAGCTGTACAAGTATTATAACACTCAACCTAGTTTAATAATCAAATATAATAATCATGAACCAAACACAACTTCAATTATCATAAAGTCTCGCAACTCAATGGATATAAATCTTCTCTTGAACACAGGGAGGTCGAAGTTGATTCAACTAATGCAAATTCGGGAATTAAAGTCTAACATGCATGCAGAAAAGTAAACATGCTAAAGCTATAAGATAGATTACAAGGTTCTTATAGATCCCCCAAGCTTGGAATCAAGCTGGGTGGATCAAATAATTCCTTGCGATTACTTACTCCTTTTTGGGAGTAAAGAAGTCATCATCTTCCTCTTCTTCATCCGCCTTGAGAATGCAATCTTGAGCAATACACGTGAATCGAGTGGACATCTCTATGATGCCAACATGAAATTCTTTAATTACCTTGTTTAAGGTCTTCCTGTCATCAGCCATCTCTATGATAATCTTGGTCAGGAGTTGCACTCTACCGTCGATGTCATTGACCTCCTTTTCGAGGTCTTTGCCCATCATCTAGTAAGAGTCAACTCCTTCCCCAATAGTTTCAACACAAGCTTTCAAAATCTTTTCAAGATTCTTAAACTTTTCTCGAGTCTCATCTTGGTTTTCCCTTTTTTGGAAGAGGTCCCCGGAGGGGATTTAAGAGAAGATCCTCGAAGGTTATACCTGTAAGGGTTGAGTGGAGATTCTCCTTTGTTCCTTCCTTGTTCCACGCGCCTGAGCATCTCCAACTTTTGCGGGAACATGTCTTCCCAATTGGGTAGTGGAACCACTTGTGTGGGCTCGTGGGTTGAGGAAGATGTAGTATCTCCTTCAGATTCCTTCTTCTTGGCTTGTTCTTCAGAGAGGCGCTCCTTCTTGGTCCAGATCGGCTTAATATGAAAAGGTTGCATGGACTTTGAATGATCAAGTGAGATCTGAGGTTTCAATATAAAGAGGAAAAAGAAAGCTTTAGATCTGAAGGAAGACGGAAGAGAACAAGAAAGAGGAAAAGTGCAAATTAAAGGATAAAATCAATAGATTAAAGGGGTTAAAGTCGGTCACGAGTAATGGTAGGGGAGGGATCCGCCTGTACCACGCCCTCGTACGGACTTCTTACCGGCTTTCATTCATTTCTTTTGGATAAAACATGTCAAATAGACGCGGGGAAAACAGAGCCAGTAACAATCATTGGTACGGGCATATATACCCGTAGGGTTCGACCGTACCGTATCGACGAAAAATAGCATTGGTACTCCGATCGTTTAACGACCACTGGTATAGGCGCGTCCGACCGTACGGTCCGCCCGTATCAGGTCAAAAAATAGCTCGGAATAACCAGAAAAACTAACTAAGTGCAGGGAAAAGATAAAATCGACTAAAAAGTTTCTAAAGTAGCAAAAATAAGCAACTAAAACTTTGTTACCTCACTTTTGCTTGTTGTATTCTTCGACCGAGACTAAAGAGATCAACTCACCATGGTGTTTACCTCACCAACTCTATAATGCTTCAATCGCTGCCCATTAACGATCCAAGATGAAGAAGAGGGCATAGTATTTTTCAGTATTACTACTCCCGAAGGATATGCTTCTTTAACTTCATATGGTCCTTCCCACCTGTATATCAATTTTCCTACAAAAATTTTAAGCCTAGAGTTGTAGAGCAAAACTTTATCTCGAGTTTTAAATCCCTTGCCCTTTAATTTTTTATCGTACCATTTCTTCACCTTTTCTTTAAATATTCTAGCATTTTCATATGCCTCATTTCTGAGTTCATGTAAACCATGAATATCTAAGAGTCGTTTCCCCCCTACAGTTTTAAAATCAAAGTTCATAGTTTTAATAGCCCACCGAGCCTTATGCTCAAGTTCTAATGGAAGGTGACAAGTTTTACCGTAAACCATTTTGTAAGGTGTCATTCCCATAGGATTCTTGAAAGCTGTACGATACACCCACAATGCATCATTAAGCTTCAAAGCCTAGTCCTTTCTTGACCTGTTCACCGTCTTCTGAAGTATGACCTTGATTTCTCTGTTAGATAATTCCACTTGTCCACTAGTTTGAGTGTGGTAAGGTGAGGTTACCCGGTGGTCTAATCCATACTTCTGAAGTATCTTGTAAAGAGTTCCCTTCATAAAATGAGTTCCACCATCAGTAATAAAAAATTGGGGGTACTCCAAACTTGGGAAAGATGATGTCTTTGATCATCTTGATGGAAGTGGTTGCATCTGCATGAGAATTGGGTAAAGCTTCCACTGTCATCGGATTGATGACAAGTACGCCATGAGGGGTCCTCGAGGCGTGCGGAAGAGAGGGGTGTGAGACGTACGGTGTTTCGGGACGGTGAGCACACAAGTTTACCCAGGTTCGAATCCGCCGGCTTTGGACGGATCCTACTCCTGCTAGCAATCCAGTAATACGGCAGAGCCGGGATATGGGTTACAAGGGTTCGCCTGTGCGAGTTGAGATTGTAGACTATTGAGGGTATAGAGTGTTGGTGCCCTAAAGGCTCCCCCTAGGACGGCTTACATAGATATCCGGCCTAGGGTTTACAGGAGAGATCTATCCAGCTACGTCTAAGAGTCGGTTACAGAGTACATCTTGAACTACAAGTAACATTATGGGCCTAAGTCGGTAAGTCTTATGGGCCTTCTCATAGCCGGATTGGACTCCGTCTTCTCTCCCTGACTGGGCCGTCCGTGAAGCAAAGCTCTAACCCGAAGTGGGCCACCCTGGTCAGTGAGGACCTGTGAGGATACCCAGAAAGTATATCCCCAATAGCAGCCCCCGGAGGCCTCCAAGATCCAAAGTCGGATTCATCATCGTCTAGCTTGATCTTCGGCTTGTAGAATCTTGAAGGGTTCCTGAAACTTCACAAAAAATACGATCCGGGTCTTAAAAATAAGTCGGACCTATCAACAGGTTACTCGGATTTTCCATCTTGATTTCGAACTAAGCCGGAACTTGATCTCTAACGCCACCTGACACAAGTCATGGTCAAGTCACGTCATCTGACAGATATCCTGCTAGCATGACCATTGGTGGGTCCACAGTTCACGGAACCGAGGCGCTGTTTCAATGCGTACGCGGGGATCGAGGCGACGTAATCATCGCGTGGGTCCTTCCCAGTTCCTTCCATGACGCGTGGCGGTTACACTGTAGCATTTGCACGAATCTTGGCGCGGTTAGGTGGAAAAATAAGGGGTGAGGATTCTCCTCCTCCTTTCTTCACCTGTCCTTTTCCTTTTCCTCTCCTCCAAATCTCCCCCGCGTGCACAGAGCTCCTCTGCTTTCCCCCAAAAACTCCCAACACCGCCCATCTTAGGTCATCCGCTCACTGGAGAAATGGCTTCTTCTTCCTCTTCCGGCTCGGCGGCAGCGGCGGCGACGGAAGCGGCAATGGAGAAGGAAAACTTCCGTGGGGTCTGGATCCCGTGCGTGTTAGATGATGAGAATCTCCACGGCGTGGAGACAGAAGGGCTCCTCCGCGCCGGCGACTGGCGGAGCGGCACTGGGGAGACCATCCCCAACCTGCACGCCGATGAGAGGGTCCACTTCGGCACCCACCTCGATAGAGGTTTCTCATTTCCTCCCTCGGAGTTCTTCTCCGAGGTGATTGACCATTTTGGTGTTCAACTCCACCATCTTCCTCCCAACTCTCTCCTAGAGATGAGCACTTACGCTTCTTTGTGTGAGGGATTTCTCGGCATTAGGCCGAGTTTGACCTTATTCCAGTATTACTTCCATGTCCGGAGAAATTCTATTACTACCGGTGTTCCTTATATCACCGGTACCATTAGTTTTTCACTTAGACACGAGCGCGCATATCCCAAGATCTTAGCTAGTGACTCAGTCCAACAATGGCCAGCCACATTCTTTTATCATAAGGATATTCCGGCTCACGGCAAAGCTACTGCTTTGCCGGCTTTCATCAGCGGAGCTGCCACGGCCCAACCGTCTTGGGACGAGGCTCCTCCGGCTCTCTCTGATGATCTGATCCTCGCTAAGAGGCGGATCGAATACTTGATCAAACACAAAGGACTGAAGGGATCTTACTTGGTCCAATGCTGGGTGTCACGTCGGATCTAGCCCCTTCAGTACCACGGAGACCGACTAATGCACTCCATCACGTCGTCCAAGAAAGGCTCCCTCCGCATCAGCCCTAGAGCCTGCACCACGCAAGGCTACATAAGACAGATAAAATGGTTGATAAGGGAGCGGATCGAGAGGAGGATCCCGGAGATTTCTCTGGATATGCATATGGCAGAAAACCCCGTAGTGCCGGTAAGTTTCTAACATTAAACCTTTTTATGTGTTTCAATCTTTAAGTTACATTGCAATATTGATATGTTTTCTTCTTTTCAGCTTGCTGCCCTGAGTCGGAATTTGCTCCGCTCGAAGGATATCCTCCAGAGTTTTCTCAGGAGACAGAGGTGGTACCATTGCCGGATGCTGCGCTCAAGAAGCGTAAAGCTTCGACCGTGGCTGTTGGCACAAAGGAGGTGCCCGTCGTGAAGAGGTAACTTTCCATCACAACTTCCGCCTTTGCACTTTACTCGAATTTTCTTCTGAGATGTAATGTTTCCGGCTCTATTACATTCTCAGAGCTAAACAGCTCATCAAGGGCAAGGGAAAGGGAATTTCTTCGAAGCCCCTGCGACGGACGAAGCTTACCATAGCTTCTCCTGCCGTGGCTCCTCCGACTCCTGCCCCTCAACCTTCCGCAACGCCAGTGATCATTCCTTCTCCGGCTGTCGCAGAAGATCCGGCTCCTTCAACGGAGCCTGCGATCCTTGAATCGCAAACTGACATCACCATGGGTGAGTCTGGTATAGATAAGGGTGAACCCTCTTTGGGAAATGATCCCTTGGAAGAAACCTTTGCCGAAAACCTTCTCAGTAATCCGGGACTTGCCAAGTTTGGCCTGTCCTGGAAATCTGCTGAAGAGATCCAGCGGCTGGCCAGGCAATGCCTAGAGAAAAGAAACTTATCTGCCGAAGAAGAAGCACAAGAAGCAGAGGACGTCAAGCACTCTGATCTTCTTGAACAAGTGCGTCTTCGCAACGAGAGGATCGGGTCCGGGGAGCTTCCAACTGCTCCTGTGACCCCTCTGACTCTCGCTGAGAAGGTTGCAGTTGAAGTGAACGCGAGTTTGGATAAACTTACTCGCGAACAATATGTAAGTCGGAATTCCAACTCCTGTTTTTCCTTTATTTCATATCATATCCTCTAGCCCCCAAGCATGAAGTAGGATAAATAATCCGGGTTTATGCTTCCTTAGGATGCCAAAGAACGAACTAGTGTAGCCCCCAAGGCTCGTGCTGATATTAGGAAAAATATTAGCCCGAGTCTTTAGTAGCTTTCTGACTTTGGGTATTCTGACTTACAGAAAGTATATTCCTATAACTAGGATTTGTTGAAGAATGTCTGTGATAAGCGGAGAGAGATCAAAGCTCTCCGACTTAAAAATGCTGAGCTAAAAGTTGCCAAGGATGAGGCCGAAGGTAAACATTTCGAGACTCAAACCTTATCTTTCATGTTTTCATAGTCGAATTTTTACTAAACTGTTGTTCTTTTTTGACTTACAGCGCTGGTAAAACAGTCCTGCACCATGATTGAAGAGGCCGAGAACCTCAAGACTTTGGTGGTGGAGAACAAGGAGCTTTGCCAAGAGCTGGATCAGCTCAAGACAGATCATGAAGATAGCATAGCTCAAATCCTTGAGTCCTCCTCCATGGCTACTAATGAGCGTGATCGTAAGATTGCTGCTCAAGGTCAAAAAATCTCGAACCTCAATAATGAGCTGTGTAGAGAGAGGGATCTTTCCGAGGCCCTCTGGGCTGAACTCCAGAGTCTTCAGGAAGAGAAGACCAAAATTGATGATGTCATTTTCGGTATGTTCCATCTATCTGACTTGTCTATTTTCTTCGACTTCTTTCAATGTCGAATTTTCTTTAACTGTTTTTGTCTATAGGTCCTCTGAACTTGACGGACTCCACCTCCACTGGGCCCCGCACCCACCGGCTTACCCAAGTCGGTGACTGATACGTCTAAAACGTATCTACTTTCCCGAACACTTTTGCTATGGTTTCTCCTCTATACTTGTGTGATTTGGATGCAACTAATGCAAACTGACGCTGTTTTCAGCAGAATTGCCTTGGTGTCTACTTTTTGTGTAGAAAATCAACTATCAGGAGAAATCCCGGAAAATATGCCAAAACTCCTATTTCACCCGAAGACTCCAGGATCCAAAATACGGGACGGAGAAGAGCCCTGGGGTGGCCACACCACCTGGTGGCGCGGGCCAGGCCAGGTCGCGCCAGGGGGTGGTGTGGGCCCCCCAGGCACCCCCTTGGCCTCTCTCTTCGCCTATAAGGAGCCTTCTGACCTAAAAACTTCGGGGGGTTCGACATTTTTCCAGAAGGAGTTCTGCTCCGCCGCCACCACCAGATTCCACGAAACAGCACCAGAAACTCCGTTCTGGCACCCTGCCGGGACGGGGAATTGGAGGAGATCATCGCCATCATCAGCACCATCGCTTCTCCATCGACCATCCATGTTTCCCCCATCTATGAGTGAGTAATCCCCCATTGTAGGCTATGGGGATGGTAGGGATTGGATGAGATCGTTCATGTAATGGCATCAGATTGTTAGGGCATGGTGCCTAGTATCTTTTATTAGTGCTTTATGACTTTGTTGCGACTTGTTGTGCTTAATGCTTGTCACTAGGGCCCGAGTGCCATGATTTCAAATCTGAACATGTTATTGATTCATTATGATAGTATTGTTTATGGTCTTAACTACCAGTTGTATACACACGTCCTTGTCCGGAACCTATGGCCCCGAAGTGACAGAAATCGGGATAACCGGAAGTGAAAGGCTTTGATGTGAGGATCACATGTGTTCATGGAGTGTTAATTCTTTGCTCCGGTGCTCTATTAAAAGGAGCACCTTAATTGCCAGTAGTTCCCTAGAGACCCTGCTGCAAACGGGCTGGCGGGACAAAAGATGTTGTGCAAGTTCTCATTGCGAGCATGTATGACTATATATGGAACACATGCCTAGGATTGTCTAGTACTTGGGTGCTTTATCTTATTTATCTGCAATTGCCCTATGTTCTGATTGCTATGTGAATTGTCTTGTCCATGCAACCCCCGTCCATCCATCCCTATGCCTACCGCACTCGAATCCCCCTGTTTACTACTTTTGTTACTATTGTCTTTGCTTTACTACTGCTGCTACTCTGCTATTCCTACTACGAAACTGTTGCTACTGATAAACTATTGTGAGCAAGATTGTTTCCAGGTGCAGCTGAATTGACAACTCAGTTGTTAAGGCTTATAAATATTCTTTGGCTCCCCTTGTGTCGAATCAATAAATTGGGTTTCACTTCCCTCAAAAATACTGTGATACACCCCCTATACTTGTGGGTCATCAAGACTATTTTCTGGCGCCGTTGCCGAGGAGCATAGCTTTATTTATCAAGTTCACTTGGATTCTCTATTGTTCGCTGCTTTCCATCCATGATGGGTAAGTCTCGTGATGGCAAGGTTCCTATTTTACCATCCACTACAAGAAGAGGTACGGTTCCGAACACCTCTACTGCTCTTGATTCACCGTCTGTTTTGAGTAAGTTCCTTACACCACCACATACACATGCTACACACACTGCTACTACTACTGAATCTGAAACTTCTGATACTTATTATGTTGCTTCTACTGTGCTTGATAAGAGTGGTTCATTAGGTCCTTTCCTAGATGCTACGATTGCTAGAACTATAGCTGGAAATACCCAAACTCCTAATGAAGACACTACTACACCTGTTAGCTCACCTGAGTCTAGTGAGAGTTATGATGCTGAAGAAGATTATGTTGAGATGACAGATGAGTTTATTGAAGAATGTAGGAATACCCATGATAGGAGCGTAGCTAAGAGTCTCCTTGAGAGGCGTACTATTAGACCCAAATTATCTCTTGATGCTAAGTTTGCTGCTTCTCCCATAAACATTATAGATGAAGATTATAATTTCTCTCTCAATCTATCTTACATAGCTATTGTCGAGAAAGAACCTTTTTATGGGACTAAGAATGAAAGTGCGGTAGCACATATGAATGAAATTTCTACCATGAGTGGCTTGTTTTCTGATGATATTAAAATGCGTACTTACTTTGTTGCTAAGATTTTCCCTTTTTCACTAAAAGGAGAAGCTAAAATTTGGTTTGGTAATTTACCTCCTGGATCTATTGATAGCCCTGAGTGCTTGATTAATACTTTCCTGCAGAAATATTTTCCTACTAGTGCTAGACATGCTGTTTTGCAGGAACTTTTTGATTTTAAACTAGGAGAAAAAGAGGTATTGCCCGAATCTTGGGCAAGGTTTTGTGCTTTGATTCATGCACATGCCGGAAGTCCATTACCTAAGAATGAACTACTTGATATATTTTATAATGGACTAACCGAAGAATCTAGGACATACCTAGATAGTTGTGCTGATTGTGTTTTCAGGGATATGACTCCCAAGGAAGCTGAGGAATTAATGGCTAAAATAAGCAAGAATTATGAAGACTGGACTCCTCCTAAACAAGTTACACCTGAAGCAATCGTATCTGAACCATCTATTCCTGAGCCTATTCCAACACCAAAGAAGAGGGGAGTTATTGATTAAATGATGAAGTGATGAAGGAAGCTAAGAAATGTCTTAAGGAGAAGGGAATTAAAGCTGTAGAAGTCAAGAATTTACCTCCTATAGAAGAATTATGTAAGCATATTCCCTACTCACCCACTATTGAGGTACACACTCTCCAACACTTTAATGAAGGTGATATCCCTTACTTGAAACCTCCTGATCAATGCTTAGAAGAATTTGATATCTTTATTGTTAAGCAAGATAACTTTAATAAAAGGGTGCAAAATCATCTAATGGAAAACACTAGAGCTATTGTTGAGTTGAAAGATATTGTGGAAAGAACCTCTAATGATGTTAAAATGATTGTTAAACACTTTCAAATGGTTCAAACTCAAATAGATCAACTCGTTAAAGTGCAAAACGACTTGCTAGTTAATGCTGCTAAAGAAAAACATTCTTATGAAATTAGAACTAGAAGTGGTGCTGCTACCCAGGATCCTCTATATCTTGAGGGGCATCCCAAAAGAATTGAGCAGGATTCTCAACAAGCTGAAAATAGTGGTTCTACTAGTAAGAAAAGGAAAAAGAAACATAAAACTGTTGTAGAACCCTCTGAACCTGCTATAGATCCTAATAGTATATCTATCTCTGATGCTAAAACTGAAAGTGGTAATGAAGAAAATGAAGAGCCTAATGAAGAAAAAGTTGTAGAAGAACCTGAAAGCCACACTAAGAATACTAAATACACCAAAGAAGATTTTATTGCTAAGAAACATGGTAGTGAAAGAGAACCTTAGGTCCAAAAACCTATGCCTTTCCCTGATAAGAAACACAAGTCAAAGGAAGATGAACACTATAATAAGTTTTGTGAGTGGATGAAGCCTTTATTCTTGCAAATTCCTTTGACTGATGCTATTAAATTGCCTCCTTACTCAAAGTATATGAAGGACATTGTCTCGAATAAAAGGAAGATCCCTAATGAAGAAATTTCCACTTTGCTTGCTAATTATTCCTTCAATGGTAAGGTTCCTAAGAAACTTGGAGACCCAGGGATTCCAACTATCCCTTGCTCTATTAAGAATAGTTATGTTAGAACTGCTTTGTGTGATTTGGGAGCTGGAGTTAGTGTTATGCCTTTCTCCCTCTATAAGAGGCTTCAGCTTGAAAAATTGATACCAACTGATATATCTTTACAAATGGCTGATAAGTCTACCACTATTCCTGTGGTATATGTGAGGATGTACTTGTTCAGGTGGCTCACAATTGCTTGATATTAACTGATTTTGTTGTGCTTGAAATGCCTAAAGATGATAATATGTCTATTATTCTTGGGAGACCTTTTCTTCTGTTATTAATTGTAATCAAGGAAAGGTGACCTTCAATGTTAATGACAAGGAACATTCTGTCTATTTCCCCAAGAAGATTGAAAGGACTTATGGTTTAAATTCAATTGAACATGTTGAAGGCATTCAAGTTGGAGAAATATATTGTCCCATACCAAAAGAAAAATCTGAAACTATTATGATTGGGACCATTCCTATCAAGGTTGAGGTAACATAATCATTAGTGGAGTACAAAGTTTTGTCTCATATGCAATTGTTTTGGTAGCAAGACTTGATCAACCTTGCTAACAAAAGGATTCCATTGAACAAAATAATGTTTTCATTATGATTATCCCCGTTTATTTCTATCCTTTGCATTTTAGTTTTTGCTTTCATTTAGTTTTATTTTTGTTGTTAGTTGCTTGCATGCTAGAACTTCTGTAGTTCTAGCCTCGTTTTGTACTTGCATCTTGTTTCTAAAAAAATATCCGTCTGTCAGAAAAATCATTCTTCTATTTCTGAAAATTGCCCAAAAATAAAGTGTCTCGAAAAATTCCAGAAAATTCATATTAAATTTTTACGTGAAAAAAAGGGGCAGAGGAGTACCTAGTAGGTACCAGGGGGGCCCACCAGGCAGGCACACCACATGGTGGCGCGGCCAGGCCTGGGTGGCGCCATGCCCTGGTGTGGGCCACCCCTGGCCCCCCACTACCTCTCTCTCCTGCCGCTTTCTTCTCTCTCCCGAGTAAGCTCCAGTTCATAACTCAAAATCGCGTTCTCTCTATGCTTGCTCTCGATTTCTTCGATCTCTTTGCTCAGCCCATCTTTCTTGCTGAAATTTGGAGCAATTGTTCCTTGGATGTGACTCCTCCCCTTATCCATGTAGATTTGTGTTTAGTGGATTGTATGTTGAGTATTTTGCTGCTGTAGGTGACTGGTTATGAGAGCTTGTAAGCTTGTTTGATGCTTAGAGATATAGTTTTGATGCATGTTTAGGCCTCTTGCAAGTCCCTATGAGTAGAATCCTTCATTATATTTACTTTGCAATCACTTGTTTAATATGTGTTTAAATTTCAGAATACCAAGCATGAACAACCACACTTTTGGAGAGATATTTGAGAGTGATGCACCTAGGAGGTCGAGGCCCTCAAGAACATCCTCTCAAGCTAGGCCATCATACAATGAAGACCTCATTGCAACATGCATTGGCAGTGATAGGGATGATGGGGATGCTCACCCATCCTCTTTTCCTTGTTTTACTTTCTTGCAAGCTGTAGGTATTCTTGATGATTTCTTGCTACTGATTGAGAGGGTTGGCTTGACCTCTTATATGCAAGATGAGAGTCCACAATACGCTATGCTCACCAAAACATTTGTTGAGAGTTTCTCATTTACTAACACATCCTATCATTCTACTGTCTCATTTAAAATCTATGATATGCCCTTCACCATGCCTTTGGAGAGATTTTGCAGTATTGTAGGTGTGCGTATGACAGGGACCGTCAAGAAAATTCAAGGGCGGCCCGCTGATTTGTTGGATCTTTACCGAGGGGTGACCAACGATGATGACCGCGTGGCGCAGCGCGGAAAGATAAGAAATATCCAACTCCCTGCTCTTAGATACTTTGCATACTACCTTGCCACTAGTGTTTTGGGTAGGGAGAACACTAGTAATATATCCAACTATCACTTAGCTTTCCTTGCTGCTACGCTCAATAATGATACTCGATACAATCTTGGCTCGCTTATTGCTCGCCGCCTAGCTGCTAGGGGGCCTATCTATGGGGGCATCATTTCCTCGCGTGTATTCGATGCATTAGATCTTTCGGTGGCTCCTGATGATGTTATGCTAGCACCGCAGAGGCTCGACCTTGTTGCCATGAAAACTCATCACTTTGTCACTTCTACCTCTGATTTGAACAATCTAGTATATAGGATGCTTTTCACTGACGTGGATGAAAGAGAGATCCTTTTGCCACAACCTGCTTTGTTCAGTGTTGACAGGAGACCGTGGTCACGCTCCAAGGAGGAGGTGGACGAGCAGCTTCGTTTGTTGGGCTTCCACGAGTAGCACCAGGAGGATGTGCCCTCCTATGATTACTCCACACATTACGGAGGGACGTACTCGGGCTCGCACCAGGACGAGGGTACCTCCTCGTCGTACCCCGGTGACACTTCATCCTGGCCAGCCTAGGATTGATACCCACTTAGGCCAAAAGCCTAAGCTTGGGGGGAGGTACGCCGACACCGCACTCATCTCCATATCATGTTGCGCCGGTTCTTTGTATATTCATGTTTTCGTTCCCTTTTTAGTTTTCGTTCTTCTTTGCTTTTGCTTTCTAAAAACACAAAAAGACCAAAAATATTTCTATTGTTTCTCTTTGGTTTGCTTCTTATTTTTGCCTTGGTTTGCTTTCCCCTTTTTGCTTTGTTTCAGCTATTTGAAAAACCCAAAAAGATTTTGCTTTGCTTGTTTTTCTCTTTTGGTTCTTATTTAAAAATCGAAAACACCAAAAATATTTGTCGTTCTTATTTGGGTTTTGCGAGTTGGCTACAGGGTTCGGCATTTCTCAGTGGATTATTGGTTTCATATTACTATTCAAGCCACACAAGTGAAGAGCAATAATGAGGATTAATGACAACTTGAGGCATGGTAAGAGGCTGGTAACGAACTCTATTTGTCTTCATTTTTGTACATATACTCATAATTGTGAGCTTGCTTACTCCGTTCATGTAGAGTGTATGTTTTCTTTGGATACTTAGTAGTTCTTGCTTTCTTGTGATTAGCTCCAGCTCGCTAATAGTTTGTAGCATGTTTCATGAATGTTTGCTTGCATTACTCTATTCATAAATTGGTATGACACCGTGGTATCCTCCTCTGAATGTTTCATTTGATCGACTTGGCACATGCTCATGCATGCACATGACTGTGATAATCAGTTAAGCCTTGATGAATTATTTTGCCTTGAGGATCTTGAATCATTTTCATGCCATGAGTAGTCTTGTTTTGTTGCAAGCATGATAATGACAACTATTGCTCTCTCGTTTGTCGGTCCCTTACTATTGCTAGCCTTCATTTCCACTGAGTGTTTTACTCATGTTTCCAACTCCCTAAACCAAATATTTCCAAAGTGTCCACCATACCTACCCATTAGCATCATTTGCTACTTTCGTGCATATTCAATATGCCTTGTTTTCTTCCGAATAAAATGTTTGCTTGTTATGAGAAAGTTAGTTAGTAAAGCTCTCACGAACTTGATGGCACACTTTATTTTCTTGCACTTAATAAACCTGAACCATTGCGTCCTTCTTTGTTGTGCATATGCTTGCGCTTTATGAGTTGAAGTTAGCAGAACCATGTATCATGGGGACCGCTTTCAACGCTTCATAGGTACTTTGTACTTAGTTGATATCATGTTCTTTTGCTTATGGATCTCGGCGGTGTGAAATAAAAGTGGAACTTGTAAGATCATGGAGTTTGTATGTATGTTAGAGAAACGCATGGGCCGCTAGCCTAAGCCATGCCTAATCATGGTGGAAACTTGCAGCATAACCATAATGAGCATTCTATGAAGCATCCTCAATAAAAATCTATGCACATAGTAAATAAAAAGATCGCTGAGATGCTCATTGTCTGCTTGCCTTGTCATTTTGATCATGGGATAGCTCCCGTGTCATGTGCAAGGGGTACCCCCGTTGGCGGTTCTCTATGATACATATATACTTAGAATGACAAGAGCTTACTTGTGACTGAAGTTGAGTAGCATGAGGATCGGTCTTCGTAAGTAAGGGGCATGAGACTTCAATTTATAACTTGTCAAGCATATCCTCTTAGTTGTGTCACTTTCACCTTAACCACATTAAAGATGCTTATGATAGTGGCAATGAGAGCTCAGAGCTAACTAGTACCATACTTTCAGCATTTGGAAGCCTTTCAAAATTATTCAAAACCTTTTTCTTCTACTTGCTGAGTCTCCACATATTCTTTGAGCACCTTCTTGAGAGCATAGTTGTCATCTGTGTTTGTTGCATTACTTGATTATTTGTGCTATGACTTTGATGCTTGTATCCTTGATATCTTTACTTCTAGTCATCACTTGAATATCAGAGGTGCCTGGACATTCATAATCAAAGGCAAGCGAGATACCACTCTATCATACCTTTCTATGAGCATAGTAATGTTGCTTATGTTCGTGTTTTATGCTATTTATTATTCTTGAGTTGGAATCTCTTCATATCTTGCAATGACTATTAAGTAGACTCAGTTGCATACTCTTTATTATGAATTGTCTAAGTAGTTGATCACATTGCTGAGAATATTTACATCATATGAAGCAAATGTGTTTGTGAAAGTTCTTTTATCGCACTCCGTTTTCAACTGAATTGCTTGAGGACAAGCAATAAGCTAAGCTTGGGGGGAGTTGATACGTCTAAAACGTATCTACTTTCCCGAACACTTTTGCTATTGTTTCTCCTCTATACTTGTGTGATTTGGATGCAACTAATGCGAACTGACGCTGTTTTCAGCAGAATTGCCTTGGTGTCTACTTTTTGTGCAGAAAATCAACTATCAGGAAAAATCCCGGAAAATATGCCAAAACTCCTATTTCACCCGAAGACTCCAGGAGCTAGAATACAAGACGGAGAAGAGCCCTGGGGTGGCCACCCCACCTGGTGGCGCGAGCCAGGCCAGGCTGCGCCAGGGGGTGGTGTGGGCCCCCAGGCACCCCCTCGGCCTCTCTCTTCGCCTATAAGGAGCCTTCTGACCTAAAAACTTTGGGGGGTTCGACGTTTTTCCAGAAGGAGTTCCGCTCCGCCGCCACCACCAGATTCCACGAAACAGCACCAGAAACTCCGTTCTGGCACCCTCTGGGATGGGGAATTGGAGGAGATCATCACCATCATCATCACCATCGCTTCTCCATCGACCATCCATGTTTCCCCCATCTATGAGTGAGTAATCCCCCGCTGTAGGCTATGGGGATGGTAGGGATTGGATGATATTGTTCATGTAATGGCATCAGATTGTTAGGGCATGGTGCCTAGTATCTTTTATTAGTGTTTTATGACTTTGTTGCGACTTGTTGTGCTTAATGCTTGTCACTAGGGCCCGAGTGCCATGATTTCAGATGTGAACATGTTATTGATTCATTATGATAGAATTGTTTCTAGTCTTATCTACCAGTTGTATACACACGTCGTTGTCCAGAACCTATGGCCCCGAAGTGACAGAAATCGGGATAACCAGAAGGGAAAGACTTTGATGTGAGGATCACATGTGTTCATGGAGTGTTAATGCTTTGCTCCGGTGCTCTATTAAAAGGAGCACCTTAATTGCCAGTAGTTCCCTAGAGGCCCTGCTGCAAACGGGTTGGCGGGACAAAAGATGTTGTGCAAGTTCTCATTGCGAGCACGTATGACTATATATGGAACACATGCCTAGGATTGTCTAGTACTTGGGTGCTTGATCTTATTTATCTGCAATTGCCGTATGTTCTGATTGCTATGTGAATTGTCTTGTCCATGCAACGCTCGTCCATCCATCCCTATGCCTACCGCACTCAAATCCCACTGTCTACTGCTTTTGTTACTACTGTCTTTGCTTTACTACTGCTTCTACTCTGCTATTCCTACTACGAAACTGTTGCTACTGATAAACTGTTGTGAGCAAGATTGTTTCCAGGTGCAGCTGAATTGACAACTCAATTGTTAAGGCTTATAAATATTCTTTGGCTCCCCTTGTGTCGAATCAATAAATTGGGTTTCAATTCCCTCGAAAATACTGCGATACACCCCCTATACTTGTGGGTCATCAGTGACCTACTTCATGACTTCCGCCAATCCCTTGAGGATATTGGAGAAGCTCTCAAGATTCCGGACATGCATAGCATGTCGGACTTTCAGGTGCGAGACAAGGAAAAGGAGATGCCGCAGCTCGTCTAGGATTGGAACATGTCCTACGCGCGATCAGCAGCGCAGAACGCTCTCACCATGGTCATGAGCCGCCATGGAAGCATGGAGATATGGCAAGTGACCAGAGGGTATTCTACAGTGGAAGAAGATGGCTAGGAGCAGGACGTCAAGGCCATTATGGACTCCTGTGCCGGATATGGGTGTCACGTGGCTGATTTGACCAGCTACGAAACTCCTTTCTTCAACCGTGTGGACACTCCGCCTCCACCTTCAGAAGAAACAACAGAAGTTTCTGACAATGAACACCCCACCTCGGACGTGGACATCTCGGAACGATATCAAGGCGAGGTATCCAGCGAGCCGACAACTCCTTCATCTCCTCCTGCATCATAGATTTGCCAGAAACATTTGTATTATCCTGAAAAAACATGATGCGTCTGTAAATATGAAGTACTATAATTTTGCTAGTGCTAAGCTTTTGATCTATTCAGCACTTTTTTGACTTAAAATTTTTTGCGTGCCTGAAATGTTTACATAAGCACTTGTATTTTTTCGTCTATACTTATCCTTTATCTGGCTTTCCGCCTCGTCCCTTTCGTGAGCCGGTAAACCTTCTGCCAGAAACTTTGCCGAGCAACAGAGCTCAATTGCTAAACTAGTTTAAACTCGAAAACAAAGCCGGCTTCCAGTACCAACAATTCACTACTCGGAAAATGCCCGCATCCAGCAATCAGACAAAAAACCAAGGTATAGACTAGAAATTTTTAGAGTTATACCCAAAGGTAGCATTTTTAGAATCGGAAATCTTAAACCAGAACGAACATGAACATAAAGTACTTTCAAGCATTCTGGGATTTTCGACTATGACATGATCATTCGGAAATAAGATGGTAAAAACTTCTCAGAAAAACTTGAGGCAACCAAAACTTTTATTTCTCACATAACATGTACATATATGTGATTACAAAGAAGGATAAACTAAGAATAAAAGGGACATAGCTGAGCGATATTCCATGGTCTATCTAACTCATCCGGATTTGTACTGCCTCCAGCTCTCTTTCTCTTCTTAGTAGCAGGTCTTTCTTTGACTGGCCTCATGTCAGTTAAGTAGTACGATCCATTGTGCAATACTCGACTAACTAAAAATGGCCCTTCCCATACTGGGGAAAGTTTGTGCTTTCTTTGTTGCACAAGCCGGAGAACCAAATCACCTTTATTGAAAGATCTATTTCGGACTCTCTGGCTATGATACTTGCATAACTTCTGCTGATAGGCTGTAGATCTCATTTCAGCAACAACGCGAACTTCTTCGACTAAGTCGAGATCATTTTGTCGAGAAATCTCGGCATCCTCTTCAATATACGTGGCCACTCTAGGAGAAGTATGAATTAAATCACTAGGAAGAACTGCTTCTGCGCCATAGACCAAGAAGAAAGGTGTGTATCCGGTTGACCTATTTGGGGTTGTTCTTAAACTCCATATTACAGAGGGTAATTCCTCTGCCCAAGCCCCCGCAGCATGTCATATTGGTGCTTCGAGTCTCAGTTTTAGGCCTTGTAGGATTAAACCATTTGCTCTTTCGACTTGTCCATTAGCCTGCGGATGTGCGACTGACGCAATGTCAAGCCGGATATTTTGCTCGTTGCAGAATTCAGCCAACTCTGCCATAGAAAAGTTACTCCCATTGTCCGTGATAATGCTCTGTGGATAACCATACCGGATTAGAACATCCTCGACAAACCTTTTGGCTGTTGCTCCATCACAACTTGTGACGGGTTTAGCCTCAATCCACTTGGTGAATTTATCCACTATCACTAAGAGGTGAGTAAATCCACTTGGAGCTCGTTTAAATGGTCCTACCATATCAAGCCCCCAGACCGCAAAAGTCCATGTTATAGGTATTTTCCGCAGCTGATCAGCCGGAACATGAGCTTGTTTGGCGTACTTTTCGCAGCCTTTGCACGTCTTGACTAATCGTTCAGCATCTGCCTGAGTTGTAAGCCAGAAAAATCCGTGTCTAAAAGCTTTTGCCACTAAAGATTTGGCTGCAGCGTGGTGACCACACTCGCCTTCGTGGATTTCCCTTAAGATTTCCACTCCTTCTTCCAGGGATACGCAGCGCTGAAAAACCCTAGAAACACTTTGCTTATAGAGCTCACCTTTAACAATAGTATAGGCTTTTGCTCGTCGAATGATCTGCCGGCTCAGCACCTCGTCTTTGGGTAATTTGCCATCTACCAGATAATCAAGGTAGGGTTGAGTCCAGCTAGGAATTACAGCCAGAACTGCTATTAGAGGTGAGTCGGATTTGGTCGGATATTCCTCATCTACTCCCTTTATTGAGGGAACTTTGAGGTGCTCTAAAAAAGCGCCATCCGAGACTTCTTTCCGCGTAGAGCCTATCCGAGATAGTGCATTTGCTTCCTCATTTTCTGCTCGAGGGATGTGTTGAACATCAAACCCTTCAAACGATTTAGATAGATCATCCACGACAGCTTTATATGCTGCCATGTGTTTGTTTGCATTACAAATATCTGACACTTGTTGGGCAACAAGATCCGAATCTCCATAACACATCAAACGTCGGATGCCAATATCCTTAGCAATCCGGATACCATGCAACAATGCTTCATGATCGGCAATATTGTTTATCGCTGTGAAGTGGATCCGCAACACGTATAGAAGTTTATCTCCTTGGGTGATTTGAGCACCACGCCAGCCCCCGAGCCCCCGCGAGCCTTAGACCCATCAAAGTAGAGGGTCCAATATTCCGACTCAGGGAGGGTCATATTTTCCTTCGTCCTTGTCCAATCAGCGACAAAGTCAGCAAGGATTTGGGATTTGATTGCTGTCCGGGGTTTATACTCAATATCGAAAGCTGAAAGCTCTATGCCCCATTTGGCGACGTGTCCTGTGGCGTCACTGTTGTTGATTATATCTCTCATGGGAGCTGTGCTCACCATAGTAATTGGATGGTCCTGAAAATAGTGTCATAACTTACGAGATGCTAGAAAAACACCGTAAGACAACTTTTGATAGTGCGGATACCGCTGTTTCGATTCTATTAGGACCTCACTGACAAAGTAAGTCGGACGCTGCACCGGATGTTCCTGATTTTCCTCCGGTCTCTCCACCACCATGACGATACTAACGACCTTATTTGTCACAGCAAGATAGAGCAACATCGGTTCCTGAGGTTCCGCGCTGCAAGGATAGGAGCAGATGAGAGTACTTTCTTCAGGTCTTGTAGTGCAGCTTCAGCTTCGTCAGTTCAAACAAAATCCTTGGTCTTTTTCAAGAGTTTGTATAATGGTGCGTCTCTTTCACCAAGCCGGCTTACAAATCGACTGACCGCAGCGATACAACCAGTTAATCTTTGTATGTCCATCAGGCGAGTTGGCCTGGAAATATTGAGTATAGCCTTGATTTTGTCCCGGTTCACCTCTATGCCTCTTTGAGACACGATGAAACCTAACAATTTCCCGGCTGGTATTCTAAAGAAGCATTTCTTCGGGTTAAGCATGATGTTGTATTTTTGTTGATTGGCGAATGTTTCCTCTAAGTCAGAAATCAGCATTTCCTTCTTTTTGGACATCACCGCAATATCATCCACGTATGCATGTACATTGCGTCCGAGTTGGTCGTGGAGGCAACACTGCATCGTGCGCTGGTACGTAGCTCCTGCTTTCTTCAGCCTAAAGGGCATCGTAACAAAACAGAAGGTCCCGAAGGGGGCTATGAATGAAGTTTTGACTTTGTCAGATTCCTTCATCCGAATTTGGTGATAACCGGAATATGCGTCGAGAAAACAGAGGAGTTCTGAGCCTGCCGTAGAATCGATAACTTAATCAATTTTAGGTAGAGCGAACGGATCTTTTGGACAAGCCTTGTTCAAGGCAGTATAATCAACACACATCCTTAAATCAGTGGTGTCCTTTTTAGGGACCATTACAGGATTGGCCGACCACTCAGTGTGGATGACCTCTTCTATGAATCCGGCTAACTCGAGCCGTGCTAGTTCCTTAGCTATTGCCTTATGCTTTTCATCGCCAAAACGTCGTAGGGACTATTTGACGGGTTTAGCGTTCGGGTTTACATTTAAAGAGTGCTCGGCAAGTTCCCTAGGTACTTCGGTCATGTCAGATGGCTACCATGCGAAGATATCTTGATTTGCTTGGAGGAACTTGACGAGCGCGCTTTCCTATGCGCTACCTAGGCCTACGCCTATCTGGGTCACCTTGGAGGGGTCATCATCCTTCAACGGCGTCTTCTTTGTCTCTTCTGATGCCTTGAACTCCGGATTTGGATTTGTCACCTCCTTCTTCGTTGCAGGCATCTCGGATGGATCTATGCTCTTCTTGATCTCCTGGTACTCCTGGGCGTGCAACACGGCTTCAGCAAAGAAGGCATTTCCATCCTCGCACTCTCGCGCTTTCTTCGGGTCTCCCCTGATGGTGATCACGCCGTTGGGACCTAGAATTTTCATCATATTGTAAATGTAACACGGACTAGCCATAAAAGCCCAGTAAGACGGACGTCTGAATATAGCGTGGTACACGCTCTTGAACGGGACCACTTCGAAGGAAAGTGCCTCCGTCCGATAGTTCTTTGGAGTTCCAAAGGTAACATCCAAAGTGATCTCTCCCAGGGAATTGGCTTGTCTTCCTGGGACGACGCCGTGAAAAATCACAGTGCTGTGGTTCAGCTAGGTCTCCGAGATCTTCATCCAGCGTAGCGTTTCGACATAGAGAATATTGATGCTGCTACCACCATCCATGAGGGTCTTGGAGAAACCATAATCGTCAATGAGTGGATTGACGATTAAGGCGTATTTTCCTCGCCTGTGTAACTTAGGTGGATGATCAGCGCGGTCAAATGTGATTGCCACTTCCGACCAGTCCAGAAATTGGGGGACAGCCGAAACTGTTGCATTGAGCTCATGTAGAACTGCTTTCTTGACCTTTGCTGTTTGAGATCCGAGGAAGGTGACATAAGTGTCTTTTTTTGGTCGGAAAATTTTTCTTCCCTTCCGGCTTGGGATTTGAAGCATCAACTTCCTCCATGTCGGTATCTTCCTTGGTCTCCTTATATTTTTCGGGATTTTTCGTTCCCTTCTTCCGCTTAGCATTGTAGCCCGCGGTGTCATCTCTTTTGGTGTCGTCATTGAAAAGACATTCGACATTGGTGTGGGACGAGCCCCCATTGGCGTCTAAGTGATGCACACATGGGTTATTGGCAATGTCGGCCCAAGAGTAGGTTTTGCCTGGTTGTTGGTCTCCTCTACCTTGGACCCTCAAAGTCCCACGGCCACGCCCGCGGCCTCTGCCGCGTCCTGCTCGTCCTCCAGACCCGAGAGTAGTAGTGACTACTTCCGTTTCCGCGTTGGGTTTCTCTTCCGAGGTATTTTTGTGCTTCTGAGCTTGTTCCTTTGGTTGTTTTGCCGACTGTGGCACAGCTAGGGCATTGAGTAATCCCTCTGCATCGTCGTCGGCATCTGCATACTTGCTCGCTGTTTCTATCATCTCTCCCAAATTAGTGACGATGTCACACTTCAAGCGATGGTGCAGTAGACCAATTGGGAGTCCTGCGATGAAAGCTTCAATCACAGTTTGATCGTTTACTCCTTCACATGAGTTCTTGGTGTCGATCCATCGTCCTAGGTAATCCCGGCAAGTGTCTCCGGCCTTCTGGGTGCAACGCTATAGGTCTCCGGCCGTATAGGGCCTCCAATATGTGCCTTCAAAATTTAGAAAGAACACACATTGCATGTCATACCAGTTGTGGATGGTGTTCTCCGGAAGTTCATTAAGCCATGATCGTGCCGTCTTCCGCAACATAAGTGGGAGATATCGGGTCGCGACCATGTTGTTTCCACCTTTGGCGATGCAGCTAGCTTGGAAAAAATCCTGTAGCCAGGTATCTGGCCAAGCAATGCCGTCGTAGGCTTGGATATGCCTTGAAATAGCAAATCCTTCCGGGAATCTTGTAGCTCTGATGCGTGGTCCGAAGCATTTTGGGCCCACGTAGATATCATCGTTTTTGTAGCGCCGCGCCTCTATGTTGGAGTTGATCCTGTGCCTTGCGTCGTTCAGGGATAGAGATCATCCCGAATGTCGGCTGTGGCTGCGGTGCCTTGGAGCCGGACTTCGGCTTCTGCCACCACCTCCTCCGCCACGTCGTCCTCCTTGTCCTCCTTGTGAGCTGTTGTGATGACTGCTTGATGGAGAGGGTGGGGCAGCTGGATAGTTTCCGGCTGATCGCCGGCCTCCGTCCAGAGCGTCATTATTCTGGTTCCGGGGAGGGTCTTCACTACGACGAGCCCCCTACTGGCTTGTCCCGGCATGGTTTCTGTCATTCCTTCGTCCGTCGTTTCCATTACGATGAGGCTTAGCCAGACGCTGGGAGGTGGCATTTTTTGACGATCCTCCTCCTGACGCTTCTCTTTATCTTCTCCCCTTCGATCGTTCGAATCTCGTCAGGGAGGATTCCTCGGATTTAGTGCAGCAATGGCCTCTTTTTCGGCCGCTGGGGCGACATTGCTCCAGTCACTCGTAGTTCTGTGATGCTGCCCTAACGATCCGGTTCTCGAATAATTGTCTTCCTGGTGTTCGAGGCGATGATGCTGCTCTGGAACGCGATGGGGTCTTACGTTAGTCCATGCTGGATCTGTGCGACATTGGTCAGAATCTGAGACCAGTTTTTGACTTCCGGACAAGGCGACCTTTTGCTGCTCTAGTCCCTTGTTGAGTAGTTTGATTCCCAAACGGATCTCCTCCGCTCCTAGATTAGCCGATAGAATTTCTCGGGCTGCCACGGTATTCTGTACTAGGGTTGGATATACCCAATCTCCTTTGCTATCTTTTCGAGACTTCCCCATCTCATCTCCGAAAAGGACGGCGTGGATCTGCGGGAATTAGTTGTCATTGGTGTGACGCTTCCTGGTCTTCTGGTATTGCATGGAGTTGTACTTCCCTGCATATGCTATGTGTTTCTTTTCCTCCTCAATGTTTTTGGCTTCATCGAGGAGTACTTGACGACGCGCTTCTAGGGCCTGTGCCCTCTCGTCCCGTTCTTCCGCAGTAAGTTCTGCAGTTGTAGGAATAGGTGTGGTTAATGCATCATCGATGAGTTTACTCGCACCTTAAGTGATCACGTGTCCATCCACCGATTCTTCTTTTTTCGGCTCGTCTGGGATAAGCGCTTCATCCGAGTCTTCTTCGTATTCCTCGACAATCACCACTTCTGTCAGAGGGTCTTTTACCGGGGTCTTGTTCTTCTTATTCTTCTTCTTTGCCTTCTTGGCAGCGCCGGTAGCAAAGACGGCTTTGGGTCCGTTTCCCGAAGTCAAGCTCTGATCGGTACTTTCGGACATCTGGACTTCGGGATTATCTCCGACTTCCATGTCATCCTGCGCTTTGGGAGAGTGTTCCCCGGATCCTTCATCCATGGCTTCTCCTTCTTCTGCAGCTTTGGAGTTATACTCCTCTTCGTATTCCGCGGAGAACTTTCGGAAGTCCGCTAACGTCATCGATTCATCCGAGGATGCGGGTACGTCGGCATTTGTTCCAATCGCCTCTAGCACAGAGTCGGTGTTTTCTCCAGCATCGGCAGAGCTGGATCCAGATCCCACGTATCCGAAAAAGTGCGACGCATGCTTCCCGAGGTACCTGCAGCTCTCGTGATCAGCCATGTCGAAACTTTTGATGGTCTCGAGAATTGCATCTGCGCTTGCGCCTTGCAGTATCATACGTCGTAGTGTGTACCTTAGGAAAGGCCTGTCTGTCCCGGCATCATCAGAGCCGGAATCAGTGTCGTTGACTTGCTCCTCCTGGATTTCGATTTCCATGGGTGGGTCGATCTGGGATCCGGCTTCTCCAGGGAGATCCACTCCAGATTCGACTTGGACCGCTAGGTCTTCTTCAGGCTCGGATTTCTCCACTATCTCCGCAACTGGTGCAGGCTGGGTGGGATTAGGGTTTTCTGAGATCCGGAACTCTGCCGCCTCCGCAGACAAGGGGGGCCCAGTAGATTCTTCTGCCTCTACCATCACCGTTGGGGTGGGTGGGGCAGGTTCAGCGAAACCGATGTAAACATCGATCTCTCCAAAAGACATGATTGTGTAGGCAGTCACGGTCTCCCTAGCCGGAATCCAAGTCTCATCGAGAACGATGAGAGGGACGTCACTGGCGTAGAGAATGCGACCGATGGTGATAGTCTCGCCGATTCCGATTCTTGCAGATTCCGCTCGGAACGCAGATCCGAAGCTCACTTGCCCCATGGTGGGCGCCAACTGTTGTCGGATTGATGACAAGTACGCCATGAGGGGGTCCTCAAGGCATGCGGAGAGAGGGGTGTGAGACGTACGGTGTTCCGGGACGGTGAGCATACAAGTTTACCCAGGTTTGAATCCACCGGCTTTGGATGGATCCTACTCCTGCTAGCAATCTAGTAATACGGCAGAGCCAGAATATGGGTTACAAGGGTTTTCTTGTGCGAGTTGAGATTGTAGACTATTGAGGGTCTAGAGTGTTGGTGCCCTAAAGGCTCTCCCTAGGACGGCTTATATAGATATTCGACCTAGGGTTTACAGGAGAGATCTATCCGGCTACGTCTAAGAGTCGGTTACAGAGTACATCTTGAACTACAAGTAACATTATGGGCCTAAGTCGGTAAGTCTTCTGGGCCTTCCCGTAGCCGGATTGGACTCCGTCTTCTCTCCCTGACTGGGCCACCCATGAAGCAAAGCTCTAACCCGAAGTGGGCCACCCTGGTCAGTGAGGATACCCGGAAAGTATATCCCCAACATCCACCTATTTAGTAACATAATCAACAACATCAAGAATATGAGTATAACTGTTAGAGGGAACAAATGGTCCTATAAAGTCCATTCCCCATACATCAAATGGCTCTATTACTAAGTTATATTTCATAGTCATTTATTTTCATTTACCAATATTACTCATACATAGGCAAGCATCACAATTTCTAACATATTCATGATAGTCTTTAACTAGTGCAGGCCAGTATAAACCTGACTGCAAGACCTTAGCTGCAGTACGATTACCAGCGTGATGCATGCCATAAGGACTATCATGACAAGCCTTAAGGATGACCTTTGCCTCGTCCTCAGGTACACATTTCTAGATTACCCCGTCTATGTCGTTCCTGTATAAGTAAGGGTCGTCCCAAAAGTAATATTTTAAATCATTAAAGAATTTCTTTCTTTGATTGCAATCCATTCCATTTGGTAAAAACTTGCCTACAAGGAAATTAGCATAATCTACAAAGCAAGGATCACGAGGTTCTATGACTGCAAAGTATTCTCCTGGCAAATATTCATTAATAGGAATAGGATCCTCTATGATTCCTTCCATCTATGATAGATGGTCGGCCACAGGGTTACCCTTTCCTCTCCTATCTACTATCTGCAGGTCATATTCTTGTAGTAACAAGACCCATTTAATTAGACGGGGCTTAGCATCTTTCTTAGCTAGAAGGTGTCTCCAAGCTTGATGGTCAGTATGAAGTATTACTTTTGAGTTGATAATATAGTGTCTAAATTTATCACAAGAAAAAACAACTGCTAGAAATTCTTTCTTGGTTGTTGCATAGTTTATTTGATCCTCATTAAAAAATCGACTATCATATTGAATGACGTTGAGATTCGGTCCATCTCTTTGTCCTAATAGCATAGTCACTAGCATCACACATAATTTCAAATGGTTCATCCCAATTGGGTGGTTGGATGACCGTTGCAGAAATTATTGCCTTTTTTAACTGTTCGAAGGAATCATATCAATCTCTATCAAATGTAAAAAAAGGTATCTTTATCTAAGAGACGAGTTAAAGGGGCAGCTATTTTAGCGAAATCTTGAATAAAGCGTCTATAAAACCATCATGTCTAAGGAAGTTCTTTACTGCTTTTCTATCTTGTGGAATTGGCAGCGTTTCTAAAGTAGCCAAATTTGAATTATCAATTTCAATATTCTTTTAAGAAACCTTATGTCCGAAAACTATACCTTCCCTTACCATGAAGCGGCAGCTCTCCCAATTGAGAACAATCTTGGTTTGTTTACAGCGCTGCAAAACTCTATTAAGACTATAGACATTTCCCAAAAGTAGTTCCATAAACAACAAAATTGTCCATAAGGGCCTCCATGGAACTTTCCACAAAACTGTCAAATATGTTTAGAACACACTCTTGAAAAGTAGCAGTTGTGTTACACAAACCAAAAGGCATTAATGATAAGCATAGGTTCCATAGGGACATGTAAAAGTGGTTTTTTCTTGATCTTTAGGGTGGATAGCTATTTGAGAGTATCTAGAGTATCCGACGAGGAAACAAAAGTAAGAATTAGTGGCATCATTTCCATAATATCATTAATGAGGGGTAGTTGCTTATGAATTTTTATGGGTTCTTTGTTCAACTTCAATACACATCCTATATCCTGCTATCATTCTAGTAGGGATTAATTCATCCTTATCATTATTATTAATTATTGTTATACATCCTTCCCTAGGTATGCAATGAGTTGGGATCATCCACTTATTGTTTGAAATTGGATAGATAATACCGCTGTCCAACATACGTATAACTTCCTTTCTTACTACCTCTTTCATTTTAGGATTCAACCTTTTTTGATTATCAACAAATGGTTTAGCATCTTCAATCATAGATATCCTGTGAGTTACTATGGAGGGATCTATACCTTTTATGTCATTAAGAGTGTATCCAAAAGCTTCACGCTGTTTGACAAGTACCTCTAACAATTTTGTGTTTTCCTCTGGAGAGAGCTTATTATCTAAAATCACTGGGCATTTACCTTCCTTAACTAAGAATTTATACCTGAGACCTAGAGGGAGAGGTTTTAGAACAAGGGGCGGCGGATCCTCATCCCCTTTTCTTTGAAGTTCTTCAAATTCAACCCTGAGTCCTGGATCAACCTTCGGTGCAGTGTTGAGAATCTCATCCAAATCTTCTTTTGCAGAGTCATTGATAAGCGAATCATCGCTTGTCAAACTCCTCTCCAACTCAGATTGTGGAGTGCAAAAATAGATTGCTGCCAATTCTTCGATAGTCTTCTCCTCCTTAATCTCAACTTTCTTTTCAGAAGGTAATCTCATGAATTGGCTGTACTTTATTTCTACAGTTTCTTCACCAAACTGTAAAGATAAAGCTTGCGTTTTATTGTCAATATCAATATTCATAGAGTTGTAAAAACGATTACCAAAAATGACCGAGCAGGAGGAGTTCAAAGGTATTTCCATAATATGAAAATCAACTGGGTACACAAAAGCCCCAATAGAAACACAAACATTACAGAGTATCCCACGAGTAGGATGCAAAGTTCAATTAGAAAACATAAAATTAACTACTAATGGCTCAAGGTAAGATTCATCAAGATGATTACACATTTCTTCATAGATTGTATAAGGCATGATATTTATGGAAGAACTTAAGTCACAAAACCCTTCATAAGTAATCCCTCCTAAACAAAAAGGAATTTTCTGTTGACTTCTATTCTTACCAGCAAACTTGCCCCCTATCATTTCAGAGGATTCTTTACTTACCATTATCACTTCATCCTTGAATAATTTAGGTTCCAGAAGTTATTTTGCAATCCCAATATTCTCTTTAATGGCTCACTGATCCTTAGTTAACCTTCCTATTCTTTTATTCTCTTCACCCCTGTTATCCATTACTTTAGTTAGAATAGTTTCTTCATTGGCTTCCTTCTGTATTTTCGAATATTTGTCACCGTGGCCAGTTTTACAGGGTTTTTCTTCCACAGGTGGTGTATAACGTTCCCAATCTTTTGGAATCTGCAGGTAGCAGCATAAGATCTAATAATTTGAATAACCATGTTGGTCAAGATTAAAATTTCCAAGCATTTTTTCTATTTTTCTCGAAGCTAGAAATCTTTTTAAGCAATTGTACTCTATGGGATTCTCTTTATTAAACTAAGCCTCACAATAGGTTTTCTCTTTCCTATTCACCGTGTCTAGCAAATTCCATGCCCTTTCAACAACGAATTCGGTGAACAACCCATTGCTAAGGGAGTTGAGTTCATTTCTGTTATTATCATTCAAACCTGTGTAGAAGGTGTGTATCACCAGCCAAGGTGGGTAATTATGATGGGGATAGCGATCAAGCAATCCCAAAACCTTGTATATCCTTCATGCAAGCTTTCTTTAGCTTTTCCTTTAAAATTTGTGATCCTGCATCTTGCGCCAAGAGTTTTTGTCCTGGCAAAGAAATCAACTAAAAATAGAGAGGCTAGGCTCTCCCAGGAATTAGTAATATTTGCAGAACTTTGAATGTGCCCAGAACGAGCCTCATCAATGAGAGTTTGAGCAAAGAGCGCAAACTTAACCTCATCCTCAGTTTGTAGATTAAGGTGGAAAGTTCCACAAATATCTTCAAAGAACCATACATGCTCATACGGATCCTCCGTACCATCTTCTACAAATTTCTTTGCATGCAAAAGATCCAAGAGCATGGGGTTAATATCATACCCTTTTGGGTTATTGGATTTTAAATAGGCGTCCATGGGCGGATCATAATTCCTCACAGCCTCCAGTTGGATTATATGTTGGTATTCACCCATAATGTATCACCTAAAACTAATAAACAACTTTAGTAAAACAATGAGTAAAAGAAGTAACTAAGAACAACGACCAAAAGCACTTAGCTCCCCGGCAACGGCGCCAAAAAATAGCTGGATGACTACAAGTGCATAGATCAATTATAGCTAGTTTCGAAGTAAAGATATTGAACCCATAAAGAGCTATTGGTAAAGGTCTTTATGCCCATCGTTACTCTCTACCAAAGGATACTTATAAGCTGCCTTTTATCTCAAGTAAAGGGTGTTTGAAAGGTTTATGGTTGATTACAGAAAAGTAATTAAAACAAATAAAAGAAAATAAGTAACAAGTTTGTATGAAAGCATGGTTGAACTCAATAGGGCTAAAACATTCTCAGGGATGTAGGATACACCACTAGCATAGTATTATTGTTATATGTAATCAAGATAATATACTCTTTGTGTCATGATATGTGTGGAGAGAGCTCTATAATAAGATATTCACTGCAAGGCTCGTATGAGGAAACTTTGTTAAGCCAAGAGTGAGGTCAACTCTAAATAACCTCTGCGATGCCTGAGAGCAGTCACCCATAGAGACCACCGCAATTAAGAGTTTCCCCGTGGATATCGTAATTAGCTTAGGGAGTCCCTCTTTAATCCTCCTTTAACCGTGTAGGTTACGAGCCGACACCAATCTGTCATGGGGCCATTCCGGGTATGCTTCCAAGACACGTCCAAAGGATTTCTCCTTCCCTTTAGTCCGGAGGGAAAATGATATGCGGCCGACTGCACATACCATCTAAAGAGAGACATCAAACACAAATCATAATTATATCATAGATGGGCAAGTCATATGGACACAAGAATAGATCATCTTTATTACGAATTCATAATGGTTCTAGGGTTTCTCCATCTCCCCAAGAACAAGGAAACTACTCACTCATGGAAGCAATCAACAACATCATCATAATCAAATGAATGGATAAAAGTATGGAGGTAGATCTAATGCAAACCACAATTGAATCTGGAATTACAACAAGATCTAATAGATGAAAGGTGGGGGCAATGGTGGCAATAGAGATGCAGCGGTTGATGATGAAGGGGATGATGCGTTGTCCTCTAATGATCCGTGAAGCAGCTGGGATTTTTCCCCATCCAAGTTCCTCCTTCAGATCCCTTTTTGATGTGCTTTTTCGTGGTTTCTGGTGGCTGTGAAAGTCGGATCTCTCTCTCGTCTTTGCTAGGAGAATGTATTTGACGAGGCGGTCACGATGGCGCTTGGTACGGGCGAACGGTACAGGCGGGCTCTACCCGTACCAGTGGTCGTTATCAGTACTGATTGCTCCTCCTCGCTTGGTATTCTCCCAAGTGCGAAGATAGATCCATAAAATGGACTTTATCACTTAGAAATATCATATAATTACACAATATGATAGTTCCAATTGATATGTTCATATAGGACTCAATGATTTGGGACCCTGTTGAAACAAGAACAAAATGGCGCGTACAATCACAGTGAAATATAAAGATCCCTACTCTATTTATTCAAAAACAAAAGGTAAAAATGCTTCAATTTCGGACTCATCATTGAGTTCTGTTAGGTCCTTGAAACATCAAAATATGAAAAAGGAGGTTTTTTGGCTCCAAGAAATTAAATACTAGTAAAAGGGACTTTGTAGGAATGTCCCATAAATTATCTAAAATGCATAAATAATGAATGATCAATGCAAATAATAATGTAAACTACTCCAATATGATGTTATTTTGATGATACAAAATGCACGTATCAACTCCCCCAAGCTTAAAACTTTGCTCGTCCTGGAGCAAATAAGCGAATAGATCATATCATGCATAAATGAGCTGGTGGTTGATAAAAGAAATACGGGCATTGTACCATCAACTTATGCATGTTTCCATCATATGATAAGATTCATAAATCAGCATCCAAACAAATGATGACAACATAATTAGAAGCTATAACAATTACCATTTACCATTTGAACTAAAATAACCATTACATGTTGGAAAATTGAATAATGTTTTATTTATGCCACAACTTTAGGTAGTACCATCTTGGTATCTTTTCCTTTTTAGAACTTCAGAACTTGGTTGCTTTGCAAAAGAGATAACTATCATAGTATAACTAACCTAAAGAACAGAATAGTAGGAACACGATAGACATGAAGTTCAACCATAGGCTCAATTTATTTGTTATTGAATAGCTGAACACTTTCACCATAGAACATGGTATCAGTTGATAGTCTCCTTTATTAGTAACCCTAGTACCAACTCTTTTTCATGAATCATTTGTGTTGGGTCCGCAGCATAGAAAACAAAAATTTCCTACGATGAGAACTACACGCCAAGATCTATCTACTAGGTACAGAGCAATGGGTGGACATACATCCATCGAGAACTTACCCTCTAAGACAACAAGTTTTGTTAACGGGTAGGAACTCGTGGTTGATGTAGTCGTACACTTGCCGATCTAAAGATCGAATGGAAGTCCGAGCGCCGCAACTCAGCAGCGCATCCGTACTCGCACACACGTTCAAGCCACCAGACAACCTCCACCTCCTCGCTCCAGCGATCCAGCGGAAGCAGCAACTCCTTCCAAACGAAATGCCACCGGGAACATGTACCTCGCTAATCCGAGACCATGGGGGAATAATTCTAGAGGGGGAGAGAGATCCTTCATGAGGAGGTGTGAGGAAGAAGGAGGAGGAGGGTGGCCTTTTATAGGAGGAGGGGGTGCCCCTCCCCATGGCCGGCGCCTCAAGGGGGTGCCCCTTCACCTCCTCCATTCATGTGGTGGTAACCCCTCCACATTAAAATGCCTCTTCGCATTCCCTTTTAAAGTCCCCACTTTAAATGCATTAAAATTCTCTAAGTTTAATGCTCTGTCATTTAATAAAAATCTTTTATTAAATTTCTTCAGAATTTTGTTAATTACTTTAATTAACAAACATTCACATATAACCCCTTGCAATATTTCAATATCACATGCAGAACCACTTTCTGCAATTTCACCCAAAACATTTTCCGGTTTCTATCGAAACAATTCCTGCGCTTTGCAATTCTTTCGTCTGAAACATATGTGCTCCAAAATGGTGTCCGGTAACTCTTAAGTGTGTCACCCTACGGTTCGCGAATAATGCAAACATGATTGAGACTCCTCTTAGATCAATAATCAGAAGCGGGACTTGGAGATCCATATTGACTCCTGCATATTCAACGATGACTTCTGTGATCGTGAGAACCTTTAACGCTTGTAATTTAATCCATTTTTCTCATGATATAATACATGTCAGAGATTCAATCATGGGTATCCAAATACCTAGTTTGATCTCGTTACCGACATGCACTCTTTTCTTGTTCCCGTGATATAACATTCTAGTGATCACATCACTTGCTTGCAAGCTATCTTAATGTGATATCACCGAGAGGGCCCAGAGTATATCTATCCGTCATCGGGATTGACAAATTCTACTCTTGATCCATGAGCCTCAACATAACACCTTCGTTGTCGGGGAGGGGGGGAATGATCCCCAGATACCCCAACCGGACAAGAAGCATGACAGCCGAATAGTGTCTGGCTGGCCAGATGTAGCCGCACAAAGCAAGCCAGGCCGGCTACCGCACGGTAGCCGGATCGACAAGAAACAACCGGTTACGGCGACGTAGCCGGAACCAATCAAGGAGACAGGACGACGTGCGTATCAGTGCACAATACGCCCTGTACGATGACAAGACCGGCCACTACTCGGCCATACCGAAGACTTTGCGAGGATGACATAGGAATAGTGGCCCGATGCTGACGACAGCTCGCACGGCGTCCACTGTGCCTACAACAGCCATACCGCTCGTAGTCCGATGGGACATGTCGCATCGGATACTGTAGATGACCAGCCGGCTAGGACCCACCTGTGGGGCCTGCCAGTCGGACTGGCCAGGGAGACCGTTGCCTCTCTGCCTATATAAGGAGAGGCAAGGCCTCAGTAATAAGGGCTGGCCTCAGTGCATTTAAGGCAGTAGCTAGAGAATACAGCTCAAGGAGCGCTTGTAGTTCGTATATCCCCATAGTCAGATCCGGCAGGAGTAGGAGTTTTATCTCACCACGAGGGCTCCGAACCTGGGTACTTCCTGCGTCCAGCTACGCTTGCTTGTATCCAATCCTGCCTGCGGACACCGTCGATAGTTTCCCAGCTTGTCCCCACACCTCTATCTAATCTTCTCAGGTACTGCTGTTCCCAATACAACGACAGTTGGCGCCCACCGTGGGGCTAGATGGCTTCGACTGGAGTCACGTTCCGCACGGGACCCCGCACTTCAGCTGGTGAGCGCGTGGCCTCCGGCCTGGTGTTCACGCTCGGCAAATTTTACTGCGTCATCGACAACGCTTCCTGCTTCGCCGGAACCTCCTTCCCGGCAAGCGGCTCCATCCTGCTCTTCGGCGACCTTGTAACATTCCAAAAATTCCCTAAATTTTGGAATGTTAAAATAGTTAAATAAGTTGATTGAGTCGTGTGACCTTGTTGAAATTTGATCGAAAAGAAACTTTTTAGGATTGTTCAAACTTTCCTATGTCACAAAAAATGGATTAGCATGATTGTCCAATTATGTTGGAAGTTTTTGTATAAATCCAAAAACTTTCTGATGCATCACACACAATTTTAAAATCAAAATAATGAACTGAAAACCCCAAAATTATGTGTGCCACTTTATTCCTAAAGGGAATTAAATAGGCTTTATTGAAACCATTAATACTAAGACAACAACCCTTGCTAAACACTTGCCTAAAATGATCTACTTGAAATTAGAAAATTTTAGATACAAGTTTCAACTCATTTAGAGTTGTAAAACAAAAGTTACAAAAGAAATACTAAAAACTAGTAAAAAGAAAAACAGAAAACAAAATGGAAAAAACCTAATCTAACCGACTGGCCGGCCCAGCCCGAGCCGTCCTCCTCCTCCCCTTGTCTACCGCCGCACCAAGCGAGTGAGCGGTGCGCACCGCGGCCGCGCAAGTGGGCCGGCCCATAGCGTCTGCGCGCAGCCCGCCAGCGTCCTCGCGGTCACCGACACCCCGACCCCACCCCCTTCGTCTCCTAGCTGATTCCGGGACGAACTCGCGTCACCAGCGCCGCCCACAACGGAATCCCGGCCGAATTGGGGTGTTTTCCTTTACCCCTCTGAGAGAAACCAGGCCTATTTAACCCCCACACCGTACCGCATCAAAACCCTAAAGAAATTTCACCAATCCGCCGCCAGGCTATTGCGGAATCGGTCGCCGAAGTTCCGCCACCTGCCACCGTCATTGAAGCTCAAATCGAGCTTCATACCTGAGGGTTCCGACCTTCCCCTTGCCCTCTAATCCCTCTAGAGCTTTTTCCCATGCATCACCGCGTCTTATAACCCCGTTTCCCTCCCATAGGAGCACCACATCACCCGGAATTTTTCACCGGGGTATCGCCGAAGCTCCACCGCCACCCGATGTCTCCATCTGCCCGCCGCCGTCACCCCTGGGAACAGAAGACGCCGAAGATCCCACCATCGCACTCTCGGTCCTCTCCCGAGCATCGTCCTCCGTTCTCCCACGCCGGTAGACCGTCGTAGCGCCGCTCGTGGCCACCACCTGAGCATTCACCGCCGTCGTCGACGTCAACCCGGCGACCACCTGGAAGCTTTCGTCCCCAGCCGTTGGATCTCGCATCGACGGGCCAGATCGCTTCGACTTGATCCAAGCCGTGTGGAGCCGAGCCACCAGCCAGGAACTCGAGTCGAAGCCAAGCTGAGGATCGAGCCCTCTTTAGCACCGCCCGATCGGGATCCAGAAGCTGCAGATGATTCACTTAAACGAAGAGGTATCAGCGAATCGCATCACGCCACGTCATCGCCACGTTTCACTCTTTTTGGAAAATAGTTTTCAATAGACAGAATATTACCAGATCTTGCAAAATTCATATAAAAAGATTTGTAACTCCAAAAACAGCATATAATATACCGTTAGAAAGATAATTTATCTTAGAACTCCAAAAACAGCATATAATATACCGTTAGAAAGATATTTTGTGATCAGATCTATTTTTCGTAGTGTATAATTACTGTAGTAGTTTAATTAGTTTTAACGGGCATTTAGACTATTAAATTCATAATAAATTATTTATAGATCGGAAAAATATAAATAATATGTCTCTGGATTCAAAATTTCACGTAGAATATAGATGTGGTCTTAGATATAATTTTTGACAAAGTAAATATTTTAAATAATTTAACTTTTGTTAATTAGTAAATAAATCATAGAAAAATATTTACAACTCCGTTTAGGTCGAATCCAATACCTACTGGTTCGTATTAATGTCCTCTATCCAGTAAACTCTAGAACCAAATTGAATTCGACAATTAGGACAGAAGTCACAATGGAACTACTAAAACCACTTATTTGGTCATCAAGATTTAATAATAAATACCCTATTGCATTAAATAATCTCCAACATGCATCATATGATCTAATACCATTACAAGAACTAATATTAAATCATTATGCATGGTTATGATAATCATTGTTGTGTTTGCTATGGTTGCAATTGTTTTGATTGGAATTACTTGTCCTTGCGTTAGATTGTGCGGAGAGTGCGGTTGATGCGAAGGAATTCAATCGTCACACATATTATTAACATAAGGCAAGTTACACCACTTGTTCATATTAATGTCCTAGTTTTTGACTATGCATGTTTTACTCTTCAAATCTTATAGTATGCATGTGTAGGTTTTTAGTAGTTTTTCTTAGTGCTATTTTTGCAAGTGCGGTTTTGTAGTATGCCATGAGTAGCTTCATACTTAGGAATTTCCATCCTATAGGATTCCCCTGTTTTGCTAAGTATTGCTTGCTATGCTATCTATATACTAAATACCGTTGGGGGGTTCGAAAGACTCAAAAAAATTCTAAGTACATAAGCTCTCTCGAGCGAACTTTCTTCTCAAAACCCCTTCAAAATAAAAACCAAGTTTTCTTCTGGGCGGATTGGTTGTCGGGACAACGAGTGGAATTTTGGTGGAGGATGGCCGCCCAGGAATCAAAGAAGTCTGCCATGTTTCAGAATTCAGAAGCTTCCAGTGCAACCACAATACATATGGGCTCTGTCTTGGCTTAGTACTTAGTGGGAAACCTCACCGGGAAACATCTGCCGAATACAAGATATTAGTCGGATAAAACAAGAAAGAAGGGCAAGAAATACGAAATAAAAACTCCGGCTAGAGGGACCTACCCGGGGCACGCGGTTCTCTCAGCTGTAGGGCGCCAGGCTGAACTTCCAGCCCTCCGGCAGCCGCTCCTTGGTAATCGTCCACACCCACTCCTTCAGGTTGTGGTAGCGGGGATCGCGGCGTGACAGCCGGGTCGGGTCTAGCCGCCCGGAGTAGAAGTACATCTTGTGCGCTCGCTGCTACAACGGCATCATCAGCCGGGACATCCAGCTAAGGGTGACGTCCAGGCCGGTCAGCCGACAGTGGACAAGGGAGCGCATGCGTTTCAGCATCGCATTCGTCTCCGCCTTGTCGCCATAGATCTTCAAGTCCCAGTGCAGCCGGCTGGACTTGACATCTGGAAGGCCGGAAGATTGATCCGGTCGACGTTGGTGACGTTCCTGACATAGAAGTACGAGTGCTGCCACAGTCGTACCATGTCGTGCAGAAGGAACTTCGGGTAGGCGATCTGCGCGCGGGAGTAGATGGACGCGCCGCAGACGACTAGCGGCCCTTGCGTGAATTGCACCTGTGGCCGGACTTGAAAGATCCGGCAGAAGAGCCCGAGATCCGGCTGGATCCCGAGATAGCTCTCGCAGAACGCCATGAAGTGCGCCAGCGTTCCGATTGCGTTGGCGCCGAGGTGGTGGAGGCGGAGGTCGAAGAACGCCAAGAAAGTGAGGAAGAAAGGATGCACCGGCAGCGTGAACCCGCGCGACAGGTGCGAGAGGAAGATGACCCGCTCCCCCTCCGCGGGGTGCGGCGACACCTCTCCCGCCGGCGCTAGCCGCACCGCCACTTCCTCCTCCGGCGGGAGGACGCGGGTGGCGCGGTACTTCTGGATCCGGTCCTCGGTGACGAAGGAGCCGCACCAGGCCCCGCGGTTGGCTACCATCTCCGGCTGGCAAGGAGGCGCGGCGACAAAGGAGTGGCAGTGGCCCGTACCGTCGAGGACGACAAACGGGCGGCGTAGTGGGCTACTGCGATAGAAAGGAAGAGCGTAGAGGGCAGGAGCATGGAAGGGAAGGGGCAACTGGAAGTGGGGGAGCGAAGGAAGGGAACTGCCTCCCCCGCGGTGTCCCTTTAAAGGGCTGGAAGATGAACCGTCCACGGCGCCACATGGCGGCCATCCAGGCAACCCCACCCCAACCGCCGCCCAGATCCCGTGTGCCGACGCAGGATGCGCAGAAGATCCTGGAGCGAGAACCGAAGCGCCGGGCAGCAGCTTCCCGAGGCGATGTGCGACGGGACGTTACGCTGCCCGCCGCAGAGCAATGATGGCGCGTGCGCGCGTGGTCGGCGTCAGCACTGACGTCACAAGTAGCGCAACCGCCAGGCATAGCCGAACACAAATTCAAAACCAAGAGGGAGCACACACACATTTCGCCTAAGGGCGGAATCCACACGCGCTCAGGGGCTAGTGTCGGGGGGATGATCCCCAGATACCCCAACCAGACAAGAAGCAGGACAGTCGGATAGTGTCCGGCTGGCCAGATGCAGCCGGACAAAGCAAGCTAGGCCGGCTACCGCATGGTAGCCAGATCGACAAGAAGCAACCGGTTATGGCGACGTAGCCGGAACCAATCAACGAGACATGATGACGTGCGTATCAGTGCATAGTACGCCCTGTACGATGACAAGACCGGCCACTACTCGGCCATACCGAAGACTTTGCGAGGATGACGCAGGAATAGTGGCCCGATGCTGACGACAGCTCGCACAGCATCCACTATGCCTACGACAGCCATACCGCTCGTAGTCCGATGAGACATGTCGCACCGGATACTGTAGATGACCAGCCGGCTGGGACCTGCCTGTGGGGCCCGCCAGTCGGACTGGCCAGGGAGACCGTTGCCTCTCTACCTATATAAGGAGAGGCAAGGCCTCAGTAATAAGGGTTGGCCTCAGTGCATTTAAGGCAGTAGCTAGAGAATACAACTCAAGGAGCGCTTGTAGTTCGTATATCCCCATAGTCAGATCCGGTAGGAGTAGGAGTTTTATCTCACCACGAGGGCTCCGAACCTGGGTACTTCCTGCGTCCAGCTACGCTTGCTTGTATCCAATCCCGCCTGCGAATGCCGTCGATAGTTTCCCTGCTAGTCCCCACACCTATATCTAACCTTCTTAGGTACTGCCGTTCCCAATACAACGACATTCATAGTACTGAACCCATCTTTATAGTCACCCTGTTACGGTGTGAGATTTGATGTTATCAAGATACTCTTCCGGTGTTAGCAATTAACATGATCTCATGGTCTAAGGATAGATATTACTTCGTATGATGTTATAGCATTGTAAACATAATGACTTGATCGTAATGCTATACTTCGGATGCATGTTCATCACATCATTTCAGAAATGCTGTGACCTTGTTATTAACAACATCCAATGTCCATGATCAGGAAACCTTGATCATCTTGTTAATCAACAAGCTAGTCTATAATAGAGGCATAACTAGGAACCCTTTTTGTTTATTAAACACACATGTATTGATGTTTCCGATCAATACAATTATAGCATGCAAAATAAACATCTATCATATATAAGGAATACATAATAACAACTTTATTATTGCCTCTCAGGGAATATTTCCTTCAATTTGATCAAGGCACATGCGCTCCCACCTTTTTGCAATTCTCAATCCATGGCCAGCCGAGTCCTCAGATGCCTTGCATTCAAACTTTTCCCGTGAGAGCATGCATACCAACTGATTCATAAATAACATAAATTGATTCTTTGGTTTCTAAGCATAACGGGAGTATATCATGTCCCCTTGTTAGCATCTCTTCCTAGTTCTTTATCATATAATATCAATCTCTTCTACAAAGTTCAACTTTCTACACTAACTCAAATATGATTACTTTGATCTTAATTTATACAATTCTCCTATAGTATATATTAATTTGGATGAATTATATGCTTGTCCAACATGCTCAAGTTAATTTATTTCAAAGCAAAGTGTAACTAAAACTTCCTATATGATGTGATCAATTGCATGAGTGTTATCCATAAATCTTCGAACAATGAAAACCATGGATGAGACCATACTTATATTTTCATTATAAACCACTTGAACCAGAGATACAAGAAAATGCTCTAAGAGCTTGCATAAACTAAGATAATTGATAGGTAAAAGATCAAATCACTCACATACTAGAAAATATAACTAGATGCAATGTGATAAACTAAAAAGCATAAAAGACTAGGTAAACTCCCCAAAGCTTAATTTTGTAGTTTTTTTCATTTGTCTTCCTTCTTCTTGGGCTTTGCGAGCTCATAGTGAATCTGTAGATCCCTTATGATACCCATAAGAATCCCATAAGCTTGCTAGAAGTCCTGGGTGGCTTGCACTAGTAGGAAAACCCTTATAGCACTCATTTCTCTAGTGATGTCCAAATTATAATGCGCCACCACTTGCAGACGAAATAGTAACAGTGTTGGAATATTTAGGAATGCCACCAGTCAAATATAACAGCGATATCCGCGTATAAATAAACAACACAAACAGGAGGGGCCCCATATCCAGTCAGGACAAAGGTAATAGTGGTGTTGGATTCTGTTAAATGCCACCAATATGTATTCTAGTGGTGACGTTGGATTTAGTTAAACGCCAAGTGGCCACCAACACACCCCGCACGCGGCCCCTGACACACGATTAATTATCAAACTTCTCTCTCTCATTCACATGCCTCCTCCTTTATGTCCCCTCTCTCTGCCAACGCCGCCCCGGCCGCACGTCTCCACCTCTCCCAGCACCTGCGACTCCGCTCGATTTTCCGCTAGAGCCCCGCATTGGATGCCCGGCTCTCCTCCCCGCCCGCACCTCTCCTCCTCTCCCAACACCCATGACATTGCTCGATCTTCCACCATCGGCCACTACAACCTCCCCCTCCCTAAGCCGCATCCGACGACTCCGCGCGATCTAACGCTGCCGGTTGCTGTAACCTCCCCCTCCCCGAGCCGTTGGTCGCTGCAACCTTCCCATCTCCGAGCCTCGTCATCGACTCGTGTTGAGCCACCCACCACGCCTCCCCTTTTTATATAGAAATTTAGAAATTATAGATGTATATGGTATATAATGATCTTAGAAATTCTAGATATAGATATGCTAGATCGTGTTTTAGAGATAGTGTTTAGATACTAAACTTGGGCTCAAATTCTAGATATAGGAATGTTAGATAGTGCTTTAGAGATAGTGTTTAGGTTCTAAACTTGGGCTCAAATTCTAGATATAGGAATGTTAGATAGTGCTTTAGAGATAGTGTTTAGGTACTAAACTTGGGCTCAAATTCTAGATATAGGAATGTTAGACAGTGCTTTAGAGATAGTGTTTAGGTACTAAACTTGGGCTCAAATTCTAGATATAGGAATGCTAGATAGTGCTTTAGAGATAATGTTTAGGTACTAAACTTGGGCTCAAATTCTAGATATAGGAATGTTAGATAGTGCTTTAGATATAGTGTTTTGGTACTAAACTTGGGCTGAAATTCTAGATATAGGAATGTTAGATAGTGCTTTATTCTCTATAATTGTCGCATGTTAAATCGAGGGTTCAGGATTTATTTGATGTTTATTTTGTTTTCCCTTGCAATGGCCGATGACTTTACTTGATGTTTTGTTCGTTTAAATTCTTGTTGCAATGGTCAATGATTTTAGGGATATATGTAGCAAATTTACATGATTTTAGGGGTAGAAAATTTAGATAATGTTTGCATATATATTCATTTCTTATATTCCGACTAATATTCAAATGCTGTTATTTAACTACTTAATAGTATCATGTCAGAGCCGGAGCTAAAGTTTTGTGGTGTTCACCGGAACCCATGAAGACCCCGACTTGGGCAACTCAGATCACAGTGGATAACAGGAAGATCTAGTTAGGTACCTTCAGGTGCCCGTGGCAGGCGGCCCACGCCTACGACTGTGCTATGGTCCAACACTTCTGAGTGATAGTGGTCCTCAACTTCGAGGATGAGCGTCGCGTGGTGCATCTATTAGCGCCAGATGGCATGAGGATCACCATGAGGGCTGAGAAGAGGGAGCACCGGCAGGCAGAGAGGCAGCTGGCGCGTCACGGTCGCGAGGAGGATGACCCCTTGGTCAGCGATCTCCTACTTGATCTCTAGGTGATGCAGGTCCAGTATGGGGTCCTTAGCGAGAGCCGGAAGCAGCGCGGGTATGGCAAGGCCGGCCGCTCTAGCACGCAGTAGTAGGGTCATCCTGGCCCCTCCAGCACGCATCAGAACGACTGTTTCAACCTGTCGTCCTCTTTATGGGACCGCTCGGATGATGGCATCACTGACAATGAGTCTACTCTAGTTTAGGATGTTCTCACGTGACTGTCCTATGCTACCTATCATACTACTTATATAAACTTATCATTCCACTATTGTACTACTTATATATGATGCTACATAATCTTACTTATGTGTTATGTTGATATTTTGTGCTACTTATGAAGCTAATTAAGTTAAAATGGTCTATATAATTATATTTGCATGATCATATATAGATATAATGAATGATGATCGGTGTGAGCATTGTGGTTACCAAGAGTGCAAGAACAAGAAGGTTGTCATAGTGCTCCCTTATGGCTGCGAAGTTAGTATGGTATGTCCATTCTCAAGCAATCAAACTATATATACCCTGCAACTAAATTACGTGCTAATTGTTGCTTTCTTATGATTCTGTATGCGGAACATACCCTGCAAGTTTAGACGTGATTAATTGGACCATTTCTATTGTCCGTTGGGGCACCAGGGACAGTTTTAGGTTGATATAATGTCTCTAAAGCAACCTGGAATGACCTACACGGTCCAAGTCACGAACGAGGCGAACCACACCTTTTTTAGTGGTCCGAGGTGGACTGAGATGGTTGATGCCTATGAGATGGATGCCTGGGAGAAGTTGGTATTCTATCTCTATGAAGATCGCATGACCTACTTCGACTACCGAGGCCCTGAAGCATCGATAGACTCTAAGGCATCTTTAGATCACGAGATTCCTGCTGCTACCATTAGGTATGGCACCGTCGTTGCCGATAATCCTATTGAGGACTAGTAGTTAGTGCTATGTACACTATATGTAGTTAACTAGCTCTACTATATGTAGCTGAGTGTAATGATGTGCTACCATTTCTATGAATATATCTTGTTGTGCTATGAATATTCAATAGGATGCACCCAAAAAAATTTAATTTTTGAAAACTCACTTGTGGCATTCAATGTAAAACGAACGCCACAATTAGGATAAGTACTGGTGGCGCTAAGAGTAAACGCCACCACTAGAAATTCTACTAGTGGCGTTCAGTGGAGACGCCATCACTAGGACCTACCAGTGGTGCGAGGTTAGTGGCGTGTGGTTTAAACGCCACAAATTCCCTTTTCCGAACGCCGCCACTAGGACTTTTCCTACTAGTGTTGGTCAAGATCACCTGATGTCTACAAGTGCATGGATTGTTTGTAGCTAGTTTCAAAATATCGATATTGATCCCATAGTGAGCCCAAAGGTAAGTGTTTATGGGTGAAGTGTCTATCACACTCAAAGTTGTCACGGGTCTTCGAGTGAATTGACTGCAAATGTGAAATTTGAATGAGAATTGGATTAAACTGGTTGTATTTAAATAAAACTAAAATGTAAATTTCAGAAATAAAAAGCATGAAAGTAAAGAACGATTCGGTTGTATGTTGTTTTCTGCAGATGATGGAAAAAGGCGCGGGGAGATACAGTTCATGGTGATAGTGATTGTGCCAGGTGGACGAGTGATAAATGTAACAATTGTAATCTTATAAGTCCATGTGTAGGTGAGCAACCCATAATTAGTCGGAACTCCTCTT
Organism: Avena eriantha; assembly: GCA_910589775.1. Lineage (NCBI taxonomy): Eukaryota > Viridiplantae > Streptophyta > Magnoliopsida > Poales > Poaceae > Avena > Avena eriantha. Next base: position 203,626,307 of record OU342742.1, read on the forward strand.
GGTAGATTTCATCCCAACTTCAATAATCCTACTAGCCTGTTACCAAAACCATGGTCAGACACTAGGCAATTAAGACCCTTCAAGTTGCTTAGCAATTAAGCTCCTTGGATCGTACTAATGCAATAAGCAGAGTGGTTCCTCGTTATCCTCGAGTCTACTAGTTTCCCATTAATATCCCCGTGTCACTCGAGGTTCGCCGGTCTGCTAGCGAACAAGATCCTGTCTATGTAGAACAAAGCATCATGTTGTTTGGGCCCTTAATTGGACAACAAGCATTAGGCATCCCATAGATAATCAAGCACACATAATATAGTAATTAAAATCAATCACAAACTAATGGAAAATATGTGGAGGCACATCACATCTCACCAATACCTTACATCTCCCATGCCCAAGGAACTTACTCACACATGATAGAAGAAAGCATCATCAATATAATTAAGTAAAGGGAGTTCTTCTCGATATTACCGTGGAGATCCACAATAAGAATGGAAAAGTAATCCAACACAATTCAAGATTGGAAGAAACAATCTCAAACCCTAATCTTGCAAGGTGGAGATCTCTCTCAAGTACAAGTAATGGCTATGGGGGTTTGATGGCTAGGAGGTCAACGATCATGGAGCGAGATGAAGAACGTCTTCCCCTTCTTCTCCGGATCACTTCTTTCTCCTTTCTGGATGGGATGGCGACTGCTGTGTTCTGATTTCGTGTCTTGCCTCTTCATGGAAGTTGTCCCTTTTAACAAGACGGAGGTGGCGGCTGCTATAAGGCGGGAACTATACGGCCAGAAAAATTGTTCCCGATGTATAGTTGCTCGTTAAAGCCTCTGTACACTTCCCTCGATTGCTTCCAAAGAGAGACTTGCTTGTTTTCGCCTGAATATTGTGTTTCTCTAGTTAAAACCTTCTGTTGACGTCCAAAACCTTAAACACACATTAAAAACCAAGTTTTCTTCGCTACCGAAGTATTAGCATTAGGTAAAGCTAGAAAACGATCAAATCAGGGAGAAACCCATCAATAAAAACCATCAAAATGTGTTGAATCTCACAGCTATCAACTCCCCAAGCTTAGATATTGCTCACCCTCGAGTGACAAGAAAATAAGGAAGAATAGCGGAGATTCAAGACTGAAATAAAAGAACTTACAAGATTGGATTAGTGTCAAATTCTTTTCTTCATAATCCCTGCAATCTTAAACATGATCATACAAGTATTCACAAGATTGCACAGAGTCCACTTCCTAACCACGTATATCTTGCTAGCAAATAAATCATATGCCTGAGCAAGTGTCAAAGGTTTAGCTAGGAAAATGAAACAAATTATTTTGGTGCCTCTCTTTGTTGAGAGATGAATTTTTTTTGCTCTTGTTTCTTTAATCAATTAAGGGTACTCAAGTTGGCATAAAAAATATTCAATTTAAGAACAACTCATCTATTCCCATGTCAAAATTTCAAGACTCTCAAAGCATCTTTTTCCTTTCCTTGCTTTTCAAAAACTTCAGCCCTTTCATAGAGAAATCTAATGTCTACGCACTTTTATTATTGTAGATAGTTGTTGGGCCTCTAAGTGCACAGGTTTGTAGAACAGCAGAAAGTTTTCCCTTAAGTGGATCTGTTGGGGGGTATCCCCCGAGTAGGGTAACACCGGGGTATAAGGGCCAAGTTAGCCAGGGTACGGCGCGGTCAAAGAAAAGTGCTAACCGGGTCACCTCAAGGCAGGCCGAATCACGGTGTGACCTGGCCCATGGAGCATCTCCTTGACAATGGTCCGGCCGGCATAAGATTTATGCCGGCCATGTCTATCTGTTTTGTAGGTAAATGGGTAAGCAGGATTAGCTATATGCTAGCCGGATTACCTTAGCTTCCAAGAGAAGGAATCCCCCGTTGGTCAAAATGTGGCTTTATTAGCTGTAGCGTGGGTAAAGTAAAGTAAAGAAGAGGACCAGCGGGTTGGGGCGACCAAGGTGACGCGGGCAAAGCCGGATGACGTAGCCCATGTCTGATGATGCCAAAAGACAAGGATTATGCCATGGGTTACGTCCAAAGCCCGAGCGAGCCGTTAAAGGGAATAAAAAAGCATCTGCTTTTGGAAAGGAGCATATTCGTAGAATATGCTGCCACCTGTGCCCTAGAATTATAACCCGGGCTCCCCTATATAAGGAGCACCGGGGCCTCCATAGAGAGGGACGGCCAATAGATCAATCATTCTCTATCTAACATAGAACTCTAGGGCTAGTGAACAGGGGGTAAGAGACATCGTCTCCTTCTTGCTGAGAGCCTTAGGAGCACTTGTAAACACCATTGATAGAGAATATACTAGAACTTCCGTGCATGGAATCACCACGTTCTCCCTCACTGGATTCCCCTAGCACTCATTGGCCCCATCTTTAGCCTATCCATGGCATCTGCCGTGCCACCACCACGACAGTTGGCGCCCACCGTGGGGCTAGCGGTGCTTGCAGGGGTAAAAATTCAGACGGGAAACTTCTCGAGCACCGGCGAGCGTATCTTCTCAGGCTTGGTTTAGCGCATTGGAGCGCTAGACTACGTCAGCGACAACACGAGAAGCTTTGGCAGGCACCCTCCGCCGTGCAACGGCGTCTTCCTCAAGGTTGGCGCGCACAAGATCTATGTCGGGGTGGATGAATCCTGTGTTCACCCGCGGCACATCGCCGAGGGAGGCGAGCCACCTCTGTGCGCAGCTCATGGAGTGCGTATCACTCACCCCACTAGCAGCGTTGAGGTCCTGATGACCGCGCCAGACGCAGGGCCAAGCAAAGATCCGGCTCCAGAGCCAGAGGTAACACCAAAACAGACCAGGTCTAGGTTTCCTCCACTAGAAAAGCCAAAGAATGTGCTCCATCAAGCGATAGATAGCTTAGCAATGCCAATAGCACCTGTGGAAGATCCAGCTCAGGCACAAGTTGAGTTAGAGGAAACTAGGCAGAAAATGTTAGCTGGAGCAAAGAAAGTAGCAGAGCTGCATAAGTCGTTGAACATCACCTTAAGAGAGTATGCTAAGGTAAACCGTATCAATGGAGTGAAAATCCGGGGCAGGAACCTGATCAGTGAGATTGACAAGGAGTACGAGCCTATGCCGGGTCAGACAACTACGATAGTAACAGGAGGGTTGGATCGGTACAGTACCCCAGCAAAGAACCTCAGAGCAGCAAATGCGGCCGCATCCGAGTTAGAAGGTTTAACCGGAGAGGCCCGACAAAGGTAGCAAGAGAGGGTAAATCGGTTTTTTAGAGTTGCATGCCAACAAAATGAAGAAATAAACAAGGCTAACCCGACACCACCAGGGGCCTCACAGGTGGTACATTCGGCCAGAAATAACCCGGCAAGATCCAGAGGAGCCGCGTCATCTCCGGGTCATAATCCCAGGAGAGAAGAGGTAGTGGACTCCGGAAGAAGAGACAAGGAAATGGTTCCTTATGAACCGGTAAGGGCTGGAAAAGGCAAAGCAATGCAAGTTGATGAGGACCGGCACAGTACCAGCCGAGGTGTGACTGCCCAAGGTAACCGTGACCAAGGCAATGCCAGTCAAGGAAATGCTGCCAACGGCAATGCCAGACAGCGCGATCCCATGGGAGCGGGGCAAAATTTACCTCGGACGCAGCAACAACGCGTACTTCGGCAAGAGGGGAGTGCCGGACAAGCAGTACAATAGCCTCGTGCACATCCAGATCAGAAAAGGTACAATGATGGTTACTCAGCTATGGTGAACAATGGATACCCTAGACCAGGCCACCATGTAATTGGATCACGGCTGGGAAGCAGGAATTTGCAGCCAGACGATGCAAGATTGAAGCTGGATAGGATTTACAGGTCGGAGCAAATTGAGATACAAGGTCCCCCGGGTCCAGCATGTTTCGGGCCAAGGATCATGAATGAGCCACCAGTGCTAAACTTTCAGCTGGCTAGAGGAACCTGAACTTATGATGGTAGTACCAGGCCAGAGGATTGGTTGATCGACTATGCCACATCAGTCAAGATCACAACAGGAAATTTGAGATGGGCGGTGAGATATGTACCACAGATGTTGGAAGGACCAACGCGAGTTTGGTTAAACAATTTGCCACCATGAAGTGTTAACTGCTGGCTGGATTTCCAGGAGCTGTTCGTTAGCAATTTCTCAAGCACTTACAAGAGACCCAACAGACCACAAACCCTTGCGTTATGCCGGTAGAGACCGAATGAGCCAGATAGAGATTTCCTGACTCGGTGGTGCAATGTGCGAAACTCGTGCGAAGGAGTAATTGAATCACAAGCTATTGCGTGGTTCACTCAGGGATGCAGATATGGAAGTATGCTGTGGCAAAGATTACAGCGAGATATGCCAAATACCTTGGCTGAGACAATCCGGATCATAGACTCGTATGCCTTGGGAGATCGAACGCAACCCCGGTTAATGTCTAGCGAGGAAAACAAAGAGTATTACGGCCGGGATGGCCCCGGATCGTCAAGAAGGAATGATTTTCGAGGAAAAAGAAGGGATGAGTGTCCGGATTATCGGTATAACTCGCAGCAGGTCGCAGCAGTGGACCGGGATCAGCCCAATGCCAGAGCAAGCCAACGCTAGAAAACTAGAGGGCAAAACTGGCAGCAGAAGAACGAAGGGAGAAAGCCTTGGACCCCGGAACAGAAAAAGCAGTGGCAAGAGCGAAAGGATAGACCGAGGTATACATTCAAGTCTATGCTAGATCAACCTTGCAAATTTCATACGCCAAGTCCGAACAGTCCAGTGAATCATACAACTCGGCAGTGTGAATGGATGAGGAAACTAGAACAGGGAAGTTTGGGGAATGCACATGCACCTCGGAACGAAGCACCTATAAATGAGGCACCCCGGCCACCGATACTGACGGGGGGAAATGGACATCAACTAATTCTACCACCACCTCCTCCGAGGTACGAGAATCCGGAAAGAAGGGACACTGTACATCAAGTGGGCAATAACCAACAACAAGGTCAAGGTTACAGAGAATGAGGGACGAAATGAGTACAGGGAACATCATCAAAGCTATTGTGTGTTCACCACAGAAGAGAATGACTGGAAGAGCTTGTAGCGCCGGCATATGGAGGTAAACGCATTGATGCCAGCAGTGGTGAGGTATATGCCCTAGGTGGATCAGGAGATTACATGGCGTATCAAGGATCACCCAAAAATCATGCCAAGCCCAGGAACCTACGCCCTGGTCCTTGATCCGACGTTCATCGGGCCGAATCTCAATGTGAGATTTTCCAAAGTATTGATTGACAATGGCAGCAGTATCAACATTATGTACAAGGATACCATGCACAAGTTGGGAATAATAGAGAACATGTTGCAAGCAACAAGGACCACCTTTCATGGTATTGTGCCAGGTATTCCTTGTGAACCAATTGGTAAAGTACGGGTTTACGTGTTATTCGTCACAAGAGATAGCTGTCGCACTGAGAACTTGGAATTTGAAGTGGTGAATCTGGATGGCTCTTATCACGCGTTACTCGGTAGGCCAGCGCTAAACAAGTTCATGGCAACTACCCACATCAGTTACCTTAAGATGAAGTTGCCCGGACCAAGGGGCGTGATAAATGTATCAGGGGATTTCCGGCGTTCAATCGAGTGCGCCTCAGCCGGATCCCATGAGGAGACTAAGATTTTACCCGTAATAGCATTGCTGCTATAGACGTTTACATAACTCAATAGCCAAAATCAAGTGGTTTCCCACATTTAGATCGTTCGTTGGCCAGCGGAGTTAATAGTTCCCCATGGAGCACGATAGTGTTGTAATGACACGCGCAAAGCAATATCTTACTGTAATTATTAGAAAAAGAAGTGGCATAATCTCTACTACTTCAAATCATCCATTTTATCAAAAAAATTCATTCAAGGGTACTATTGGGTCGATTTATATTAAGCTCAAATGGGATGGAGTAGTTCTAAAATCAAATCCTTTAGGCTTAACATGGACTCAAGTCATCGTTAAGATGCTTTTTCTTGTTGTAAAAATGTAGGAAGTATTTTTAACCAAGTTCATTGCTCATTGTTTCAAAGCTAAAAAGGAGACACTAGCAAAGGAATATAATTTATAGGATAGCAAGGTAAGTGGGGAGTGACTCCAGTGCAAGCGAGTAAATAATTGTAGGGTAAATTCAAGGTTGCAAAAAGGTGATGAAAGGAATGTGATACCTCCTCTTGCTTGCTTTGTTCTCATACTCGAGTCGAACCCCCTCTATATTTTCCTATTGCCAAGTCACCTAAAATTGCGCAATCTTTGTGAGAAACAAAGAAACAAATTTGCAATAAAGGTTACAACTAATTTTTCTGTATTTTTGGTTTAGAAATGCAAACTGAAAGTAAACATGCAATTTTTAAGAAGTAAAATAAATCAAAAGAAGAAAATAAAAATATGAATGCAAGGTTTGGAGGTTTTGAAACCTCCCCCAAGCTTAGGTTGTTGCCAGGCTCAGTTGTTGCCGTCATTCGGCGGCTGGTGAGGATACTGCTGGTTGTAATCGAGGAAGTGAGTCATGAAGTGACTAAAGTTGTGAGTTAAGGCACTCACATCTTCATTCACTCCTTGAAGAGTGTGGTCAATCTCCCCAACACGCTGGTTGAGCTGCTAGAATTTTTGATAGGGGACGTAGTGGTACCCCTGCTGCGGCTGGTTGGGCCATGGGTACCAGGCTCCCCCTTGATGCTACTGTTGCTGCTGTCCTCCCAAGCAGGGTTGTGTCCCTTCTCATCCTCATGCTCCTGCTATCCTCATCCTGCTGCTCTCCTTCTTCATCTTCCTCTTGATCAAGCTAGAGTTTGGCCATGATCTCCATCACTTGGTCCTTGGTGAGGATCCAAGTGTCCTTCTCCACAATTGAGAAGACTAGGGGATAGGGCAACGGAACCTTCTCACCCTGTGCATCATCAAGATTATTAAAATGATATGCTCGGAGCCTCCGGTTAGCTTGGTGAACACCAAGGAAGCCACAAGCAGTCAAATACTTGACGTCCATAAGTTTGGATCCGTCAACAGATTGCATAATAGGTAGTGTAATATTTAATGCATAGGCAAGGTGGGTTACCAATCCACCAATACAAATATCACCTTTTGTCTTGTTGCTTTGGTGACGGAAGTGCTGGATGAGTAGAGCTACAGGATTGGGGCTTTGCGCTGCATTGGGAAGAGTGGATTGGTGATCATTGCCATGGACGCATTAGCCATGGAACCGGTATCTCCTCTTCCCAGCAGTGTGTTGGCGAGGAACAAGGCGTAGTAGCGAATTGTTGGTTTTTGAATGGTGGAAATCTTCTTTTGGTAGAATTCGGTGCCACCATTAACAGAAATAACCTCCCAAGTTTCTCCACTTGTTACGCTATAGAGGTTAATAACATTTGGCTCCCCAATGTGAGGGAAGCTGAAAGCATCACAAAATTGTTCAAAAGTTATTTCATAGGGCTACCGGTTCATGGTGAAGCTTACCATGCACGCATTACCTTTCTTCCAATGGTCGTCGTAGAAGGAGGCAAGGAACTCATAGGTAAGTTCCGTGTAGGTGTCATGGCTTGCGTAGCCAAGCATAGTTAGCCCGACCTTGTTACACCTGAGGTCGCAGTACGCCTTCAACCCCGCCGTGGTGAGAAACCTATGGTCGGCCCATCGTGTGGGCATCACCCTCCTTGATGAAACTGTGGCCAACTTGGGGTTGAGCTCGGCCCTTTACCCTGAGCTCTCACCATGTTGGTGCTTGCTCTTGTGAAAATATTACCGATTTTGTTCATCTTGATGCACTGAAAAAATTCTCCATAAAACCTTAGGCGTATAGTTTCTATATGATATAATAACGATTCTACATGGAAAAATTTAATCCTAACATGAGAAATTAAGGGGAAAAGCAAAATAAGCTTGAGTTCATCCACTAGATCAATGTGAGAGTTTCAACCATGGAAATCTAAAAATAAAGCATGGATAGGGAGAGAAACATACTGATATGTTGATTCCCCCACTGAAACGAACAAAATCTGCGATGAATCGAGAGTTCTAGGTGGGTTTTGAGAGGTTTGGAGAGAGGATGTGAGAGAAATGAGGGAGGAGGGGAAACCTAGCTGCCCTGGCTCGAATATGTGCTCACGCCGAACTATACGGCCAGAACTATACAGACATGATATGTTGTTCCGCCTGTATAGTTGCGGCGGCGCCGCCAACTAGGGTTTCTTTATGCACAATGCAGCTCTACGGACACAACTATACGGCCGAATCATAATGATCCTGTCGTATAGTGTTGGGCCACGCAGAGATAAACAAAACTTTTTCCCTACGCAGTGATCCCAAGATCTAGCTCAGGTAGAAGGCCACAAGGATTACCACTAGACGTGCATTTGCATAATCGATGAAGCACGTCGCTTGATGCAGTGCAGTCCTCACGATCCGTTCCGGTTCCATGATCTGTTCCGGTTCCACGATCGTCGAAGTGTTGAACGTACATCACCTCCGCCAGTATGCGCACGTACGAGGAGGAGCGCCGACGATGGACTGCTAGGTCTGGTACGGCGGCAACAGGACGGACTGGGGCTAGGGTTTCCAACACATGGAGTGACCTAACCTTGTGCTCTAAGCACCTGCGCCCCAGCTTAAATAGGGGGTGAAAGTGGGCTCCACTCACTTGTGGCCCATTCACTAATAAGGCCTATATTAGTCACTGCAAGTCCAACTTGCTGACCAAGTCCATGTCTCTATTTGGGTCCAACCCAAATAGATTTCCTGTTTGGGTCTAACCCAAACTTGCTCCCGCTCTTAAGTGTGTGACCCGATAGACTCATGGTAACCCGGACACGATTCTGAGTCTCACTCGTGATCGATCAGTTGGTAGCGGCCCCTAGTAGAACGTGCCGACTCCCAAGTACCAATAAGTCATGATCACATACCTTCCAATGCGACTTTCGTCTGAGTCCCTTTTGCCTCACAATATACCTTGTCGAACTATAGGCGAATGATCGTCATCCCTTAAATAGTCCGACTCTCTTTCTTGATCCGAGATAACTAATTCATCTGACTAACTCTTACTCGGTTGCCTTGGTTAACACTTAACCGAGACGCGCATGGCCATGCTTTCTGAATCTTATCTTTCGAAAGGGCCCAGAGAATATCTCTCCGTACGGAGGGGCAAAATCCCTTCCTGGTTATTCACATCACACAGCTTGATTCCCAGTCGACCCGAACTCTGCCTTTATAATTGCCTAGTGACGGAACAACATTTGACAGAACCTAAGTCAGTGATCCTCAACTCGGATTGTGCAATAACCTCAGGTCTAAGTATTACATTGATTGAGACATGCAAATGCCGACTTGTTCGTTGCATCTCAATATGGGCCAGTCCGACTTGCTAAACTCTTTAGCCGAACCCGTGTAAGTCGGAATAACATCTCCATGCCCATGACAAGTGTAACCGTGTCATCTGCCGACTTTCACATTGGTCTAAGTTGTGTGTCTAGCACAACCTCAATGACCAAGGACAATTAGTATGAACAACATAAATATATAGTTCCACAATCGAATCACATATTCAAAGATACATATTAGTAGTTCATACATGGACAATAACTTTATGAATACATTGGGAAATATCATCAACCATGATTGCCTCTAGGGCGTATGCCCAACAGTCTCCCACTTGCACTAGAGTCAATCATCCGACATCGCATGTCTAGGCATCTAATTCCCATTGCTCTTAGGTGCACCTCATGCTTCAGCTGTGGAAGTGGCTTTGTCAATGGATCCGCAATGTTTGCATCCGTGTGTACCTTGCATAACTTGATATCACCTTGATCCATGAACTGGCGAATAAGGTGGTACCGCATGAGTATATGTTTGTTCTTCTGGTGTTGTCTAGGTTCATTGGCTTGTGCAATAGCACCATTGTTGTCACAATACACGTCTAATGGATTGGTCGAGCCCTGAACCACACCAAGATCCATGAGGAAATTCCTCATCCAAACGGCTTCTTTTGCCGCCTCCGAGGCAGCAATATACTCAGCCTTTGTTGTAGATGCAGACACCGTCTCTTGCTTGGAACTCTTCCAGTTCACAGCCCCTCCGTTTATCACAAACACATCTCTGGATTGCGAATGAGAATCATCCGAGTCAGTGAGATAACTCGCATCTATGTAACCCCTTACACTGAGTTCATCCTCACCTCCATAAACCAAGAGCATATCCTTAGTCCTTCTCAAGTACTTGAGGATATTTTTAGCCGCTGCCCAGTGGATTTCTCTAGGGTCAGCCTGGTAGCTACTCACAACACTTAGAGCATAGGAGACATCTGGCCTAGTACAAATCATAGTGTACATGATGGATCCGACTACAGAAGCATATGGAATTGCACTCATCCGACTTTGCTCATCAGTTCTCGAAGGACACTAAGTCTTGCTATGTTTTACGCCATAGGACATCGGTAAGAACCCCTTCTTAGACGATTACATGTTGAACTTCTTCAACACTTTGTCCAAATATGTACTCTGACTCAATCCAATGAGCCGCCTTGATCTATCTCTATAGATCCAGATTCCTAGTATGTAAGTTGCCTCACTCAAGTCCTTCATCAAAAAACTCTTTTCCAATGATTCCTTGGTCTCTTGCAACATCTGGACATCATTTCCAATCAGTAATATGTCATCCACATATAAGATTAGAAAGTTTACTTTTCTCCCACTAAACTTCTTGTATAAAAAAGAATCATGATCACTTTTGATGAAGCCAAACAATTTGACTACTTCATCAAAACGAATGTTCCAACTCCGAGTTGCTTACTTCAACCCATAAATGGATTTCCGAAGGTTGCATACCTTGTCAGCATTAGCCGGATCGACAAAACCCTCGGGCTGTATCATATACATGTCCTCGGTTAAATTTCCATTAAGGAAAGCCGTCTTGACATCCATCTGCCATATCTCATAGTCGAAATAGGCTGCTATAGCTAACATGATCCGGACTGACTTAAGCATTGCCATGGGAGAGAAAGTCTCATCGTAGTTAACTCCTTGAATCTGTTGGAACCCTTTCGCGACAAGCCGTGCTTTATAGATAGAAATATTTCCATCCATATTAGTTTTCTTCTTAAAGACCCATTTGCACTCGACGGGTCTTGCACCGTCTGGAAGATCAACCAAGTTCCAAACTTGATTTTCATCCATGGACTTTAACTCGAATCTCATGGCTCCAAGCCATGACTTAGAATCAGATCCCACCATCGCTTCCGAATAAGTTGCCGGCTCACCACTGTCCAACAGTAACACATTACGAACACTTCGCAATCTGGCCGATCTTCGCAGTGTCGGTGCAATTGCCGGCTTAGGTACCACGATAGGCTCAACCTCCAACGGTTTTGGCGACTCGCTACTGGCCGGTACCTCTCAAATATCTTCGAGTTGCACCGTGCTCCCACTAACTCCCCGACTGAGAAACTCTTTCTCAAGGAAGACACCGTTCCGAGCGACAAACACTTTGCCCTCTTCTCGGTTGTAGAAGTAGTAACCCAAGGTTTCCCTTGGATATCCTACGAAAATAAACTTATCCGACTTAGCTGTAAGCTTGTCCGACTGAAGTCGCTTGACAAAAGCTTCACAACCCCAAATCTTAAGAAAAGATAAAATCGGCTTCTTGCCAGTCCACATCTCATGCGGTGTCTTCTCTACCGACTTTGATGGTACTCTATTTAGTGTGAACGCTGCAGTTTCTAGACAATAACCCCAAAATGATAAAGGCAGATCTATCCGACTCATCATTGATCGTACCATGTCCAACAAGGTCCGATTTCTCCTTTCCGACATACCGTTTCTCTGCGGCGTTCCTGGAGGAGTGAGCTAGGGAACTATTCCACAACTCTTCAGATGGTCATCAAACTCATGGCTCGTGTACTCGCCTCCTCGGTCTGACCGAAGAAACTTTATTTTCTTGCCGAGTTGATTCTGTACCTCATTCTAGAATTCCTTGAACTTTTCAAAGGCTTCGGACTTATGTTTCATCAAGTAGATATATCCATACCTACTCAAATCATCAGTGAATGTAATGAAGTACTCATAACCACCTCTAGCTGTCATTCTCATCGGGCCACATACATCACTATGTACTAGTCCTAATAAGTTGGATGCCCTTTCACAACTATTTGCAAAAGGTGTCTTGGTCATCTTGCCGACTAGGCAGGATTCGCATGTCTCGAACGACTCCAAGCCGAACGAAGTTAGGAGTCCATCATCATGGAGCTTCTTCATGCGTTTCCAACTTATATGACCAAGCCGACAATGCCAAAAGTAGTCATATTCAGATCATTTGGTTTCAACCTTTTCACATTTATATTATAGACAGATTCACCGTCAAGATTCAAAATAAATAACCCGTCCTGGACGAGTGCAAAGCCGTGAAACATATCATTCAAATATAAAGAACAACCATTATTCTTAATATTTGAATCATAGCCTTGTCTCATCAAACATGAGGCAGAAATAATGTTTCGACTAAGCACTAGAACATAATAACAATTATTCAGTTCCATTAAGAATACAGAAGGTAAATGAAGTTGCATCATGCCGACTTCCAACACAACGACTCTCGCTTTGTTGCCGACTCGAATGTCAACGCCTCTCGCCACGCCCCTAGTTCTTACCAGTCCCTGCAACGAGTTGCAGATGTGAATGACTGATCCGGTATCATATACCCAAGAACTACCGGGTGCATCAGCAAGACAAATGTCTTTAACATTGCAAACAAGCTTACCTGAGCCGGAAGTCACACCTCCACTCTTGGCTTTGTCAGCCAGATACTTGTTGCAATTCCTCTTCCAGTGGCCATCCGACTTGCAGTAGAAGCAAGTGGATCCGGCTGCAGGAGATGGCTTAGTCCCTGAGGAAGCGCTTTGGACTGGGTCCTCAGCCTTACCTCCTGACTTTGCCTTCTTCATCTTAGTCCAAGAACTCTTCTTGAACTTAGCCTTATTCTGCACCATCAACACTTGACTAGTATGTTTCTTGAGATCCTCCTCAGCCTGCTTGAGCATCCCATGTAATTTAGTGAGCTTCTTATCCATACCATGCATGGGGTAGCCAAGCCTTTCCAGAGACTACACGTAACCAACCATCTTGATCACATGCGGACTTAGTGGATCGCCATCCTTAAGCTTGCAGCTCAACAAGGCATGAGAGAGTTGATACCTCTCAGTCTTTGCATGATCCTGGAACATACTTTTGAGGCTTTCGATCATATCATAGGCCTCAACATTCTCGAACTGCTGCTGCAAGTCCAGTTCCATGTGAGCAAGCATAAGACAGCTAATCTTCGTGGATTCATCACAAATCCGACGGTAGGCATTGGTGGCTACGACAGTCGCATTCTCATCCGGCTCATCTAGAAGTGTGTTGTCTAGGACACGGTCCCTTTTTTCTTGTTTGAGAATAATTCTCAGATTACAATACCAGTTGGTGAAATTAGTTCCATTCAGCTTATCTTTCTCTAAGATGGTTCTCAAAGCAAAACCGGAAATCTGAGGAAGACTGCTAGGTGCCATTGATCTACAACAGAAAATATGCAAAACACTTAAGACATGTATCCATAAAAGAGCAAGCATATTAAACACTTTAATATTTATGCTCCCACTAGAACCAACACCCCTCCGATGGTTACTTAGTGATTCAGGACCCTAAATAAGCAAGTCGACTAGTGAGCTTTAGCATCACCACTAGCCATCAAGTGATCTAGGTAGACAACTCCTTGTCAATTGTATCTCATATGACTCCTGTTGGATGGGTGGCATTGCATGCCCCGGCTCCCATCCGACTTTTCCCCGAGTCCCACAACCGTTGTGATAGACCCGTCTAGATTACCAAGTGCTTCCACTGTAAGAGTCCGACTCGAACCCACCTAGTCGGAAAGAATTGATAGCACCACAATTTTATGAGCCCACTACCAAGAATGTCCAACTTGTGATAGTGCAGCACTGGCGGGGAAACTGACTAGACCTTCTTTGAGGGATTTCTTTCTACCAACTATCTAATAGAGGTAAAAACAGAGACATAAACATAACACAAAATAAAGAAATTATAATGTGAAATGGTATGGCTCTCTTCATGGCGATCTCCATCTCCACAAAGTCTGTAATCCGACTCGTGACAACTCTTGTCACGTGCCGCCTTACACTATGTAGCCTACTTGTACATCGACTTGCATGCCTTCCGGATTCTCCAAACCGCTACACTAGCTAGTAATGTAAATTACATAGAGAATCCGACACACATGTCGTTATACAATAAGATGAAAGCAACTAGGCTCCAGCTGGCTGACAGAAACCGTGATACGTAGATCACGTATGGATTACATACATCACATGCACATAAGCCTTACCATTCACAACATCATCCTGCAAAAACAAGTTATGCATAGATACGATATCTACCGATGTTGTGAAACTCGCAACGACATCTAAGGCGCTATGACAGGGCGAAGCCGGCGATCTCTTCTGCATTTCGGACATGGATTTCGTCATCGGATAAAACAATTTTACCCAAATCCGATCCGGATTCCGATTCGACCAAACTCTTTGATCTTTGATCACCGCATCCGGGTTTACGCGTCACAGTCTACCCCGATGGCGGAAGCCGACCGGTAGGGGTATGTCATTCCACGACCTTAGCAGTTAGATCACGGAAACCAGATCATCCATTCCCCCGAGTATAGTTGATCCAATCAACTTTGTACAAAACCGATCTGTCTCATAGATCGACCACCAAAACTGCAATTAGATCCAATCTAACACCAACCGCATATCACATATCCACGATCTCGAGCCTAAAACTAGAAGCTAATGCTCTAATACCACTGTTGGGCCACGCAGAGATAAACAAAACTTTTTCCCTATGCGGTGATCCCAAGATCTAGCTCTGGTAGAAGGCTAGAAGGATTACCACTAGACGCGCAGTTGCGGAATCGATGAAGCACGTCGCTTGATGCAGTGCAATCCTCACGATCCGTTCCAGTTCCACGATCGTCGAAGTGCTGAACATACAACACCTCCGCCAGTATCCACACGTACGAGGAGGAGCGCCGGCGATGGACTGCTAGGTCTGGTACGGCGGCGATAGGACGGACTAGGGCTAGGGTTTCCAACACATGGAGTGACCTAACCTTGTGCTCTAAGCACATGCGCCCCAGCTTAAATAGGGGGTGAAAGTGGGCTCCACTCACTTGTGGCCCATTCACTAAAAAGGCCTATATTAGTCACTGCAAGTCCAACTTGCTGACCAACTCCATATCTCTATTTGGGTCCAACCCAAATAGATTTCCTATTTGGGTCTAACCCAAACTTGCTTCCGCTCTTAAGTGTGTGACCTGACTGGCTCATGGTAACCCGGACACGATTCCGAGTCTCACTCATGATCGATCAGTCGGTAGCGGCCCCTAGCAGAACGTGCCGACTCCCAAGTACCAATAAGTCATGACGACATATCTTCCAATGTGACTTTCGTCCGAGTCCCTTTTGCCTCACGATATACCTTGTCAGACTATAGGCGAATGATCGTCATCCCTTAAATAGTCCGACTCTCTTTCTCGATCTGAGATAACTGATTCATCCGACTAACTCTTAGTCGGATGCCTTGGTTAACACTTAACCGAGACGCGCATGGCCATGCTTTCCAAATCTTATCTTCCGAGAGGGCCCGGAGAATATCTCTCCAGACGGAGGGGCAAAATCCCTTCTTGGTTATTCACATCACGCAACTTGATTCCTAGTCGACCCAAACTCTGCCTTTATAATTGCCTACTGACGGAACAACATTTGACAGAACCTAAGTTGGTGATCCTCAACTCGGATTGTGCAATAGCCTCAGGTATAAGGATTACATTGATTGAGACATGGAAATGACGACTTGTTCATTGCATCTCAATATGGGCCAGTCCGACTCGCTAAACTCTTTAGCCGAATCCGTTCAAGTCGGAATAGCATCTCCATGCCCATGACAAGTGGAACCGTGTCATCTATCGACTTTCACATTGGTCTAAGTTGAGTGTCCAGCACAACCTCAATGACCAAGGACAATTAGTATGAACAACATAAATATATAGTTCCACAATCGAATCACATATTCAAAGACACATATTAGTAGTTCATAGATGGACAATAACTTTATGAATACATTGGGAAATATCATCAACCATGATTGCCTCTAGGGCATATTCCCAACATATAGTTGGTCATCAAACCATCTGTATCCTCGGGACAAATTTTCTAAAATAGGCATTGATACCTATACGACCGGAACTATATGGCCGGAATATTTATTCCCACTATATAGTTGGTCGTTAAACCGTTAGTACTTTTGAGAAGAAATTTTACGGAGGCATCGATATCTATATGGCCAGAACTATACAGCCAATTTTTTTATTCCCGCCATATAGTTGGTCATTAAACTGTTAGTACTTTTGAGAAGAAATTGTACGGAGGCATCGATATCTATATGACCGGAGCTATACGGCCGAAATTTTTATTCCCGCCATATAGTTGGTCATTAAATCCTCTGTGCCCATGCAAGAAAATTTGTTGATGACAAAGACATTATATGTTCAGAGCTATACGCCCGGAATTTTTATTCTCGCTGTATAGTTGGTCGTTAAACCTTCTGTACTCATCAAAAAAATTATGTTTCTTCAAGAATACCTTCTTATCCTGAAACTTAGCGAAACACCTTGTTTTTGACAGAAAAATGACAGTTGAAACTATCGGCCAAAAACAACATGTAAAGAGCAGAATATCTACCTATATTCTTCCCCTCAACTGGAGGTTCATTTTTTTGATCTTGACTAAAATGATTAAGCTAGTTTCTATAGATAAAACTCAAACTTTTATTTTATACTCATTCTACACTTGTTCAATCGATATCTCTACTACTTTTTGAGAGCTACATCTTTACGGGCGCGCTTCCACAAGAATGTCTATGAAAAAGTTTGTAGGAATGCGATGAACATTTTATTCTTTTAGTTTATTTTATGAATGTGATGGGTTAACTCCCATTAAGCATTTTATTAAGTATGGTTGAATAACTCAACCCCTTCTCTGTTCTCGAATTATTACCTTGGGCTACCCCTTATCAAAGGCACTTACCACATGAACTCATTTTGCCGGTGGAATATATCTTTCTCCTGCTTCTAGCTTCTTTGGAAAATACCATATGATTTTAGCATCATAAACATTGAAGATTATTTTTCCTTCAGCACAATCAACCGATGCCTCTGTAGTGCTAAGGAAAGGTATTTCAAGTATTATAGATAATTTTTCATCCTCTAGCATTTCGAGATTAATAAAATCAGCGGGAATAACATGTTCATCTATTCTACGTAGAACATCCTCAATCATACCAATGGGTTGTTTAGTGGACTTTTCAGCCATCTGTAAAGTGATAGTAGTAGGGGAATACTCCCCTAATCCTAACCTTTCATAGAGGGAATATGGCATTACACTAACTCCTGCACCTAAATCACACAAGGCATTGTGAATATCAGTTTTGCCAAGTGAGCATGAAATAGTTGGTATCCCGGGATCTCTCGATTTAGATAATAGCTTCCCATTAGGAGGATAACTAGTCACCATGGCAAGGTTTCAGTTATTTCTTTCTTTCTACTAAGAATATCACGAAGGAATTTAGAATAGGTGGGAACTTTTATTGCATCTACAAATGGAATTTCTAGACGAAGATCACCAAGTGAATTTTTAAAAGAATCGTAGATTACCTAGTCCGGTGCTTTCTTTTTTCGATCTGGGTAAGGAAGATTTTGCTCACCTTTATTATTTTTTTCTTTTACCTTTTGTGGGGGATCAGGCTCTTTTGTTGCTTTGTTTTGTTGTTGCTTGTCGTTTTTATTCTTCTCTAATACAATAACTTCATCTTCATTGCTCCCTTCTTTTTCTTCTCTTGGATAATCCGTCTCTGCATCAGACTCATAATGGTCATCCTGCATATCATCGTGGCCCTCCTTGGTTTGATCTTGTGTTTCTTGAGCAGTTTCGTCTTGAGGATCCACCAGTGTATCATCTTCTTGGCTTGCTTCGAGCAAGGCTTTTTCTTTTAGCTCTCTTTCAGCTTCATATTTTAGTGGTCCTAATGGTCCTGTAACAACTGCACCTCTTCTTGTAACAACATTAGTAGAAACAAGAATATCTATATCATCTTGAAGAAAAAATTGATAACTAGATGCTATTTATTCACAGTGAGTTCCAATCATACTAAGATACTTGTGAAATAATTTTATTTCTTGGCCAATCTCATCATAATTTTCCGTGAGTTCTGGCAAGATCTTCTTATGTTTTTGAAAATGTTTATGTAGGTTATTGTGAGATTTTGCTTGTCGATGTTTTAATTCTTGAAAAACTTTTCTAGTCTCATCTTCTTCAGTAAAAACTTGAAACAAGTCTACTTTGTTTTCCTTAACAAGTTCAGAAGGTATACCTTTTGCTTTCATGGTTTTGTGTACTTCAGGCATAAGATCAGGATTTATAGGAAGCATCCCTTTTCTATCTTAGTGTCGAAATCAGGGTTGTATAAAGAATCATTCTTAGCCCTAGTAGACATCAATTCCAAACATGCTTTAACCGTTAAATTATTTATCGATCCTCCTACTGATAAATCAAGAAACTCTCTGCTTTGAGTATTAAGACTGTGGTAAAATGAATGGCAAATAGTTGATTCAGAATAGCCATGATTAGGAACTTTATTGATCATTCCAAAGAATCTATCCCAGCCTTGTGGGTACTTTTCTCCCACGTTTTGACTAAAGTTGCCTATATTCTTTCTTAGTTCAGTTACCTTTTTGAAAAGATTAAACCTGTTTATGAATTTAACAATGCAGTTTTCCCAACATTTAATGTAATGGTGAGGGAGAGAATATAACCAGTCTAGAGGTTTACCTTTAAGAGACCAACAAAATAGTTTTAGACAAGAGAAATGTCTTGGCAAACCTTTTGGTCTAAGTGATGTTATCACATCTTTGAACTCTCTAAGATGTCTTCCTGGGTCTTCATCTTCCCTTCCACTAAAAGTTATTTCCTGCAAATTTTTAATAATTCCACCATCAAATCGAAATTCTCTAACTCCAAGATTTGGGAATTCTATTGGTTGTTTAAGAAATTCAGAACTTGGAGCCCTGTATTCTCTGAGAGTTTTCTCAGGTCTCTTGGGAGTTGTCCTATAAATAGACATGATTTCCATAATATCACTCAGGTTTTCAACTTCAACTTTATTTGGTCTTAAAAGTTTTTCAATAATTTCCTTGCACCTCTAAGCAGGCACGCGCTCAATATAATTTGGTAAATAGGTCCTACCAGAGCGTGTAGACCCTTTGTCTCCTAGAGAGAACATTTTGTAGTAGTAACACCTGAAATGTTAAGAGACAAAAACACTTAGCGCTTAGCTCCTCGGCAACGGCGCCAGAAAATAGCTTGATGTCTGCAAGTGCACAGATTGTTTGTAGCTAGTTTCAAAGTATAGATATTGATCCCACAGGTATCCCAAAGGTAAGTGTTTATGGGTGCAGTCTCTATCACACTCAAAGTTGTCACAGGTCTTCGAGTGAATTGACTGCAAGTGTGAAATTTGAATGAGATTTGGATTAAACTGGATGTATTTAAATAAAACTAAAATGTAAACTTCAGAAATAAAAGGCATAAAAGTAAAGCACAATTCGGTTGTTTGTTGTTTTCTGTAGATGATGGAAAAAGGCGCGGGGAGATACAGTTCATGGTGATACTAATTGTGCCAGGTGGAGGAGTGATAAATGTAACAATTGTAATCTTATTTGTACATGTGTAGGCAAGCAACCCATAATTAGCTGGAACTTCTCTTGGTAGATTTCATTCCAATTTCAATAATCCTACTAGTATGTTACCAAAACCATGGTCAGACACTAGACGATTAAGACCCTTTGGGTTGCTTAGAAATTAAGCTCATTGGATCGTACTAATGACATAAGCACAGTGGTTCCTCGTTATCCTTGAGTCTACTAGTTTCCCATTGATATCCCCGTGTCACTCAAGGGTCGCCGATCTGCTAGCGAATAAGATCCTATCTATGTAGAACAAAGCATCATGTTGTCTGGGCCCTAAATTGGACAACAAGCATTAGGCGCCCCATAGATAATCAAGCACACATAATATAGTAATTAAAATCAATCACAAACTAATGGAAAATATGTGGAGGCACATCACATCTCACCAATCCCTTACATCTCCCACGCCCAAGGAACTTACTCACATATGAGAAAAGAAAGCACCATCAATATAATTAAGTAAAGGGAGTTCTTCTTGATATTACCGTGGATATCCACAATAAGAATGGAAAAGTAATCCAACACAATTCAAGATAGGAAGAAACAATCTCAAACGCTAATCTTTCAAGGTGGATATCTCTCTCTCTCAAGTACAAGTAATGGCTATGAGGGTGCGTTGGCTAGGAGGTCGAAGATCATGGAGCAAGATGAAGACGTCTCCTCCTTCTTCTCTGGATCTCTTCATTCTCCCTTCTGGATGGTTGGGCGACTGCTGTGTTGTGTTTTCATCTCCGGTCACTTCATGGAAGTTGTTCCTTTTGACAAGGCAGAGGCGGCGGCATCTATACGGTGGGAACTATATGGCCAGAAAAATATTCCCGCTATATAGTTGCTCGTTAAAGCCTCTGTGCGCTTCCCACGATTGCTTCCAAAGAGAGACTTACTTGTTTTCACCTGAATAGTGTGTTTCTCTAGTTAAAACCTTATGTTGATGTTCAGAACCTGAAACACTAATGCGGACAAAACCTTGGAAGACAATGTTCTCTTTGAAAAGACTCGATGCGGGATTAGATCGGCATAGAGGGGTATATATTGATGGTTTTTATGATAATATGGAAAGTTTGAGACGAAACCAAGATGAAACAGAGACGAAAAGGAGTCCGGAGGTGAAAACGAGCACGGGTGGCGCGTCCTGCAAAGGGGGCCACGACACCTAGTCCCGTTTCCTCCCCGGGACTCTTTTTCGTTGGTTCTTTTTCCTAAACTACTTCTCATTCCAAAATATTAAGAGTCCTAAAATTTTACGAGATTTTGAGATGGTTATGAACCCAAAAGTTACCTTTTATTGATTTCAGAGTTTCTGGTAGGTGATATTTTGAGGAGATAACACTCTCTGGAGTCCGGAGATGCACCACCTCTACCTTTCCAACAAATGTTTGCCCTACAATATAATGTTTAAGACATTGTCCATTAACTATATGAGGTTTACCTTTGATGTCTCCTTGGAGTCTAATGGCTCTGGAGTGGTACACTTCATGTATCACTAATGGTCCCTGCCATTTGGACATTAGTTTGCCTGTAGAAAACTTGAAACAAGACTTGAACAATAATACTTGATCACCCACTTTAAACTCTTTCCTTCTAATTTTCTTATCATGCCAAACGTAACCTCTTCTTTGAACAATTTAACACTCTCATATGCTTCATTTCTCCACTTATCTAACAAATGCAAATCTAAAACTCTCTTCTCACCAGCAGTTTTAAATTCAAAGTTAAGTTGCTTTATAGCACACCTAGCTTTATGCTCTAACTACACTGGAAGATGAAAAGCTTTACCATAAACCATTTTATATGGAGACATTCCCTTAGGATTCTTAAAAGAAGTTCTATAAGCCCATAAAGCATCATTAATTTTAGTTGGCCAATCAGATCTAGATTTATTAACTATCTGTTCCAATATCATTTTAAGTTCCCTATTACTCAGTTCAACTTGACCACTAGTTTGAGGATGATATGGAGATTCAGCTCTATGATCAACACCATACTTTGCTAAAGTTTTTCTAAGAATACCATGCATGAAATGGGAACCACCATTATTAATTAAATATCTAGGTACTCCAAACCTAGGAAAGATTACATATTTAAGCATCTTCATTGCTGTAGCATGATAATCACTTTTGGTTGGAATTGCTTCCACCCATTTACTAGCATAATCAACTGCAACCAAAATTTTAGTATGTTTTGTATTTGATGGTGGGAATGGTCCCATAAAGTCAAATCCCCACACATCAGAAGGTTCAAGAGGTAAAGAATAATTCATAGGCATTTCATTTATTCTACCAATATCACCTACTCTTTGGCATTTATCACAAGCTTGAACAAATTCGTGCAATCTTTGAATAACATAGGACAATAAAAATCAGATTGTAATACATTTGCGGCAGTGTGCTGCCCAACTTAAGGGAATATGCCCGAGAGGCAATCAGAAAGTGGTTATTATCTTATTCCATGTTTATGATAAAATTTTATTTCTCATGCTATAATTGTGTTAATTGGAAACGTTAATACATGTGTGTTTAATAAACAAATAAAGAGTTCCTAGTTATGCCTCTCATATAAACTAGCTCGTTTATCAACAAGATGATCAAGGTTTCCTAATCATGGACATTGGATGTTCTTAATAAAGAGGTCACAACGTTGGTGGAATGATGTGATGAACATTTATCCGAAGTATAGTAATACGATCAAAGTCATTTTGTTTACATTGCTATAACATCATGCGAAGTAACTTTAGTTCTTAGACCATGATATCATGTCAACCACTAACACCGGAAGAGTAACTTGATAACATCAGACGTCACACCGTAACAGGGTGAAAATAAAGGTGGGTTCAGATACTCTAAAAGTCTTATGTAGAGGCTCATGGATCAAGAGTGGGATTTTTCCATCCCGATGACAGAGAGATATACTTTGGGCCCTCTCGGTGATATCACATTGACATGGCTTGCAAGAAAGTGATAAGTGTAACATCCCAATTTCAACAACCCTGATTAATTGTCCAGAATGCAAAAATCAGGGGGAACAAAAAAAATTCCTACTTTATGATGCACTGTTGCTTGTTGTTGTTTGTGCTTATGCTTTTGATTATATATCTTATGATATACTACTTACCTCGGCATCAGTTGTCAAAAGCTATTTAACAAAACTATCCTGGCTCATTTTACATATTCTCAAATGTTCTCGCATTTCAAAACATGAGCCAAGATGCTTATCTAACCAAAACTATTTTAGTAGCTTCTATTGACAAAACTATGGACAGCTATAATCTCCTTATGTTTTCAAGACAAACCTTCCAAATACTTTTTCCTCTAGGTTTCTCTAAAACCTGTTTATAAAACTTTTGAATTCTACCCTTGGTAGATGTACCAAGGACCTTACCTTGTTCAAACCCCAAACTCTTCAAAATACTCATCCTTACCTCAAGATAAGCTTGATGGTAACCCTAGTAGTAGTAGATTTGTTGCAAGATGAGTTGCCTTGATCTATTAAGATGAATTGTCTTGATCTGTTGTCCAACTTTTTTGCTTAGGAACTAAAGTGAGCTACTCTAGGAGATCACCCTCTAGGATCAAGATACCTTAAGATCACCAAACCCTAAGCAGGAATACAAGATGGATCCGATCTCTAGCCACTAGGTGATCATCTAAAACCCTTGACCAGATCAATTCTAAAGTGATCCATTCTAGAAGTTTCCAAATCAATGAAGACCAATATCAAGCATGGATCTATTCTACTCAATCTAAACTTCAACATAATCCACTTGATGGTGCTTTGATACCTTACAAACCCTCAAAAACATCCCCACTCATATTCTAGTCAAAAACCCTAAATCTGCTAAATTTTGACTAAGTCTGGAAACTATTTCAACATCACTTCTTTCCGTGCCTCAATTTCTCAACCCTTGTGCTTTTTTGGCAATGCACTTGAACCATCTGGTATCCCATCATAAGGACTACCAAGGTCCACTCCTGCCCTTGGTAAGACCATCCTCTAACCCCCTTGTTCTTGCTAGTTTTGCAGGTAAGAAAATAATAATTCCTGCAAATATTATCAACATGCCTACTTTGGAAGAAGCTCACATCTACATGTTATCTTATTTTCACCAACTCCTTGCATGATTTTGTTATACTCATAAAGGTCCAGCAATGACTACTTCACTTGTTCCAAATGGATCCTTGTGTTTCAAAAACCCACAAGGTTTAGAAGGCTATTTGGTAATCTGCTTTGGGAGTCTTATTTTATTCAAAGTTTGGAATCAATCCTTGGAGAGCTCAAGCATAATCAAGCCCAAACTTCTGTACCATGGTGATCTACATAACTTGGTATATCTATCCATTTAGCCCTTGAACCAAGGAGATCCTTGAGCTCCAAGATACAACCATGTTTTGATGGTATGAAAATAACGTTGCCCAAGATCCATTATACCTTGTTTTCTTCCCAAAATCAAGTTGAATTTCCAAAACCAAAGGTTTCAAATGGTAGATAAAACATGTGGACATAATATACCTTGAATATAAAAATTTATCGAACATTCTGCATGTCGTGGAAATGGCCACGGCAGTCGCTGCCGCTGGCAGCGATTGAGTGTTTCGTGAGGAAGAGTTGGTGGCCATCTACGGTGCGAGATGGGGACAGATGCACATGGGTTTACCCATGTTCGCCCCCCCGGAGGGTAAAGACCTACTCCTGCTAGATAGGATTATTGGAGAGCGAGTTACAAGGGTGGCGAGCTCGGCGGCTATGCAACGAGTCGCTTGAGGGGGTGTATGATGGAACGCGAGTCTCTAGGATACCCTAGGGAGGTTTATATATGAGGCACCTCACTAGGGTTTACAAGTTACCATCGAATAAGATAAGGATTCGGACGTTTTGACCTAATCCGACTGGGCTTCTGTTATGCTCCTAGGCCCCCAGTCGCCAGTCGCCGGGCTTCTCCTTCCGTTGTAATCTAGCCGCCATCCTCCAGGTGCACTCACAGGCCCTTTGACCCAATTGGAACGTCCTGCTAGGCATACCCCCTTTGGCATATCCCCATCAGTAGTCCCCGAGGCCATCGTTGATGCAGGCGCATGCGTCCCTTTGGCGTTCGG
Organism: Avena eriantha; assembly: GCA_910589775.1. NCBI lineage: Eukaryota > Viridiplantae > Streptophyta > Magnoliopsida > Poales > Poaceae > Avena > Avena eriantha. Next base: position 203,651,239 of record OU342742.1, read on the forward strand.
AGTAGGCCAGCCCAATTTGGGCGTCCAGTCGAATCGGTGATGGACTCTATCAGAAGCAAGGAGAATTTCCCCATGTTTCCATTCGCCACCCCAATGAATGTTACCGCTACCAAGTTGTCGTTCTGGCGAGTGGAAAGGCTTGGCGGGTAGCGGATGAAATAAAGGAGTTGGACCATCAAATCAGGTCAAACTATCCGTTGGAATTTCCAACGGTAACTTTGGCGCAATTACCGTGAGTAACGGCTATCCCGATTTTGGCGGGTGGCGTTCCCATATAAGGGGAGTGATGGTTCGGCTCTGCATACCTTCTCCGCATTCTTCATTCTTCCTCGTTCATGCTTCCTGTGTCCAATCTCCCTGCCTACATCCTTCCGACTTGTCTTTCCCGCGTCATGCGATTCCACATCCTACCCGATGGAGCCTCCCAAAGGCTCATGGGGAAAATAGAAGTGTACCACAACCAAGCTTAAATCCTTCGAGGACGCCGGAGTCCTCCGCAAGGGGAACTAGCGGGTTCCCCCCTCCTCCGAGACCGAGCCGAAGCCGCGACCCAACGAATTCATCTACTTCCCCAGCCATCTTGAGAGGGGTCTGGGATTCCCCACTTCACTCTTTTTCTGCCGCTTCTGCGCGTATTACGTGATCAAGCCATTGGATCTTGTACCGCACAACATCGAGTAGCTGGCGATCTTCGTCGCCTTCTGCTAATGCTATCTTGGTTGCAGGCCATACTTCCCGCTGTGGTTGGAGCTCTTCCACGACCACATTGGGCGCGAGGCGTCCGGTGGTTTGATGTTGGCCGCAGGTGGCGTGACGTTCCAACTGAAGCCGAAGGCCAATTTGGTCAAGCTCCTCCTACTGAAGAAGGCCGCCAGCGAGTGGAATAAGAGCTGGTTCTATGTAAAAGAATCCACTCCCTCCGGTGAGGTGGGCGCTTCCCGAGTTCGTCGCCAAAAGGAGCGAACCTCGCCGGTTGGCGCCGAAGAAGCTTCCCGAAGACCAGCGGATCGCCGTCGTGGAAATGATGGACCAGATCCAGAAGCTGAAGGACCAGGGGTTGATTCCGATCAACCTCTACAACTGCTGGCTTAGGCGGCGCCTGGTTCCGCTGGCGGCTCGGCCGCACTAGATGTACGAATACAGCGGGAAGCATGACCCATCTCGAACCAGCAAGGAATCATGGCAGGCCGAGGACTACAAGGCCACCCTAAAGAAGATAACCGACGCAAAGTTCACCAGCATGGCGGTCGGGCTCGCCCTGTACACTCCTGTGAAGAATGAACCCCCACAGTAAGTTCTCTTCCCAGTCGCTATGTTTGTACCTCGGTTCTCAGTCTCCACGTTTGGTGTTTTACTCGTGGTGGTTCTCAGCTTTTTCAGGTGTTGGAGGGCTGGCTCCCTCCGCTGGATGAAGAGGTTCCCCAGGAACTAGAGGGAGATTTCGAGGGAGAGTCCTCCGACAGTGATGGGGAGGAGGAAGAGGTTCCTCCCCCAGCGCCTGTGGCTCGCAAGACCCGCATGCAGAAACAACTTGAGTTCGAGGCGAGCCACAGCCTAGACAAGCACGACGGAGGCGACGAGGTCGCGCAGGAGCACACATCCCGGCGTACTGCTACGCCGTCAAAGCCCACACACAGGCCCAAGTCGCCAGTGAAGAGGCCCACGTCGCCGTCCAAATCGGCGGTGGTGTTCGGGTCGGATGACGATTCTGATGATGAAGTTTCCCCCGAAGTCTCGCTCAAGGCCCCAAAGGATCAATCCTGACAAAGGGGTTGGAGGGCGAGGACACGGAGGTAGTGGTAGAGGTTCCCCTAGCGGCGATTGCGCGGATAGCCTCGGGGGTTCCAAGCCAAGAAGTGGCTGAGGCGATGGCGTCCAAGTCGCCGCAGCCGTAAAGGGCGGCCGCGTCGGAGCCAGAGATCCCGGCGACTGCGGCTTCATCGTCGAGGAAGCCTGCGGTTTCATGGGCTTCGGACGTCTTCGAGAGGGGGCTCACTCGCAAGTTGGGTCTTGAGTTGGACAAGCCTTCCCACATCAGCACTGGGCTTCGCGTCCTCCCGGTCGCTAAGTGAGTACTGCTCCTTCATCCCGATTCGCCTCGCTCTTTTTGTATTTGTTGTTATATTGATTGTGGGAACCCGTGCAGGTCGGGGGCCAAGAAGATTGGCTGTCCTTTGGTGGCTAAGATTCCACCGGCCGCCCCCACAGGAGAGGGCGACCTCCCCAAGAAGAGGAAGGCCGCCGGAGATGTGGCGACCGCGGAGGTCACGAAAAGGCAGAAGGGGGGTGCCGACGATGCCGCAGCCAAAGACAACGCCGTGGAGCCAGATGCTGCGGCAGTCGCCGAAGAGGTGGTGGCGACGCGATCGGAACCAGTCGCGATTGCGTCCGTGCCGGAGGCGCCGGCCCCGACAACCAAAGCCCCCGCCAGAGCGTCGGCGACGTTCCCGCCCTTCATGGCGAGGGGGTTTCCAGGTGTGGCGGACACCCAGTCTCCACAGAGTCCAGAGATCATGGATGCGGACATTGGGTCCCGTCGCGGGCGCACTTCCTTCATGATCCCGTCGACTGACGCCGACGAACTTCACAGGATGCTTGGCGCTGTTATTCATGTATGTCCAGTCCCCAAGTTCCTAGTCGCTGAATTTCAGCGGCTGGGAACTGAACTTCTTGCTCTTCTCCAGTCCCAGAATTCCTAGTCGCTGAATTGCGGTGACTAGGAATTGAGTTTTCTTTCTCCTTCTCCAGTCCCCGAATTCCTAGTCGCTGAATTTCAGCGGCTAGGAATTGAGTTTCTTTGTCCCTCTCCAGTCCCCGAGTTCCTGGTCGTTGAATTTCAGCGGCTAGGAACTGGGTTTTTGTTTTGTCAGATACTGAGGCGTGTTGTTTGTTTGCAGGGATTGCAAAGGGAGTCGACCGATCGGCAGGCCGCAAGAGAGCGCTTGGAGCGTGACTTGCGCGAAGCACACGAGGCGACCCAACGGCTTCAGGAAACTATTGGTGTGTATCTGTGTGTCTTTCTCTTCCTCTGTCAGGTGTGATCTAGTGGTATACAGCATGCTGATGGTTTCCCTTGCAGATGGTTTCCCGGCTGTGATTTCCAAGGCCCGTGAGGGGTATGTTCCAGTCGCCGAGCTGGACGTGGCGAATGGACAAATAGCCTCCCTGGTCCAGGACTTGGAGGAGGCGAAAGTGGCCTCAATGTCTTCCGAGGAGCGAGCGAAGGCTGCCATTGCCGCGGCTGAGGAAGAACGCAAAGCCACGGATTCCATCATCATGGAGCTGCACAACGAGCAAACCGCCTTGGAGAAGCATGCCACAGAGAACTGTCGCAAAATCCTTGGTGACTCCCCGTCTTTGCCTGATCCGTTTGTCGGGTTTCATAGTTTCACTAACACCTGACTTCGCAGCTGTGGTAGGCCAAAGCGATCCGGTGGTGCAGACCTACAATGCTTCGCAGTGCGTGACTGCCGTGGTGAACGCGGCCACGGCCTCGGCGTTGTGCGTCCAAGAGGCTCTTCAGGGCATGTCCCCCACCGAAGTTATTCCGGGGGGGCTTACGGAGGTGTGGCGCTATCTGGAGGAGGTGTCTGCCGTCGTGGAGTGGATGATGCGCTCAGCGTTCAGGCGCGGGGCCACCACAGCGTTGAGCTTGGGTCTCGCCCACTTCCCCGACGACTTCGACCTTGACGACGTGACGAGTGGCTACCCGTCAGCGACCGGCACGATGGAGATGTCAGAGGTGCTGAAGTTGACCACGAAGGCTGCCTCTTACGTCGATCGTGTCTTGGCTATGGGGGGTCTGCTGCCGTATTAGGAGACGGTGTTGGCGCCTGGTGACCTCGAGCCGGAGCATCGTGATATGAAGTTGGAGCAGCCCTTCCGATCGTCATTATCGAAGTCGCTGACGTCGTACCCGACGAACCCATCGCAGTCTTTTGTTCGTGTCAAGGGGGTGGTGCTGCTTCTTCATTAGAGCCTGCAGAATAAACAATGTAATTGTCCAATTTGTGATGTATGCCAAGTGGCGACTGCTGTAAAGTATTTTGCAATATATGCCAAGGGGAGTCGATCGACTTGTATTGCGAGTATGATTGTGTGGTGTGTTTGTTTTTGGTTGAGCGAGTCCCCGAGCGCGTCCGCCCTTTAATAGGGTATAACTCGATTGTGTACTTTTGTGTATTGTTTTGGTTATGCACTTGTTTTTATCTCTCGCGTCTTTTGAGTGGCGAGTCCCCGAGCGCGAGTAGGACTGACTTGCAAGCGAGTCCCTGAGCGTGGTGCCCGACCACATTGGTCATGTTCCTTTTGCAGGTTGTGAATGCGTTGTTTGTAACGCGTCTCCTCCCCTAGCCCGGAGAGCCAATCTCTTTGCGAGTCCTAGGCAGCTCCCTTACTTGGTGTGTTCCCGAGCCGCGTGGTGGTTCCCGTTTTGCGGAGTCCCCGTGCGTGGTACTTAACCGTTCGAGTTGCTTTGCACGAGGATGGGAGGGACCAGTCGCTGTAAGAAGCGTGTATCGGTTGTCTGGCCCGGTGGGCCAGTCGGGCTAGGCGACTCCAATGGCGGCTCCAGGTTGGCGTTTTCATGGATGACCCAAGGCCCAAATATTTCCGGTGCCCTTGTGCCGCACTACTTAGCCGTGTCGGTCGCTCGACCAGAGGTTGACTTCCGTAAGTAGCATATTGCTAATATGTACAAGTGCGAGTGGCACACGAATATGGCGAGTGGACACAATTTGTGCGATCCGGATGAATTTCATTATATATGCCAGCGGAGTACAATGTGAGGTTCTAAGTATAGAACTTTCTGAGGAGGTTTACATTCCATGGCCTCCCGACCTCCAGTTGGCCGTCACCCCGTACGTCAATGAGGTAGTAGGCATCATTGCCAAGGATTCGGCCTATGGAAAATGGCCCTTCCCATGGGGGGAGAGTTTGTGCATGCCCTTCTTGTCTTGGGCCAGTCGTAGGACCAGGTCGCCTTCATGGAAGGTGCGAGTTCGCACTCGGCGGCTGTGGTAGCGGCGGAGTCCTTGCTGGTATATGGTGGTGCGAGAGCGAGCCAGGTCACGTGCCTCGTCGAGTTGATCAATGCTGTCTTGGCGGGCAACCTCGTTGGCCGCCTCGACGTAGTTGGCGACTCGCGGTGAGTCGTGCTCCAGGTCAGTTGGCATTACAGCCTCGTCGCCATACACCATGAAGAAGGGTGTGAACCCGGTGGAGCGATTGACAGAGGTGCGGATCCCCCATATCACAGAGGGGAGCTCGTCGAACCAGCATCCTAGGGTGCGCTCAAGGGGCACCTGGAGTCGTGGCTTGAGCCCGTGGAGGACGCTCTGGTTGGCGCGTTCTGCTTGGCCATTTGACTCTGGGTGGGCGACTGATGCGAGGTCGAGTCGTATGCCATGTTCTTCACAAAATTCCACCATGGCCCCCTTGGCGAAGTTGGTGCCATTGTCTGTTATAATGCTGTGCGGGTAGCCGTACCGGTAGATGAGCTCGCGTAGGAACTTGGTGGCTGTCTTGCCGTCGCACTTTTTTATTGGCTTGGCCTCGACCCATTTGGTAAACTTGTCGACTGCGACCAGGAGGTGAGTGAAGCCAGACGGGGCCTTCTTGAACGGGCCAACCATGTCCATGCCCCATACGGCGAATGGCCACGTGATGGGGATGGTCTTGAGTGCTGAGCCAGGGAGGTGCGTCTGGTGGGCGTACTTCTGGCACCCGACGCATCGTTGGACGATGTTGGTGGCGTCGGCATGTGCGGTGAGCCAATAGAAACCGTGCTGCATGGCCTTGGCGACTAGCGACTTGGCACCGGCGTGATGGCCGCAGTCGCCGGCGTGAATGTCCTGGAGGATCTTGCGGCCTTCTTCTGGCTATACGCAGCGCTGGAACACGCCGGTCACGCTGCGTCTGTGGAGCTCGCCGTTGATGATGACGAAGGATTTGTAGTGGCGCACGATCATTCGCGCCTCCGTCTCATTGCTTGGTAGGAGTTTGTGTTCCAAGAAGGCGACGTATGGTGCTGTCCAGTCGCAAGGTTCCACAACCATGGCGACTAAGGCCGGTTCTGGTTGCAGTGGGATCTCGACGTCGATCTCTTTTGGTGGGCTAACCGATGGTTTGTGGATGATGTCGAGGAATACGCCTACTGGTGGCGCTTGTCGGGTCGATCCGATGTGGGAGAGGGCGTCTGCCTCCTCGTTTTTGCGCCTGTCGATCCACTCGACGGAGTAGCCGTCGAAGTGTCCTCCCAACTGGTCGACAGCTTGGCGGTACGTGATCATTGTTGGGGAGACGGCGTCGCACGTCCCGGCGACTTGGCCGGCGAGTAAGTCAGAGTCGCCATAGCATCGTAGGCGGTTGACATTCATCTCCTTAGCGGCTCTCATGCCGTGAAGGAGGGCCTCATATTCTGCCATGTTGTTGGTGCAAGGCTTGAAGTTGAGGTGGAGCACGTAGCGGAGCTTGTCTCCTTTGGGGGAGGTCAGTATGACCCTGGCCCCTGCGCCGTCGGCGTTCTTGGAGCCATCAAAATGGAGCCACCAATAGTGGAGGTACGGGAGCTTCTCTGGATGTTGTGCTTCTTCCCAGTCTACAAGGAAATCAGCCAGGGCTTGTGACTTGATCGCTTTGCGGGGCTCGTATTTGATGTTGTGGACGCCGATTTCGACGGCCCACTTGGCGACTCGCCCGGTCGCCTCGCGATTGCGTATGATGTCTTGTAGGGGCGCGGAGGAGACCACCGTGATTGGGTGCTCCTGGAAGTAGTGTGGGAGCTGCTGCTGCGCTCGGAATACCACGTACACCAGTTTTTGGTATTGCGGGTAGCGCTGTCGTGAGTCCGTTAGGACTTCACTGATGTAGTAGACGGGGCGCTGTATGGGGAGCTCCTTGCCTTCTTCCGGTCGTTCGACGACCATCACGGCGCTGACGACTCGATTAGAGGCCGTGACGTAAACGAGCATTGGCTCTTTGTCGAGTGGAGCAGCGAGTAGTGGGGTTGCGGGTTGCACTTCTTTGAGTGCTTTGAGTGCGTCGTCGGCCTTCGCGTCCCATTGGAACATGGGGTTCTTGCGCATCAGGCGGTAGAGGGGCATTGCCTTCTCGCCTAGTCGGGGAATGAAGCGACTGAGGGCCGCGACTCGCCTTGCCAACTTCTGGACGTTGCGCAGGCACTCGGGTTTCCCGAGTCGCGCGAGGGTGTCGATCTTGGTGGGGTTGGCTTCGATGCCTCGCTTGGAGACTACATATCCCAGGAGTTGTCTGGTGGGGACGCCGAAGGTGCATTTTCTGGGGTTCAGCTTGATGTTGTACCTCCGCAGGTTTGCGAAGGTTTCAGCTAGGTCGGCGAGCAGGTCGTCCTGGTGGGTGGATTTTACCACCACGTTATCGATGTAGACGTGAATGTTGCGGCCAATTTGGCTCGCTAGACACTCCTGCATGCACCTCTGGTATGTGGCGCCTGCGTTCTTGAGGCCGAACGTCATGGCCGTGTAGCAGAATGCGCCGAGTGGCGTGATGAACTCCGTCTTCTCCTCATCCTCGACCGCCATCTTGATCTGGTTGTAACCAGAGTAAGCATCGAGGAAGCACAGCAACTCCGATCCCGCGGTCGAGTCGATGATATGATCGATGCGCGGTAGGACGAACTCCTCCTTCGGGCAGGCGCTGTTGAGGTTGGTGTTGTCGATGCATATTCTCCATGTGTTGTTCTTTTTTAGAACTAGGACTGGGTTTGCCAGCCACTTGGAGTATTTGATTGGCCGGATGAAGCTTGCGGCTAGCAGGCGCTGAACTTGTTTGGCGATTGCTCGACGGCGCTCTTCATTGAAGGGCCGTAGCGACTTCTTCGGCGTTGAGTTTGTGCTCAGCGAGTTCCCTCGGGACACCTGGCATGTCAGACGCCTTCCATGCGAAGATGTCGCGGTTCTCATGGAGGAACCCGATGAGCGCGCTTTCCTATGCGGGGCTCATGTGCGCCCCATGGCCATGTCGGGCTCGCCGTGGACTGTGATGATGCCGCTTGGCCCAGGGAGATTCATCATGTGGTAGGCGTAGCGCGGGGTCGCCATGAATTTTGCAAATGCCTGGGCGACCCAGGACACAGTGGTAGGGGCTGCGGAAGTTCACCAGCTCGAACACGATCCTTTGCGTGTGGTAGTTTGCCGGAGTGCCGAAGGTGACTGGCAGCGTCACTTTCCCGATCGGGTACGCCTTCCGACCAGGGACGATGCCATGGAAGGTCGTCAGTGTTGGCTCAATGGCTGCTTCTGGGAGCTGGAGCATCTTGAACGTGTCTAGGTATAAGATGTTGATGGAGCTCCCACCGTCCATTAGTGTCTTGGGCAGCCCGTAGTCGGCCACCTTGGGCCTGACTACCAGGGCGACTCGCCCTAGATATTCGATCCTTGGCGCATGGTTCTGGTGACTCCAGGTGATGCTCTGCTCAGACCAGTTGAGGAAGCGAGGGATGTCGACTTGTGTCACCGCATTGACGGCGACCGCGCGGGTGAGCACCTTCTTCTCGCGCTTGGTGCCGAGTCCGGTGAAGGTGTGTAGCGAGCCGACAGCGGTGCCGAAGCCACCGCCGTTCCTGTTGTCCCGAGGTGGGTTGTTATTGGGGTCCTCCCTTGCTCGTCTCGCCTTCTCAATCTCTTTGAGAGAGTGGCAATCGGCGGTTGTGTGGGTGGCGGGTTTTCCCTCCCTGCTATGGTAGATGCAGGGCTGATTGAGCAGGGCAGCGGGGTCGAATTTCGGCCTCGTCACGTTGTTTGCGTTGTAGTTCCCGCTGTCTCGGTAGTTTCCTCCGTCGCAGCGATAGTTCTTGGAGTCACTCTGGCCATGGCCGGCATTGGCGACGAAGTCGACTCGCCCATCCATGCGGCGCTTGCCGGTGATGCGGGTGTTGCTGTAGCGCATGTCGCGTAGGCACCCGCTGTCATGGATGTTGGTGCAGCATCTTCCTCCTGACTCGTCGTCGGAGTCTTGGTTGGGGTCCTCCTCCGCATAGCGCTTGGCGATCTCGAGGAGGTCGGGGATGTTGACGAGTGTCCGGTAGACCCTCTTGATCTTGGTGACCAGGGGTTCGTACCGGCACGCGTTCTGGAAATAGTGTATCACCGTATCTAGGTGGATGCCGGAGGCGTTTATGCACAGTTCTTGCCATCTTTGGATCCAGCGACAAGTCGACTCGCGTTGTCCCTGGATGCATCGCTCCAGGTCCTCTATGGTGGTGGCGCGGGTGTAGGAGCCTTCGAAGTGCCTGACAAAGGCGTCCCGCATTTCTTCCCAAGAATCGATGCTGTCGGCGGGGAGCATGTTGATCCATTGCCGGTTCGCACCCTCCATCATCAGGGGGAGGTAGCGAGCGGCGAGCATGTCGGTGTGGCCTGCGATTCCCATTGCCATGAGGTATGTGTCCAGCCAGACAGCGGGATCGTACGTCGGGTCGTACTTCTCGATCTCCTTGGGGGCCTTGAAGTTGGCGGGGTATTTTTCCGCGCAAATCATGGGCCCGAAGCATTGTGGCCCGACTCGACTGAGCGAGACTCTTGGTTCCGGGTTGCCGTGGTTGGTGAGGGTGTGCCTCAGGTCGTTAGGCTGGCGCGACCGCCACGCCTGGTTGTTGATGATGTTTGTTCGGGCATCAAGGCGCTGCCCATTGGCGGCGACCGTGTTATTCGCCGGTCACGGCTCGTTGGTTGACAACGCGGGATTGGTGGCCCGTGGCTGGTTCACCATGGGCTGGGGTGGTGGGAAAACTAATGCGTTGGCCACGGTGGGGTGGCCGCTTGTTGCCGCCCTGCTTGCTGATGAGCGGGAGTACATCCGCCCCCGCGGGTCGACTCCCGCGGCTTGTTGCTCGACGGCCCTGACGAGTAGGGCCTTGGCGTACTAGATATGAAGCGCGCCGTCGCCTTGAACGTCAAGGTTGGCGATCGCGGCGTCGGCCGCGACGACATTGTCTATCGGGGTGGAGTATAGTGGTAGCCTGTTGGCGTCGTGGGCTTGAGGCGAGATGATGATCCGCGGTTGGTCCGGCAGGGGCGCGCAGCCCATGGGTGGTGGTGTGCACCGGTTGCCGGTGCACCAGGTAGTGGTCTTGCGGGGTTGCTCTCGCCTGGCGGCGTGTTCTCGCAGTATTCACGCTCGGTGGCGCGTGCGGGGTTGCTCTCGTCGTTGAAGTTCAGGACGCGGTCCTAAACGTTGGAGTTCAGGCGGGTCCTGATGCGGCGCTGGTGATAGAGCGACAGCTCCCGCGCCGTCTCTCATTCGTGGCGGTATTTCTCGCGCTCGGTGAGTTTGTTGCGTTGTTCCTCCACGAGCCGCAGGCAGGCTTCCTCGACCTCCGTGGCCGTCGCAGTCGGCGGGATTGGCGTGGCGAATGGATCTGGTGGGGCGGTCGTGCTGCCCACCATGTAGATCGTGTTGAAGCGATTGGATCTAGCGCGAAAAAATCCTCGGGCGACTCCAAGCCGGAATTGGAGTCGAAGATCCCCAGGATGGAGGAGTCCTCGAAGTCCTCGGGGTTGGAGACTCGCGTGATGGAGTCCTCCCGTGACGTGACGGTGATGAATCCGTCGACCGAGGCAGGGGTCGCGGCGTCGGCGTCGTCATTTAGGGCGTCGTCGTTGGTGATGGCGTTAGTCTCGGCCGCCTCACTGGCGGCCGAGTCATAATCAGTGACGAGGCTCCTGATGGAGTGGACCTGCTCCTCCGAGAGCAGATCGCGGTGCGGCAGCGATCCGCCGACAATCACCGTTGCGGCTGGGTCGACCGCGCCGGTGAAGCCGACGAAGAGGTTGATGGAGCCGACCGGCATCACCGCACCGTGAGTGATCGGCTGTGACACTAGGATGTAGCTGCTGGGCAGGATCTGTAAGATCCCGCCGATGGTGATCATGTAGCCGGTGGCGAGCGGCCGATCGATCGGCGAGTAGGGTCTCGCCGCAGAACTCAGGCTAGTCCCACTATGCCCCACGGTGGGCGCCACTGTCGTGGAAATGGCCACGGCAGTCGCTGCCACTGGAAGCGATTGAGTGTTTCGTGAGGAAGAGTTGGCGGCCATCTGCGGTGCGAGATGGGGGCGGATGCACATGGGTTTACCCAGGTTCGGCCCCTCGGAGGGTAAAGACCTACTCCTGCTAGATTGGATTATTGGAGAGCGAGTTACAAGGGTGGCGAGCTCGGTGGCTATGCAGAGAGTCGCTTGAGGGGGTGTATGACGGACCGTGAGTCTCCAGGATACCCTAGGGAGGTTTATATATGAGGCACCTCACTAGGGTTTACAAGCTACCATCGAATAAGATAAGGATTCAGAGGTTTTGACCTAATCCGATTGGGCTTCTGTTACGCTCCTGGGCCTCTAGTCGCTAGTCGCCGGGCTTCTCCTTCCGTTGTAATCTAGTCGCCATCCCCCAGGTGCACTCACAGGCCCTTCGGCCCAATCGAAACGTCCTGCTAGGCATACCCCCTTTGGCATATCCCCATCAATCCATAATTATTATGGCTCAAAAACTATTTAATTCGTTATTGGGCAAAACCTCCAAAACTCCTTCTATTAAGGAACATTTGGTTGTCTCCAAAACACTTGCCCATAATTAGGCATCCTTGAGGCCTATAGATCATGCCCTATCCTGCCAATTCAATAATAAATATTTTAGAGGAGTTTTATTATTTCGTTTTGCCCTTTTTCTTAAATGGCAGAAACAAGAAATAATTGCTTAAAAATACTTTTCTATCTCTATAAATTCCAGGAAAATTCTCCCAAGTGTAACTTGGTATTCCAGACCATCTCACACCAAAAACCAACCTGGTCCAATGAAATAATATCAACTTAGCCTCTGAAAACCATTTCAGCACTTTTTAAATAAATAACAATAAGTGGACTTTAGATCCTTAGCAAAATCTAAAACAAATCCTAGAGAGGTATGTTGACCTCATATACCTACCAGTCCAACCTTCTCACCTTGTCCAGTTTAAATTTTTGAACTTGCTTCACATGCACCATTTTGATCAAATAGTGCAAACAAATCAAAATATGAGGTAAACTAAAGCAACTCTTTATCAAAGTCTCACCACCACAACCACCACACCCACCCCTGGGCGTGGTCGACACTACATCACCCTCTGCCCTTGCCCTTACCTCTAGGAGATAGAGAGAAGCCATTTATTACAAATCTTGTAAAGTAATAGAGCAGCAGCAACCACCACTCTCATCTCCACTCAGTGCTCGACTCAGAACCCCACCACACTCCCTCCAACGCCATGGGTGCCCTATGACTGGCCAACACTCGTCCCAAGCTTGTCCATCGACAAGGTACACAAGGCACCACTCTCCCTTCGGTTTAAAGGCAAGAGGCCACCCGGCACGCCTCTGCCTCTCATTTGCCCCCACTCTGGCTCTCACCTACCACCCTCGCACTCCTCCTCCCCTCCCCTACTCTATCTTGACCAGAATATGGAGGAGAAGGAGCTTCGGCCTCCTCAAAGAATCGAGCCTAGAGCTCTCCTCCCTGCTCCTCCCCTACTACATGTCACTCTGATGTGATCCCCTCCTCCTCCTCTAGCTAACCATCCCTCCTTTGCACAGGACCACCTCTACAGTTGGCCCGGGTGTGCACCGACGAGCTCTTCCTCGGCCACCACCACGTGAGCTCCTTTTCTGAAGCCAACCCCACCTTGCCACCTATGGATCTGCTTGGGGAGCTACACCGTGTCGCCCTGGCCACTCCCCGTCCCATCTCTGCCCTCAGGTGAGCGCCATAGGTCGATTTTTTCCCCAAGCTAGGGTTTCTGCCCCACCACCGCGTCGCTGGGGAGAAGACGGCCTCCCCGTCGTCGATCTCCCTTTAGATCGAACGACTACTAGAGCACCGTGACCCTTCGACCTTCCTGGGCCGCGGCTTGCTGCGTGTCTCCCGCGCGCGCCCCACTGCGTCTTGGGCCAGCCCAGCGCGGCCTGGTCCAATCCGTATCGCAGCAGCCCACCAGTTCCCTCCCCTTTTCTTTTATATATTATTCTTTAGACCTAAATTCAGCTAGTTACTTTAAATCGATTTGAAAATGGAAATCAACACACAATGCCCAGATCTAAATTCTTCTAAGTACATGTATGTTTTCCCTAACACCTAGTACCCTTGGTTAGCTTAGAATATGTATGGATTAAATATATTAAATCAATTGCCCAGAAGTATTTAAAACACTCCTTAAATCCCTCAGGGAGATTCACATCTCCAAATGGAGTAAATCCAAGTCCCTATAAAAGGTATTTGTTTTACCTATTAGTGAATATTTATCTCGTGCCATGTTAAACTACATTTTGCTTATAAAGAAAATAACAAATTTAGGCCTATTAAGCCTTTAAGAAATTCCCCAGGCCAAACCATGATACAAATTTACCCCATTCCAACTCCCTGAACACCTACATCATCGTAAATAATAAGCCCTAGGAGCCCAATGTTTATTAAGCCATGGTTGAATTTTAATGAATAAAACTATTCTGGCTATAGTAGTTTCACTAATAAAATCACCCCATAAGTTCTGTAACTCCAAAAATGGGTGATTAAAATTTCTAGGAAGGTATTTCAAATACCTAACATATTCCTTTGGATTCATATCAAAAGCTTCTGTAGAATTAATCTGGTGAAAAAGACAAAACAGCTACAGAACTGCCTTTGGAATTTTCCTGAGGGCATTCTCTGAAATATTTGGAGGTGATTCCATCTCTTAGTGAATAATCCCATCAAACCTTACTTAACCATCCAAGGAAATTATTTTTGGACTTAGAGAAATTTTCTGGTGAATTATTTCCGAAAACTAGAACTTTTATCACTAGAAAATGCATAGTAAATCAAAGGAAAATGATAAAATAGCAAAACCACTTTTGTTGGCTTCATATTATCATTACCTATCTGATGGTATAATTTTTATATAATGATATTATACAAAACCAAGCCTTGGACTTAAGTTCCTTAATTAAGTGATGTATGCGACATAAATCATAAACAAAACTCCACCAATGCAAATAAAGTATTTCCAATTGCTATAAACTCAATATATCATAACCTACTGAAGTGAGTAATGCGTTGAATGTTTATTTTCTGTATGGTATTGGTGTTTGTATGCCTGGTGTTGATTGTGACCCTTGTTTGCTTGCATGCGATCCATATCGACGATAAATGCGATTATATCGGAGACCAAAAGAAGTTGGTTACTATTATCTGGTTATTATTGTACTCTAAGAAGAAGTCAAGGGACATATATTGCCAGTTTGCTAATCTCAGGCAAGCCACCTTCTTGCTCATAAGCCTTGTCCTACTGTTTTACTTATGCATGTTTTATCTATTGTTTATTAAAATTGCACTGATTTACTATATGTTGATGTATATATATGGTAGTGGTTTGGCTCCTCCGAACTATTACACTTTTGTACTACTAAGTACAACCCCCTTGATGATACCTATTTGACCCTAAAATGGTAGATGGTGTATAACACCATACCCCTTTGGAGACTGCATTTTAGCCGAAGCAAAACTAGAGGATGGGAAGACCCGCGAAAAAGGTTTACAAATGTTTATGGTAAAACCTTGGTGAGGTTTGACCTACCAAGATAAGTTTGAGCAAGGAAAAAGGGTTTTGTTTTACAAAATGCTGAAAGAAAGATGGAGGAATTTTTTTACGAAAACGCACCCGGTTCTTTGCAGCTTTAGCTATAACAACTTAACCCGTGCAACCACACTACTCTGGAATGGGACAGGGCTGGATTTGATGTTTGTTTACTCTGGTATAAGCTGCCTACAACTACTACAGGGGATTTAAAAATCCTGGAGGGTGGGCCTTCTCCTGTAAAGGTCCATGTGACACATCAACCTAGAGAAGGAACAAAGGGTATACGGGCCTCCACGCGTTACTATGAGCCCCTCATTGAAAGCGCACACTTTGTGCAGTGCAAAAATGCTCCGGTTGGCTTGTGAACTATATAGGGCATCCCGGTGTTGAGGGGAACAACTCTCATAGGGTAGGCACTTATGTTGGGGTGAGCATCCGGAGAGTCTTGATCGGTTACTCGACCCACGATCGGTGTAGATCAGGGCAGGGTACCCGGATGGTGTGGGTAAAGTGTACAACCTCTACAGAGTGTAAATCTATTCGAATAGCCGTGTCCACAGTTATGGACGGGTTGGACAAACTACTGTAGAGCGGTGCTGGTTTTGATTTCAAAAAGGATTTTTGGAAAATCAATGGCTTTGGAAATGTTTTGACCATGGGATGGTTGGAAGGAATACATGTTTTGACCATGGGATGGTCGGAAAGGAAGGAAAGGAGTTTGGTCATGGGATGACCGGAAGGAGGAACAAATGGGTGACCCAGTCCTAATGTTTTCCAAAACTTTTCAAAAAGGTTTCCAAAATGTTTACAAAGGTTTTCAACAAAGTTATGTAGATGCTATATCTACAAGAGAAACTAATTGAGAAAAGAACCTCTCTTGGAGCCCTCTTACTACCACAGCCATATTCCATATCTTCTTGTTGTTATTATTCTCTTAAGGTGGTTTGCGAGTACATTTAAAGTACTCACTGGCATTGTCCCTGGCTATTAACTTGGTCAGATGCCAAGAAGATGATGGAGTTGACGTCTATGCGAGATAGGATGTTCTCCCAGTCAGTTACCTGTAGGTTATGACATGGCTCGGGCTCTACGCTTGACGAAGTTCCGCTGATGATTGCCGATGTAGCCATAATGGCAATTAAGGTATGATAGGTATCCTTTTAAGTATTGGATGTTCACTTTGGTACTTGTCAGTTATGTGCCACGACAGACTGATCATGGGATCGTGGTGTATGCATAATAGGGATTCTTGGAGGATTGATCCGGGGCCCCACAATAAGATCACTAGAATATTATATCAAACGAGAAAAGAGTACTTCTCGGTAACGAGATCAAACTAGGTACGGGGATATAGATGATAGAATCTCACACATGTAATATATCGCGATACAAAGGGATTTAGTTACGACGTTAAAGGTTCACACAATCACTATAGTCATCATTGAATGTGTGGGAGTCAGTACGGATCTCCAGGTCCTGCTGTTGATTATTGATCGAGAGAGGGGTCTCGATCATGTCTGCACTATTCGCGAACCATAGGGTGACACACTTAAGGGACATCGACATCATTTGGAGCAAATAAGATGCCAAAGAAAGAAAATTAAAGCGCTAGAATTATTTCGATGGACACCGAAACTGTTTCGGGTCAAATTGCTGAAATTGGTTTTTGCATGTAATATCAAAATGTTGCAAGGGTTTTATGCGAATGTTTGTTAATTAAAGTAATTAAAAAAATTGAATAAAATAAATAAAAGAGTTTTATTAAATGAGAGATGCATTAATTTTGGTGGGAAATTAATGCAACTTTGAGTGGTGATGGAATTCATGTGGGAATGCTTAGTGGAAGCTCCACTCACATGAATGAGGGACAGGTGGGGGCATCCACCATGGACACCAGCCATGGCATGGAGGCTTACCCCCCCCCCCTATAAAAGGAAGCCTCCTCCTCCTCTCCTCTCACACCTCCTCATGAAGGATCTGTCTCTCCCACTCTAGAATATTCCCCATGGCTTCGGATTAGCAAAGTACATGTTCCCGGTGGCTTTTTCTAGAAGGATTTGCTACTTCCGCTTCTTTGCTGGAGCGAGGACTCGGAGGTTGTCGGGTACTAGACATGTGTGCGATCATGGATGCACTGCTGCTTTGTGGTGCTAGACTTCATAATGATCTTGAGATCGGCAAGTGTACGACTACATCATCCATGAAATTACATTTTTTAACAAAAAAATTCGGTCTTCAAGGGTAAGATCTCTATGGAAGTATATCCACCTATTGTTTGTATCTAGGTAGATAGATCTTGGTGCTTAGTTGTTCATAGCATAGGAAATTTTTGTATTCTATGTTGTGAACCCAACACTAACATGATGTCCTTCATAGGGGCTAGCATGGCATTCCCTTATAATATCATGTTGTTCATGCTCAGGCACACGATGCGTAATAATACCATTTATATTCTTCTTATACAAAAAGGATCATTCCAAAAAATAATGTCTAAGATCATAAAAGAATTTCTTTCTTTGTTGAGAATTAAAGTGTGGTGGCATTACTTTTCCTACCAAGAAATTAGCATAATCTACAAACCATGGTGATGCAACTCTAGCATTTGACAATTTAATATTTACTAGTTGTTCATTAACAAAGCTATCATTAATAGGAATAGGGTCTATGGGAGTATTTTCCATTCTAGGTAGATGATCAACTACAAGATTGTCTTCTCCTTTCCTATCAATAATATGCAAGTAAAACTCTTGAAGTAACAACACCCATATAATTAATCTAGGATTAGCATCTTTCTTATTCATAAGATATTTAATAGCTAAATGATCAGTATGCATAGTGAATTTAGAATCAACAATGTAAGGTCTAAACTTATCACATGCAAACATAACAACTAAGAATTCTATTTCAGTGGTAGTAGCATAATCTATTTGAGCACCATCAAGTGTTTTCCTAGCATAATAAATAACATTTAACTTCTTATCAACTCATTGACCTAGAACAATACCAACAGCATAATCACTAGCACCACACACAATTTCAAAGGGAAAATTCCAATTAGGTGGTTGAATTATAGGAGAACTTATTAAAGCATTCTTCAAAATATTAAAGGACTCAACACAATCATCATTAAAATAAAAAAGGAACATCCTTTTCCAAAATATTAGTAAGAGGCTTTGATATTTTAGAGAAATCTTTAATAAACCTTCTATAGAAACCAGCACGACCAAGAAAGCTTCTAATACCTCTTATATCCTTAGGATATGGTAGCTTCTCTATTGCTTCAATCTTGTCTCTATCCACTTCAATGCCTCTACCTGAAACACGGTGTCCAAAAAAACACCTTCTAAAACCATAAAGTGGCACTTGTCCTAGTTCAATACTAAATGTTCGTACTCACACCTCTACAAAACTTTGTTAAGGTTGTGCAAGCAATTATCAAAAGAGGTACCATAAACAGAAAAACCATCCATTAATAATTCCATAATATTTTCAATATAATCAGCAAATATAGCATTCATGCATCTTTGAAATGTAGCAGGTGCATTACATAAACCAAAAGGCATTCTTCTATGAGCAAAAGTACCAAAAGGAGAAGTGAAAGTTGTCTTTTCTTGATCATCCTTATGGATAGGAATTTGAGAGAAACCTAAATAACCATCTACATAACAAAAGTGTGAATGCTTAGACAATCTTTCTAACATTTGATCAACGAATGGCAAAGGATAATGATCTTTCTTAGTGACTTTATTTAGTTTCCTAAAATCAATGCACATTCTACAACCAGTAATAGTATGTTGAGCTACTAATTCATTTTCATCATTTGGAACAAATGTAATGCCTCCCTTCTTGGGAACACAATGAACAGGACTAACCCATTTACTATCAGTAACATGATAGATAATACCAGCTTCTAAAAGTTTAATTACCTCTTTTCTTACCACTTCTTTCATTTCTGGATGGATATGGTGCTGGAAATCAACAACAGCCTTTGCATCTTCCTCCAAATTAATTGTATGCATACATAAAGAAGGACTTATACCTTTCAAGTCATCAAGAGAATAGCCAATAGTTGGCCTATGCGCCCTAAGCACATGAAGTGACCATGCCTCCTCTCCAGCTGAAAGGTTAGCACTAATAATAACAAGATATATATTCTTTTCATCAAGGTATGAATATTTCAAATCATTAGGCAAATACTTAAGTTCAAAACTAGGATCCTCTTTAGGTGGAGGTAATTATCCCAGATCATCAGGTGGAATATATAATTGCAAGAGAGGTGGTTGTTGTGCTAATTCTTGTTCTAAAGCTTCTCTTTATTCATGAGTAAATGGTTCATCTAGCTTAAGTAAATATCGCTCCACAGCATCTGATGAAGCAACAACTACATAAGAAAGGGTCTCCACTCGATCTTTAACATGTAATTCTTTTTTAAATGTTTATCAGTAAACTTAGAAAAAATAAATGATAGTTCTTCTCTAGCCATTTTATAAACACTTTCTCTTTAGGCAAATCTATTCTAGCACCAACAGTATGCAAGAAAGGTCTACCAAATATAATAGGACAAAATGAATCTTGAGAGCAACCAAGCACAATGAAATCAGGAGGATATTTAATCTTTCCAACAAGTACTTCAACATTCCTAACCATACCAAGTGGAGAAATATATTCTTTATTAGCAAGTTGGTAGTTAGATCGTCTCTTCCATTTCAATGGGATCAATATCAGGCTTGATTTCAAGATATAAAGTATATGTATAAAAATTATGCTTGCTACAATATCACAAATTCCATGATAAGAAGGAGTCTCAATAGCACAAGATAGAATAGTCTTACCCACTCTAGTAGTATTTCGTTTAATAATCTTGGTAGCATCTTCACATAAATAAACATCCCGTGAGTTTTCTTCATTCAATTCTTTTATAATAGAAACTTCATATCTCACTTCAACCTATTCATATGGGGTGCAATTTCTCTTTGCACTCTTCCTTTTAATAGCTGTAATAAGATTCTCCTGAACCTTATTGGGATATGGAGGAGTCTCAACAAAATCATTAGTTTCATTAGCCTTAATAGATAAAACATATTTTGACATAGGCATAGGTACATGCACAAGCATAATAGCAGGATATCTCATAGGTTTAACATATTCAATAAATCCTTCCTTATGTACAACAATATTTTTAGCAAAATATTTAACTACTTCAACTAAAACATGAGAATCAAGACCATATAAGTTACTCAATTCTTCAAAAGCATCAGAAGTGTAGAATTTTTTCACATAATCATATCCATAATCTAATTATGCTACGTTACCTTTGTCAAGATCCCAACTACCTATGTTCTCAGTTATAAGATCATGTAATTCCTAGGATACTTCAGCACTCTTGTGAGTAAAACTTCCTCCAGATGACTTATCCAAGAAGTCCTTTTGAAATGAAGGAGCCCTCACATAAAAGTTTATTAGTATAATGCTTTTAGATAAGCCATGACAAGGATTCTTCCTGAGACGCTCTTTGAGCTTCCCGCAAGCTTGAGTGATACTTTCTTCTGGATGAGGCAAAAAATTATAAATATGACATGTGTCACCATAAGCCTTCATTGGAGAATAATATATATGATAGAAAGCCTTCTTCATATATTCCTAGTCAAAATGATATTCTTCATTCATGTATCGAAAGCAAGTATGAGCATCACCCTCAAGAGATAAATATAAGAGTTTCTTCTTCACTTATTCTTCAGAAATACTAGCTAGTTTAAATAGTGTGCATCTATCTTCAATCATTTGCAGATGGTCCAGAGCAGTCCTACTTCCATCACCTGTAAAACTTCTCAAAATATCCAAAACAACACACATAGGGATTTTATATTCTCTCATGGCTCAGGAGGCTTAGTAGCCACGTTAGAAATAGAGTGAACATGACTTAAAAGGGAAGCCTTCATATAATCAACTCCCGAGGTATCCATAATTTCAGTAGTAAATAGAACAGTAAATAGTAAAAATAGCTTCCTTACCAAACCAGCTTACCAATAGCGCTACGCTCTCTGGCAATGGCTCCAGAAAAGTATCTTGATGACTCCCAAGTGTAGGAGATCAATTTTAGCACCTTTCAATATAGAAAAGTTGTCGAACGCACGAGGAGCTGAAGGTATTGGTTAGCAAGTTCAATAGGAAAATTAATAATAAAGTAGTACTTTTTGGGTTGTTGGGTTGTTGGTTTATGTTTGCAAGTAAGTAAATAACAGAAAGTAAAGTTTGCAATAATGTAAATGCTCTTTTTAGAGAAATCCCAATACTCTATGTAGTAAGAGGACAAGCTCGAGTGTGTAACTATATGTGACAAATGTTCCCATGGGCACCATGGATTTACTTAGCATACGTATTTCTAAAATGGCATATATGAGCATCTTGTCAAGTTTTATTCTTGCTGGATGGAGCCTAAAGTAGGTGTAGCCATATCCCTATGCTACAAAACACCTAATGATTGTTCCTAAAGCCATTTTCATGATCTCCTAGGGATACATTAAGACATAAATGTCCAAGCATTGCATAAAGTTCTAAGGTAGCTGATCAAGAACCCCCCTAATAATAACGCCAAATCTAAGGAATAGGTTTTTGTCTCTCCCTCGTTCCATATCCTCTTTATTACTCTAAGGTGCGGCCATATGAGCCTATAAAGGTGAAGTAATATGCAGTCGACATTCACACATTACCATCATAGAACCACATAAAAGATTAAAACTTGACCAAATACTCATTGCATACTATGTAGAAATCATAACCAATTCATCCTATGCCCCCAGGAAAAACGGGAACTAATCACAAGTGTCAAACATGATCATGATCTGCGGGTATGAATTACAATAAAATCCGAAAGTATAACTTCACCACAAAATAATGGCAAGATGCCAAGCACAAGCATGCACACAACACTTAAAGAATATCTAGGGTTCAATCTACCACAAACTATGATGGGGATGATGTTGAATCTCGAGATGAAGATGGTATTGATGGAGGTGTTGGTGAAGATGATGATGAAGATGCTCCTCCCCATGCGAAGGAGGAATTGGTGACGATAATGATGGTAATGTCCCACCAGCGGCAACAACAGGATGATAGGATCATACCCCTCCTGAGGTGGAAGATGGGTTCCACCTCCGCCACCACCTTGGAAAATTCTAGGAAAAATATGGCATTGGTTTTCGGCTGGGACGGAGTCGTACATAAAAATACGGACACGAGGCGCTCGATGATAGAACATGCCTAGGTGGCGCGACCTAGGGTTGGCCCCTCGTGTATTTATCGTGCTTTAGCTTCTCCGTGTAAGGTCCATAAGGTCCTTGAAAATATTGACGCTATGAAAATCCCCGAGCTTTTTGAATTCCGTAAGGTCCCTGAAACATCAAAATATGAAAAGGGAGGTTTTCTACCTCCCATAAATTAAATACCAATAAAAGGGACTTTGTAGGAAAATCCCATAAATCATCTAAAAATGCATAAATAATGAATGATCAATGCAAATAACAATGTAAAATACTCCTATATGATGCTATTATGATGATACAAAATGCACGTATCAGGCACTTTTACAAGACTTTTTTACTCATTTTATTTTATGTTTACTAGACCTTTCTAATTTAGTTTGGATCATTGATTGTTGAAATGGATAGAAACAAGCCAAGGTTGAAGATTCACCTGCAGCTGCACATACATAAGGGATAAAGATAATAATGAGCACATTCATGTGTGAAATGATCTAATATAGATAGGGTTGTGGGCAGCACATTGATACATCCAAAACGTATCTACTTTCCTAAACACTTTTGCTATTGTTTCTCCTCTAAACTTGTGTGATTTGGATACAACTAACGCGGACTGACCTTGTTTTCAGCAGAATTGCCTTGGTGTCTACTTTTTGTGCGGAAAATCAACTATCAGGAAAAATCCCGGAAAATATGCCGAGAATCCTATTTCACCCGAAGACTCCAGGAGCCAGAATATAAGACGGAGAAGAGCCAGGGGGTGGCCACACCACCTAGTGGCGCGGGCCGAGCCAGGCCGCGCCAGGGGGTGGTATGGGCCCCCTAGGCACCCCCTCGGCCTCTCTCTTCGCCTATAAGGAGCCTTCTGACCTAAAAACTTCGAGGGGTTCGACGTTTTTCCAGAAGGAGTCCCGCTCTACCGCCACCACCAAATTCCATGAAACAGCACCAGAAACTCCGTTCTGGCACCCTGTCGGGACGGGGAATTGGAGGAGATCATCGCCATCATCATCACCATCGCTTCACCATCGCCATCCATGTTTCCCCCATCTATGAGTGAGTAATCCCCCGTTGTAGGCCATGGGGATGGTAGGGATTGGATGAGATTGTTCATGTAATGGCATCAGATTGTTAGGGCATGGTGCCTCGTATCTTTTATTAGTCCTTTATGACTTTGTTGGGACTTGTTGTGCTTAATGCTTGTCACTAGGGCCCGAGTGCCATGATTTCAGATCTGAACATGTTATTGATTCATTATGATAGTATTGTTTCTGGTCTTATCTACAAGTAGTATACACACGTTGTTGTCCGGAACCAATGGCCCCGAAGTGACAGAAATCAGGATAACCGGAGGATCACATGTGTTCACGGAGTGTTAATGCTTTGCTCCGGTGCTCTATTAAAAGGAGCACCTTAATTGCTAGTAGTTCCCTTGAGGCCCTACTGCAAACGGGCTAGCAGGACAAAAGATGTTGTGCAAGTTCTCATTGCGAGCACGTATGACTATATATGGAACACATGCCTAGGATTATCTAGTACTTGGATGCTTTATCTTATTTATCTGCAATTTCCCTATGTTCTGATTGTTATGTGAATTGTCTTGTCCATGCAACGCCCGTCCATCTATCCCTATGCCTACCGCACTCGAATCCAACTGTTCACTGTTATTGTTACTACTGTCTTTACTTTACTACTTTTGCTACTTTGCTATTCCTACTACAAAATTGTTGCTACTTATAAACTGTTGTGAGCAAGATTGTTTCCAGGTGCAGCTGAATTGAAAACTCAGTTGTTAAGGCTTATAAATATTCTTTGGCTCCCCTTGTGTCGAATCAATAAATTGGGTTTCACTTCCCTCGAAAATACTGCGATACACCCCCTATACTTGTGGGTCATCAAGACTATTTTCTGGCGCCGTTGCTGGGGGGCATAGCTTTATTTATTAAGTTCACTTGGATTCTCTATTGTTCGCTGCTATCCATCCATCATGGGTAAGTCTCGGGATGGCAATTTTCCTATTTTACCATCCACTACAAGAAGAGGTACGGTTCTGAACACCTCTGCTCTTGATTCACCGTCTGTTATAATTAAGCTCGTTACACCACCACATACACATGCTACACACACTGCTACTACTACTGAATCTGAAACTTTTGATGCTTATGATGTTGCTTCTACTGTGCTTGATAAGAGTGGTTCATTAGGTCCTTTCCTAGATGCTACGATTGCTAGAACTATAGCTAGAAATACCGAAACTCCTAATGAAGACACTACCACACCTGTTAGTTCACCTAAGTCTAGTGAAAGTTATGATATTGAAGATGGTTATGTTGAGATGACCGATGAATTTATTAAAGAATGTAAGAACACCCCTGATAGGAGCGCTGCTAAGAGTCTCCTTGAGAGGCGTACTATTAGACCCAAATTGTCTCCTATTGCTAAATTTGCTTCCTCTCCCATAAACATTACAGATAAAGATTATGATTTCTCTCTCGGTCTCTCTTACATAGCTATTGTTGAGAAAGAACCTTTTTGTGGGACTAAGAATGAAAGTGCGGTAGCACATATGAATGAACTTTCTACCATGAGTGGCTTGTTTTCTGATGATATTAAGATGCGTACTTACTTTGTTGCCAAGATCTTCCCCTTTTCACTGAAAGGAGCAGCAAAAACTTGGTTTAGTAATTTACCTCCTGGATCTATAGATAGCCCTGAGTGCTTGATTAATACTTTCCTGCAGAAATATTTCCTCCTAGTGCTAGACATGCTATTTTGCAGGAACTTTTTGATTTTAAACAGGGAGAAAAAGAGATATTTCCTGAATCTTGGGCAAGGTTTTTTGCTTTGATTCATGCATAAGCTGGAAGTCCATTACCTAAGAATGAGCTTCTTGATATATTTTATAATGGACTAACTGAAGAATCTAGGACATACCTAGATAGTTGTGTTGATTGTGTTTCAGGAATAGGACTCCCAAGGAAGCTGAGGAATTAATGGCTAAAATAAGCAAGAACTACGAAGATTGGAATCCTCCTGAACAAGCTATACCTGAAGTAATTGTACCTAAACCTACTATACCAGTGCCTATTCCAACATCAAAGAAGAGGGGAGTTATTGAATGAAATGATGAAGTGATGAAGGAAGCTAAGAAATGTCTTAAGGAGAAGGGAATTAAAGCTGCAGATGTCAAGAATTTACATCCTATTGAAGAATTATGTAAGCCTATTCCCTATTCATCCACTATCGAGGTACATTCTCTCCAACACTTTGATGAAGGTGATATCCCTTACTCTAAACCTCCTGATCAATACTTAGAAGAATTCGATATCTTTATTGTTAAGCAAGATAATTTTAATAAAAGGGTGCAAAATCATCTAATGGAAAACACTAGAGCTATTGTTGAGTTGAAAGATATTGTGGAAAGAACCTCTAATGATGTTAAAATGATTGTTAAACACTTTCAAATGGTTCAAACTCAAATAGATCAACTTGTTAAAGTGCAAAACAACTTGCTAGTTAATGCTGCTAAAGAAAAACATGCGTATGAAATTAGAACTAGAAGTGGAGCTGCTACCCAGGATCCTCTATATCCTGAGGGGCATCCCAAAAGAATTGAGAAGGATTCTCAACAAGCTGAAAATAGTGGCTCTACTCATAAGAAAAGGAAAAAGAAACATAAAACTGTTGTAGAACCCTCTGAACCTGCTATAGATCCTAATAGTATATCTATCTCTGATGCTGAAACTGAAAGTGGTAATGAAGAAAATGAAGTTCCTAATGAAGAAAAAGTTGAAGAAGAACCTGAAAACCACACTAAGAATACTAAATTCACCAAAGAAGATTTTATTAATAAGAAACATGGTAGTGAAAGAGAGCGTTGGGTCCAAAAACCTATGCCTTTCCCTGATAAGAAACACAAGTCAAAGGAAGATGAACACTATAATAAGTTTTGTGAGTGGATGAAGCCTTTATTCTTGAAAATTCCTTTGACTGGTGCTATTAAATTGCCTCCTTACTCAAAGTATATGAAGGATATTGTCTCGAATAAAAGGAAGATCCCTAATGAAGAAATTTCTACTTTGCTTGCTAATTATTCTTTCAATGGTAAGGTCCCTAAGAAACTTGGAGACCCAGGGATTCCAACTATCCCTTGCTCTATTAAGAACAGTTATGTTAGAACTGCTTTGTGTGATTTGGGAGCTGGAGTTAGTGTTATGCCTTTCTCTCTCTATAAAAGGCTTCAACTAGAAAAATTAATACCAACTGATATATCTTTGCAAATGGCTGATAAATCTACCACTATTCCTGTGGGTATATGTGAGGATGTACCTATTCAAGTGGCTCATAATTGCTTGAAATTAACTGATTTTGTTGTGCTTGAAATGCCTGAAGATGATAATATGTCTATTATTCTTGGGAGACCTTTTATTAATACTGCAGGAGCTGTTATTAATTGTAATCAAGGAAAGGCGACTTTCAATGTTAATGACAAGGAACATACTGTCTATTTCCCCATGAAGATTGAAAGGACTTATGGTTTGAATTCAATTGAACATGTTGAAGGCATTCAAGTTGGAGAAATATATTGTCCCATACCAAGAGAAAAATTTGAAACTATTATGATTGGGACCATTGCTATCAAGGTTGAGGTAACATTATCATTAGTGGAATACAAAGTTTTGTCTCATATGGAATTGTTTTGGTAGAAAGACTTGCTCAACCTTGTTAACAAAAGGATTTCATTGAACAAAACAATGTTTTCATTATGATTATCTCTGTTTATTTCTATCCTTTGCATTTTAGTTTTGCTTTCGTTTAGTTTTCTTTTTATTGTTAGTTGCTTGCATGTTATAGTGTCTTAGAACTTCTGTAGTTCTAGCCTTGTTTTGTCTTTGCATCATTTCAAAAAAAAGAATCTGTCTGTCAGAAAATCATTCTCCTATTTCTGAAAAATGCCCAAAAATAGTGTCTCGAAAAATTCCAGAAAATTCATATTAAATTTTTGTGTGAAAAAAGGGCAGAGGAGTACCTGGGAGGTACCAGGGGGCCCACCAGGCAGGCACACCACCTGGTGGCGTGGCCTGCCCTAGGTGGCGCCATGCCCTGGTGTGGGCCACCCCTGTCCCCCCACTAACTCTCTCACCTGCCACTTTCTTCTCTCTCCCGAGTAAGCTCTAGTTCATTGCTCCAAATCACGTTCTTGTTGTGCTTGCTCTCGATTTTTTCGATCTCCTTGCTCATCCCATCTTTCTTGCTGAAATTTGGAGCATTTGTTCCCTGGTATGTGACTCCTCCCCTTGTCCAAGTAGATTTGTGTTTAGTGGATTATTTATTGAGTATTTTGCTGCTGTAGGTGAATGGTTATGAGAGCTTGTAAGCTTGTTTGATGCTTAGAGATATAGTTTTGATGCATGTTTAGGCCTCTTAAAAGTCCCTATGAGTAGAATCTTTCATTATATTTACTTTGCAATCACTCGTTTGATAGGTGTTTAAATTTTAGAATAGAAGATGAGTGAGCACCACCTAAACCAACATGAACTATGGGTGCCTGAGATCATGAAGGTCCACCGGGAGGAGGAAGTTTTTCCCTCCATTTATCCATGTTCTGAGTTTATGAGAGCTGCGGGAATTCCCCAAGATTTCCACACTTTGGTTTCTAATGCAGGGTTAGAGCACTTTTTGGAAGATGAACCTTGTCAATTTGTGAAGCTAACCATGTCTGTGGTGCAGGATTTCCAATTTAGTCACTCTTTGCCTAACCCCATGGTCCATTACAAAATTTACAATATTGCTGTCAACCTTTCTCTTAATGATTTTTGTGCAACTATTAAGGTACCTCAATGGGGATCATGTAGGAAGATTAAGGAGAGACCTAAACCACTCATGGATTTATATGCAGAAATTTGCCAAGGGAGTAGCTTCTCGAAGGAGACTGGAAAAATACGTAACATTCATCTTCCCTCCATTCGCTACTTTGCCTACTTTATTGCCAAGTGTGTTCTTGCTAGGAAAACTGCCAATAAGTTATTTTCGTTTGATCTAGCATTTATCTTTGCTGCTCTTACACGAGATAGGTCTTACAACTTGGTTGCTTTGATAGCTTTCCGTCTTGCTGCTAACTGTGAGAAAGGTGGAATTTGTGGAGGCCTCATTGCTTCTCGTTTACTAGCATTGCATGGTTTAGTGCCTCATCATCTAGACCTACAGTTTCCCATAAAGAGGCTTGATCTTAATTCCATGATACAACATAAATTTGTTTCCTCGTGGGCTAGTATGATTGAGTTATCTTATGAAATAACTTTCTGAAAGCTGGTTGGAGAAAGAGCAAGTCTGAGCGTGTTGTTCTTTTGCCTGCACCTGTTTTGTTTAACCTTGATAACATGGAAGGATGGTCCCTCACTGAGGAGGAGCTTGACACGTACTTGGGAGAGCTCTCCCAACAGGAGCAGGACACTAGAAGGGAGGTCATAGATGATTCGGTCCATCCCTCGAATGAGGGAGAATCTTCATATCAGCAGCCCGCTTATGATTGGGGAGCTTCTTCTTCTTCTCACGCCCAACTACGACCATTCTTACCAAGATCCACCCGCTTGGAACCCCTATTCGTACATGGATTGATACCCACATAGGACAAAAGCCTAAGCTTGGGGGGAGGTACGCCGACACCGCACTCATCTCCATATCATGTTGCGTCGGTACTTTGTATATTCATGTTTTCGTTCTCTTTTTAGTTTTCGTTCTTCTTTTTCTTTTGCTTTCTAAAACACAAAAAGACCAAAAATATTTTTGGTGTTTCTCTTTGATTTGCTTCTTCTTTTTGCCTTGGTTTGTTTTTCCCTTTTTTCTTTGTTTGAACTATTCGAAAAACCCAAAAATATTTTGCTTTGCTTGTTTTTCCCTTTTGGTTCTTGTTTAAAAATCGAAAACACCAAAAATATTTGTCGTTCTTCTTTGGTTTTGTGAGTTTTCTATAGGGTTCAGCAGTCCTCGGTGGAATATTGGTTTCATATTATTATTCAAGCCACACAAGTGAAGAGCAATAATGAGGATTAATGACAACTTGAGGCGTGGTAAGAGGCTGGTAACAAACTCTATTTGTTTTTATTTTTTGTACATATACTCATCACTGTGGGCATGCTTAGTCCGTTCATGTTGAGTGTATGTTTTCTTTGGATGCTTAGTAGTTCTTGCTTTCTTATGATTAGCTCTAGCTCGCTAATAGTTTGTAGCATGTCTTATGAATGTTTGCTTGCATTGCTCTATTCATAAATTGGTATGTCACCGTGGTATCCTCCTCTGAATGTTTCATTTGAATTGACTTGGCACATGCTCACGCATGCACATAACTGTAATAATCAGTTGAGCCTCGATGAATTATTTTGCCTTGAGGATCTTGAATCACTCTCATGCCATGAGTAGTCCTGTTTGGTTCCAAGCATGATAATGATAGCTATTGCTCTCTCGTTTGTCGCTCCCTTATTATTGCTAGCCTTCACTTCCACTGAGTGTTTTACTCATGTTTCCAACTCCCTTAAACCAAATATTGCCAAAGTGTCCACCATACCTACCTATTAGCATCGTTCGCTACTTCCGTGCATATTCAATATGCCTTGTGTTCTTCCGAATAAAATGTTTGCTTGTTATGAGAAACTTAGTTAGTAAAGCTCTCACGAACTTGATGACACACTTTATTTCCTGCACTTAATAAACCTTAACCTTTGTGAACTCTCCATGAAAATTATATGCTTGCAAATTATAGGCTGGGGATTAGCAAAACCATGCTGTCACGGGGAACGCTTTCAACACTTGTAAATATATACCCAGTTGATACCTTGCTCTTTTGTTTGCGGATGTCGTCGGTGTGAAATAAAAGGGGAGCTTGTAAGTCCATGGAGTTATGTATGTGTGTTAGAGAAACGCCTGGGCCGCTGGTCTAATCCATGCTGACATGGTGGAAACCTGCAGTGTAACCATAATGATATCTATGAAGCATTCTTATTATGAAAAAAAAGAGAGATAGCTATTGAGAAAAAGAAAAAAGAAATTTATGAAAAGAGGAAAGAGAGAAAAAAAGCACCATTTTCCCATGGTAAATAAGAAGATTGCTGAGATACTCATTGTCTGCTTGCTTTGTCATTTTGATATGGGGACTCTTCCGTATCATCGGGCAAGGGGTACCCCGTTGGTGGTTCTCAATGGTACGCACATACTTACGATGACAAGAACTTACCGGTAATTAAAGTTGAGTAGCATGAGGAGCGGCCCTCGTACTCAAGGGACTTGGGATTATCAGTTTATAGTCTGTCAAGCATATAACTCAGACTGGACCTCACTTTCACCTTAACCACATTAAAGATGCTTATGATAGGGGTAATGAGAGCTCAAAGCTAATGAGTACCATACTTTCAGCATTTGGAAGCCTTTCAAATTATTTAAAACCTTTTCCTTTACTTGTTGAGTCTCCATTTATTCTTTGAGCACCTTCTTGAAGAGCATAGTTGTCATTCTTTGTGTTTGCCTCACTACTTGATTATTTGTGTTATGACTTTGATGCTTGTATCCTTGATATCTTTACTTCTAGTCATCACTTGAACTTCAGAGGTGCCTTGATATTCATAATCAAAGGCAAGCGAGATACCACTCTATCATACCTTTTTATGAGCATTGTAATGTTGCTTACGTTTATACTTCATGCTACTCATTATTTCTGAGTTGGAATCTCTTCATAGCTTGCAATGACTATTAAGTAGACTCGGTAGCATACTCTTTACTATGAATTGTCTAAGTAGTTGATCACATTGCTGAGAACATTTACATCATATGAAGCAAATGTGTTTGTGAAAGTTCTTTTATCGCACTCAATTTTCAACTGAATTGCTTGAGGACAAGCAATAAGCTAAGCTTGGGGGGAGTTCATACGCCCACAACATATCTACTTTCCCGAACACTTTTGCTATTGTTTCTCCTCTAAACTTGTGTGATTTGGATACAACTAACGTGGACTACCGTTGTTTTCAGCAGAATTGCCTTGGTGTCTACTTTTTGTGCAGAACATCAACTATCAGGAAAAATCCCAGAAAATATGCCGAAAATCCTATTTCACCCGAAGACTCCAGGAGCCAGAATACGAGACGGAGAAGAGCCAGGGGGTGGCCACACCACCTGGTGGCGCGGGCCAAGCCAGGCCGCGCCAGGGGGTGGTGTGGGCCCCCCAAGCACCCCCTCGGCCTCTCTCTTCGCCTATAAGGAGCCTTCTGACCTAAAAACTTCGGGGGGTTCGACGTTTTTCCAGAAGGAGTTCCGCTCCGCCGCCACCACTAGATTCCACGAAACAGCACCAGAAACTCCATTATGGCACCCTGCCGGGATGGGGAATTGGAAAAGATCATCGCCATCATCATCACCATCACTTCTCCATCGACCATCCATGTTTCCCCATCTATGAGTGAGTAATCCCCCGCTGTTGGCCATGGGGATGGTAGGGATTGGATGAGATTGTTCATGTAATGGCATCAGATTGTTAGGGCATGGTGCCTAGTATCTTTTATTAGTGCTTTATGACTTTGTTGCGACTTGTTGTGCTTAATGCTTGTCACTAGGGCCTGAGTGCCATGATTTCAGATCTGAACATGTTATTGATTCATTATGATAGTATTGTTTTTGGTCTTATCTACAAGTTGTATACACATGTTTTTGTCTGGAACCAATGGCCCCGAAGTGACAGAAATCGGGATAACCGGAGGGAATGGCTTTGACGTGAGGATCACATGTGTTCACGGAGTGTTAATGCTTTGCTCCGATGCTCTATTAAAAGGAGCACCTTAATTGCCAGTAGTCCCCTTGAGCCCCGCTGCAAACGAGCTGGCAGGACAAAAGATGTTGTGCAAGTTCTCATTGCGAGCACGTATGACTATATAACACATGCCTAGGATTATCTAGTACTTGGATGCTTTATCTTATTTATCTACAATTGCCCGATGTTCTGATTGCTATGTGAATTGTCTTGTCCATGCAACGCCCGTCCATCCATCCCTATGCCTACCGCACTCGAATCCCACTGTTCACTGTTATTGTTACTACTGTCTTTACTTTACTATTGTTGCTACTTTGTTATTCCTACTACAAAACTGTTGCTACTGATAAACTGTTGTGAGCAAGATTGTTTCCAGGTGCAGCCGAATTGACAACTCAGTTGTTAAGGCTTATAAATATTCTTTGGCTCCCCTTGTGTCGAATCAATAAATTGGGTTTCACTTCCCTCGAAAATACTGCGATACACCCCATATACTTGTGGGTCATCACACATCCATAAACACTAGAACCTGTGCGAGCCACATGCATAGAAATAGTTTTTTGATCCAACCGTTATATCATGAAATACGAATCAAAGCATTAAGGACGGTGATGTTACTATTATTCCCAAGTGGATCCCTAAATAAAAACCATACTCCCCTTGATGTCACTAGGTTTCGTGTGACGTCATCATTCACCACTCGTATTACCTTGAGCCTTTATAAATCCCCGGGACCTTGGGTACCTATAAGTCCATGGATCAAGACAAGAGAAAAAAGAAACAAAGATACATATCTCCTATTCAATCACCACATGATTTTCCCATGTATTTGATGCACATAATCACTGTGAGGTTTCAACCCAACCCGTAGCCCATGAGGACTACTCACTCATAACAATAAGATCAAGGATAGAAAACATTGTGCAAAATGCTTAGATTGAAATCAAATATTCTTACAATGGTCGCCGAATCACAAGCAGATCTCAAGTACAAGAAGATAGCTATGTCTATGGAGTGGATGGAGGATGGAGAGGATGAACTATGGTGGTGGATCTTCTTCGGTGGTGTTGTGATGCAATCTGAGAATGGTGGCTCTTTGAATGGCAGTTGGAGTCTCGAAATATATAGGAATCTTCCCAAAGTTGTAGTGTTTGACCTAACAAAGCCAATGCCACATTGTACGGGTGGGCCGTGCCCATACAGCAAGTTGTTAAGCTTGTAGTCAACTCCTTTTCGACCCCAATTAGCTTGGTCGAGTTGATGGTGTGATAATCTTCAATGAATGTCCCTGATTTCGCCTCAAAAGTGTGATTTCCTACACATAACTAATTAAAACCAAGGATTGCACATATTTTCAAAATCATTAGCAGCAAGGCTCTTCTTGGTCAATTACTTGACTTAAAATATGATTTAAACATGGAGAAAGATGGCTATTTTCACAGCCATCACCGAGTTACCCGTAGTTCTAGCAGGTGAGGTTGGCAGCGTCATCTTCTCGTTAATATGTCGCCACAACAGCAGTGTGCATGTCCCTCGAGACACACACTTCTGATATCCTTTGCATTTGCACATTTACCCTCTTCTCTCCTACACAACCGAAGTCATGCCCCATTGTATCGTTTGTGGGGGAGGTTCTTCTGTCTACCTTTTTTACTTCTGTCATCTTTGTGCCTCTAGTTGGAGGAGAAGTTTCGCTCCCTCTCATGCTGTTACATGTGGTGTTCTTTATTTTCTCTCACAAATCCCTCTAACCGCCCTCCCAGACGAAATATTCATATCTTCTCTTCCCTCATTGTCCTCCCTCACTCCACTCCTTATGCATGGCTACCAAGAGGGGAGGCATGAACCCGTTGCACAGAGGTCTGACGGTGGGAGAAGGATTTTGGCTCGAGATCAATTGTAGTGCACGTTGCCTGACGACGTAAGAAACCCTAGAGTGGCGTATAGGGTTCTTGCAGGAAACCACAATCACTTAAATAGCCACAACTCTGTTGCGGTGTAGTTACATAGGCCACCGACATGCCACAATCCTGCTTTGTTAGCCCATAAAGCTTGACCTCTAGATCCATATTGCCCTCCACGAGGCAAGCATTTGTACCTCCCTAGACTAGATGCCCCAAGTTGGACTAGGACAACGACAGGTCCACCTTAGCGACCCCCTTTGGGCCACGGAGCCCATCAAGGCCCATTTGAGTCCCCTCGAGGCCTGTATTGGGGATAGAGATGACACTAACCCTAGCACCGCTCCCGCCTCCCGCCATTGAGCCCCACGCAATGCACTAGAAGCATGGGAACTACCAAGATGCCCCTACCACTACCGAGATGATGGCTGGTATCGGCTATGTAGCCTCGAGTTGGACGCGTCCATCGCCATCCCCGCATCCCTGAAACTAGCGATCATCATCTTGGACGTCGTCACCGTCCTATTCGAGACCGGTGGACCTTGCAGCGCCATTCCCACTGGTTCCCACCCTAGCGCATGCACCATGAAGCTCCCAAGAATGAGCATACTGTGTGTGCCTTGCACCTCACAAATGTTGTCCTCCTCTGAGCTCTCTTCCTCGAGCATGATAAATCGGTTCCATCCGCTCCCTATCCATGAGGAGCGCTGGTCCGGCCTTGCAGCCGCTTGGGAGCCATCGTTCAGGCCTCAAAAGTCACCTCTCGAGTTGAGAGAGGGGATACCTAACATGGGTTGATCACATCAATGCCCATTGCATATGGACTTGGGTTTTGATGAAGGATCACATGCTAGAGACTTCGTTGGCTAAAAAACAAGCACGTGGGGTCATGAGGTTTACCCAAGTTAAGGCCCCCTGAGGGAAAACCCTACTCCCGCTTGTCTGTTCTTGATTAATGAAGATCCGAAGGATTACAGGGGCCGAGATGGCAACGGTGTGAAGATGAGATCTGGCGGGTGTATGGAGAGAGTATTGATTACCCTCCTCGTCGTTCCCTCATGGCTCTTATATGGGGAAGCCAGGTCTCAGGACATGTACGAGTCAGTTACAGATCGAGGGCGGAACCCTAACATCCCTAACTAGTCTTGCCGTGTTCGTCAAGGAGTCGCGTCCTTCATGGGCCTAGATTCATCTAAGTCACCATGGGCTTCATCATCAACAGTGGATCATCATGTGGGCTTCCCGTTGGGCCAGACTAGATAGCCCAATGATAGGTGCCCGTGGGGCATACCTATGTTAGTATCCCCCGAGTGTCCGGTCGAATTGAAGATTCAGGTGGAGACTTTGGAAGTCACTCACTCGAAGGTTTATCATGTTTTACTAAAGAATCTGTATAGTTCATAGGGATTGTGGCGCATGTGCTTGGTTCATCCGATGTATTAGGACCAGTTAATTACTCTTGGGAAAAAACAAATAGGACCTACTCAATCTCGAGACCCCTGACTCAAATTCAGAAATTGCTGGTGTAATTTGACTCATGTCATGGAGGCCTTAATGAGCCAAACTCCAGTTTTTGTGTTTATGTACCCAACGCATCCGTTGGGATTTTTCATTGCACCTGCTGGTGCGATATTTGACTAGTAGAGCATAGCAGGTGCGAGTTCTAGGCCATCGGATTATATCCGCAGGTCTTATCTTTATGTCGTAAACACAACATCTGAATATATATATCAAAGTGGAGGTGTTTCAGATGGCCAAGGAAATTTTGTCTCTAAACTTGACATTGAATCATGCATGGGCGAGGTTGCTAGTAGTTTCGATTGCCGTGCACTTTTCACTATTGCGGTCATAGTCGTTACAACGGATACTTGCATATAAATTCTGTGTTTTCTATAGGGTACGCAACCAGCGCTCCCTATGGGAGTAGCTGATGACTGCAAGTGCACAGATCGTTTGTAGCTAGTTTAAATAGAAATACCAATCCCACAGGGAGCAGGAGTCTGAAGTCTAATAACTCTTGAAATAACTATTACGATAGAAATGCTAGATAAAGTTTTAAGTAACAAGGTAAAATGCGAGTATTGTGTAAAAGGGTGTTTTGGGGTTTTAGGTATAAGAGCAATAAAGTAAAGTAAAACAACTAAGTACAGAAAGTAAGTATCGCGTATGTAAGAACGATTGGAACTGCAGTAATGAAAAGGCGTTCTCAGGGAGTAGCGATTACACCAGTAGTATTGTAAAGATTTAAGATAAAGATTATCATCATGAACATTCTCAACTATGTATGTGTGGGAGGAACTCCGTATTTGGACGAATAGGCAGCAACCGCTGCTCACATCATCCTCATAACCACATCAGTCAGCAATCAACATCAATCGAATTACTGCGCTATTAAGGGACGTAATCCCGTAGGACGTATCTCGTGGCATGGATAGTGTTCCGTGAGTTTCCTCGGTTTCCCAAGTTGATACGTAAGGGGTTCCAACAGCTTTATAGTCACTGTCAGTTCTAGCATGCCTTCATCTACCAACAAGTACTTTCCTCCATTAAGTACCCACAAGAGGCAAATATTGAGAGGACGACTTCTCTCAACATCAAGATCTAGAAAATCTAACACATGGTCACAACGATGAATATCATAATAGACTTTATCTTATTTCAATCTCATACTAGGGTTTCTCCATCTCCCCAAGAACTAATGATCTACTCAGACATGGAGGAAATCAACATCATGGTAATGATAATGGAAACAATCATAGATGAATAGTACTTGTATAAATACACAACGATTATAGGAATTACAACAAGATCTAGACAAGATGTAGATGGGATGGATGGAGATGGTGATGATGCAGCGATGGATGATGAAGATCGATGCCTTAGCATCCCGGATCTGCGCAGGGCAAAGATGGATCTTTGTGGATGAGTTCCCCCTCTAGATGCCTTCCGGAGGTGAGGCTTCTGCGATTTCTGGGTGTTCTGTATGTCGTCTCCTCGAACCAATTGCATGGGGTGAAACTATTTGATGAGGCGGAGGCGGCGCCAACTATACCGCCAGAAAATTGCTCCGGTCGTATAGTTGGTCGTTGGACTCTCTGCCTCCCTTGTTCGCTTCTGGTTTTCTTCTAGTATTATTAATATTTCCCAAATAAGCGATTTACGTTGTTTTTTACTCCTTTTCTCCACAGTACAACTGCTCCAAGAATTGTATCCATTGGATCCATCATCTGTCCTGATCCTGGTGAAAACAGACATAAAATGTGCACGCAAGCGCCATAAAATACCAAGATCCTACATCTATAATGCAAAATAAAAATGTAAAACATGATGGAAATATGCACTCATCAACTTCCCCAAGCTTAGACTCTTGCTTGTCCCGAGCAAGTTTTTATCTTAATGGATGTGATCCTCATATTCATGAAGCCGAGACAATAAAATAAATAAGGAAATTGCAGCATGTGTTCATCATGTACGATACATGGGAATAAGTTCATGAATAGTACCTTACTCGAACCATCTAAATAGTATTAGCAGGCTTCCACACCTTAGTTATCAATAGTTCATAAAAGATGAAACTCAACATAATGTAAAAGTATCCGGTTCAACCGAATGAGTTAATGAGGTAGTCCCAAGTGTTTTAGGATCAACGTATTCACTTGGGATTCAAAATATCAAAAGTGTATCTTTGTCATACTACAATACAGTGGTATATGCCTATTTTCTCTTTGCACATTCGCTCTTTTTCTTCTTTCTTTTTCTTTTCTTTTGCATATATGCTCACACTTTTGTTTTAAGTGATGTGCAAAGGAGCTAGCCATATATTCTACCTTATAGAGGAATTCAAAGTTCAACGATCTCAATTATCAAAGTCCAACTATATATGAAGCATTTTTATGACTTGATATTCTACCACGACTTGTTCTCACTCTATTTTGATAGCACTTTCATTTTCCTTTGTTCAAGGTTTCTCTTTCAACTTAATTGTATAGATAATTTCTCTTTGTAAATCAAACCATAGACTTATAGCATATTGACCAAATTATCTTTATGTGTTCCATTAATACCAATGGTGTGGAAGACTCCTATTGCTATCATCAAGTGCAAGTAAAATCATACTCAAGCCATTCATATATCATTAAAGCAAACACAAACTCAATATTGCTCCATATATAATAATAAACTCGGAATTTCATAAAAGGGATCGACTATTCCTAAAGGGAATTCTAATGGTGCAAACTTTATTTCTAGTTTGAACTAATGCAAAAATAATAATAAAACTTATAAGATAGATTACAAGGTCTTAAAGATCTCCCCAATCTTGGAATCAAGCCAGGCAGGATCAAATAATCCCTTGCGGTTATTTGATACCGTGATTATTGTAGATCACTGTGGCGCCATGGCGTGTAACACCGTGGTGTGTAGCTTCTTGTTGGTCTCCTCTAGAGTAGTTGTGCGACTATAGCACCTGCGCAGCTCAGATTGTAGAGTGTCCACTCTATCTACGAGCTTAGTCACCAATGGGAGGAGGTTTTCCTTCTTCTCCATCTCATTGAGACAGTGACGGACTTTGACGCGATGGAGTAGCTCCTGCTTCTGATATATCTCCAATGCCCGCACACAATCCATGGTCCTGGGGATAACTTCTTCTTCCTCATCCATAATTGATGGATCGGGGCAATGGAAACCGTACCTCCACTCTTCTTGAGGCTTAACCTTCATACGAGTGCCAATGGTTGGCTTCCAGAGTGGAACTCCCCTTCCTTGCTAGCACCTGCACTAATATTAGATAATTCCTTATGCTTGTGCAGACTTGGATCTATGGTGATGAACTTGACCGTCTCCACACGCCCTTTTCCATGTGGCTTGCGATCTTCTCTCTCTTGTTAAGCTTTCTTCATTGCCGCCCAATTGATCTCTGGTGGATCAGAGACGTCTCGGTGGATGTAGACATCAACCACGTCATCTTCGGATTCGTTGTTGAAGTAGATTGGCTCGACATACTCCTTGTACCTCGGGCTAAACCTCTCTACCTCCTTGTCATCGTCCTCCATGGATGGGCTGCTAGATCAGTCCCTAGAAGGAGCAATGAGCCCCATGGGTTTTCCACAGCCTAGGATGGTATAGCGCATTGCTAGATTTTGATTCCTATAGATTGTGATTAGAGAGAGGGACAATGGCAGTATATAAGGGGGGTCAGAGGTCGGTAAAACTTGCAAGAAACACCAAATTGTCGCCCAAGAAAAGAATCCAAATGAAATAGAGAAATAAATCACGGATTTGGAAGTGTCCTACCACATAACGACCAACTATACTGGCGCGGCCCGTATAGGTCCGGACGTATAGTTGGTTCCAGGCAGATATTTCCAAATATCTTGATTCCAGGTCGACTAAATCACGACTCGGAACCGACAATAACATTTTTTTAGATACGAACGAAAAGTGTCTGAGAGTTTAACGACCAACTATACGGTTGGAATTTTTGGTTCCAGACGTGCAGTTGCGTCCGTATAGATACAAACACAAAAATCAAAAGTATCTGAGAGTTTAAGAACCAACTATACGGCCAGATTTTTTAATCTAGTCATATAGTTGCGATCGTATAGGCTCAGATATCGAAAAAAAAATCACAAAGATGATATAGAGAGTTTAACGACCAACTATACGGTGGGAGCTCCCCCTCCGATCGTATAGCTCCGCCTGTATAGTTGGTAAAACCCCTCTAAAACTTCAGAAAAACACAAGGATTTCAAAGGCAGAATTTTAAAAAGTAAAATTGTGAAAACAAATCACTTATTTGAGTAAGAACACTTACCTTGCACTTACCATTTGCTTATTCGGGGATGAAAAGTTCCTCCCACAAGAAGGACTCCTTCTCTTTTGGAGGAATTGTCTTTAGTTTATTAAATAATTCCTGTAAACGAAAATCACCAGGACTAAAGTTCCTCTCAATAAGATTGGTGTCTTCCTTGGAAAACATGGACACTGCATCTAACATCTTTATTTCGTGCCTCTGCATAATCTGCAACTCAAATTCTTGTAGTTGAAGAATCCAACGGATCAGTCTTGGCTTATGTTCTTTCCTATCAAGGAGTTCTTTTAAATCATCACAGTTCGTATGAACTCTCACCTTTGCATCAACTATGTAAGAATGAAATTTATCACAAGGGAAAAATACAGCAAATAGTTCCTTTTCTTCATTTGGGTAATTCTTTTGAGCACCATTTCGAGTTCTACTAGCATGATGTATACTATTAAATCTACGACCAATATGTTGTCCTAAAGTTACTCCTACAACATCATCACTAGCTTCACATATTAAGTCAAAGGTTATATCCTAGATAGGTGGTCTAATGATGGGAGCACAAGATAAAGAATTTTTTAGTTGATCAAAGGCTTCAAGACATTTATCATCAAAGTTAAATCATACTCCTTTTGCAGGAGGTTAGTCAAGGGTTTAGATATCCCAGAGAAATTTCTAATGAACCTTCTATAAAAACCCACATGACCAAGGAAACTTATTATACCATTAATATCCCTAGGTCGTGGCATTCTCTCAATTTCCTCAACCTTAGCTCTATCAACTTCAATTCCCTTACCTAATACCTTGTGTCCAAGGACTATACCTTCTTTGACCATAAAATGGCATTTTTCCCAGTGTAGAACAAGGTTGGTTTCTTCGCAACGCTGCAAAACTCTTTTGAGATTATCTAAACAACTCGTAAATGAAGTTCCATAGACACAAAAGTCATCCATAAATACTTCCATTATAAGTTCCATGAAATCAGTAAAAATAGCAGTCATGCATCTTTGAAAAGTAGCCGGAGCATTACATAAACCAAAAGGCATACGTCGGTAAGCATGTAAACTGTAAGGACTAATGAAACTTTTCTTAAGTTGGTCATCAGGATGAACAACTATTTGAAAAAAACCAGAGTATCCGTCCATGTAACAAAAATGAGTATGGTTTGCTAACCTCTCTAAAGTTTGATATATGAATGGTAAAGAATAGTAATCTTTTCTAGTTTCTTTATTTAATTTCCTGAAGTCTATGCACATCATGTGCCCAACAATAGTTCTAGTAGGTACCAATTCATTGTTTTCATTAGGAACAACAGTAAAACCGCCCTTCTTAGGGACACAATGAACAAGAGTTACCCAATCACTCTCTTTAATAGGATAAATTATACATGCGTCCAGTAGGCATGCAATTTCTTTTCTTACCACTACTTTCATTTCAGGCTTTAATCTTCTATTAAATTCTGCAACTAGTTTAGCACCTTCTTCCATGAATATTTGATGGACGGCTATGATGGGATTAATGCCCTTCAAGTCATCCATTGAGTACCCAAAGCTTGGTGATACTCCTTAAGTATCCTCATGAGTTCTTCTTCTTCTTCTCCTGAAAGTTTAGCATTAATAATAATAGGGAATTTATTGGTATCATCTAAAAACCTGTATTTAAGATCTTCTGGTAGAGTCTTCAACTCTGGGGGTGGTAATTCCCCGTCCCCTCTCTTTTCTAGCTGTTCAAAAGCCTCATCGGTCGGAGGTC
The DNA here is from genome assembly GCA_910589775.1 of Avena eriantha. Lineage (NCBI taxonomy): Eukaryota > Viridiplantae > Streptophyta > Magnoliopsida > Poales > Poaceae > Avena > Avena eriantha. Next base: position 203,692,360 of record OU342742.1, read on the forward strand.
CCAAAACGGGAAGTGAATCGAATTCATTTTCTACTTCTCCCAGGGACTTGACCTCCATAACTACTTCTTCATAATTTGGATATTCATCTATTTCTTCTTCTTGATTAGTTCTCTCTTCCTCTTCTTCTTGTATTTGTGGAGGTTTGTCTTTAAATTTGGAAAAATGGAATTTATTTACCGTTCCCCCAAGCCTAAGAGACACAATCTCCTTCGTGAAATTAACATGGGCACCTATATCACCGAAAAAGTTTCTTCCAAATATAATTGGGTAAAGAGTGTCAGCTGGCATATCAACAACTACAAAATCGACAGGAAAGTTTTTGTTGCCAATTGTGACAGTTGCATTGTCAACTACTCCCATTGGAATTCTAAGGTTTTTATGGCTAACATAATTGTTATATCAGTATTTTCAATTGTAGCTGGTTATATTTCTTATTTTATTTCTAAGTAGAAATCATAAGATATAACATTAACTTCGGTGCCAAGATCACATAAACCATAATGAGAGGTTTCTTTAAATATGCAGGGAAGAATAGGCTTACCCACATATTTTACCTTTATTTTACCTTCAACCAATACGAAAGTTTCTTCATCAAGTTCAACTATGTTACAGTGTGAGTACATAGCCATAATTGCTTCCTTGGTTACCTCTTCATATTTGGTTTCTTCAAGGTGTTTCATGACTCCTGGCATGCTTTCGTCTTCCTTCTTTTCCTATACTGCTTTGACTTGTTCATATTCAAAAATATGTTTTTGTGCAGTGTTAGGGAAAGACACTTCATATATTGGTTCTACGAAGGCAAGTGTTGCTTTATCTTCTCTTTTCTTTTCTGGTTCGGGTGGTCGATCATACTTGACTGGACCCTCCTTTGGAGCTTTAATATGTTCTATAAAAGCTTTAACAACTTGCAACACAAGATCTGAATCCAAATAAAGTTCTTTAGATAATTCTTTAACATGGCCTTTTTATTATAGTCATGAATACAATCATGCTCTATTTCTACGCCTCCTTCACTTCCTAGGCCAAAATTCCATGAAACTCCATGACCACGAATTCTATTAAGTAAAGCCCAAGCTTTAGGTATAGGAAGATTCATAAAGGCTCCTTCGGTGAAAGAGTCTAGTTCAATTTTATTAGGTTCAATTAAACCGCCATAAAAGATATGTAGTAAATATCATTCAGGCAAATCATGATGAGGACATAGTCATAGTAAATCTTTAAATCTAATATAAGCTCTTACTAGTCCTTCATTAGAACGATTCTTCTAGGTCATTATAAGATGCCTGATTCCAAAAGATTTTGATAATGGATAATATTTTGATAGAAATTCACAAGCTAGATGTCGTGGTGGTGGCACGGCAGATTCCATAGATAGGCTAAAGATGGGGCCAATGAGTTCTAGGGGAATCCAGGAAGGGAAAACGTGGTGATTCCATGCACAGAAGTTCTTGTATTTGCTCTATAAATGGTGCTACAGGTACTCTTCAAGCTCTTGGTGAGAAGGAGACTATGTCTCTTACTCCCCACTTCCTAGCTCTAGAGTTCTACCTTCGACAGAGAAAATGATCGACTCCTCTCTACGGAGGCCCCGGTGCTCCTTATATAGGGGAGCCCGGGTTACAATGTTAGGGCACACGTGGCAGCATATTCCCCGACTATGCTCCTCGACTAAAGCTATATGCTTCTTTATTCTCTTTAACAGCTCGTCTGAACTTTGAACGTAACCCGCTGCGTAATCCTTGCCTTTAAGCATCACCAGACACATGCTACATCATTCGACACAGCCCGCGTCACCTAGGTCGCCCCTGCCCCGCTGGTCCTTCCCTCTGCTTTCCTTCGCTCACGCTACAGCTAGCTAAAGGCGCCTTTTGACCAGCAGGAGACTCCTTCCTTCTCTTGGAAGCCAAGTGGTAGTCCGGATGAGCACATGGCTATCCCGGCTACGAGGGTACCTGCATAATGGACATACAAACATTGTCGGCATATATTTTATGCCGTCCGGCTATGGTTTGGGAAATGCTCCACGGGCCGGGTTACTCCGTAAGTCGGCCTGCCTTGAGGTGACTCGGCCAGTACTTGCTTTGACCATGCCGTACCTCGGCTAACTCGGCCTTTATACCCCGGCGTTACCCTACCCGGGGGTATCCCCCCAACATTAGTCCCCGAAGCTGGTGCGGTCTTAGCAACTTTAGTTGTTAAGGCCACAGCAGGTTCCCATATTCGGATCTTTGCCTCTTTAGCCGAGTTACCACGTAATCTGGAGTTTTTCTTCTTGCGATTCCTTGGCTCATTCCGAGTTATTCCTCGCCAGTCGGGTCTTTTGCTCGCTTATCCGGGTTACTTTGCCTTCTCTCGTATGCTTCCCCACGTCCTACGTGGAGGGTAACCATCATTTTGCCTCATTTTAAGGGACATGCGCATTTAATGTGCCAGTTACTGTTGCAATGTTAGGAATAACTGTTGCGCGCGTCCCTTTACTACAGTGCCTCGTTAACTGTAACACCACATTGTTTCATGGGATCATCTGCTCCCTGTGGCCCTTGTTGTGGCCGTTCTCTGATTGGTTGACCCGGTTGCGTACTCGCCTGTTGCATGTGGCGCTACAACCACAAAGGATCACACTACGCGCGCGCTCTCTCGCGTGGTTAAGTAGGGGCTGGGGGCAATCCTTGGGGAAGTTCCCCACATCTCTTGCGCTCCCCTACCTACTTTCTCTCTCACTGCAACTCCACCGCCACCGCCGCTTCTTCACCGTTGCTGCACCACCGCAACCGTGCTTAGCAGCTCCTCGCATCCGCGCCACCGCTTTCGGCCAAGGTCTTCACCACGGGGCCCTACGCCTCCAGGATCCCCGCCACCGGTTACTTCTACTCCGATCTTGTCCTCGAGGACCTTGATTTTGCCATGATAGAAGAAGAAGTTGTTGTGGTCGCTTAACAGGAGGAGGAAGAAGAGGGCCACGAGCACGGCTGTTGGAGCAGCGTGTTCGTCTGCGAGGACGATCTGAGTTGGCTCCGTGCCCCGCGCCGCATCCCTGTCGGTGTCGCCTACCGCCTCACCACCGACGAGATTTCTCCCTCTCCCAATCCAGGGGAGTACATAGTTTTTCTTTCTCACTTCCAGCGCGGCTTTGGCCTTCCTACCTCTGATTTCTTTTTCGATTTCATCTGCACATACCAACTGCAACCACATCACCTTCCTGCCAATGCCATCACTTCCCTCTCCTCTTTCGCCTCCGGCATTGAGGGTATGTCGGCCTCTAGCCCTCCAAGGAGATGTGGATTAAATTCTTTGGTCTCCGGAAGAACGTTGTCCCGGATCCGTAGCTTGCTCCGAAAGACAAGCATCTGACTCAGTGCGGCGGAGCCTCCATATCTCCCCGCAAGAACTCCGCATTTCCCCAGGTCATCGGGCTCGAGTCTTGCAAAGGCTGGGCCTAGACTTTTTTCTATGTCCGGAACACAACTTCTGTGGACCTGATCCGGCTCCTCCCCTTCAAACTTGGTCCCCTGGACACCTCTCTTTGGGAGAGTATCCCGAAGCGACCCATGACTCTGGCGAATCTGGTTGACCGCCGGATCAAGGAGCTGCTCAAGAAGAAACTTCAGGGGGAGGATATTATGATCACCTTCATCCATAGCCAGGTCTCCCCTACAGAAACGTGCCAACAAGATCTGCTACTTGAGCGGCTCCCTCGACCCCCACCGAACTTCCTCCTTCGAGCTCGATGACTCGGCAGTTTACCGCCAGGTCAAGGCCATTTTCAACATGGAGAAGGAATTCTCTGAGGATTGGGAATGGGGGCTCAAGCCCTTCAGCCAGGATAACCCTCCTCCAAAGGTAAACTTCTCTCTTACTGTTTTCCGGATCTTCTCGGTATGTTGGATTATCTTCTTAACTTAGCCACTGTTGTCTTGTTCTCAGTGATTCCTCCAGCAGCCAATTGAGGATGGCGAGGTGCTGGTGAGCAAGTGGTTACCGGACTACGCCGAGGGAGACGAGGTGGAGCCTGATCTGGAGACCTTTCTACCTAATCCGGACACCGTCAAATGCTGCTCTGGTAAGGCCTCTTCTTTAAGGGATTGGTCGGATGATGATGACTCGGACATTGAGGTCCTGCAGGTACTTGACCCGGTTCTCATCTCTTACGCATATCTGGTTATGTTTGAATCTGCAGCTAACCCGGCCGGTCAGGTCTACGAGGTCCCCCCCCCCCGCCACGGGTGGTCCGGTCCCTGCTCCTTCCCAAAAGTGCGCAGCTACCTCGGCCGCAGCTTCGGAGGAGCCGCCGCCCAAGAAGAGGCAGAAGAAATCTGGGGTGAAAGCCTCAACCAAGCCAGCAGCTAAGAGAATGTTCCAGAGGGTGCCCAAACCTCGGGCTCCCCAACCTCGGACGAGTAAGTCCTTTTGCGTTTGCTCTTGGCTCTTTCCATTTCTACATTTGCCTATGCTTCTTATTGGTTCTTTTTCTCTCTTTGACTTGGTGCTTTTCTATTTTCCCAGAGCTCCTAGGGTCATTCCCTAGAGCGGCTCTGGCATAGCATCTCCAATCCGGAGCAGCCCTCCCCCCCCCCCCCCCATGACGATGACACTCGCTCGCTCAGCCCTATTCAAGAGGGCTCCGCGGCTGCGCCTGATCAGAGCCCACCTCGCCATGAGGACGATAATGTCGGTGTGGGGGGTAGTGGGGCAACTCAGGATACGGTCATGCTAGATCTTCCCAACCCCTCTTTAGCGCAAACACCTAGTACTGAGGTGCCAGTTTCATCGGCACCGCCCCAAACAAGTTTTCCTTCAGCTTCAGCATCAACAGCAGCACCAGCACCAGCACCAGCAGCAGCACCAGCACCAGCAGTGCCACCAGCACCACCAGCACCAGCATCAGCAGCACCAGCACCAAAAGCACCAGCACCAGCCACAACAACAGCCTGAACAACATCAATAACAGCCTCAGCAGCAGCAACTGCATCCACTAATCCTCCAAAGAGGAAAGCCCCGTCAACTCTGTCCAGATTAACTATGTCAATGGTGGACATTTTCCAGCCAGCTCCTCAGGCTTCATCCGGATCAGCGGCCTCTGATCTTCCGCCGCGTCCTCCGTCATCCAACAAGCTTAAGAAAGCTACCAGTCTAATCAAGGGCACTCCTTCCGGGTCTCCCGCTACCGGATCAGAGGGTAGCAAGAAGCCCTGTTGTAGCTCAATCTGCCAGGCGAGAAGCCCACGTCAAAGGCTTGGTGGCGAACTACTCTCCCAGTGCCAAAAGTTACAGTCCACTGCTCCTGGAGTATGTGAATAACTGGAACAATGCTGAGTTTATCGATCCAAAGGACGATCTGCCGGAGAAGTTCGGCCCAGCCGAGATCAGCGCCTGGATGAACTCCGCCACCAAGGATATCTCTTTGGTTGGCCAGATGATGGAGGTAATCCTTTTCCTCTTCTATGGTACTTTATATACACGAGCACTTATAGATATATCCCTAGTCCCCGATCCTCCGAGGGAGTAACTTGTTACTCGGTCTGATGCTCCTAGAGAACTCAATTTTCATCCTTAGAAATTTCAAATAATGATAAAATTAGAGCCGGGTTAAGTTCCCCTTGGCCCGGATCTTGAATACTTTGAATATCCACACACCTAGAGCCGGGTTAAGTTCCACTTGGCCTGGATCTTGAATACTTTGAATATCCACACACCTAGAGCCAGGTTAAGTTCCACTTGGCCTGGATCTTAAATACTTCTAATATCCACAGACCTAGAGCCGGGTTAAGTTCCACTTGGCCTGGATCTTGGAAACTTCGAATATCCACACACCTAGAGCCTGGTTAAGTCCCACTTGGTCCGGATCTTGAATACTTTGAATACACACACACCTAGAGCCGGGTTAAGTGCCACTTGGCCCGGATCTTGTAGACTTCAAATATCCACACACTTAGAGCCGAGTTAAGATCCACTTGGCCCGGATCTTGGAAACTTCGAATATCTACACACCTAGAGCCGGGTTAAGTTCCACTTGGCCCGGATCTTGGAAACTTCGAATTATTTTCACTTTTGCATGTGAACTAACCTCGTCTTGCTTTTCTTAGATCACCACTAACCGCCGAACTGCTGAGTTCTAGCGCCTGCTGGATTCTTACAAAGATGTCCGCGCGTGCTATGGCAAGATCCTTGAGGATCACAAGAAGAAGAGTAATTTTCTTTACCCAAGACTTGTTCTTTTCCGTTCCTTCGAGTTATCGATGATCCGAATTAACTTGTTACTCCACTTATGCAGTGGATGTTGACACTGAGAATATCATCATGCGGAAAAATCTTGAGGAAATCAGAGGTATGTTATCTTTCACTTCATCTTTGTGCAGTTCATTTCTTGATTCGGTAGACAATTATACTTCGGCACCGTCGGATTAACTTACTACTGCAGTTGCCCTTGAACACAGTGTTCATATTCCTGATATGATGACACATTTTCTTGAACAAGCAGCCAAGCATCGAGTTGAACTAAAGAAGAAGGATGACGAGATAGCTCGGTTGTGCCTCTAGGATTCGGAGATCACTCGGCTGAATGTCGAAATCCAGAGGCTCAAGGACCTCCACAAAACCGAGCTGGACAAGGCGGTCCAGGAGTTTGCCGAGGAAAAAGAGCATTTGACGATGCAAATTTCCAAGGGTAAGGATCTATTGGAGGAAGCCGACATAAAACTTAGATCGGTAACCTCAGAATATGAGAAACTCTAGGCTAACAGTGCCAATGTCGATGCCGAGCTTCAGCGTCTCCTCTTCCAGATTTCCCATGAGTTTCTTTCCCTTGTCCAATTCTCTTTTCTCCGGATTAATGCTTTTGCTCATTGCTTCCTCTGTTTTGTTCTCAGGCAAGTTTCCAGAAGGTGATACTATTGCTGGCGCTGCTGTAGCCCGGTCTCGTGAGCAGCGTGGTATTCCCACGGGCCCTGGATCCGGGTCAGTCCCTTACACGACAGAGGATCTGCTTGTGAGCCTCGCTGCTCGCCTGGAGCTGGTAAAGAACTATGTCGCATATATCATGCCTGAACTCCCTCTAGCCCGGCGAGCCCACTCCAAAGGGAAATGCTGCTCTCATTGCCAAACTAATGGAATGCGGTACGCAGCTGCATCTGTGGCGTGAGTCAGCTGCGCGAGCCTGGGCTTACATTGCACTGCAGATCATCCTCTCGTGGTACGAAGGAATATACCTATGGCTGCTTACCCACATGCGCACCGGATCCAAGTGGACCGAAGATACGGTGTGGGCTGCGTGTCGCAAAGCCAGTGCTAACAAGCTTATCTAGTATTCCTTCTGCTATGCTTGAAATGAAGGGCCGAGCTACCTCGACGTGTTTGATGACGAAGTTGCTTCCGAGGGTGAAGAATGTGAAGGGAGTGAGGGTGACGCCTCTGAACTCGACGATGAAGCCGAGGACCCAGAGGACGGAGAGGCCAACCCCGAAGACGAGGCCGAGGCTAGTGCCGCGCCCACAAACTCCGAAGTACCTCCTCCCTCGGCCGATGATTCGGCTTCTGCACCTGCTCCTTGATCATAGACACTTAACCAAATTTGTCAGATCTTAGGTATGCCAGATGAAGTTGTACTTAAGTATTTTGGTATGGTTTTGCTACAATATGTGTTATTTGCTACTAAGTTTTTAACATCAGATTATCGTGGGCGAAGTCCCCGAGTTTGCTTTTCTTGTTCTCCCAATTTTTGACTCAGCTCGCGTCTACCTTGATTCGGTTTTTTGACTTACAAGTTCGAGGTTCAAAACATTAAATTAACAATACTTGAAACTTAGAGATCAACTCAAAATAATCCGGCAAGAAATGAAGTAAACATAGGATTAATCCGAATAACAAATGTCCACGCGCTTAGGTTTCTTCCCTTAGTAAAAACAGGGTCATGTGCTTTGCAATTCCAAACTTGTTCTCTTTCTTGCCATGCAGCCAATTCTTGTTGGACAGCAGCAAAGTCGAAGAGTTGGGTTTTTGGTGCTCACACATTACTAATCCGGCTAAGGTATAAGTAATGTAAGCCAGCCAACATATAAAGAATGTAAAACAAGAAAGACAGTTATTATGGCAGTCCCCGAGTTTCTGCCGGGGTGCCAAAGTTTCATTGATAAGCTCGTTGCCGACATACATACCGACATGCGAGTGACTCGGATACATTCACCTCTTTGCTAGGTGTAAAAGGGACGAAGTAGTGCTACATTCCATGGTCGCTTAGATTCTTCTCCGGACCTGTCCACCTTGTTCTTCTCCTATGGTTGTGCATCAATAAGATAGTAGGAATCATTATGCAAAGCTTTGCTTACAATGAAAGATCCTTCACATGGAGGGGATAACTTATGCATGCCAGCAGTGCGATGTATCAACCGGAGTACCAGATCACCTTCCCGGAAAACTCGGGGATTTACTTTCCGGCTATGATAGCATTGGAGGTTTTGCTGATATATGGCGGATCTGGACAAGGCCAGTTCTCTCGCTTCTTCCAGCAGATTAACATCATTTTGCCAGGCCTCTCGCACTTTGGCTTCTGTGTATTGGGTGACCCTTGGCGAATCATGCTCTATGTCGGCCGGAAATACGGCTTCTGCCCCATATACCGGAAAAAATGGCGTATAGCCTGTTGATCGATTTGGAGTTGTTCTTAGGCTCCACATTACTACTGCTAGTTCTTCTATCCAGCACCCCGCTGATCTTTGCAGCGGTTCTATGAGCCGGGGTTTTATCCCAGAAGAACTAGTCCGTTGGATCTTTCCACTTGCCCGTTCGATGCGGGGTGGGCGACTGAGGCAACATCTAGCCGGATCTTCTTTTCTCGGCAGAACCTTGCAAATGCTCCTTCAGCAAAGTTAGTGCCACTGTCAGTTATGATACTATGGGGGTAGCCATATCTCAGGATTATATCCTTGAGGAATTTTACTGTTGTTGCCCCATCACATTTCTTGATTGGCTTTACATCAATCCACTTGGTAAATTTGTCCACCATGACTAGGATATGGGTCATTCCTCCTTTAGCCAGCTTAAATGGTCCTACCATATCTAGGAACCATACAGAAAATGGCCAAGTGATGGGAATAGTTTTGAGTTCTGACATTGGCAGGTGAGTTTTGGTGGCGTATCTTTGGCCACCATTGCATTTCCTCACCAAATCCTCTGCTTGCTCCAAAGCACTTGGCCAGTAAAATCCATGCCGGAAAGCTTTTGCCACTAATGCTCTTGAGGAGGCATGGTGGCCACATTCTCCTTGATGGATATCTCGGAGTATGTCAAGTCCCTCCTCCGGGTCAACACACCGTTGCAGTACTGTTGTCACACTTCTTTTATATAATTCGGTGTTGATGATAGTATAGGATTTTGCCCTCCTTTGGATGTGCCTTGAAAGTATCTCATCATCCGGCAAGACTCCTTTCAGGAAGTCAAATATTGGCTTGGCCCAAGCTGGTATAGCCCGGATGGGAAATGGTTCCTCATCAATTTCCATTGCATCCACCGACATAACTCCTGCCGGGTCAGGCTAAGCAGTTCCCAGGTTTGCTGAGGCAGTCCCCGAGTTTACTGAAGCAGTCCCCGGGTTTGCTAAGGTGCCTCCCCAATCAATTTGCATTGGCGTAGCTTCTGACCCAGAGAGAGCCGGGATATAAATAGACTCGGATTCTGTTGATGGGGTAATAGATGGATTTCTTAAGTGCTCCAAAGCAACATTTGGTGGGATTGGTTGCCGGGATGAGCCCAACTTGGAGAATGTGTCGGCCGCCTCATTTTCAATCCGAGGTATGTGGTGAAATTCACACCCCTCGAAGAATACGCTTATCTTTTGCACATGAAATCTGTACAGGGCCATGTTGGCATCCAAAGCATCCCAGTTACTAGATACTTGCTGTACCACCAAGTCTGAGTCGTCAAAGCAATGTATCTGACGTATTACTACTTCCTTTGCCACTTTGAGGCCATGCACCAGTTCTTCATATTCTACGACATTATTTGAGGCACTGAAATGGATATGGAGAACATACTTTAATTGATCTTTCTTGAGCGAGGTAAGTACTACTCTGGCGCCCGGCCCTTCTTTCAGTTTTGATCTGTCCAAGTGCATTTTCTAGTAATTTGAGTCTGGTAGAGGTGGTTCGTATTGCATCTCGGCCCAATCCACAAAGAAATCCACCATGGCCTGCGACTTGATCGCATCTCTTCTGTCAAACTGTGGTGCGTATGGGGCTAGTTCAATTACCCATTTTGCTATTCGCCCATTAGCATCTTTGTTGCTCATAATCTCTGATATGGGTGCCTCACATATCACCTTGATGGGATGTTCCTCAAAATAATGTTTGAGTTTCTTGGCCGACATATACACGCCATACGCCATCTTTTGATAGTGAGGGTAATTCTGTTTTGAAGCCGACAATACCTCGCTCAAATAATACACTAGCCTTTGCACCGATTTTCCTTCCTCTTCGCGCTCCACTACAATTACTGCACTTACGACTCGGTTGGTCGCGGCTATATAGAGCAACATTGGCTCCTTGGGTAGTGGTGCGGCTAGGATTGGTGCGGTGGACAACATCTTTTTTAATTCTTGAAAGGCGCTATCCTCTTGTGGTGTCCACGTGAATTTATCTACCTTTTTCATTAACTTGTAGAGGGCAATGCCTTCTCTCCCAACCGACATACGAACCGACTTAACAATGCCAGGCAACCAATAAACTTCTGAACATCGTTAAGGCATTTTGGCAGTTCCATTTTCTCTATGGCCCGGATTTTCTTCGGGTTAGCTTCAATACCTCGGCTAGATACTAGGAAATCGAGTAACTTTCCTGCGGGTACACCAAAGGTGCATTTTTCCGGGTTAAGTTTCATCCGGGACCGTCTTAAGTTCGCCAATGTCTGCCGGATGTCATCAAGGAGTGTATTGCTTTCCTTAGTTTTTATGACCACATCATCCACATATACTTACACATTTCGACCTATTTGGTCATGTAAACACTTTTGCATGCATCACTAGTACGTTGCTCCAGCATTACGTAATCCAAACGACATAGTTCGATAGCAATAAGCCCCGTACGGGGTAATAAATGCAGTCTTTATTTGATCATCCGGGTTCAAGGGTATCTGGTGGAAACCAGAATATGCATCTATGAACGATAATAACTCACACCCCGCAGTTGAATCTATGACATGGTCTATCCTTGGCAGTGGGAAGGGGTCTTTAGGACACGCCTTATTTAGGTTAGTGTAGTCAATGCACATGCGCCACACCACGACCATGTTCGGGTCATCTTTCTTATTTTCCACCAGCACCGGATTAGAGAGCCAATCCCTCCATGATAAATCTGTCTACCAGGAGCCTAGATATCTCATCCCCAATGACTTTTCTTCTATCCTCGGCAAAATGTCGGAGAGGTTGCTTCACCGGCTTTGCGCCGGGTCTCACATTTAAAGAGTGATCGGCCAACTCCCTCGGTACACCTTGCAGATCATGTGTGGACCAAGCAAAGATATCCTGATTCTCATGGAGGAAGTTGACGAGCTCGCATTCCTATTTTCTGCTTAACCCGGCACCAATAGTTACGGTGCGCTCTGGGAACTGATCATCAATTGGTACTTTCTTGGTATCCTTTGTCGCTTGAAATGACACACTCCCATGCGATTGGTCAGGGCTGACATATGTTGCTGTGCGGACTGGGCCAATGCTGCCACTTCCATGATTCTCCTTTTCTCCTGAGCTATCACGAGTGAGTCGGCCAGGTTAGATCCGGCGGAGGTGCACTCGATCGAACGCCGGAAGTCCCCTGAAATGGTTATCACCCCCCTGGTCCGGGCAACTTCATCTTTAAGTAGCTGATGTGAGTACTTTCCATGAACTTGTTCAGAGCGGGCCTTCCAAGCAACGCGTGATAGGCTCTCTCCAGATTCACCACTTTGAACTCCAAATTCTCAGTCTGGCAGTTATCCGTTGTTTGGAACAGCACATCAACCCGGACCTTACCAATTGGTTCACAGGAAATACATGGCACAATGCCATGAAAAGTGGTCCTTGTGGCTTGCAGCATATTCTCTGTTATCCCCAACTTGTGCATGGTATCCTTGTACATGATGTTAATGCTACTACCATTGTCAATCAGCACCTTGGAGAATCTTACATTAAGATTCGGCCCGATGAACGTCGGATCCAGGACCAGAGCGTAGGTCCCTGGGCTCGGCATAAGCTTCGGGTGGTCTCTGATACTCCATGTAATTTCTTGATCCGACCAAGGCATGTACCTTACTATTGCCGGCATTACCGCGTTTACCTCCATATGCCGACACTGTAAGCTTTTCCGGTCAGTTCCTTCCATGGTAAATATGCAGTAGCTCTGATGATGCTCCATGTATTCTTTTCTCCCCTCATTTCCACAGTATCCTTGATCTTGTTGCTGTTGGTTATTCACCTAATGCACTATATCCCTCCTTTCTTGGTTCTCATACCTCGGCGGCAGCGGAGGCAGCATGAGTTGTTGTTGGCTCCCTCCAGTGAGTAATGGCTGCCGAGGTGCTTCGTTCCGAGGTGACTAAGCATTCCCCAAACTACCTTGCTCAAACTTACTCATCCACTCGCACTGCCAGTTCGTATGATTTGTCGAGCTATTCGGACTTGGCATATGAAACTTACAAGGTTTATCTAGCATAGACTTGAACGTATACCTCGGTCGATCCTTTCGCTCCTGCCATTGCTTTTTCTGCTCTGGGGTCCAAGGCTTTCTCCCTTCACTTTTCTGCTGCTAGTTTTGCCCTCCAGTTTTCTGGCACTTGCTGGTGATACATTGCAAATGTATCTATAATTTTTGATGTTCCATGCTTGGTTTTATCTACTTTCTTATGTTTTGTTCCAACTTTGGAGTAATTTTCATAGAATTTCTTGGACTAACCTATTAACAAGATGCCACAGTGCCAGTTGCCTGTTTTCTGCTGTTTTGGTTCCAGGAAAGTCAAAAAATCAATATTTTCGGAATTAGACCGGACAAAAGCCAAAGTCGATATTTTACCGGAAGAATCACGAAGCCAGAAGACAAGACGGAGAGGGGCCAGTGGCCAGCCACACCATAGGGTGGCGCGGGTCCCCCTTGGCCGCGCCACCAGGTGGTGTGGGCCCCTCCGGCCTCCACCGACCTTGCCCTTTCGCCTATATATTCCTCCCGATGCGAAAACCCTAAGTAGTCAATCAGAAATCCACGAAAAGTTCCGCAGTGCCGCTGCCACCGAAGGGGAGATTCGGGGGACAGAAAGTTTCTATTCCGGCACCCTGCTGGGACGAGGAAGTGCCCCCGGAACCATCTCCATCAATCTCCACCGCCATCTCCATCACCATTGCTGATTCCCATGATGAGGAGGGAGTAGTTCTCTCTTGAGGCTAAGTGTTCTACCGGTAGCTATGTGTTCATCTCTCCCTATGCATGATCTTATTGAGATCATGAGCTTGTAATCTATAGATCTACCTTGCTACTCAAGTGCTTTAATGAATCTTTGCTCTCCCCATGTGTGTGAAAGTGACAGCGTGCTCACCATGGTGGCACTTAGGCTAGAGATTACAAATACTTGTTATGAGTTATATTTTGAGTTGGATATCTTTATGAAACTATGGTGTTTGTTGGACTCATCTAGTACTCAAGGTGACAGTGTGGGGTTTTCTAGATGGGAAAGATGAACTTTGAGGTGTGCTGTTATAGCCCTATTGTTGATTAGAGTGTCCAACCGGAGAGTAGTTTAGAGTAGTATCATGATAAGAAGATATTTATATGAGAGTGTTCACTAGTGAAAGTATGATCCCTAGGCCTTGTTTCTAAGCATTGATACACCGTTTGCAACTAGATCTGTTACATGTTTGCTTGCTTCCATCTTTATTTTAGTTTGCCTTTAGTCTCTTCCACGCCATCAAGTTATTTTCTAGCACCGTTGTCTTATATCCATACCACTTGTATTTCACTATCTCTTCGCCGAACTAGTGCACCTATACACCTGACAAGTGTATTGGGTGTGTTGGGGACACAAGAGACTTCTTGGATCTTGATTGCAGGGTTGCTTGAGAGGGGATACCTTTGACCACTTCCTCCCTGAGTTCGATAAACCTTGGGTGATCCACTTAAGGGAAAACTTGTTGTTGTTCTACAAACCTCTACACTTGGAGGCCCAACAACTGTCTACAAGAATAGAAGTGCGTAGACATCAAGCTATTTTCTGGCGCCGTTGCCGGGGAGGTAAGGTAAAAGGTATTCACACCGGAGGATTAAAGAAGAAGAACCTCCTTCGGCAAACGCCTATTTTTCTGGCGCCGTTGCCGAGGAGGTAAGGTAAAAGGTACTCACATCCTCCGGTGTGAGTGCTCGAAGTTATTTCCTTTAGATTCTGAAATTTTGTCTTTATGTTTCTTGTTTTCACTAGTTAGGCTTAATGGAAAACAACAACAAAATTAGAGATCTTTACAGTATTTATCTTGAGTTAGGACATGAAGTCTTTGAAGATAAAATTAAAAAACCTATGGAACTTTATTTGCATGCTAATAGCAATGTTGTTAGTATGAATTCTCTGGACACTATTATTGCTAATGATATGGAAAAGTCTAAGCTTGGGGAAGCTAGTTTTTATGAAAATGATCTTTTTAGTTCCCCAACTTTGGAAGATAGCTATTATATTGCTTATGATGATACCAAACTTCCAATATATGATGATTACAATGATGAATATGATATTTTCAGTCCACCTACTATTGAGGAGAAAATTAATTATGATTACAATATGCCTCCTATATTTGATGATTATGGTGATGAGAATAATAATAATAGCTATTGTGTTGATTTTGCTCCCACTACAATTAATAAGAATGACTATGTTTATGTGGAGAGTAATAATGATTATATGCATGTGGCTCATGATAAGAATGATTTATGTGATAGTTATATTGTTAATTTTATCATGATGCTACTGAAAGTTATTATGAGAGAGGGAAACACGGTTTTATGTATCTCAATAATATTAAGTTTCCCCTCTTTATGTTGAAAATTCTGAAGTTGCACTTGTTTTGCTTTCCGATGCATGTTGCTTTGTGCTTTCATGACTTATTCCTTTACAAGATTCCTATGCATAGGAAATGGGTTAGACTTAAATGTGCTTTGAATTTGCTTCTTGATGCTCTCTTTTACTTCAATTCAGATTTCTTATGTGAGCATCTTCTCAAACTATCATGCCTAACTTAAAGGCGTTAAAGAAAAGTACTTATTGGGAGATAACCCAAAAGTTTTAGATGAGTCTTGGAAGTTATTACTTCTGTAATAACCTCTCCTTATCCTTTTTTATTTCCTTTTTGTGCCAAGGGTAACCTCTAATGAGAGAGAAGTAATAATTGGGAAAGTTGCTGTCCCAAAACAGATTTCTGTGTTTCAGCATAAAAATTCGTGTAAACTCTCTGTACATCCTTTTGAGGCGTAAATTTTTGATCTTCTGCCCCAGGTTGTTATCTAACTTTAGTTAGCTCAACACTTTTTGATTTGAGCAACAGAAGGTCTTCGAAAAAATTCGTCTTTACCTGCTGGTCTGTTTTGACAGATTTCTGCCATTTTCTTCATTTGCTTCTTGTTGGTTCCTTTTTGTGTTCTTTTGGGGAATTGAGCTTTTTGAGGGAAGTGCTACAGTAGATAGTGTTCTAATGGAAGTTTATTTTGTGTTAGAACTTAACCTAAAGATCTATTATCTTGAGTGCACTAATGTTGCTAATAAAGATTGTGTGAAGTTTTGTATGAAGGAAATATTTCAGGTGTATGGAAGGAATGAGTAATGAGATGAAGGATGGACTAAAGCTCAAGATTGGGGATGCCACGCGTGTCACCCCAGGAAATATCCAAGAAGTACAAGTGTCAAATCTTGGGGATGCCCAAGGCATCCTCTTCTTCATCAATAAAAATCCTAGGTTTCTTCCAAGCGCTTCATTTTTATTGTTTCATGCACAGTTGTGTTGGTCTTGGAGCGTCTTCTTTTTCGTTTTTGTTTTGGTTTTTCGTTTGCTTGGATTGCTTAGTTTTCTGAATAAATTGGTTGGACCCCCTCTTTCATACATTGGTTTTCACATAGTTTGGTTTGGATTGGAAAATAGTAGGAAAGTTCATGCTTATGGGGTAAAAAGAGCTCATTTTTGACTGTGGCCTATGCTCTGTCATGCCATCCTTGATATTGTTTTGGATTTATGCTTAGAATTCTTTGTTGTAGCATGACTTGTTATAAACAATTGAGATTGCTTAATGTGCCTTGGATGAATCATGCGTTGTTTTAGCATATTAAAGCATAGTATTGTGGTATTCTCCTTTGATGCTTTATTTGGGTTGACTTGGCGCATGCTCACACCATGTTATGACTATCTCAAGTCACCATAGCCTTTATGATCCTTTAGTTTCAACTTTTAGTATCACTTTATGCTTTGATCAATGATGTTTTGTCGCTCTGCATGATTATGGCCATTATTGCTCTCTTATTTTGTCGCTCCCAGTCTTTTGCTAGCCTCCACAACCAAGTATGAGTTCCACTCATGCATCCAACTCCCTAAACCAAGTTATTCCAATGAGTCCACCATACCTACCTACTAGCATTTGCTATTCCAAGTATATTCATGATTTTATCTACATTCTGAATTAAACTTGTTATGTGAAAGTTAGTGATTAAAGCTCTCACGAACTTGATGGCACACTTTACTTTTCTTGCCCTTAATAAACTTGAACCATTGTGTCGTCTATGTTGTATATGCTTGCACTTATTTGTTGGGGATTAGCAGAACCATGCTGTCATGGGGAACGCTTTCAACATTGCACGGGTACTTGTACATGTAGTTGATATCATGCTCTTTTGTCTATGGATGTTGTCGGTGGGAAATGAAAGGGGAGCTTGTAAGTCCATGGAGTTATGTATATGTGTTAGAGAAACGCCTGGGCCGCTGGTCTAATCCATGCTGACATGGTGAAAACCTGCAGCGAAACCATAATGAGCTGTCTATGAAGCATTCTTCTTATAAAAAAAGAGTCCTTTATTGAGAAAGAAAAAAAGATAAAAAAGAGAGATTATGAAAAGAGGAAAGAGAGAAAAAAGCACCATATTCCCATGGTAAATAAGAAGATTGCTGAGATGCTCGTTGTCTGCTTGCCTTGTCATATTGATATGGGGATTCTTCCGTATCATCGGGCAAGGGGTACCCAGTTGGCGGTTCTCTATGATACACATGTACTTACGATGACAAGAACTTACCGGTGACTAAACTTGAGTAGCATGAGGAGCGGCCCTCGTATACAAGCGACATGAGATTTCTAACTTATACTTCGTCAAGCATATACACCATAGTTTGTTCACTTTAACCTTAATCACCTTAAAGATGCTTATGATAGGGGCAATGAGAGATGAAAGCTATAAGTACCATAATTTTTGGAAGCTCTTTATGAGACTTGAATCCCTACTTCCTTCTATGAAGGCCTTTCTTCCACCATTATATTGAGTCTCCACCTTCTACCTTTATGCACCTACTTTGAGAGAATAGTGGCCATTCTTAGTTCTATGTGCATTTTCCCAAGACTTGTTGATTGATGCATACCTTGATATTGCTTGTTTTAAACTATTTGTATCTAGTCACTCTTATAAACTTTGAAGGTGTCCTATGCATTTATATTTGCTACTCTATGAGGGACAAGCTGAATGCCATTATGCTATGTTTTGTTTATGTGAAACAAACAAACGTCTTGCAAAGCATTGTTATTCATGAATCTTTTGTTTGTGACTTTTCATGTTGCAACATAGTTTCTTTGTCTTATTGCTAGAACTTTGTCTTTCATGCTATGTTGAAGTACTATGATCCCAGCTTTGAATGTTTTACAAATCCTTCGATCAAGTTTATGATGGTGCATGTCACCTTAAAAAAATTATCACTTACCTACTTGAGGACGAGCAGGAGTTAAGCTTGGGGATGTTGATACATTGCAAATGTATCCATAATTTTTGATGTTCCATGCTTGGTTTTATCTACTTTCTTATGTTTTGTTCCACCTTTGGAGTAATTTTCATAGACTTTCTTGGACTAACCTATTAACAAGATGCCACAGTGCCAATTGCCTGTTTTCTGCTGTTTTTGGTTCCAGGAAAGTCAGAAAATCAATATTCTCGGAATTGGACACGACAAAAACCAAAGTCGATATTTTACCGGAAGAATCACGGAGCCAGAAAATGAGACGGAGAGGGGCCAGGGGCCAGCCACACCATAGGGTGGCGCGGGTCCCCCTTGGCCGCGCCACCAGGTGGTGTGGGCCCCTCCGGCCTCGACTGACCTTGCCCTTGCGCCTATATATTCCTCCCGATGCGAAAACCCTAAGTCATCAGTCATAAATACACGAAAAGTTCCGCAGCGCCGCCGCCACCGAAGGGGAGATTCAGGGGATAGGAAGGCTCTATTCCGGCACCCTGCCAGGACGGGGAAGTGCCCCTGGAGCCATCTCCATCAATCTCCACCGCCATCTCCATCGCCATTGCTGATTCCCATGATGAGGAGGGAGTAGTTCTCTCTCGAGGCTAAGGGTTCTACCGGTAGCTATGTGTTCATCTCTCTCTATGCATGATCTTGTTGAGATCATGATCTTGTAATCTATAGATCTACCTTGATACTCAAGTGCTTTAATGAATCTCTGCTCTCCCCATGTGTGTGAAAGTGACAACGTGCTCACCATGGTGGCACTTAGGCTAGAGATTATAAATACTTGTTATGAGTTATATTTGGAGTTGGATATCTTTATGAAATTGTGGTGTTTGTTGGACTCATCTAGTACTCAAGGTGACAGTGTGGGGTTTTCTAGATGGGAAAGATGAACTTTGAGGTGTGTTGTTATATCCCTACCGTTGATTAGAGTGTCCAACCGGAGAGTAATTTAGAGTAATATCATGATAAGAAGATATTTATATGAGAGTGTTCACTAGTGAAAGTATGATCCCTAGGCCTTGTTTCTAAGCATTGATACACCGTTTGCAACTAGATCTCTTACATGTTTGCTTGCTTCCATATTTATTTCAGTTTGCCTTTAGTCTCTTCCATGCCATCAAGTTATTTTCTAGCACCGTTGTCTTATATCCATACCACTTGTATTTCACTATCTCTTCGCCGAACTAGTGCACCTATACACCTAACAAGTGTATTGGGTGTGTTGGGGACACAAGAGACTTCTTGTATCTTGATTGCAGGGTTGCTTGAGAGGGGATACCTTTGACCACTTCCTCCGTGAGTTCGATAAACCTTGGGTGATCCACTTAAGGGAAAACTTGCTGCTATTCTACAAACCTCTGCACTTGGAGGCCCAACAACTGTCTACAAGAATAGAAGTGTGTAGACATTAGCTGGTGCCGGCATTAGGTTGATCTCGTTCCATAATTGTGCTGACTCGTGGTTGATAACGAGCTTGTTGGGGAACCCCAAGAGGAAGGTATGATGAGCAGAGCAGTAAGTTTCCCGCAATTATGAAACCAAGGTTATGAAACCAGTAGGAGCAAGGAAACACCTCCAAGGTGTTGTTTCCAACTTGGAATCCTGCACAACACAACCACATAACTTTTCCCCCAACTTACAGTGAGGTTATCAATCTCACCGGTTTTGCTGAAAACAAAGGATTAAACGTATTGTGTGGAAGAAAGTAAAAGCTTGTAGAAAGTAAACAGAAAGAAGTAAACAGTTGTAGATTGATGGTAAAAGAAATGACCAGGGTCCATAGTTCACTAGTGGTGGTTCTCCATAAGATAGATAACATGTTGGGTGAACAAATTACAGTAGGGCAATTGACAAACATCGAGAAAGCATACATGCATATACTAATCATCTTGACTCCTATGAGATTCGATTGGGCATTACAACATTATACACAGACCGTAATCCAACTGCATCTATGACTAATAATCCACCTTCAGATTATCAATCTGAACCCCCTCCAGTATTAAGTTGCAAGCAACAGATAATTGCATTATGCATTGCATGTAAACAATATGATTTTTCTATGAACAAAGGATTACTGTTTTCTCCCTAGTAGAAACAACACATCTAGTACCTTAGAGATTTCTGTCACTTCCCTAGATTACTAGAGGCATGAACCCACTATCGAGCATAAATACTCCCTCTTGGAGTTGCTAGCATCTACTCAGCCAAGATATCTACTAACACCGAAGAGCATGCAAGATCACAAATAACAAAGACATGATAGAATCAATAATCAATCTAAAATAGCATCTCAATATCCATCGGATTCCCGCAAACACAACATGTAGGATTACAAATAGATGATCTTGATCATGAATGGAGCTCAGAAGATATAAACATGGTAGCACAAAGGAGAAGAACCAACCATCTAGCTACTACATCGACCCGTATTCCAAGAATGAACTACTCACGCATCACACCAGAGGCTTGCATGGTGATGAAGAAGGCCTCCAGGGTGAATTCCCCTCTCTGGCAGGGTGCCGGGAAGATCTTCAGATCCCTCCTGATCTAGGGATGGAGATGATGGCGGCTACAGACTCTTTCATGGAATTTTGATCGGGTACTTAGGGTTTCTATATCGGAGGCATCTTATAGGCGAAAGGGGTGGCCGAGAGGGTGCCCTAGGCGGCCACACCACCCCCTGGCGTGCGCCAGGCCTAGTCGCACGGCCAGGTGGTGTAGCGGCCCTCTGGCCCCTCTCCGTCTCATATTCTGGCTCCGTGTCCCCCTCGATGAAATATTGACTTTGGCTTTTGTCTCGTCCAATTCCGAGAATATTCATTTTCTGACTTTCCTGGAACCAAAAGCAGCAGAAAACATGCAGCTGGCATTGTGGCATATTGTTAATAGGTTAGTCCAAGAAAGAGAATAAAAAGTACTCCAAAGTGTGGACAAAACATAAGAAAGTAGATAAAAACCAAGCATGGAACATGAAAAATTATAGATACGTTAGCAACGTACCAAGCTGCCACTTGCTACGAGCTGTAGCGATAATCCGGACGTTCATCCCGTCTCTTGTCTCAGAAATCATTTCTCCTTGATGATCCGGAGCCATCTCGGTTCTAATACTCCTCGTTTGCCTCACTTGACATTATTTGGGGTTCAGTTGGGTCGCCCAAAGCATATGAATCTGCGATCCGGAATGTCTCAGCCTGTCAACACCCGGATTTTTATCCCAGATGCCTGTTATGCCATACATCGCATTCCCAGGATTACCACTTTTGCGAGAAATATAATAGATTGGATATCATAGTACATCATCCATTACAAACCATAATAAGGTCTTACACAAATAAAGGATCTCATGATCCAGTCTTAGTACAAACAAGTAGCGCAATAATAAGCGTAGCGGTGGGCTCCGTCTTTAGTGTCACAGGCAATGCTGGCGATGGGAGGTAGTCCTAGTTGTCGTAGCCGTCCTGCTATCC
Source organism: Avena eriantha (assembly GCA_910589775.1). Classification (NCBI taxonomy): domain Eukaryota; kingdom Viridiplantae; phylum Streptophyta; class Magnoliopsida; order Poales; family Poaceae; genus Avena; species Avena eriantha. The sequence goes on from OU342742.1 coordinate 203,713,811, forward strand.
TTCTTCCGGATAGTCCTCTTCATAGTCTGGCCACGGGAATAGCTAGGGACAAAACCATGAGTACTCTTTAAGTACTCGCAAACTATCACTAACAAGTAAGGTAGTTCTAGTAGGAATGCTAAACTCTAAGTTTATTTGTAAAGTTAAGTTTGAAACCTAAGCTGAGTTCAGAAGTAAAGAAAGATAAAATAAAGTTCTAAAATCACTTAAGTGGGAACTTAGTTGTCATAGTCACAACCCTGTTGTGGTCAAGTCGAAGTCACCATTAATTTCATAAGTCATTTTGAAAACATCTGACGACGGAACAGTATGGCCACTCCAACTGTCCATGACCGTGACGCAGCTATTCGAATAGTTTGACACTCTGCAGAGGTGGTACACTTTCACCACAAAATTCAATACATCCGTCAGGGATAGCCCTGAATCATCATACTTAGTATGCGGATAATCAATCATAACCTTTCAATTACACACCCTAGTACAAGCACCTCTCCTATGAGCTTGGCCTTCTAGCTCAGCTTGGCCTTCTGCCATCCTGGGCACTGCATAGGTGGACAACATTGAGAGGTAGCCTCAGCTCAAACCTCTCCCGCGAGGGAACTCATACTAATGCATCTAAACTTCTGGCTAAGCCTTACCCAATTCAGGTATTGTGGTTGTATGGTAAATTTGGAATGATATCGCATCCGAACCCAACCATCAGTTTTTATAAAGGGCTAAGGCTCATACCTCAACATTTTCATCATCATAAACCATTTGTGTTTCTCAACACATGTCAAAACATCTCAATAGAATGACTCATCATTCCAAGGTTTTCATAATCATTTTCACCAAGTATTCCCATCTAAAGTGATCAAGTTTTTTGGTTTAGCTCTAACTACTAAGTTAAGAGTGTTCACTAAGGTAGGATGCTAATCTCAATTTCATGCCATAGAATGACATCTAAGTCTAGCTAGATAGGCCAAGTTTTATACTCTTTATGCTATCTATAAACAAAGTAAAGAACTTTGGTAAAGTAAAAGAAAGTCAAGCTTGTAAGTAAAACTTGGTATAGGTATAAATCAAAGAGGTATAACCAAAACATGCATAATGCGTCTTTCTTAGGTTATCTTGCTTAAATCTAGCTTGCTAACAATAGCTTTCTCAGTTTACTTGAAGTGTTAGGCTTGCATTGTTAATGATGGCTTGCCTTGGTTGGTGCAGTGGTTGAAATTCTCCTCGTCCTCTTCGGGGTAGAACTCCTCCTCCTCGTAGACTTGGTCGGTACTATCGTCTATAAATACATACGGAATACGCAATCACCAAACAATACTTAACTAGTCTATTTAGCACACTAAGGCACACACTTGATAATCTAGTATTATCACAATCATCACAAGATTTAATGACCTAGTTTCATTTATAATATTTGAGAAAAGAAAATTCTACTCATTGAAATAAACTAAGATTTAATATTCTCAAATTAAAATATGGGATCATGTGGACACATGTCATCACCACATATTCTAATACATGGGAATGTGATTGAAATGTTGGCTCATATTTCAATAAGTTTAAGTTTATTATTTAAATGAATTAAAGTGACTAGAAATGCCTATATAGCATTATTTTGGTACTAGTCCAAAGTCACTGCATGCAAACCTAAATATTATTACATATTCAGATAGGTGTTGTCAAATATGATTTTTGAGAGTTGGAATGAACTCAAAATCTATTAGGGTTGAATTTTGAAAAATGTTGAATGCAGAAAAGTCTCTGTCTTGTTATTTTTGCTATAAGTGATCTATAACTCCAATTGATTTAAATCAAACGGGCTTGGATATAGATTTTAATTATCTTTCCAACAAAATTGGAATCATTCATTTTGGTTAAGTAAATCTTTCTGAATTGATTCTCAAACCAGAGGACAGAATCTAGTTTAATTCTAAAAAGAAAAACCTATATTTGAATTTTAGGGCCAGCGCGGGAAAAGAAATGGGCCGTCCCAGTGACACTCCGTGACCCAGAGGGCCACTGACAAGGGGGTCCCGCATGTCAGCGGCACAACTAATCGTGAAGTGGTACGAGGCGATATGGGCCGTGCGATTAGAATAGAGATCAACAATTGTGGCTCATCGTCGATGACGAACAGGTCGTCGGCGAGAACGAACCCTAGCGCCTCAGTGGGGGTCGATTGGGGGCTTACCAGGGCTCCAGCTAACGTGGCGATGGGGGCGATCGAGCTGGTGGACGACGGCGGTCTCAGGCATGGTCACGGTGGATCCTGGGGTGGTCGCAATCAACGGGGCCCTTCTCCTCCAGTGGCGGCCAGCTCCGGCAAAATTTCGGCTAGCGACTACTCGAGTGGCTTCGGCGAGAGGTGGGGAAGGATCAGTGGAGAGAGGGGAGTGAGGTAGTGTGGAAATGGAGGTTAGGGAAGGCATCCTTTTATAGGTTCGACAACAAGACAGAGCGGCATGGTCCACCGTTGGTGGCGACATGGCTACGGGTCGCTATGGTCGGGGCTGAGCTAGGCGGACGGTGCGCGGTCTGCTAGCGGTCAGCTACGGCGTAATGGCGTGGCTAGGGGCGGTGCCAAATGGTCGGGCGCGTCCGCGCTCTGGACGGAGGCAGTGAGTGTTCGATGCGGCGCACGGTGGCTCCTGATCGCGCGGCGGGAAATGGGCATGTCCAGGCGGTTGCTAGAGTCATGGCGGAGCGGCGCATGCGAGATGAGGGCAAGGCGTGGCTTGTGCGAGGCTATCGGGGGCGGTGCACTAGCGCTGTCTGTGCATGGTGTAGAGGCGGAGAGCACGGGTTGTCTGCGGTGGTCCAGTGGCTTGTATTGCTCGGGGAAGGGACAATGGGCAGTGAAGTGATCACACCTATCTCCCTGGTGCAGCAGAAGAGGGCAGGCGGTCTCCTGCGAGCTGCCCGTGCTCGACCGGAGGGCATGGCTTCGAGGTGGCACGACACTGCCGCTAGAAGCTAAATGGTAGCTCTTTGATGGCTTGGTTGGAACTAGGGGAGACAGGGAAGAGCAGAGGGGTTCAAATGGGGGACAAGAAACTTGATGAGCAACAGTATTAGTTAGGCCAGATGATCTCTTCCTGCCAACTGTTCGACAAAATGGCCACAAGAAACTTTTATTTGAATCTTGAAAATATTTTTGGTGGGTGTGTTAGTCATATGCTTGAGCATTTGTGGTTTCTTGGGATTGTCAAGGTGAACTCATTTGAGTGGTTTTTGAAAAAGTGGGATCTATGTACATACACTTGATTCCATTTTCAAATGCCATTTAAATTTAGTGTTTAAATGTTTTTGTAAGATCAATAAGTGGGCCTTGGTAGATCTTTACTTGTACTAGCAAGGGGTGAAAAGAGTTAGGATTATTTCTGTTTGAAATTGACTTCTAGGAACACCTAAAGTGGCCTAGTGGATTAAAATGGTCAAAATGACCATTTGGTCGTTTTATTCTTACTTGATTTCTTTTTCTTTGGATTTTGTTTTTAAATGATCTAGATGATGTGGCATTCACCTTTGAATCATTTTACAACCATTAGAACAAACAAACATGGAAATTCCAAACCATTCTATATTAATGCAAACACACATATGCATCCTTATTTATTTTAATGATAAAAAGTTTTTGTTAACCCTAAATTGGGTGATTTGGATCTTGATAACCTTGATTAAAGATTTGGAATGTTACACAGCCAAAGTGGTTGGCATATCTCGATGCAGCCTTTGCCACAACATACTTCCATATCTACAGCCTTGGGCGAACCACGCAATTTCTTGTGATTCAATTACCAACTCGCATGAGTTTCACACATTACACCACCGAGTCAGAAAATCTCGGTCTGGCTCATTCGGTCTCTGCCGGCATAATGCCAAATTCTGTGATCTGTTGGGCCTCTTATAAGTGCTTGAGAAGTTGCTAACAAATAACTCCTGAAAGTCCAACCAGCAGTTAACACTCCCTAGTGGCAAGTTGTTCAGCCACACTCTTGCTGGCCACCCTAGAGGCATATATCTCATTACCCATCTCAAATTTCTAGTTGCAATTTTGACTGTTGTTGCATAATCAATAAGCCAATCCTACGGCCTCGTGCTACCATCGTATGTCTTTGTTCGCCTGGCCAACTGAAAGTTCGGCACTGGTGGTTCCCTCATGATCCGGGGCCCAAAGCACGCCGGACCAGGTGGACCCTGTACCTCGATCAGCTCCGACCTATAAATCCTGTCCAACTTCGGCCTTGCATCATCTGGCTATAAGTTTTTGCTTCCCAGCCTTGATCCAGTTATATGATGCTCTGGTCTGGGGTATCCGTCGTTAACCATTTCTGAATAACCATCATTATACCTCTCTCGATCCGGACAAGCATTTTGCTGTTGCGCTGCTTGACCCGTAGTTCCTCCTGCTGAGGTGCATTTTGCCCCACTCTCGTCGGATCACGCTGTGTAGCATTGCCATTGGCAGCATTCCATTGACCGGTATTGCCTTGGTCGTGGTTACCTTGGTCAGCCTCACCTCGGCTGGTACTATGGCGTTCTTCATCAACTCGCACTTCTTTGCCTTTTCCAGCTCTCACCGGATCATAGGGGACCATTTTCTTGTCCCTTCTGCCGGAGTTTACTTCCTCTCTCCTGGGGTTGTGAGCCGGAGATGATGCGGCGGCGCCGGACATGGCCGGGTTATTTCTAGCCGAATGAACCACCTGTGATGCTCCTGGTGGTGCCGGGTTTTCCTTATTCATTTCCTTGTTTTGCTGGCAAGCGACCCTCAGCAAATGGTTCACCCTTTCCTGTTGCCTCTCCCGGGCCTCTCCGGTTAAACCTTCTAACTCGGATGCAGCCGCATTTTTTGCCATGAGGTTCTTTGCCGGGGTACTATACCTGTCCAGCCCTCATGTTACTATTGTGGCTGTCTGACCCGGCCTAGGCTCGTACTCCTTGTCAATCTTAGTGATTAGGTTTCTACCTATGATTCTTGCTCCATCTAAGAAGTTTGCCTTTGCATATTCCCTTAGAGTAATGTTCAAGGACTGCTGCAACTTCGCTACTTTCTTCACGACGGCTAATATTTTCTGCCTAGTTTCCTCTAGTTCAGCTTGCGCCTGAGCCGGATCTACCATAGGAGCTATTCGCGTTGCTAGGCTATCTATTGCTTGCTAGAGCACATTCTCTGGCCTTTCTAGTGGAGGGAACCTAGATCTCGCCTGTTTTGGGGTGACTTCCGGCTCTGGCGCCGGGTCCTTGCTTGTTCCCGCATCTGGTGTGGCCATCATGACCTCAACGCTACTAGCAGAGCGAGTGATACGCACTCCGCGAGCTGTGCTGAGAGGTGGCTAGCCTCCCTCGATGACGTGTCGTGGATGAACGCAGGACTCGTCCACGCCTACGTAGATCTTGTGTGCGTCAAGTTTGATGAAGACATCGTTGCACGGAGGGGGACGCCTGCCGAAGCTCCCTACGTTGTCGCTGACGTAGTCCAGCGCTCCGAAGCGCTGAACCAGGTCGGATACGATGCGCTCGCCGGTGTTGGAGATGCTTCCCGTCCGGATTTTGACCCCTGCTAGCACCGCTTGCCCCACGGTGGGCGCCAACTGTCATGGTGGTGGCACGACAGATGCCATGGATAGGCTAAAGATGGGGCCAATGAGTGCTAGGGGAATCCAGGGAGGGAAAACATGGTGATTCCACGCACAGAAGTTCTTGTCTTTGCTCTATCAATGGTGCTACAGGTACTCTTCAAGCTCTTGGTGAGAAGGAGAATATGTCTCTTACTCCCCACTTCCTAGCTCTAGATTTCTACCTTAGACAGAGAAAATGATCGATCCCTCTCTATGGAGGCCCTGGTGCTCCTTATATAGGGGAGCCCGGGTTACATTGTTAGGGCACACGTGGCAGCATATTCCCCGAATATGCTCCTCGACTAAAGCTAGATGCTTCTTTATTCTCTTTAACGGCTTGTCCGAACTTTGAATGTAACCCACTACATAATCCTTGCCTTTAAGCGTCACCAGACACGGGCTACGTCATCCGACACAGCCCGCGTCACCTTGGTCGCCCCTGCCCCGCTGGTCCTTCCCTCTTCTTTGCTTCGCTCACGCTACAACTAGCTAAAGGCACCTTTTGACTAGCAGGAGATTCCTTCCTTCTCTTGGAAGCCAAGTGGTAGTCCGGATTAGCACATGGCTCTCCCGGCTACGAGGGTACCTATTTAATGGATAGACAAACATTGTCAGCATATATTTTATGCTGGCCAGGTTATGGTTAGGGAAATGCTCCACGAGCCGGGTTACTCCGTAAGTCAGCCTGCCTTGAGGTGACCCGGCCAGCACTTGCTTTGACCGCATCGTACCTCGGCTAACTCAGCCTTTATACCCCGGCGTTACCCTACCCGGGGGTATTCCCCCAACACTAGATTATCCCAAGTAGTAGTGGCTTCAGGGGTAGATATCTATACCATGAGAGAGTTGTACTTGTCAAAGTTTGACTAAAAAGTTTAACCCTTACCTCATTAGCACTATATCCCGTCAATAGAAAAGTGCCACATATATCTTTAAAACATGCAATATGCTCATATGGATCAGGATCTTCTTCATCTCCAGTAAATTGCTTCTTATGTAGAATACTAAGTAGTAGAGGATTTATTTCAAACCCCCTTGTCTTCTCATTGGATTTGTCTCTTTTATAAATATCATAGGGCTTCCCAAAGTGGGTGAGTGGGTTAGCACTAGTCATATGCTCAAAGTCCATCATCTTGGTGGAAACCTGTAAATCAAAAAAAATAGCAAGACAAAATAAATAAATAAGCAAAAGCTAAAAGACCTACAGCTCTTAGCTCCCCGGCAACGGCGCCAGAAAATAGCTTGATGACTGCAAGTGCACAGATCATTTGTAGCTAGTTTCAAAATAAAGATATCAATCCCACAGGGAGCAAGAGTCTGAAGTCTAATAACTCTTGAAATAAATATTACGATAGAAATGCTAGATAAAGTTCTAAGTAACAAGATAAAATGCGAGTATTGTGTAAAAGGGTGTTTTTGGGTTTTAGGTATAAGAGCAATAAAGTAAAGTAAAACAACTGAGTACAGAAAGTAAGTATCACGTATGTAAGAAAGATTGGAATTGCAGTAATGAAAAGGTGTTCTCAAGGAGTAGCAGATACACCACTAGTATTGTAAAGATTTAAGATCAAGATTATCTTCATGAACATTCTCAACTATGTATGTGTGGGAGGAACTCCGTATTTGGACGAATAGGCAGCAACTGCTGCTCACATCATCCTCATAACCATAGCAGTCAGCAATCGAATTACTACGCTATTAAGGGACATAATCCCATAGGACGTATCCCATGGCATGGATAGTGTTCCGTGAGTTTCCTCGGTTTTCCAAGTTGATACATAAGGGGTGCCAATAGCTTTATAGTCACTGTAAGTGCTAGCACGCCTCCGTCTACCAACAAGTAGTTTCCTCCATCAAGTCCCCACAAGAGGCAAAATATTGAGAGGCCGACTTCTCTCAACATCAAGATGTAGAAAATCTAACACATGGTCACAACGATGAATATCATAATAGACTTTATCTTATTTCAATCTCATACTAGGGTTTATCCATCTCCCCAAGAACTAATGATCTACTCAGACATGGAGGCAATCAACATCATGGTAATGATAATGGAAACAATCATAGATGAATAATACTTGTATAAATCTACAACGAGTATAGGAATTACAACAAGATATAGACAAGATGTAGATGGGATGGATGGAGATGGTGATGATGCAGCGGTGGATGATGAAGATTGATGCCTTAGCCTCCCGGATCTGCGCAGGGCGAAGATGGATCCTTGTGGATGAGTTCCCCCTCCAGATGCCTTCCAAAGGTGAGGTTTCTATGATTTCTGGGTGTTCTGTATGTCGTCTCCTCGAACCAATTGTACGGGTTGAAACTATTTGATGAGGCGGAGGCGGCGCCAACTATATGGCCGGAGCCATACGGCCAGAAAATGGCTCCGGTCGTATAGTTGTCGTTGGACTCTCTGCCTCCCTTGTTCGCTTCTGGTTTTCTTCTAGTATTATTAATATTTCCCAAATAAGCGATTTACGTTGTTTTGACACCTTTTCTCCACAGTACAACTGCTCCAAGAATTGTATCCATTGGATCCATCATCTATCCTGATCCTGGTGAAAACATACATAAAATGTGCATGCAAGCACCATAAAATACCAAGATCCTACATCTACAATGCAAAATAATAATGTAAAACATGATGCAAATATGCACTCATTAGTATCCCCGAGTGTCTGTTTGATTCGTAGACTCGATTAGAGACTTATAATTCATCAATTGACTTAGTGATCTGGAAGTGCATTGGATGATCATCAGTCAATTGTTTTCTTTGTAGGTGATCCAGGAGTGCTTTGGGTGACTCTGTAGATGTGATTGTCGTGGTCTAATCACTCCCTATGGAATTAGCCCCCAAATCCTTAGCCGAATCGCATATTCGGATGAGGATTCAAAGTGTGCCACTCGAAGGTCTTGATAGTGTGTAATCAACGCCTCGACTTGAAGTAGCCCCCGAGTGTCTGACTGAGTCGTAGAATTGGGCAGGGACTCGAGTCCATGTGCTTAATGGTCGTAGCATAGTAGGCTTAGACTGGACCCCGAAGTACGTCAGGTGTGTGACCAACACTCTTGTTAGGAGTAGCCCCCGAGTGTCTGTTCGAGTCATAGACTCGAGCAGAAACTTAGTCTTGATCTCATGGTGCAACTTCATCTGAGAAGTAATTCGAATGAATACATACGAATGTTATGTTGGACGCGTTGATAAGCTTTAGCCTAGTTTGAATAGCCAATGACGTTAGGGATGACCTCAACCGTCAGTAGGAAAAGACCGATGGAACATGACCTGGTGAGCCCCAGTGGAAGGCTGATCGGATTTGAGTGCTTGCCGCGTTAAAAATTTGTATTAACTATGTCTCCTCGATTTGTGCACATAGTAGGGAAAGTGCGGTGATGGTTTGGTTCTTTGGTTGCCACGTGTCCCTGCTGGATGAACTCATCATTCCCATGATCGAAGGCGAACGACCAGTATTCTCTGGGCTGCCATATAAAGTAGGGTAACATCGTGGTAACAATCTCACTTCTTGTTCTTCCTTAACATCTCCATTTTCTTGCGCTCCACCATTTTCCCCCTTGCTCTACACTGGAGTACTGTGTGTGTGTGTTCCCAAGCGCATTCATCCGCGCTTCCTGGAAGAGGAAAGGTACTGCTATGGGCAAGGCCATTGGGGGTGCCAACTCTAGTTGTAACATCCCAAAATTTTCATCTGAAAATCATCATCATTGCATTCAAATCATCATGGCATGTAGTACTTTGCATTATATTTGTCCTCCAAAAATTTGGTGAAATTTAGAGGCTTTTTGGAACACTTATGCTAAATTCAAAGAAAACTAGAAAAGAAATTCAAAAAGAAAAAGAAAAGGAGGGAAAGAATTTTTAAACAGCAGCAGCAACTTTTGGCCTTTTGGCCCACTCCGGCCTAGCAGCCCACCCGGACTCCCTCTCCTTCTCTGTCTTTTCGCACCCCTCCCTCAGCTAACCCCCACCCGCTGACTTCTGGGCACCACGCCACGTCAACGCCACCTCATCTTCTTCCACACGAACGGCCGGCACCCCTTCCACTTCCTCTACCGTTTTCATGTCCGATTGATTGCGGGCGTTTCTGTGAGTAAATCGCCGCCGCTTCGGCCCCTTCTTAATCCTCTCCTTCTCCCCGACCGATTCCCCCAGACATAGCCCCTGGAGAGCCCCCAGGCTCCCCAATTGCCACCTCAAATCGCCGTCGCCCGAAGCAGCTCCGGCGAGAATTCCGGTGAGCCCAGCCACGCCATGCCCTCCTCTCTGCTCACTATTACTTGCCGTGACCTAGCGCGTGTTTTAACCCTGGCCGCGTGCTTTCCTTTTAACCAGGTCGACGACACGGTCCAGCTCCGGCGAACTCCTCTGCCGCCGTCATCCATCGTCTTTTCCGGTGAAGGTAGGGTTCCCGCTGCCTCTTTTTGGCTTTGCTAGGTCGTGCAAAACCTTGCGCATCTCGCTGACCCCTTTGCTGTCTGGTCCATGCCCCAGGTCGCCGTCTCCGACACCGGGCCGCGAGCTCTGCCGCCTGCGCAACTCCGGTGAGGGATCCAGGCCAAGCCAGAGCGCCCCCCCCCCCCCGCACCGCAGTGACCTCCATCGAGACCGCCACGACCTCCTCGACCTCTGGTACGTGTCCACGGTCTCCTAGCCCTCGTAGAATCACCGGAACCTCATCGGTCGATGCTCCGCCGCCGCGCGCAGCCGGTCAGCGCCGCCCATCTCCGGCCAGGTCGCTAGGGACCGTTAGATCTTGCGTCTACGGCTAGGATTAGAACGTAGACGAAACGGTACAGGCTAATCTGATCCGTTTGTTATCACTTAGGATCCAACGGCCCACAGTGGTCGATCCGACCGAACCGGTACGGGTCAATCAGGTTGCGCCACGTCGCCTAGGATTTTCTGTTTAAATAGAAATTAGACAGACTTTGTATTAAACTTAGAAAATCCATATCTTTTGTTTCACAATTCAGAAAAATGCAAATTTGGTGTCTATGGATTCATAAAAATAAGACCTTTATTATGGAGGCCTTGTTTCACACTTTTGCCTCTGAAAAATTGGAATTATAGGCAGAACCTTTTTAGGAGTATTTTGCTCATAAAAATTGTTCTATAAATTGTTTTGGGGTATTTCTTATGCATTTAGATGACGTATGTTACCCTCTGTACTGTAGACTCTGTAAATTATAGAGTTGTGATAATGTCATTGCATTTTGCATGCATTCATATTTTTGTAATGTTTTATTGATTGAATTGTTGTTGTTGTATTGTTCTTTGTGTAGATTGTGTGGATTGTGAAGTTTGTTGCTGTGAGGATTGTACCTATTCCCCTAGCTACCAAGGCAAGTGATATTTCATCTTATGTTCTATTATTTTCACTATTGCACTAGTGTTATTTTGGTAGATCTTAGCATGGTAGGATTATTTATATGTTACTATACTATGCTATGCTACCCTATAGACTATATCTTGGTAGTATCTCCTAGTTGAAAGACTTCATATGCTAGATTGCTTAGCCATGCTATTAGAATTCATGGGTGGAATATACACATAAGATAGTATGGAAAGATATTATTTAACTAAGAAAACAACTAATATTAATGAAACACCTGGGTGGAATGGGACTTGCTTGGATTATGTTGAGTGGTTACTCAGGGGCCATGTCTATGGTCAGCTGGTGTATCACACTTGTGGATGGCCACCCAGGAACAAAGAGATTGGAGACATTCTTATCATGAAGCTTCCAATGCAGCCACATGGCATATGGGCTCTGCCTTGACCAACTAAGTTGCAAGAACTTAGCTAGACGGACAGAAGGTGGTAGATGTGGTAGGATGGAACGCGCCTGTGGTGGTCTGAGGGATTGCTTCTGAAAAGTCTTGTCTCGATGCATGTCGAGTCTTGTGGGGAAAGTGCACCACCTCTCGAGAGGGTAAAACTAAGTACTTAGCCGTGTCCCCGGTTATGGACAACTTCTGAGCCTCAAGACAGTGAAGCAGTTCAATAATCTCCTCATCCAAATTTCTCTAAGTTAAAACTTGTGGGTGAACATGGGTAGAGGTTCAGTGATGTCTATCATTGGTACCTTAGAGTTTGAATGAGAAAACTTACTCTTCAAAAACTATAAGTTAAACTAGCTTTTTGCAAAGCCAGCCATAACCCCACTTAGCCATATATTCATGTAGTTGTTGGATTATACTAAGTATCTATGGTATCACTTGCCAATACAATTCCACATGTATTGACCCTTGTGGCTATAACTTATTATGTTGCAGGATACTCTGATGATGAGTAGGGTTGCGGGTCTACACTCGACATGCTTGCCTATGGCACATGAAGACAAAAGACTCTATTATTGTTATGCTATGTAATGTGAACTTGTGTCTTAGCCTTGGGCTAAGTTAGTTGTAAGAACCATTATATTCCTGGATATGCGATGTAATAATGACATTTGTTTCTATGTACTTCATCTTAAACTGTGGGTGCTAGCATTTCGATCCAGGGACTAGCACTGCAATCACAGGGATCTTACCTTATTATGGTGAGATCTTACACTAGTACTGTTGTTGCCTAGAAGAAGAAGCGCACCATTCCATCGAGGGTTACTAATGGCAGTTGGTTGCGGTCATCGATGAAGAACTTGGAGCTGCACCAGCTTCGCATGTCCGGCATGATCCCGATGGCCAAGGATGACTGCATCATTCCTAGACCGAAGGTAATCCCCAATCCTGCAAATGGGTTCAGGGTGATGTTCTTGGCTTTTGTTCTCTGTGGGATGTCCCTTCCTGCCCACGATTTTCTGCGCGGTCTTCTTTTCCTCTATGGCATTCATCTGCATTAGTTGCCGTCGAATTCGATTCTTCACATAGCCTTCTTCATTACCCTTTGTGAGTGCTAGCTTGGAATTGTGCCACACTTTGGTTTATTCAAGAAATTATATAGTTTGAAGAGGAAATCGTGTTCTAGGGCCACATTTACAAAGTTGTCGGATGCGACATCTCCATTCACCCCAACCAACAGTACTTCTCCTTGAAAATAGTCGAATCCGCTCAAGGATGGACAACCAAGTGGTTCTAAATCAGTGATCAGAAGGTTGGCGAGCAGAATTACGGGTTGGACCCCTTTGACGCGAGTGCCAAAGTCAAGAGGAAGTTCTCCTAGAGGAATGAAGTGCTCTCGGGAAGCTGAAGTCGAAGCTTTCTATGACCGGGTGAAACAGTTATAGATTATTGATTTCTGCAAGTGCACAGATCGTTTTTAGCTAGTTTCAAAGTATAGATATCGATCCCACAGGGAGCCCAAAGGTAAGTCTTTATGGTGAAGTCTCTGTCACAGGTCTTCGAGTGAATTGACTGCAAGTGCTGAAATGAGAATGGAGTTTGATTAAACTAGGTATATTTAAATGAAACTAAAATATTAACTTCGTAAATAAAAAGCATAAAAGAAAAGAATGATTCGGTTGTTTGCTATTTTCTGCAGATGACGAAAAAGGCGTGGGGAAATACAGTTCATGGTGATAGTGACTGTGCTAGATAGACGAATGATAAATGTAACAATTGTAATCTTATAAGTATATGTGTAGGCGAGCAACCCATAATTAGCCAGAACTCCTCTTGGTAGATTTCATCCCAACTTCAATAATTCTACTAGTATGTTACCCAAACCATGGTCAGACACTAGACGATTAAGACCCTTCAGGTCGCTTAGCGATTAAGCTCCTTGGATCGGACTAATGCAATAAGCACGGTGGTTCCTTGTTATCCTCGAGTCTACTAGTTTTCCATTGATATCCCCGTGACACTCGGGGGGTCGCCAGTCTGCTAGCGAACAAGATCCTATCCATGTAGAACAAAGTATCATGTTGTCTGGGCCGTTAATTTGACAACAAGCATTACGCATCCCACAGATAGCCAAGCACACATAATATAGTAATTAAAATCAATCACAAACTAATGGAAAATATATGGAGGCACATCATATCTCACCAATCCCTTACATCTCCCATGCCCAAGGAACTTACTCACACATGAGAGAAGAAAGCATCATCAATATAATTAAATAAGGGGAGTTCTTCTCGATATTACCGTATATATCCACAATAAGAATAGAAAAGTAATCCAACACAATTCAAGATGGGAAGAAACAATCTCAAACCCTAGTCTTGCAAGGTGAATATCTCTCTCTCTCTCTCTCAAGTACAAGTAATGGCTATGAGGGTGCGTTGGCTAGGAGGTCAAAGACCGTGGAGCGAGATGAAGAACGTCTCCTCTTTCTTCTCCGGATCTCTTATTTCTCCCTTCTAGATGGTGTGGCGGCTGCTATGTTGTGTTTTCGTCTCTGGTCCCTTCATGGAAGTTGTTCCTTTTGACAAGACAGAGGCGGCAGCAGCTATACGGCAGGTACTATATGGCTGGAAAAATATTCCTGCCGTTAAAGCCTCTGTATGCTTCCCTCGATTTCTTCCAAAGAGCGGCTTGTTTGTTTTCGCTTGAATATTGTGTTTCTCTAGTTAAAACCCTCTGTTGACATTCAGAACCTGAAACACACATTAAAAACTAAGTTTTCTTTGCTACCGAAGTATTAGCGTTAGGTAAAGCTAGAAAATGATCAAATCCGGGAGAAAACCATCGATAAAAACCATCAAAAATGTGTCGAATCTCATAGCTATCAACTCCCCCAAGCTTAGACGATGTTGCTTACCCTCGAGTGACAAGGAAATAAAGAAGGATAGCGAAGATTCAAGACTTAAATAAAAGAACTTACAAGCTTGAATCGGTGTCAAATTCTTTTCTTCACAATCCTTGCAATCTTAAACATGATCATACAAGTATGCACGAGATTGCACTGATCCACTTGGTAACCACATATATCTTGCTAGCAAATAAATCATATGCCCGAGTAAGTGTCAAAAGTTTAGCTAGGAAAGTGAGATAAATTCTTTTGTTATCTCTCTTTGCTGAGAGATGAAAACTTTTTTGCTTTTGTTTCTTTAATCAATTAAGAGTTCTCAAGTTGGCACCGAAATATTCAATTTAAGAACAACTTATATATTCCCATGTCAAAATTTCAAGACTCTCAAAGCACCTTTTTCCTTCCTTTTGCCTTTCAAAAACTTCAGCTCTTTCATAGAGAAATCATGGCACTATTCTTAACATGTTAATTGGGACTGTGTTGTGCACTTGTGACCATGCCAATGAATATGTTGAGCAATAATGGGTAAGAGGAGTACTAAAACTTCACTTGGAACGTGAAACCACGAGGAAACTAAAATTTTACCCGTCATAACATTGCTGCTACAGACGTTTCCATAACGCAATAGCCAAAATCAAGTGGTTTCCCACATTTAGATCGTTCGTTGGCCAGCGGAGTTAATAGTTCCCCATGGAGGACGACAGTGTTGTAATGACACGCGTAAAGCAATATCTTACGGTAATTATTAGAAAAAGCAGTGGCATAATCTCTACTACTTTGAAGCATCGATTTTATCCAACAATTTCATTCAAGGGTACTATCGAGTCAATTTATATTAAGCTCAAATGGGATGGAGTAGTTCTAAAATCAAATCTTTGGGCTAAACATGGACTCAAGTCATCTTTTGGATGATTTTTCTTGTTGTAAAAATGTAGGAAATATTTTAACCAAGTTCATTGCTCATTGTTTCAAAGCTAAAAAGGAGACACTAGCAAGGGAATAGAATTTATTGGATAACAAGCTAAGTGGGGAGTGACTCCAGTGCAAGCGAGTAAATAATTGTAGGATAAATTTAAGTTTGCATAAAAGGTGATAAAAGGAATGTGATACCTCCTCTTTCTTGCTTCTTTCTCATATTTGAATCGAACCCCATCTGTATTTCATATAGCCAAGTCACCTGAAATTTAGCAATCTCAGAGAGAAACAAAGAAATGAACTTGCAATAAAAGTTATAACTATTTTTTTTGTATTTTTTTTGCGAATGCAAACTGAAAGTAAACATGCAATTTAGAGAGAGTAAAATAAATCAAAATAAGAAATAAAAATATGAATGGAAGGTTTGGAGGTTTTCAAACCTCCCCCAAGCTTAGGCTATTGCCAGGCTCAGTTGCTGCCGTCATTTGGCGACTGGTGAGGATACTTCTGGTAGTAGTCGGGGAAGTGAGTCATGAAGTGACTAAAGTTGTGAGTTAAGGCACTCACATCTTCATTCACTCCTTGAAGAGTGTTGTTAATCTCCCTGATACGTTGCTAACGTATCCATAATTTTTCATGTTCCATGCTTGTTTTATATCTACTTTCTTATGTTTTGTCCATACTTTGGAGTATTTTTACACACTTTCTTGGACTAACCTATTAACAAGATGCCACAGTGCCAGTTACGTGTTTTCTACTGTTTTTGGTTCCAGAAAGTTAGAAAATGAATATTCTCGGAATTGGACGGGACAAAAGCCAAAGTCAATATTTTATCGTGGGGAACATGGAGCCAGAAGATGAGACGAAGGAGGGCCTCGAGGGGGCCACACCACCTAGCCGCGCGGCCAGGCCTGGCCCGCGCCAGGGGGTGGTGCGGCCGCCTCGGGCACCCTCTCGGCCTCCCTCTTCTCCTATATATTGCCTCTAATACAGAAACCCTAAGCACCCGATCAAAATTCCATGAAAGAGTTTGTAGCTGCCGTCATCTCCATCCCTAGATCAGGAGGGATCTGAAGCTCTTCCCGGCACCATGTCGGAGGGGAGAATTCACCTTGGAGGCCTTCTTCATCACCATGCCTACATCGGGTGTGATGCGTGAGTAGTTCATCCTTGGACTACGGGTCCATGTAGTAGATAGATGGTTGGTTCTTCTCCTTTGTGTTATCATGTTTAGATCTTGTGAGCTCCGTTCATGATGAAGATCATCTATTTGTAATCCTACATGGCGATCCGATGGATATTGAGATGCTATTTCAGATTGATTATTGATTCTATCATGTCTTTGTTATTTGTGATCTTGCATGCTTTCCGTTGTTAGTAGCTAGTAACTCCAAGAGGGAGTATTTATGCTCTATAGTGGGTTCATGCCTCTAGTAATCTGGGGAAGTGACAGAAATCTCTAAGGTACTAGATGTGTTGTTGCTACTAGGGAGAAAACAGCAATCCTTTGTTCATAGAACAATCGTATTTTTTACTTTACACACTTTTCTTAATGCAATTATCTGTTGCTTGCAACTTAATACTGGAGAGGGTTCGGATGATAACCTGAAGGTGGATTATTAGTCATAGATGCAGTTGGATTACGGTCTATGTATAATGTTGTAATGCCCAATCAAATCTCAATGGAGTCAAGATGATTAGTATATGCATGTATGCTTTCTCAATGTTTGTTAATTGTCCTACTGTAATTTTTTCACCCAATATGTCATCTATCTTAAGGAGAATGACCACTAGTGAACCATGGACCCTGGTCCATTGTTTTACCATCAATATACAATTGTTTATTATTTTCTGTTTACTTTTTGCAAGCTTCTACTTTCTTCCACACAATACGTTTAATGCTTTGTTTTCAGCAAAACCGGTGAGATTGACAACCTCACTGTAAGTTGGGGACAAAGTTCTGTGGTGGTGTTGTGCAGGATTCCAAGTTGGAAACAACACCTTGGAGGTGTTTCCTTGCTCCTACTAGTTCGATAACCTTGGTTTCATAACTGAGGGAAAACTTGTTGCTATACTCATCATACCTTCCTCTTGGGGTTCCCCAACAAGCTCAACATATTGAGTAAGCAAGACTTTTTGGCGCCATTGCCGGGGAGTCAAGGACATCTTCACAAGGCAAGTCCCTCATAAACAATCTCTTTACTTTGTTTTATTTGTTTGCTTAGTTTATTTCTGCTTTGTTTACTTGTTTATTTATCAAAACCACACAAAAACTAGTTGTTCTAGTTTGCTTTCTTTATTAAAAGCACAAAAAAATCATTATTAGTTCCTACCTTAAAATTGCCATTATGTCTAGCTTTGCTCCAATCACTATGTCACCTGAGGAAATTATTTTTACTTTCAAACAAGGAATTGAAGAGAGTTTCAAAGAATCTTGGTCTAGAATCTCTGATTTACATGAAAAAACTAAACCTAAAATGACTCAAAACTTGTTTCTTAGCAGTTTTTACTTTGGAACTGCTCTTTGCTATAGATATGCTTTGGATGCTGTAGTGGGAGGAGATTTCCTCCAATGCAATGAGGATGAAGCTTTTAATGCCATAAAAAAGTTGGTCTTAACTTACAACTTGCCTAGCAAATCTGATTCTTCCTTTATAAACATATTTGCTAGATTGAACACTCTTGAGACCCACCCTGCTAGTTTAAAAGATTGTTATAACACGCTTAGAGAGCATCATGATTTTGTTCCAATAAATTCTGAACCCTCAAAATGGCTTCCTACAGTAAAAGTTGTTATAAATAATGAAACTTTTCATGCTCGTTGTGATATCATGTCTAAATTCTGTCTTATGCCTAAAGATATCTATGAATCTTTGAATATTTGGGGACTTTCTGAAGGAGGAGAATAAATAATTCTTGCTAATAATGCCACAATATTACCCATTGGAATAGTTGAAGGAGTGTTTACAAAGATCCTAGGGAAAATAGTGTCTACTGACTATCTTGTTATTGAATGTGTAGGAAAAGGACAAATTACACTTGGAAGATCCCTATTAAAACTCCTTGGAGCAATAATAGATGTGGAAAAGGGCACCATGCACTTTTCTTCTCCACCAAACAATCATATATTCCCCAAGGTTAAGAATAAAAGTAAGAGAGGTAAGGGCAAGAAATTTGGTTTTAATGCTTCTTCATTTGAGAAACTTGATTCCTTTCTTGCTTCTTATGCCTAACTTAAAGGCGTTAAAGAAAAGTACTTGTTGGGAGATAACCCAAAAAATTTAGTTGAGTCTTGAAAGTTATTACTTATGTAATAACCGCTCTTTATCATTTTTGTGTGATTTTTGTGCCAAGAGTGACCTCTAATGATAGAGAAGTAATGCTTGGGAAAGTTCTGTCCCGAAACAGATTTTTGTGCTTCGCTGTAAAAATTCTTGAAAAATCTCTGTATGTAGGTTTGAGCTGTAATTTGTTGTGCTTCTACCCCAGGTTGTTATCCAAGTTTCTTTAGTTCAGCACTTTTCGATTTGAGCAACAGAAAGTCTTTGAAAAAATCAGTTTTTAACTGCTGGTCTGTTTTGACAGATTTTTGTCATTATTTGCATTTGGCTCTTAATCTCTTTATCTTTGAGTTCTCTTTGATCATTTGAAAGTTTTAAAGGAAGTTGTACAGTAGCTTGTGTTTTAATGGAAGTTTTACTTGTGTTGGAACAGAACCAAAAGACTTATTATCTTGAGTACACTAATGTTGCTAATGAAGATTGTGTGAAGTTTTGTATGAAGAAAATTTTCAGGTGTAGGGAAAGAATGATGTAATGAGATGAAGAATGGACTAAAGCTCAAGCTTGGTTATGCCACGCGTGTCACCCCAAGAAATATCCAAGAAGTAAAAGCGTCAAAGCTTAGGGATGCCCAAGGCATCCCCTTCTTCATCAATAAAAATCTCAGGTTTCTTCCAAACAGTTCATTTTTATTGTTTCATGCACAGTTGTGTTGTTCTTGGAGCGTCTATGGTTTTTGTTTTTGGTTTTAGTTTGCTTAGTTTGATTAGTTTGCTTGAATAAATTGGTTGGACCCCCCTATTCATATATTAGTTTTCAAATAAGTTGGTTTGGATTGGAAAAGAGTAGGAAAAGTTCATGCTTAAGTGGTAAAAGGAGCCTATTTTTGACTGTGCCCTATGCTTTGTCATGTCATTCTTGATATTGTTTTGGCTTTTTTCTTAGTGATTTTTGCTGTATCATGACATGTTATAAACAACTGAGATTGCTAAATGTGCCTTGAAAGGATCAGGCGTTGTTTTAGCATATTAAAGCATAGTATTGTGGTATTCTCCTTTGATGCTTTATTTGGGTTCACTTGGCGCATGCTCACACCATGTTATGACTATCCCAAGTCACCATAGCCTCTATGATCATTTAGTTTTCGACTTGTAATATCACTTTATGCTTTAATTAATGATGTGTTGTCGCTTTGCATGATTATGGCCATTATTTCTCTCTTAGTTGGTCGCTTCCAGTCTTTTGCTAGCCTCCATAACCAAGTATGAGTTCCTCTCATGCATCCAACTCCAAATAAAACCAAGTTATTCCAAAGATTCCACCATACCTACCTATTAGCATTTGCTACTCCAAGTATATTCATGTTTTTATCTACCTTCCAAATTAAACTTGTTATGTGAAAATTAGTGATTAAAGCTCTCACGAACTTGATGGCACACTTTACTTCTTGCACTTAATAAACTTGAACCATTATGTCCATCTTTGTTGTGTATATGCTTGCGCTTTATAAGTTGAAGTTAGCAGAACCATGTATCATAGGGAACGCTTTCAACATTGCACTTATATTCCATTGATATCATGATTCTTTTGCTTATGGATCCCGGCGATGTGAAATAAAAGGGGAACTTGTAAGATCATGGAGTTTGTTTGTGTTTTAGAGAAACGCCTGGGCTGCTAGCCTAAGCCATGCCTAATCATGGCGGAAACTTGCAGCATAACCATAATGAGCATTCTATGAAGCATCCTCAATAAAAACCTATGCAAATAGCAAATAAAAAGATTGTTGAGATGCTCATTGTCTGTTGCCTTGTCATTCTGATATGGGATAGCTCCTGTGTCATGGGGCAAGGGGTACCCCGTTGGCGGTTCTCTATGATACATATGTACTTACAATGACAAGAGCTTACTTGTGACTGAATTTGAGTAGCATGAGGTTCGGTACTCGTAAGCAAGGGGCATGAGATTTCAACTTATAACTTGTCAAGCATATACTCTTAGTTGTGTCACTTTAACTTTAACCACTTGAAGATGCTTATGATAGGGGCAATGAGAGCTGAAAGCTAATAAGTACCATAATTTTTGGAAGCTCTTTATGAGACTTGAATCCCTGCTTCCTTCTATGAAGGCCTTTATTTTACTTTTATGTTGAGTCCCCATCTTATATCTTTATGCACCTATTGAGAGAGCATAGTGGCCATTCTTAGTTTAATGTGCATTTTCCCAAGACTTGTTTATTGATTCATAACTTTGATATTGCTTGTTCTTAAACTATTTGTTTCTAGTCACCCTTATGAACTTTCAAGGTGTCCTATGCATTTATGTTTTGCTACACTATGAGGGACAAACTGAATAACATTCTCATTATGTTTTCCTTATGTGAAACAAACAAACGTCTTTCAAAGCATTGTTATTCATGAATCTTTTGTTTGTACCTTTGCATGTTACAACATAGTTGCTATGTTTTATTGTTAGAACTATATCTTTCATGCTATGTTAAAGTACTATGATCCCAGCTATCAATGTTTTATGCCTTGATCAAGATTGTGATGGTGCATGTCACCTCAAAAATTATTATTTTCTTTTTATCACTTACCTACTCGAGGACGAGCAAGAGTTAAGCTTGGGGATGTTGATACGTTGCTAACGTATCCATAATTTTTGATGTTCCATGCTTGTTTTATATCTACTTTCTTATGTTTTGTCCACACTTTGGAGTATTTGTACACACTTTCTTCGACTAACCTATTAACAAGATGCCACAGTGCTAGTTGCCTGTTTTCTGCTGTTTTTGGTTCTAGAAAGTCAGAAAATGAATATTCTTGGAATTGGACGGGACAAAAGCCAAAGTCAATATTTTACCAAGGGGAACACGAAGCCAGAAGATGAGACGGAGGAGGGCCTCAAGGGGGCCACACCACCTGGCCGCGCGACCAGGCCTGGCTCGCGCCAGGGGGTGGTGCGGCCACCTCGGGAACCCCCTCGGCCTCCCTCTTTGCCTATATATTGCCTCCGATACAGAAATCCTAAGCACCAGATCAAAATTCCACGAAATAGTCTATAGCCGCCGTCATCTCCATCCCTAAATCGGGAGGGATATGAAGCTCTTCCCGGCACCCTGCCGGAGGGGAGAATTCACCTTGTAGGCCTTCATCATCACCATGCCTGCCTCCGGTGTGATGCGTGAGTAGTTCATCCTTGGACTACGGGTCCATGTACTAGCTAGATGGTTAGTTCTTCTCCTTTGTGCTATCATGTTTACATCTTGTGAGCTCCGTTCATGATCAAGATCATCTATTTATAATCCTACATGCTGTGTTTGCGGGGATCCGATGGATATTGAGATGCTATTTTAGATTGATTATTGATTCTATCATGTCTTTGTTATTTGTGATCTTGCATGCTTTCCGTTGTTAGTAGCTATCTTGGCCAAGTAGATGCTAGCAACTCCAAGAGGGAGTATTTATGCTCGATAATGGGTTCATGCCTCTAGTAATCTGGGCAAGTGACAGAAATATCTAAGGTACTAGATGTGTTGTTGCTACTAGGGAGAAAACAACAATCCTTTGTTCATAGAACAATCGTATTGTTTACTTTACACACTTTTATTAATGCAATTATTTGTTGCTTGCAACTTAATACTGGAGGGGGTTCGGATGATAACCTGAAGGTGGATTATTAGTCATAGATGCAGTTGGATTATAGTCTATGTATAATGTTGTAATGCCCAATCAAATATCAAAGGAGTCAAGATGATTAGTATATGCATGTATGCTTTCTCGATGTTTGTCAATTGCCCTGCTGTAATTTGTTCACCCAACATGTCATCTATCTTAAGGAGAATCACCACTAGTGAACTATGGACCCTGGTCCATTCTTTTACCATCAATCTACAACTATTTACTGTTTATGTTTACTTTCTGCAAGCTTCTACTTTCTTCCACACAATACTTTTAATCCTTTGTTTTCAGCAAAACCGGTGAGATTGACAACCTCACTATAAGCTGGGGACAAAGTTCGGTGGTTGTGTTGTGCAAGATTCCAAGTTGGAAACAACACCTTGGAGGTGTTTCCTTGCTCCTACTGGTTCGATAACCTTGGTTTCATAACTGAGGGAAAACTTGTTGCTATACTCATCATACCTTCCTCTTGGGGTTCCCCAACAAGCTCAACATATTGAGTAAGCACTCCCCAACGCGTTGGTTGAGCTGCTGGAATTCTTGATAGGTGACGTAGTTGTACCCCTGCTACGGCTGGTTGGGCCACAGGTCCCAGGCTCCCCCTTGCTACTGCTGTTGTTGTCCCTCTTAAGCAGGGTTGTGTCCTTTCTCATCCTCATGCTCCTGCTCATCCTCGTCCTGCTTCTCTCCTTCTTCATATTCCTCTTGATCAGGATGGAGTTCTGATCTCCATCACTTGGTCCTTGGTGAGGATCCAAGTGTCCTTCTACACAATCGAGAAGGCTTGGGGACAGGGCAACGGGACCTGCTCACCCTGTGCATCACCAAGGTAACCAAACTGATATGCTCGGACCTCCGGTTAGCTTGGTAAACACTAAGGAAGCCACAAGCAGTCAAATACTTGACGTCCATAAGTTTGGAGCCGTCAACAAATTGCATAATAGGTAATATAATATTTAATGCATGGGCAAGGTGGGTTACCAATCCACCAATGCGAATATCACCTTTCATCTTGTTGCTTTGGTGGCGACAGTGCGGGATGAGTAGAGCTGCAGGATTGGGGCTTTGCGGTGCAGTGGGAAAGAGAGCCTTGGTGATCATTGCCATGTCCGCATTGGCCATGGAACTTGTGTCACCTCTTCCTAGTAGTGTGTTGGCGAGGAACAATGCGTAGTAGCGGATTGTTGGGTTCTGAATGGTGGACATCTTCTTGATACGTCCATTTTGCATCACTATTCTATGTCATAATTTACTGTTATTCATTGATATATTTCATATTAAGAGGTGATACTTATGTTATTTCATCTGTTTTTGCATGGTTGATGACTTTTGGAGCATGGACCGCTGCAGTCAGGATTCTGATGGAAAAGGTGCTGTTTGGAGGCAAAATTCGCAAAGATCAGAAAATCCGGGAAAATATACGGAAAATCCTATTTTTCTAGAAAACGAAGGATGCTAGAAGGAGGAGTGGAGATGGGCCAAAGGGGGGCCAGACCGCCCCTGGCGCGGGCCACCCTAGGCCGCGCCACCAGGTGGTGTGGCCGCCCTGGCCCACCTCTGTCTCTCCCCTCTGGCGTATATATTCCTCCTGAAACCCTAAGACTCGGGGAGCGACCACAGAAAGATTCCACCGCCTCTGCGGGGCGGAAAACACCGAGGGAGAAAGATCTCTCCGGCAGACAGATTTCTGCTGGGGGAATTCCTTCCCGGAGAGGGGAGATCGTCGTCATCAACACCATCATCAAGCTGGACTTCATCAGGATCATCATCATCATCACCACCAGCACCATCATCACCATCTCCATATTGTTGTAACAATTGAGTTGAATCTTGCATAGTTTTTAGGGGAAACTTTCTCGGTGTTGATTACTCTTTGTAGTTGATGCTATTGAGTGAACCATTGAATTATTTTTTATGTTCAGATTGTTATACATCATTATTTCATCTTTGATCATGATCCATATGATGTCTTGTGAGTAGTTTGTTTTGTTCTTGAGGACATGGGAGAAGTCATGTTGTTAGTAGTGGAGTGGTGTTGAGAAAGATTCAATAGTTTGATATTTAAGTTGTGGTGTACTTCTTCTAGTGGTGTCATGTGAACGTCGACTACATGACACTTCACCTATATGGGCCTAGGGGAATGCATTGTGTATTTGTCTACTAATCGTAGGGGTTGCCAGAGTGACAGAAACCTGAACCCCAGTTAGGAAACCATTGCACAAGGGACGTAAGGGTCTTAGAGTTTAAAATTGTGGTTAGGTTTCTACCTTAATTACTTTCTTGTACTTACGGATGTTTGAAAGGGGTATAATCACAAGTATGTATTAGTCCTAGGAAGGTCGGTACATTAGCACAGGTTCACCCACACAACACTTTAGCAAGCTAAAGAAGATTAATCAACTATATGAAGCGAAAGCACTTGATAGTCTTCCCATGTGTCCTCGAGAACGTTTGGTCATCTTAAGTAATACAACCAGCTTGTCCTTTGCTGCATAAAGGATTGGGCCACTTGCTGCATTTATTCCTACTGTCTTTTATTCACTCGTACTTTGTTTACTTGCATTATCAAAAACCCCTAAAAATCTGTTTGCTAAGTATTTGCAGAGAATTCCTGATCCATACCACTAGCCAGGACCGTCTGCTCCTCGTTGGGTTCGACACTCTTACTTATAGAAAATACTGCAATACACCCCCTATACTTGTGGGTCATCAAGACTATTTTCTAACGCCGTTGTCGGGGAGTGAAGCGCTATTGGAGAATGGAACTGGTAAAAGAAACTTCTACTGTGAGTATTGTTTACTTCTGTTTGTTACTTTATTTTTGTTATGGATAATTCACTGAGTTTCTTATTTGGTAATGCTACTACCACTACTAAGGTAGTAGATGAACCACCACCTGCTGAGAATGATGCTTTTAAAATACCTACAAGAATTATTGATCGTGTTATGGATAACTACTATGTTGGGGATGGAACTGTCCATCTCGATGATCATTTACTCTTTATACACGAATTATGTGGGTTGTTCAAGTGTGCAGGTATTACTACAGATCAAGTTAATAAGAAGTTATTCTCATTATCGCTGAAAGGAAGAGCTGAAGAATGGTATAAGCTGCTGAAGAATGGTCAAGCTCTGGAATGGGAGGAAATAGTGCTTCTCTTTTATTCAAAGTTTTATCCTCCTAGTGAGATTCATAAAGATCGAAATCAAATATACAACTTTTGGCCTCTTGATGGAGAGAGTACAACTCAAGCTTGGGGGAGATTGAAGTTACTAATGCTCAAATGTCCCATTCATGAGCTCCCCAACAATATTATTATCAATAACTTTTATGCAAGGCTCCCTCTACATGACAAGGATTTATTGGATGCTTCGTGTGCTAGATCATTCACACGCATGGAAGAAGAAGCTAAATGGGATCTTCTTGACCGTATTCAAGACAATGCTGAAGCTTGGTAGAATGAAAAAGGAAGAAATTCAGGTATAAATTATGATTATGAATGCATTGAATCTTTTATGGGAACTGATGACTTTCAAAATATTAAAAATGCTTATGGTCTAGACTCTCAGCCTATTGCTTCTTATTTTAAGGCTTTTGCTTCCTACATTGAAGTGCCTAAAAAGAAGTGGAATAAGTATCATGAACCTTATAAAGATATTGCTAGGAGTGGTCCTGCGAGAAATACTGAAGTTTATACTGCTAATCATGTTTTACCTGAACCTTACATTGAGAAAATCCCTTTCCCAGTTAAGATAAAGGAACATTCTATGATGGCTAGTATGGTTAATGAAAGTACAAGTAAAACTGTTGAACCTGATAAAAAAATGGTTGATGAACCTATAATAGAAAATGGGAAAGACTTTGTTACTAAATATGTAGAAGAGGGACACACTATCCTTTGTAAGGATACCTCTAATATTGTTTCACAAAGTAGTATTATGAGAGCTAGTATTCCTGTGTTTTCTATTAGAATAAGTGATCATTGTTACGATGGTCCTTGTGACAGTTATATTGTTAAGTTTATGCACGATACTAAAAGTTACTATGAGAGAGGGAAAAGTGTTCTTATGCATCTCAATAATATCAAGTTTCCTCGTTTCCCGCTGAAAGTTTTTATGTTGCACTTCTTTTGCCTTCCTATGCTTATAGCCTCTGGTTTCAACAACTTGTTTGTTTGCAAAATTAATTTGCATAGGAAGTGGGTTAGACTTAAATACGTGTATTTTTGATTCTTAATGCTCTCTTTCACTTCAATTCATATTCCTATGTGAGCATCTTCAAAATTAGCATGCCCATCTTAATGGCTATAAAGAAAGAGCTTTTTGGGAGACAACCCAATTTATCCTTGCTTTCAGTTTGCTTTTGTTTGTTTGAGTCTTGGAAGTTATTACTTTGGTAATAACCTCTCCTTATCCTTTTTGTTTGGTTTTTGTGTCAAGATCAACCTCTAATGAGAGAGAAGTAAGATTTGGGGAAGTTGCTGTCCCGAAACAGATTTTTGCGCTTCACCGTAAAAATTCGTGAGAGATCTCTGTATGTCGGATTGAGCTGTAATTTTTTGTGCTTCTGCCCCAGGTTGTTATTTAACTTTATTTAGTTTTGTACTTTTTGATTTGAGCAACATAAGATTTTCGAAAAACTTGACCTTTACCTGCTGGTCTGTTTTGACAGATTTTGCCACTCTTGCATTTGCTTCTTTAATCGATTTCCTTTTTGAATTTTGTTTGGGTTTTCGGAAGGAGTTGCTACAGTAGCTTATGTTTTGATGGTTTTCAGATGAAAGTTGACTCAAAAGGTTTTATCACTTCACTTATACTAATGTTGCTAATGAGAACTGTGTGAAGTTTTGTGTGAAAGAAATTTCCAGGTAGCGGAGATAATGGTGTAATGAGAAAGTGAAAGGTTTCATGACTCAAGTAATAAGTGTATGAAGATGAAGATATTGATGTTATTCAAGTGGTGACTCCGGAAGAATCTACTAGATACCAAATTGAGAGACATGCAGAGTCTGTTTTCAAATAGGTAACAGTTCTGGTAAGAAAAGTTCCATGAAAATACTATCCAACTATATTTTTGCAGTTTTCGGTCAATAAGGAAAGCTACGAAGCGAAAGAGGGGCGGAAACGGAGCCAGGGTGGCTCACACCACCCTGTGGCGCGGGCCCTCCCCAGGCCGCGCCACCAGGTGGTGTGGCCACTTCGGACTCCGTCTCCGACCCGTTTTCTCCCAGTACCTTCGTTTTGATGTGAAACTTCGTAATATATAATCCCCCGGATCTCCCGATGTTTGTATATCATGTTTTCATCGTGTTTTCATTTCGATCTGTTTCTGCCAGGAACCATCTTTGAAAGCTTTGAAGCACAATGGTGTCTGCCAAGGATAAAGGAAATGAGACTATGGAGGAAGATCTCCAGGACCCCAAGCAGGTGCTGGTACCTTTAGTCTCTTGCCCTGCATCAACGGAAGCTCTACGAGTCACTAATGAGTTCTGCAATAAGTACTGAAACTTAAGGAGGAAGGTGGACATGCTTCAATGGGAGAATAATAGGCTTCGCAAGATGCTGGAAGATTTCCTCACGTGAACTAAGAAAATATTACCACCACCACCACCAAAGGAGTAATTCGTCATCAGGTTTGGCATCCCCTTGGTTTGTTCCAAGCTTGGGGGAGTATCGCGGTATCACATCACTATCTTCTATCTTTTTACCTTTTTAGTAGAGGCATATCATGAATAGAGAAGTTAATCATGTAGGATGGTTTGCATTATGGAAGTGTCCCCTCTCTCGTTAGATATGTATACCTTGGTGCGAGTTGTCGTTATGGAATATTAATGAGAAGTTCTATCATTTACTCTTTTGCATATCTTATATTAGTTTTCAATTCGTGGTTATATGATTGATCTTGTTGTTAGTATTGGTAGCCCTTTGGGATCATTGAGTTAATTTAGTTGGTTTTGGCAAACCTGGCTCGGTCAGTAGCAACACTATTTTTGAGAGTTGAATGAAAAGAAAAAGTACTCTAAAGAAAAATAATTTCTTCATCTTTCTTTCTTGATTTGCTCATAAGTTTAGTATTCTCTAGTTAAGATCTTTTGTGCTTCAGAGGAAGATTGCATGTTTGTCTTTATCACTTGTATTTTTGTTTGTTTCCTTCAACTCTTATACTTGATACCCAACCTTGCTAGCCAAAAACCTGTACTGAGAGGTAATTCTTCTCGTGCATCCAATCCTTAAACCAAAACCTCTGCCGTTTGTGTCCACCATACCTACCTAGTAGCATTATTGCTATTCCAAGTAAATTCTTGTTTTGTCTACCTTCCAAATTAAACTTGTTATGTGAAAATTAGTGATTAAAGCTCTCACGAACTTGACAACACACCTTACTTTCTTGCATTTGATAAACTTGAACCATTGGGTCCTTCTTTGTTGCGTATATGCTTGCGCTTTATGAGTTGAAGTTAGCAGAACCATGTATCATGGGGACCTCTTTCAACACTGCATTGGTATTTTGTACCTAGTTGATATCATGTTCTTTTGCTGATGGATCCCGGCGGTGTGAAATAAAAGTGGAACTTGTAAGATCATGGAGTTTATATGTGTGTTAGAGAAACGCCTAGGCCGCTAGCCTAAGCCATGCCTAATCATGGTGGAAACTTGTAGCATAACTATAGTGAGCATTCTATGAAGCATCCTCAATAAAAACCTATGCAAATAGCAAATAAAAAGATCGCTGAGATGCTCATTGTCTGCTTGCCTTGTCATTTTGATTATGGGATAACTCCTGTGTCAT
Organism: Avena eriantha; assembly: GCA_910589775.1. NCBI lineage: Eukaryota > Viridiplantae > Streptophyta > Magnoliopsida > Poales > Poaceae > Avena > Avena eriantha. The sequence goes on from OU342742.1 coordinate 203,742,799, forward strand.
GTGCAAGGGGTACCCCGTTGGCGGTTCTCAATGATACACATGTATTTACAATGACAAGAGCTTACTCGTGACTGAAGTTGAGTAGCATGAGGTTCGGTACTCATAAGTAAGGGGCATGAGATTTCAACTTATAACTTGTCAAGCAAGGGGTACCCCGTTGGTGGTTCTCAATGATACACATGTCACTTTAACCTTAATCACCTAAAGATGCCTATGATAGGGGCAATGAGATCTAAAAGCTAATAAGTATCATAATTTTTGGGAGCTCTTTATGAAACTTGAAATCCCTGCTTTCCTCTGTGAAGGGACTTTCTTTTACTTTGTAGTTGAGTCAGTAAACCTATTCCCTTCTATCTCAGCAAGTATTTTGAGTTTTTGTGTTTCATTCATATGATGATTTATTCAATCAAGTTTCTTATGTTCCTTGTTTTGCACTTTGCTCTTATCTTGGTGTTTACTACTTTGAAAGCTATCATTGAAAACCAGTTATTTGTGAACTCCAGCAAATTATCAACTATTCTTCGACCAAGAGCTAAGTTTGCCATTACCAATTATGATTTACTTTATGTATCTTTATTGTGTTTCCTTTACTCATTGCAAGTTGAGTTATATAATAGTGAGTTGTCTTCTATTATGATCTATGTATTGATGAATGTGATGATTCTTGTCCGTATTCTTTTATCGACTCTTCACTCCATAAACCTGAGGCCATGTTTATTGACCTCAGTTTCGCTTGGGGATAAGCAAAGTCTAAGCTTGGGGGACTTGATATGTCCATTTTGCATCACTATTCTATATCATAATTTACTGTTATTCATTGATATATTTCATATTAAGAGGTGATACTTATGTTATTTCATTTGTTTTTGCATGGTTGATGACTTTTGGAGCATGGACCTCTGTAGTCAGGATTCTGATGGAAAAGGTGCTGTTTGACGGCAAAATTCGCGAAGATCAGAAAATCCGGGAAAATATACGGAAAATCATATTTTCCAGAAGACGAAGGATGCCAGAAGGAGGAGTGGAGATGGGCCACAAGGGGCCCACACCACCCCCGGCACGGGCCACCCTAGGTCGCGCCACCAGGTGGTGTTGCCGCCCTGTCCCACCTCTGGCTCTCCCATATGGCGTATATATTCCTCCCGAAACCCTAAGACTCAGGGAGCGACCACAGAAAGATTCCTCCGCCTCTACGAGGCGGAAAACACCGAGGGAGAAAGATCTCTCCGGCAGACAGATTTCTGCCAGGGGAATTCCTTCCCGGAGAGGGGAGATCATCGCCATCAACACCATCATCAAGTTGGACTTCATCGGGATCATCATCATCATCACCACCAGCACCATCATCACCATCTCCATATTGTTGTAACAATTGAGTTGAATCTTGCATAGTTCTTAGGGGAAACTTTCCCGGTGTTGATTACTCTTTGTAGTTGATGCTATTGAGTGAACCATTGAATTATTGTTTATGTTCAGATTGTTATACATCATTATTCCATCTCTGATCATGATCCATACGATGTCTTGTGAGTAGTTTGTTTTGTTCTTGAGGACATGGGAGAAGTCATGTTGTTAGTAGTGGAGTTGTGTTGAGAATGATTCAATAGTTTGATATTTAAGTTGTGGTGTACTTCTTGTAGTGGTGTCATGTGAACGTCGACTACATGACACTTCACCTATATGGGCCTAGGGGAATGCATTGTGTATTTGGCTACTAATCGTAGGGGTTGCCGGAGTAAGGGTCTTAGAGTTTAAAGTTGTGGTTAGGTTTCTACCTTAATTACTTTCTTGTACTTACGGATGTTTGCAAGGGGTATAATCACAAGTATGTATTAGTCCTAGGAAGGTCAGTACATTAGCACAGGTTCACCCACACAACACTTAGCAAGCTAAAGAAGATTAATCAACTATATGAAGCGAAAGCACTTGACAGTCTTCCCATGTGTCCTCGAGAACGTTTGGTAATCTTAAGTAATACAACCGGCTTGTCCTTTGCTGCATAAAGGATTGGGCCACTTGCTGCATTTATTCCTACTGTCTTTTATTTACTCGTACTTTGTGTACTTGCATTATCAAAACCCCTAAAAATTTGTTTGCTAAGTATTTGCAGAGAATTCCTGATCCATACCACTAGCCAGCACCTTCTGCCCCTCGTTGGGTTCGACACTCTTACTTATCGAAAATACTGCGATACACCCCTATACTTATGGGTCATCACTTATTCTAGTAGAAGTTGGTGCCACCATTAACAGAAATAGCCACCCAAGTTTCTCCGCTTGTGATGCTATAGAGGATAGTAACAGTTGGCTACCCAACATGGGGGAAACCGAAAGCATTGCAAAATTGTTCAAAATTTATTTCATAGTGTCGTCGGTTCATGGTGAAGCTTACCATGCACGCGTTACCTTTCTCCCTATGGTCGTCGTAGAAGGAGGCAAGGAACTCATGGGTAAGCTCGGTGTAGGTATCGTGGCTTGCGAAGCCAAGTACCGTCAGCCCTGCCTTGTTACACATGAGGTCGAAATCCGCCTTCAACCCCGCCGCGGTGAGAAAGCTATGGTCGGCCCAGCGTGTGTGCAGTACCCTCCTCGATGAGACTACAGCCAACTTGGGGTTGCGCTTGGCTGGGGACCCCGAGCTCTCGCCACGTTGGCGCTTGCCCTTGCGGAAAAGGTTACCAATTTTGTTCATCTTGATGCACTGGAAAATTTCACCATAAAACCTTAGGCATATAGTTTCTACACGATATATGAACAATTCTACATGGAAAAATTCAATCCTAACGTGACAAATCAATAGGAAAAGCTAAATAAGCTTGAGTTCATCCACTAGATCAATGTGAGAGTTTCAACCATGGAAATCTGAAAATAAAGCATGGATAGGGAGAGAAACATACCGATATGTTGATTCCCCCACTCAAACAAACAAAATCCACGAAGAATCAAGAGTTCTAGGATGGTTTTGAGAGGTTTGGAGAGTATGAGAGAAATAATGAGGAGGAAGAAGAGACCTAGCCGTCTCGGTGCGATTTTTTGGTCGCACCAAACTATACAACCAGAACTATACGGGCAGGATATGTTATCCGCCCGTATAGTTGCGGTGGCGCCGCCAACTAGGTTTTTTATGCAGAACATAGCTATACGGACACAACTATATGGCCGGATCATAATGATCCTGCCATATAGTTGGTCATTAAACCGTCTGTATCCTCGAGATGAATTCTCAAAAATAGGCATCGATATCTATACGACCGGAACTATACGGCCGGAATTTTTATTCCCGTTGTATAGTTGGTCGTTAAATAGCCAGTACCTTTTGAGAACAAATTGTATGGAGGCATCGATATCTATACAACCGGAACTATACGACCAGAATTTGTATTCCCGCCGTATAGTTCGTCATTAAATAGTCAGTACCTTTTGAGAAGAAATTGTACGGAGGCATCGATATCTATGCGACCGGAGCTATATGGCCGTAATTTTTATTCCCGCCATATAGTTCGTCGTTAAATTCTCTGTGCCCACGCAAGAAAATTGTTGATGGCAAAGATATCTATATGACCAGAACTATACGGCTGGAATTTTTTTCCACCGTATAGTTGGTCGTTAAACCATCAGTAGTCATCAAAAAATCTCTATTTCTTCGAGAATACCTTCTTATCCCAAAACTTAGCGAAATTCCTTATTATTGACAGAAAATTAACAGTTGAAACTGTCGACCAACATTAGCGTATGAAGAGCAGAATTTTAGTCTTTGTAGATAATTTCAAACTTTTTATTTTTATTCTTATTCTATACTCATTCAATCGATGTTTCTACTACTTTTTGACAGCTGCATCTTCACAGGCGTGCTTCCGCAAGAATATCTATGAAAAGTGGTAGGAATGCGATGAACTTATTATTCTCTAGTTTATATTATTGACGAGATGGGTTGACTCCCATTAAGCATTTTATTAAGAATTGTTGAATAACTCAACCTCTTCTATGTTATCGAATTCTTACCTTGGGTTGCCCCTTATCAAAGGAACTTACCACATGAACTTGTTTTGCCGGTGAAATATATCTTTCTCCTGCTTCTAGCTTCTTTGGAAAATACTGGATGATTTCAGCATCATAAACATTGAAGATTATTTTTCGTCCAGCATAGTCATCTGATGCTCCTACAGTACTAAGGAAAGGTCTTCCAAGTATTATAGATAATTTTTCATCCTCTGGCATTTCAAGAATAATAAAATTAGTGGGAATAATATGCTCATCTATTCTAAGTAGAACATCCTCAATCATACCAACGGGTTGTTTAGTGGACTAGTCAGCCATCTGTAAAGTGATAGTAGTAGGGGAATACTCCCCTAATCCTAACCTTTTATGGAGGGAGTATGGCATTACACTAACTCATGCACCTAAATCACACAAGGAATTGTGAATATCAGTCTTGCCTATTGAGAATGAAATAGTTGGTATTCCGAGATCTCCTGATTTAGACAATAGTTTCCCATTAGCAGGATAACTAGTCACCATGGCAACGGTTTCAGTTATTTCTTTCTTTCTACTAAGAATTTCTTGGAGGAACTTAGAATAGGTAGGAACTTTAATTGCATCCGTGACCGGAATTTCTAGACGAAGGTCAGCAAGTGCTTTTGTAAAGGAATCAGAGATTACATGAGCTGGTGCTTTCTTTTTCGATCTAGATAAGGAAGCTTTTTCTCACTTTTCTTATTATTTTCTTTTACCTTTTGTGGGGGACAGGCTCTTTTGTTTCTTTATTTTGTTGTTGCTTATCGCTTTACTTCTTTTCCACTACAACAACTCCATCTTTGTTGATCCCTTCTTTTTCTTCTCTTGGATCATCCGTCTCTGCATCAGAGTCATAACGGTCATCCTGCATATCATCTTGTCCCTCCTTGGTTTAATCTTGTGTTTCTTGAGCAGTTTCATCTTGAGGATCCACCAGTGTATCATCTTCTTGGCTTGCTTCGAGCAAGGCTTTCTCTTTTAGCTCTCTTTCAGCTTCATATTCTGGTGGTCCAAATGGTCCTGTAACAACTGCACATCTTCTTGTAACAACATTAGCATAAACATGAATATCTATATCATCTCGAAGAAAAATTTGATAATCAGATGCTATTTGTTCACACTGGGTTTCAATCATACTGAGATACTTGTGAAATAATTTTATTTCTTGGCCAATCTCATCATAATTTTCCGTGAGTTCTGCCAAAATCTTTTTGTGTTTTTGAAAGTGCTTATGCAGGTTATTATGAGATTTTGCTTGTCGATGTTTTAATTGTTGAAAAAAAATTCTAGTTTCATCTTCTCCAGTTAAAACTTGTAACAAGTCTACTTTGTTTTCCTTGGAAAGTTCAGAAGGTATACCTTTTTCTTTCATCGTTTTGTGTACTTCAGGCATAAGATCATGAGTTATTCGAAGTATCCCTTTTTCCAGCTTAGTGTCGAAATCAGGATTATATAAAGAATCATTCTTAGCCCTAGTAGACATCAATTCCAAACATTCTTTAATAGTTAAGGTACTTATCAATCCTCCTGCTGATAAGTCAAGCAATTCTCTACATTGAGTATTAAGACCGTGGTAAAACAAATGGCAATGATTCAGAATAGCCATGATTAGGAACACTATTGATCATTCCAATGAATCTATCCCAGGCTTGTGGGTAGTTTTCTCCCACGTTCTGACTAAAGTTACCTATATTCTTTCTTAGTTCAGTTACCTTTTTAAAAGGATTAAACTTGTTTATAAATTTGACAATGCAAGTTTTCCCATCATTTAATATAATGGCGAGGGAGAGAATATAACCAGTCTAGAGCTTTACCTTTAAGAGACCAACGAAATAGTTTTAGACAAGAGAAATCTCTTGGCAAACCTTTTGGTCCAAGTGATGTTATCACATCGCCAAACTCTCTAAGATGCCTTCCTGGGTCTTCATCTTCCCTTCCACTGAAAGCTTTTCCTGCAAAATTTTAATAATTCCACCATCAAATCGAAATTCTCTAACTCCAGGATTAGGGAATTCTATTGGTTATTTAAGAAATTCAGAACTTGGAGCACTGTATTCTCTGAGAGTTTTCTCAGGTCTCTTGGGAGTTGTCCTATAAATAGACATGATTTCCATAATATCACTTAGGTTTTCAACTTCAACTTTATTTGATCTTAAAAGTTTTTCAATAATTTCCTCACGCCTCTGAGCAGGCACGCACTCAATATAATCTGGTAAATAGGTCCTACCAGAGCGTGTAGACCCTTTGTCTCCTAGAGAGAACATTTTGTAGTAGTAACACCTAAAATGTTAAGAGGAAAACACTTAGCGCTTAGCTCCCCGGCAACGACGCGAGAAAATAGCTTGATGTCTACAAGTGCACAGATTGTTTGTAGCAAGTTTCGAAGTATAGATGTCGATCCCACTGGGAGCCCAAAGGTAAGTGTTTATGGGTGAAGTCTCCGTCACACTCAAAGTTGTCACGGGTCTTTGAGTGAATTGACTACAAGTGTGAAATAAGAATGAGATTTGGATTAAACTGGATGTATTTAAATAAAACTAAAATGTAAACTTCAGAAATAAAAGCATAAAACTAAAGAATGATTCGGTTTTTTTTCTGCAGATGATGGAAAAGGCGCGGGGAGATACAGTTCATGGTGATACTAATTGTGCCAGGTGGAGGAGTGATAAATGTAACAATTGTAATCTTATAAGTACATGTGTAGGCAAGCAACCAATAATTAGCCAGAACTCCTCTTGGTAGATTTCATTCCAACTTCAATAATCCTACTAGCATGTTACCAAAACCATGGTCAGACACTAGACAATTAAGACCCTTTGGGTTGCTTAGAAATTAAGCTCATTGGATCATACTAATGACATAAGCACAGTGGTTCCTCATTATCCTTGAGTCTACTAGTTTCCCATTGATATCCCCGTGTCACTCAAGGGTCGTCGGTCTGCTAGCGAACAAGATCCTATCTATGTAGAACAAAGCATCATGTTGCCTGGGCCCTGAATTGGACAACACGCATTAGGCGCCCCACAGATAATCAAGCACACATAATATAGTAATTAAAATCAATCACAAACTAATGGAAAATATGTGGAGGCACATCACATCTCACCAATCCCTTACATCTCCCTCGCCCAAGGAACTTACTCACATATGAGAAAAGAAAGCATCATCAATATAATTAAGTAAAGGGAGTTCTTCTTGATATTACCATGAGATCCACAATAAGAATGGAAAAGTAATCCAACACAATTCAAGATAGGAAGAAACAATCTCAAACGCTAATCTTGCAAGGTGGATATCTCTCTCTCAAGTACAAGTAATGGCTATGAGGGTGCGTTGGCTAGGGGGTCGAAGATCATGGAGCAAGATGAAGAACGTCTCCTCCTTCTTCTCTAGATCTCTTCATTCTCCCTTCTGGATGGTGTGGTGGCTGCTGTGTTGTGTTTTCATCTCCGGTCCCTTCACGGAAGTTGTTCCTTTTGACAAGACAGAGGCGGTGGCAGCTATACGGCGGGAACTATACGGCCGAAAAAATATTCCCGCTATATAGTTGCTCGTTAAAGCCTTTGAACGCTTCCCTCGATTTCTTCCGAAGAGAGACTTCCTTGTTTTTGGCCTAAATATTGTGTTTCTCTTGTTAAAACCCTCTATTTACGTTCAGAACCTAAAACACACTTTAAAAACCAAGTTTGCTTCGCTACCGAAGTATTAGCGTTAGGTAAAGCTAGAAAACAATCAAATCCGAGAGAAAACCATCAATAAAAACCATCAAAAATGTGTCAAATCTCACAGCTATCAATTATCCCTAGTCAAGAGGTTGATGGTGTGGATATCATCCGAACCTTCTTCCAACATCGGGTTCATCATCTTTAGGCTAGGGTGCAGCCAATGTGGAAGTACATTGGCTCTTTGGATCCGACGTGCACCTTGGAGGAGGGGCTATCATCCATAGAATTGGAGAAGAAAATCAAATCTTTGACAAGTTTTATTATGGGTGATAAGCTACCAAAGGAGACATCGGTTGCCCCTTGCAGTTCAGAGAAAGCAGTCCCTCGGGTAATTCTCAGATTTGTGTTTCCTTTTATTCACAAATGCTATTGTTGCTTTGTAGTGTTATTTCGTCCTTTGTTTATCTTAGAATGCAGGGTCTGAAGGTGAAGAGCTCGATGCCTCCCCTTCTAGAGGAGTACGAAGTGGCGGAGGAAAATGAGATGGATGATTCCGATTAATTTGTTCCCCCTACCGAGACTGTCGAGGAAGATAGTGTTGGTGGGTCCCGCAAGCAGAGCCATAGTGAAGATTCAGATACTTTAACACTTGAAGATCCATCGGATGCCGATGCGTCGCCGTCAGCTTCACACCCGTTTGCTGCGGTTTGATGGCTCAAAATATATCGAGCTCGTTGGGAACCCCAAGAGGAAGGTATGATGAGCATAGCAGCAAGTTTTCCCTCAGTTATGAAACCAAGGTTATTGAACCAGTAGGAGCAAGGAAACAACCCCAAGGTATTGTTTCCAACTTGGAATCCTGCACAACACAACCATAGAACTTTTCCCCAACTTACAGTGAGGTTATCAATCTCACCGGTTTTGCTGAAAACAAAGGATTAAATGTATTGTGTGGAAGATAGTAATTTCTTGCAGAAAGTAAACAGTAAACAGTAAATAGATGGTAGATTGATGGTAAAAGAATGGACCGGGGTCCATAGTTCATTAGAGGTGATTCTCCTTAAGATGGATAACATGTTGGGTGAACAAATTACAGCGGGGCAATTGACAGACAGCGACAAAGCATACATGCATATACTAATCATCTTGACTCCTATGAGATTTGATTGGGCATTACAACATTATACATAGACCGTAATCCAACCGCATCTATGACTAATAATCCACCTTCAGGTTATCATCCGAACCACCTCCAGTATTAAGTTGCAAGCAACAGATAATTGCATTAAGCAAAGTGTGTAAAGTAAACAATATGATTTTCCCATGGACAAAGGATTGCTATTTTCTCCCTAGTAGAAACAGCACATCTAGTACCTTAGAGATTCCTGTCACTTCCCCAGATTACTAGAGGCATGAACCCACTATCGAGCATAAATACTCTCTCTTGGAGTTGCTAGCATCTACTTGGCCAAGATAGCTACTAACAACGGAAAGCATGCAAGAGAACAAATAACATAGACATGATAGAATCAATAATCAATCTGAAATAGCATCTCAATATCCATCGGATCCCCGCAAACACAACATGTAAGATTACAAATAGATGATCTTGATCATGAACGGAGCTCACAAGATCTAAACATGATAGCACAGAGGAGAACCAACCATCTAGCTACTACTTGGACCCGTAGTCCAGGGATGAACTACTCACACATCACACCAGAGGCAGGCATGGTGATGAAGAAGTCTTCCCGGGTGATCTCTCCCCTCCGGTAGGGTGCCGGGAAGAGCTTCAGATCCCTCCCGATCTAGGGATGGAGATGGCAGTGGCTACAGACTCTTTCGTGGAATTTTGATCAGGTCCTTAGGGTTTTCGCCCCAGGAGGCTTTTATAGGCGGAAGGGCAAGGTCGGTGGAGTTCCAAGGGGCCCACACCCCCTGGTGGCACGGCTAGGGCTGGCCGCGCCACCCTAGGGTGTGGCCGCCCTGGTGCCCCTCTTTGGCTCCCCTCCGGACTCCGTGTTGCTTTGGGTAAAATATTGACTTTGGCTTTTGTCCGGTCCAATTCCAAGAATATTTCCTTACTAGCTTTTCTTAAACCAAAAACAAAAAACAGGCAACTGGCACTTTGGCATCTTATTAATAGGTTATTTCCAGAAAATGTGTAAAAATACTCCAAAGTGTGGACAAAACATAAGAAAGTAGATATAAAACAAGCATGGAACATCAAAAATTATAGATATGTTTACGACGTATCAACATCCCCAAGCTTAACTCCTGCTCGTCCTCGAGTAGGTAAGTGATAAAAAAGAATATTTTTTTAGGTGACATGCACCATCACAATCTTGATCAAGGTATTTGTAAACATTGATAGCTGGGATCATAGTACTTTAACATAGCATGAAAGATATAGTTCTAATAGTAGGACATAGCAACTATGTTGTAACATGAAAAGGTACAAACAAAAGATTCATGAATAACAATGCTTTGAAAGACGTTTGTTTGTTTCACATATAGAAAACATAATGAGAATGGTATTTAGCTTGTCCCTCATAGTGTAGCAAAACATAAATGCATATGACACCTTCAAAGTTCATAAGGGTGACTAGATAGAAATAGTTTAATAACAAGCAATATCAAAGTTATGAATCAATCAACAAGTTTTGGGACAATGCACATTAAACTAAGAATGACCACTATGCTCTCTCAATAAGTGCATAAAGATAGAAGATGGAGACTCAACATAAAAGTAAAAGAAAGGCCCTTCATAGAAAGAAGCAGGGATTCAAGTCTCATAAAGAGCTTCCAAAAATTATGGTACTTATTAGCTTTCAGCTCTCATTTCCCCTATCATAAGCATCTTTTAGGTGATTAAGATTAAAGTGAACAAATATGAGGATATGCTTGACAAGTTATAAGCTGAAAATCGCATGCCCCTTACTTACGAGTACCGAGCTTCATGCTACTCAACTTTAGTCACAAGTAAGTTCTTATCATTGTAAGTACATGTGTATCATAGAGAACCGCCAACGGGGTACCCCTTGCCCGATGATAAAGAAGATTTCCATATCAAAATGACAAGGCAAGCAGACAATGAGCATCTCAGCGATCCTTTTATTTGCTATTTGCATAGGGTTTTCCCTTTTCCTTTTTTTTGGATGCTTCACAGATTGCTCACTATAGTTATGCTGCACGTTTCCACCATGATTATTCATGGCTTAGACTAGCCGCACAGGCGTTTCTCTAACACATATACGAACTCCATGAGCCTTACAAGCTCCCCTTTCATTTCACACCGCCGAGATCCATAAGCAAAAGAACATGATATCAACTAAATAAAGTGCAATGTTGAAAGCGTTCCCCATGGTAACATGGTTCTACTAATTCACAACTGACAAAATACAAGCATACACGCAACATAGATGGGCACAATGGTTCAAGTTTATTAAGTGCAAGAAATTAAAGTGTGCCATCAATTTCGTGAGAGCTTTAATCACTAATTTTCACATAACAAGTTTAATTCGGAAGGTAGATAAAAACATGAATATACTTGGAATAGCAATAATGCTAATAGGTAGGTATGGTGGACTCTTTGGAACAACTTGGTTTTATTTGGAGTTGGATGCATGAGTGGAACTCATACTTAGTACATTTGGAGGCTAGCAAAAGACTGGGAGCGACCAACTAAGAGAGCAATAATGGCCATAATCATGCAAAGCGACAAAACATTATTAATTAAAGCATAAAATGATATTACAAGTCGAAAACTAAATGATCATAGAGGCTATGGTGACTTGGTATAGTCTTAACATGGTGTGAGCATGAGCCAAGTCAACCCAAATAAAGCATTAAAGGAGAATACCAAAATATTATGCTTTTTGTATGCTAAAACAACGCATGATTCTTTCAAGGCACATTAAGAAATCTCAATTGTTTGTAACAAGTCATGCTACAGCAATAATCACTAAGCATAAATTCAAAGCAATATCAAACATGACATGATGAAGTCTAGGCCACGGTCAAAACAAGGCTCCTTTTATACCACTTATAAGTATGAACTTTCCTACTCTTTTCCAATCCAAATCAACTTATTTGAAAACTAATGTATGGATGCGGGGGTCCAACCAATTTATTTAAGCAAACTAAGAAAAACAAAGCTAAAAAAATGACGATGTTCCAAGAACAACACAATTGTGCATGAAACAATAAAAATGAAGTGTTTGGAAGAAAACCTGAGATTTTTATTGATGAAGAAGGGGATGCCTTGGGCATCCCCAAGCTTTGACGCTTGTACTTCTTGAATATTTCTTGGGGTGACACTGGTGGCATCCCCAATCTTGATCTTTTGTCCATACTTCATCTTATCACATTATTCTTCCCTACACTTTAAAATTTTCCTTCATACAAAACTTCAGACAATATTCATTAGCAACATTAGTGTACTCAAGATAATAAGTCTTTAGGTTCAGTTTCAACACAATTAAAACTTCCATTAAAACACAAGCTACTGTAGCAATTCCTTTTAGAAGTTCAGGTGATCAAAGAGAACTCAAAGAGAAAGAGATTAAGAGGCAAATGCAAATAACGACAGAAACTGTCAAAACAGACCAGCAGGTAAAAACCAATTTTTTGGAAGACCTTCTGTTGCTCAAATCGAAAAGTGATAAACTAACTAAAGTTGGATAACAACCTGGGGCAGAAGCACAAAACATTACAGCTCAACCCGACGTACAGAGATTTTTCACGAATTTTTAAAGCGAAGCACAAAAATCTGTTTCAGGACAACAACTTTCCCAAGCATTATTTCTCTCTCATTAGAGCTTACTCTTGGCACAAAAACCACACAAAAAGGATAAGGAGAGGTTATTCCAGAGGCAATAACTTCCAAGACTCAACAAAAGAAAAATTTATTGACTAAAAATTTGGGTTATCTCCCAATAAGTGCTTTTCTTTAACGCCTTTGAGCTAGGCTCAGTAATTTGAGAAGATGCTCACATAAGAAATATGAAATGAAGCAAAAGAGAGCACCAAGGAGCAAATATGATACACATTTAAGTCTAACCCACTTCCTATGCATAGGAATCTTGTAAGAAAATAAATCAAAGAAGCACATAGTAACAAGAATGGGTAGATAAAAAAGAGCAACTTTGGAACTTTCAATATAAAGAGAGGTGTTTTAGTAACATGAGAATTCCAACAACCATATTTTCCTCTCTCATAATGATTTTCAGTAGCATCATGAACAAACTCAACAATATAAATATCACACTCATCCTCCTTTGGTAAGCATGGAGGGCCATCAAATATGGTATTAGTGAAAGCGTTACTCTTATTGGGAGGTTGACATGGGTAGCTGCTCCATTCTTCCTCCTCTTGATCATCCAATGAGCTTCCAGTTTTAGCAATTTCTTCTTCCATAGGCTCCTGCAAGGCATTAGTCTCTTCCATTGGTGGAGATCATCTATTAAGATATTCAAGAATATAGCCATTTACTTCCTTGTAATTATCAAAGCAAAATTAAAATATATCATAAACCTCATATTTATAAAGTGCATCATCAGTATTTTCAAGTAAATAAGCAAGTTCAAATGCTCCCTTCCAAACAATAAATTCTTCAATTTGTTCCACATCATAAAATTCATAATTTCCCTTAACATAAGAAGATATGGTAACATTATCATTATACTCACATTGAAAAGGGAGGTGTTTATACCTCCTACAGCAACAAGATTTATCAAAGCAATAAGTAACATTATAAGTAGAGCACATGTTTCTAGCAATGGTATACAATTTATCAATTTGTTTCCCTTTTTGTGACAAGCGGTGTTCCTTATAATAATATTTTTTTTCTTCCATGAACCCACATTTCCAATAAGATCTAGTTTCAAAGAGACCAGCCATTGATAGGAAGCATGATAAAGCAAGACATTAACAGACCAACGAAAATAACAACTCTAGTAGGAACTATTTTTTGTATTTTTGATAAAAATAAGCAAACAATATAAAGTAGAATAGACTAAGCTAAACAAATAAACAAAGTAAAGAGATTGGTTGTGAGGGACTCCCCTTGTGAAGCAGTCCTTGACTCCCCAGCAACGGCGCCAGAAAAAAGGCTTGATGGCTCAAAATATATCGATCTCGTTGGGAACCCCAACAGGAAGGTAAGATTAGCACAATAGCAAGTTTTCCCTTAGTTATGAAACCAAGGTTATCAAACAAGTAGGAGCAAGGAAACAACCCCAAGGTGTTATTTCCAACTTGGAATCCTGCACAACACAACCACAGAACTTTGCCCCAACTTACAGTGAGGTTGTCAATCTCGCCGGTTTTGTTGAAAAGGATTAAACGTATTGTGTGGAAGATAGTAATTGCTTGCAGAAAGTAAACAGTAAACAGTAAATAGATGGTAGATTGATGGTAAAAGAATGGACCGGGGTCCATAGTTCACTAGAGGTGATTCTCCTTAAGATAGATGACATGTTGGGTGAACAAATTACAGTGGGGCAATTTGGTAGATTGATGGTAAAACAATGGACCGGGGTCCATAGTTCACTAGAGGTGATTCTCCTTAAGATAGATGACATGTGGGGTGAACAAATTATAGTGGGGCAATTGACAGACACCGAGAAAGCATACATGCATATACCAATCATATTGACTCCTATGAGATTTGATTGGGCATAACAACATTATACATAGACCATCATCCAACTGCATCTATGACTAATAATCCACCTTCAGGCTATCATCCGAACCCCCTCCAGTATTAAGTTGCAAGCAACAGATAATTGCATTAAGCAAAGTGTGTAAAGTAAACAATACGATTATCCCATGGACAAAGGATTGTTGTTTTCTCCCTAGTAGCAACAACACATCTAATACCTTAGAGATTCCTGTCACTTTCCCAGATTACTAGAGGCATGAACCCACTATCGAGCATAAATACTCCCTCTTGGAGTTGCTAGCATCTACTTGGCCAAGATATACCAAAGGGGGTATGCCCAGCAGGACGTTCCGATTGGGCCGAAGGTCCTGTGAGTGGGCCTGAAGGACGACGACTGGAGTGCGACTGAAGGAGAAGCCTAGCGACTCAAAACTGAAGGCCGAGAAATGTATTTGAAGCCCAGTCAGATTAGGTCAAAAGCCTTTGAGTCCATATATGGCTCGGTTGTAACTTTTAAACCCTAGCGAGGTGACTCCTATATAAACCTCCATAGGGTATCCTAAGGACTTACGTTCCATCATACACCCCGTCAAGCGACTCGCTACTTAGACGCCGAGCTCGCCAACCTTGTAACTCGCTCTCCATTAATCCAATCTAGCAGGAGTAGGTCTTTACCCTCCGAGGGGCCGAACCTGGATAAACCATGTGCATCCGCCCCCATCTCGCACCGCAGATGGCCGCTAACTCTTCCTCATGTTACAACCAATCGCTGCTAGTAGCAGCGACTACCGTGGCCATTTCCACGACAGTGGCGCCCACCGTGGGGCATAGCGGGACTAGCCTGAGTTCTGTGGCGAGACCCTACTCGCCGATCGATCGGCCGCTCGCCACCGGCCGCATGATCGCCATTGGTGGGATCTTACAGATCCTACCTAGCAGCTACATCCCGGCGTCACGCCCGGTCACTCACGGCGCGGTGATGCCAGTCGGCTCCATCAACCTCTTCGTCGGTTTCAATGGTGCGGTCGACCTAGCTGCAATGATGATCGTCGGTGGATCGCTGCCGCACCGCGACCTCCTCTCGGAAGAGCAGGTCCACTCCATCAGGAGCCTCGTCACCAAGTATGACTCAGCCGCCAGCAGCGTGGCCGAAACCAACGCCGCCACCAACGACGAGGCCCTAAACAACAACGCCGACTCCACGACCCCTGCCTCGGTCAATAGATCTATCACCGCCGCATCAAGAGAGGACTCCATCACGCGAGTCTCCAACCCGGAGGATTTCGAGGACCCCTCCATCCTCAGGATCTTCAACTCCGATTCCAGCTCGGAGTCGCCTGAAGACTTCCGCGCCAGATCCAATCGCTTCCACGCGATCTACATGGCGGGCAGCACGGCCGCCCCGCCAGATCCGTTCTCCACGCCGATCCCGCCGACTGCGACGGCCACAGAGGTGGAGGAAGCCCGCCTGCGGCTCGCGGAGGCGCAACACAACGAACTCGCCGAGTGCGAGAAATACCGCCTCGAGCGGGAAACAGCACGGGAGCTATCGCTCTATCACCAGCGCCGCATCAGGACCCGCCTGAACTCCAACGTCTAGGGTCGCGTCCTGAACTTCAACGATGAAAGTGACCCCGCATGCGCGGCCGAGCGCGAATACTGCGAGAATGCGCCGCTAGGCGGAAGCAACCCCGCGAGACCACCACCCGGCGCACCGGCGACCGAAGCCCCTCCACCACCCATCGGCCGCGTGCCCCCTCCAGACCAATCGCGGATCATCATCTCGCCTCAAGCCCACGACACCAACGAACTACCACTCTACTCCACCCCGATGGACAATGTCGTCGCGGCCGACGCCGCGGTCGCCAACCTCGACGTCCAAGGCGACGGCATGCTACAGATCCAGTATGCCAAGGTCCTACTCGCCAGGGCCGTCGAGCAACAAGCTGCGGGAGTCGACCCGCGGGGATGGATCTATTCCCGTTCCTCAGCAAGCAGAGCGGCGTCAAGCGGTCACCCCACCGTTGCCAACGCATTAACTTGCCCCCCACCGTAGCCCCTAGCGAACTAGCCACAGGCCACCAACCCCGCGCTGTCCACCAATGAGCTGCGACCGGCGAATAACACGGCCGCCGCCAATGGGAAGCCCATTGATGCCCAAATGAACAGCATCAACAACCAGGCATGGCGGGCGTGCTAACCCAACGACTTGAGGCACACCCTCACCAACCGCGGCGACCCGGAACCAAGAGGCTCACTCAGTCGAGTCGAACCACAATGCTTCGGGCCCATGATCTGTGGGGAAAAATACCCCACCAACTTCAAGGCTCCCAAAGATATCGAAAAGTACGATCCGACGTATGATCCAGCTGTCTGGCTGGACACATACCTCATGGCAATGGGAATCGCAGGCCACACCGACCTGCTCGCCGCTCGCTACCTCCCCTTGATGATGGAGGGCGCGACTCGGCAATGGATCAACACCCTCCCCGCCGACAGCATCGATTCCTGGGAAGAAATGCGAGACGCCTTCATCAGGCACTTCGAGGGCTCCTACACCCGTGCCACCACCATAGAAGATCTGGAGCCATGCATCCAGGGACAACGCGAGTCGACTCGCCGCTAGATCCAAAGATGGCAAGAACTGTGGATCAACGCCTCCGGCATCCACCCAGATACGGCGATACATTGCTTCAAGAACGTGTGCCGGTATGAACCCCTGGTCGCTAAGATCAAGAGGGTTTACCGGACGCTCGACAACATCCCCCACATCCTCGAGATCGCCAAGCGCTACACGGAGGAGGACCCCAACCAAGACTCTGATGACGAGTCAGGAGGAAGACGCTGAACCAGCATCCACGATAATGGGCACCTACGCGACATGCGCTACAACAACACCCGCATCACCGGCAAGCGCCGCACGGACGGGTGAGTCGACTTCGTCGCCAACGCCGGCTACGGCCAGCGTGACCCCAAGAGCTACCGCCGCGACAGAGGAAACTACCGCGATAGTGGAAACTACCGCTCCAACAACACAGCGAGGCCGAAATTCGACCCTGCTGCCCTGCTCAATCAGCCCTGCATCTACCAAAGCAGAGAGGGAAAACCCACCACCCACACCATCGTTGATTGCCACTCTCTCAAATAGATTGAAAAGGCGAGGCGAGCAAGGGAGGACCCCAATAACAACCCACCCCGGGACAACAGGAACGCGGCGGCTTCAGCACCACCGTCGGCTCGCTACACACCTTCACCGGACTCGGTAGCAAGCATGAGAAGAAGGTGCTCGCCCGCGCGGTCACCGTCAACGTGGTGACCCAAGTCGACATACCTCGCTTCCTCAACTGGTCCGAGCAGAGCATCACCTGGAGTCGCCAGGACCATGCGCCAAGAATCGAATACCCAGGGCGAGTCGCCCTGGTAGTCAGGCCCAAGGTGGCCGACTACTGGCTGCCCAAGACACTAATGGACAGTGGGATCTCCATCAACATCATGTACCTAGACACATTCAAGAGGCTCCAGCTCCCAGAAGCAGCCATCGAGCCAACCCTGACGACCTTCCACAGTATCATCCCCGGTCGGAAGGCGTACCTAATAGGAAAAGTGACGCTGCCAGTCACCTTCGGCACTCTGGCAAACTACCACATGGAGAGGATCGTATTCGAGCTGGTGAACTTCCGCAGCCCCTACCACTGCGTCCTGGGTCACCAGGCATTCACAAAGTTCATGGCGACCCCACACTACGCCTAAAACATGATGAAGCTCCCAGGGCCAAGCGGCATCATCACCGTCCATGGCGACACCGACATGGCCGTGGAATGTGAGGACAAAGGAGCCGAGCTCGCCGACGCCGTCATCGCTGCGGCGACCGATCACACGGAGGAGCTTGCGAAATACGCGGACAACATCAACAAGGACGACCCCACCATCCTGAAGAAACCAACCGCCGCAAACTCCACGTTCGAAGCGACCACGCACACCCGCATCGTCGAGCTCGTCTCGGGCGACTCTAGCCAGACGGTCACCATCGGGGCGCACATGAGCCCCGCATAGGAAAGCGCGCTCATCGGGTTCCTCCATGAGAACCGCGACATCTTCGAATGGAAGCCATCTGACATGCCAGGTGTCCCAAGGGAACTCGCTGAGCACAAACTCACCGCTGACCCCAAAGTGTGACCAGTAAAGCAGTCGCTACGACCCTTCAATGAAGAGCACCATCGAGCAATCGCCGAAGAAGTACAACGCTTGCTAGCCGCAGGCTTCATCTGGCCAATCAAATACTCCAAGTGGCTGGAAAACCTAGTCCTGGTTCTGAAAAAGAACAACACATGGAGAATGTGTATTAACTACACCAACCTCAACAGCGCCTGCCCGAAGGAGGAGTTCGTCCTACCGCGCATCGATCAAATCATCGACTCGACTACGGGATCGGAGTCGCTGTGCTTCCTCGACGCTTACTCTGGTTATAACCAGATCAAGATGGTGGTCGAGGACAAGGAGAAGATGGAGTTCATCATGCCATTCAGCGCCTTCTGCTACACGGCCATGATGTTCGGCCTCAAGAACGCCGGCACCACATACCAGAGATGCATGCAGGAGTGCCTAGAGAGCCAAATTGGCCGCAACATTCACGTCTACATCGACGATGTGGTGGTAAAATCCACCCGCCAGGACTACCTGCTCGCCGACCTGGCCGAAACCTTCGCAAAACTGCGGAGGTACAACATCAAGCTGAACCCCGGAAAATGCACCTTCGGCGTCCCCACCGGACAGCTCCTGGGGTATGTAGTCTCCAAGCGATGCATCGAAGCCAACCCCACCAAGATCAACACCATCGCGTGACTCGGGAAACCCGAGTGCCTGCGCGACGTCCAGAAATTGGCAGGGCGAGTCGCGGCCCTCAGTCGCTTCATCCCCGACTAGGAGAGAAGGCAATGCCCCTCTACCGGCTGATGCGCAAGAACCCCATGTTCCAATGGGACGCAGAGGCCAACGATGCACTCAAAGTGCTCAAAGAAGTGCTACTCGCGGCTCCACTCCTCGCCGCTCCACTCGACAAAGAGCCAATGCTCGTCTACGTCATGGCCTCCACTCGAGTCGTCAGCGCCGTGATGGTCATCGAACGACCAGAGGAGGGCAAGGAGCGCCTCACACAGCGCCCTGTTGAAATGGATCGTATGGGCACCTAGAGGGGGGTGAATAGGTGCTACTCTAAATTTTAATACTTTTTCACTTTTAGGCTTAGCACAAACGGTAAATTCTCTAGATAAACTACTAGGTGGAATTTCTCTATATGCAAACCTATCTACTAGCGAGTAAAGAGCGAGTGGAAGAGGAACGGGTAAACCGTAGTGAAGCACGCGGAGACACAGGATTTGTTTGACCGCAGTTCCTTCCTTGTTAAGGGAAGTACGTCTGCATTGGAGGGGTGGGCGGTACTAAGACCACCACGCCACAATAGGCCTCACCCTGTTCTCCGATGGATCCCGCCACCAAAGGCATGATCCACCTTTCCACTATAGGTACCCTTCGAGGCGGGTACCGGCGCCTTTACACAACTAGCGGGGCAACAACTCCACAATCAACTTGGAGGCTCCCGAAAAGACAACAAGCTGCCACAAGAACAAAGTTATCAAATACAACGAACAAGATCTAGGTATTGACAAGAATACTAGATCAGGGATTTCTCCAAGTGAATGGAGAAGAGTTGATGCGCTTGATTCGTGGTGATGATGATGATCCTCTCCTCCTTCAATACCCCCAAAGATCAAAGCCTTCGGGTGGTTGAAGTGGGAGATCAAGAATGGGAGCTCTTGCACAATGTCTGGTCAATTTCGAATGAATCAAGAGATCTAAACGTTGGGGAAGAAGGGGTATTTATACCCCCTTTTGAAACCATCCATTGGACACTTTGGGGGCCGGATTATCCGGCCCAAGTGAGGGCCGGATTATCCGGCCTGGGGAAAACTCCGCCCCAGACTCGGAATATCCGGCAGATAATCCGCCCCCCTATCAGAGCGTCGCGCCGAGATTGCCCTTGATCAACTTCTGGGGGCCGGATTATCCGGTCCTATGTGAAGGCCGGATTATCCGGCCTGGGGAGGAAAGACCGCCCCAGTTCGGATTTTCCGGGAGAAAATCCGACCGGATACCGAGCGACGCGCCTTGGCTCCCTTTGCTCAAAAACTAGGGGCCGGATTATCCGGCCCATGCGATAGCTGGATTATTCGGCCTGGGGAGGAAAAACCGCCCCAGTTCGGATTTTCTGGGAGAAAATCCGACCGGATACCGAGCGACGCGCCTCGGTTCCCTTTGAGCAATGAGGTAGGCCGGATTATCCGGCCCTTAGTGGGGTGGATAATCCGGCCCCCCTCAAAGCTTCTTGCACACTTAGCGCACATGAATAATCTCCACAGTATTGTTATCTAACACGCAAAACATAGGAAAACATGAAATGTTCTTTCAATCTCCCCCTTTTTGGTGTTAGATGACAATACCAGGATTTCCAGGAAAAAGTCACAAGACAAACAGCAATAACCATGGAAGAGACTCCCCCTCAATGTGTGCATAATAGAATTTTGCATTGGAATACAAATGCACACACATAGGTGAATCTATTCCATAGACATATGAGCAACAAAAGCATACCACCGAGGTAGAGGGAAGGCATCCTTGACATAGCCTCAATTATTACCGAGATAACCAATATAAGCGTCTTCCTTGATAGAGACTTCCAGCATAATAGAATATGAATAGATGGATCCATAAGCATAATCCATGAGATGAAATCCATGAGCATAGTCCAAACAACCACTGACAAAGAGTCTCAAACCAACCACAAACCACAAATTTAAAGTTCAACGCTAAATGGGCATAAGCAAGAAAATGACGAATAGAAAAATGCAAGTGCTTATGCCCGACCCATGCAAATCCACGAATATCCTAATAGAACTACTTTCCCCCTTTGGCATCGAGACACCAAA
Source organism: Avena eriantha (assembly GCA_910589775.1). NCBI lineage: Eukaryota > Viridiplantae > Streptophyta > Magnoliopsida > Poales > Poaceae > Avena > Avena eriantha. The sequence goes on from OU342742.1 coordinate 203,764,124, forward strand.
AAGGAAGAAGAGCGATGCTAGTGCCCCACGGGATCACTCGTAGTCCTTGTCCTCGTCCTCGTCTTCATCATCAGCAGCAGCCGTAGAGGGGAACAAGTGACGCTCCATCTCTCCATAGTTCAACCCGGAGGAAGAGTTCCACCGAGCATACGGAGTGGGAGGTGTAGGAGCCGGAGGGTCACCCGAAGCACCGGACACATGGTGGAGAATGAGCTGCTGGGAGTGAGCCAACTCATGACGCTGCTTGTATGCCTTGTACTGACCCTTGCGCGTGTCCACTCCCATGCAAAGTATGTTACGCTGGAACCAGTTCAACTGCTTGATCTCACGGGCAACGGGAGGCACTGGGGGCCTGCGAGCATCCCTCATGAGGCCCTCAGGAGCAGAGGAGGGGTGAGAGGTCTTCCGAACATTGGTGTAAATCTTCTTGGCCTTATGCACCGAGTCAATGTGGAACTCCTCAACAGGAAGCAGGTGCATGATGAGCATCATAATGTAGGGTGCAGGGGATGGACAGACAGTTGAACATAACATTAGTCAATTCATGGTAAATGAAGTCCATGACATCCAGCTTATACTGCATCGACTTGTCCTCGCACAAGGCAACCTCATGAGAAAATTGAAGTAGCTGAACAAGGTGACCACGGATGCTGTCATTGTTGCCTCCACTCGGAGTGATGGAGTCACGGAAGAGACCCACTAAGGCAGCATAGATGGGAGCAAGTCCAGCCAGAGTGCTCACAATGCCATTATCCACAGTGCAAGGAGAGAGAGCTGCATCTTTGTTGGGCTTCAGCTGGGTGATGATGCGGTGGCCACTGGCTCTATCCCTGCTACGGAAAGAGTATCCAAGAACCTCAGCAAACGTGTGAAAGTCAGCAGTCATAGGCCTGTCATGAGTCATCCATTTCATAGTGCGACACTCATCCCCACAAATAACCAAAGTGGAGAAGAATTGCTTCACCACCTCAGAGTCAAAAGAGCACTGGAGAGACATGAGATGGTGCAGCCCCATCCTCTCAGCCACAAACATCGCATCCACAAGGTGGGCCTTCTCCAAAGCCTCAACAAGGACCAATGGGTGCATAGGCCTGATGTTCAGCCTGGCATACACATCTTCATAGATACCTTTCTGTTCCGCACACCAAAAACGAGTATCCCCCAGCTCATCATCACGAGGCAACTCAGCAAACAAGGCACGGTGACGGATGGAGGAATAGGTGACTACATCCAAAGTCCTGTAGTTGATCTTGGGCTCCTTTCCCTTTCTCTTGGACACCCCCTTTCTAGTCCTCTTTGCTTGTTCAGGCATGCGCTTCTCTTTGTTCTTTCTTCTCCTCAACTCAGCTTCGTCCACTAAGTTACCCTGTCCGTTGTCCCGAAAGTATTTAGCGCGAGGGCGGCGCGTGAAGGTCTTGGGAACACCGGAACCACCTGTGAGGAGAATAAGGGCGATAGCAAGGGGATAATCATACACACAAGTCCAGGAGAGAGCATGGAAAAAGTAGTCAAAAAGTTCATAGGACAAAACTACTCAATGCATACTCCATAGTGAAACTAAACCAGAATTGAATCTGTCAGGCCAGATTATCCGGCCTGGCCAGGGGCGGATAATCCGGCCCTGGCAGAAAATTTCGATTCCACCTAGATTGAATGCAAAAAAGTAGATCGGGCCTAGAAACAGCAAGACTACGATTTCTCTGCGAAAACACATCCTTCTAGACAATGTTCCACCCAACAAGTAACACATCTAGCCAAAGATGGGGAGAGAGGGAGTTACCCTCACTCATTGGAGGAAGAACACGGAGGAGAAGGTACCCGGAGGCGCGGAGAAGAAGATCCGGGGAGGCCCGGAAAATCCGGTGGCCGGAGAGGCTCCGGGGAGGGTGGGGGATGGCAGGTGGCGGCTGAGGAGAAGGAGAGGGTTGGGGGAGAAGTGCTTCTCGTTATGAGCCTTTCCCCCCGATTCCCTGCCCTTTAAGACAAAATCCGCCAGGGCCGGATTATCCGGCCAACACTTGGGCCGGATTATCCGGCCTCAAATCTGGAATTCTGTTGTACACAGAACCAGGCCCGCGCATCCCCAAACAACACCCCCACAAGGTGTACAAGGGACTTGTGTGCAAGAATAGATGGCTTAGGGGTAGGGAAAGGCTTAGGATTAAGAGAACCAAACTGAGATGGTACTAGACACTCAAAATTGCAAGATCCAAATCAAATAAAAGCCAAGATTGAGTGTGATTCCCATAAGAACATGAGAGAGCAAAAACAGCCACAAAGATCCAATTCTCCGCAAGGGAGAGGGCGGTGGCCGAAGCCACCTTGTTGGAGTGTATGGTGTGACACCGCGAAGATATATCTTGGGTTCACGACCAATACTCATCAATAAGCTCACATATCACAAAATGATATTAAGAGAAATTATTTATCTTGCTTTTGGCATTATGGGGGGAGGGTTAGCCCAATGAGTTAGGACCACACTCCCCCTATATCCATGCCCACATCTAGACCAAAGTAGGATTGAGATGTACGAGTGAGTGCATGGGTAATCAAGACAAGCTCCTGGAATCAATGATATTTAGCTCATTCCTCAAGTAGCAGAATCTTGCTTCATCAAGTGGCTTCATAAAAATATCCGCAAGTTGGTTCTTCGTGCTCACAAAGGATAGATCAATATCGCCTTCAGCAACATGGTCTCGAATAAAATGATTCCGAATCTCAATATGCTTCGTCCTTGTGTGCTGAACTGGGTTGTACGCAATTTTGATTGCACTTTCATTATCACATAAAAGAGGCACTTTGTCACAATTGGCACCGTATTCCTTTAAAGTTTGCCTCATCCTCAATAATTGAGTGCAAGCGCTGGCAGCAGCAACATATTCAGCTTCGGTGGTGGAGAGAGATATACAATTCTGCTTTTTAGATGACCAACACACAAGAGATCTTCCCAAGAATTGACAAGCTCCAGAAGTGGATTTCCGATCATCCTATCACCAGCCCAATCTGAGTTAGTGTAACCACATAAAGAGAAATTGGAGCCCTTGGGATACCAGAGACCAAAGTTAGGGGAATGAACCAAATATCGAAAGATCCTCTTGACCGCCACTAAGTGGCTTTCTTTAGGAGCTGCTTGATACCTTGCACACACTCCCACACTCAACACGATATCGGGTCTAGATGCGCAGAGGTAAAGAAGAGAGCCGATCATGGACCGGTATACCTTTTGGTTCACATCTTTACCATGTGGGTTAAGTTCAAGATGACATTTTGTTTGCATCGGCATGGCGACACCATTTAGATCCGTCATCTTGAATCTCTTGAGCATGTCTTGGATGTACCTTGCTTGATTAATAAAAGTTCCTTCTCTAAGTTGCTTGATCTCGAATCCAAGAAAGAACCGTAATTCCCCCATCATAGACATCTCAAACCTATTAGTCATAAGCTTTGAAAATTCATCATTAAAAGCTTTATTAGTAGAACCAAAGATGATATCGTCTACATAAAGTTGGCATACGAAGAGCTCCCCCTTAACCTTCTTAGTAAAAAGAGTGGGATCGATTTGCCCAACTTCGAAGCCACGATCTAACAGAAGCTCTTTAAGGTGCTCATACCACGCACGTGGGGCTTGTTTAAGGCCATAGAGTGCCTTATCGAGTTTGTAGACATGGTTCGAAAAGCTAGGATCCTCAAAACCCGGGGGTTGCTTTACATATACCAACTCATGTAGAGTACCATTAAGGAAGGCACTCTTGACGTCCATTTGCTGCAATTTAAAATTCTTATGGGAAGCATAAGCAAGAAGGATACGGATGGACTCAAGGCGAGCCACTGGAGCATAGGTCTCGCTGAAGTCAATGCCCTCAACTCGGGAGTAACCTTGTGCCACAAGTCTTGCCTTGTTCCTCACAACAATGCCATTCTCATCTTGCTTCTTTTTAAATATCCACTTGGTGCCGATAACGTTGCGGCAATCTTTGGGTTTCTCCACGAGTTTCCAGACTTTGTTGTGCTCGAAATTGTTCAATTCTTCATGCATAGCAACAACCCAGTCTGGATCTTCAAGAGCTTCAAGGACCTTCTTAGGTTCCACCATTGAGATGTGAGCTTGATGCTCACCAAAGCTAGCCAATTCTCTTCTTGTAGAAACCCTTCGTCGAAGATCACCAACAACCTTGTCGAGGGTGTGACCCCTTAAATCAAGGTTCCGATCAGCTCAAGCCTTGTGACGAAGTTCAATAAGTTGGTTGTCTCTTGGAGGAGTAGTTTCATCACTTGAATCTTCATTGGAATCATTTACTCGACCTTGATTAAAAACTAGGATAACAGCAGTAGGTGGTGGAGAAGCGTGCCCTTGAGGTGAGTCAGTAGCCGTAACAGGAGGCTGTTGAACCGGTGAGATAGGGCCGGATAATCCGGCTGATGGAGAGGCCGGATAATCCGGCCTGGGAGTACTTGTAGCAGCTTCATCAGGATGCCTAAGGTTTGCTTGAACTGGCGAGGGGCCGGATAATCCGGGGCTTGCCGAAAAATCCGGCCTAGAGCATGCATTGATATCTTCACCACCAGGAGCAATATGGTCAGCTGGAGCGGGGTGGCCGGATAATCCGGTGTCCACCGGATAATATGGCCCGGAGTTTTCTAGAACAAGTTGACCTTCAGCAGTTGATGGAGATGGTGCAGAATTTGCTCCCATGGTAGGAACATGTTGGGCATGTGTAGATGAGGGCTCTTCATGGGAAGAGCATTGTCCTTCCCGATCCGCCACAAGGGGTTCCTCAATGGGGTGGAAAAATCCCACGCCCATTCTTCTTATGGCATCTTGGGGTATTTCAACATCTGCATCACAAACACCAACTTCCTCCGCACGGGAACCGTCATTTTCCTCGAACACCACACTACAAGATTCTACAAGAGTTCCAGAGAGCTTATTGTAGACTCTATAAGTGTGGGATTCGGCACCATAACCAACAAAAATACCTTCTAGAGCCTTAGATTCAAACTTAGATAAACGAACTCCCTTGATAAGAAAGAAACACTTACAACCGAATACCCGAAAGTATGAGATGTTTGGCTTGTTACCGGTAAGTATTTCATACGGAGTCTTGTCCAAGATCTTGCGGAGGTATAATCGGTTGGATGAGTGACAAGCAGTAGAGATTGCTTCAGCCTAGAAGTTATATGGAGATTTAAATTCAGCTAACATTGATCTTGCCATATCCATTAGAGTTCGATTCTTCCTCTCGGCTACACCATTTTGTTGAGGGGTGTACGCAGCGGAATATTGATGTCTTATCCCCTCTTCACTTAGGAACTCATTTAAGGTGTAGTTCTTGAACTCAGAGCTGTTATCACTTCTTATAGCCAGAATGGGGACGTTGTGTTGACGTTGAACCTCGTTGGCGAAGTCGATGACAGTTTGTTGAGTTTCACTCTTCAACTTGAAGAAATAAACCCAAGTGTATCTTGAGTAATCATCAACTATCACTAGACAAAACTTCTTCCCACCGAGGCTTGCATGAGATGGAGGTCCGAAGAGGTCCACATGAAGGAGCTCTAAGATCCTTTTTGACGAGATAATAGTTTTCCTTCGATGAGGAGAGTCATGCATTTTTCCTTCAACACGCGCCCTGCAAACACGATCTTTGGCAAAGGAGACATTTTCTTTTAGTCCAAGGATGTGGCCACCCTTGTGGAGACTTTGCAAAGTTCTCATATTGACGTGCGCTAGTCGGCGATGCCATAGCCAACCCACATCAGCCTTTCCGAAAAGACACATCGGGCCTGTAGTGGTTTTCCCCGAAAAGTCCACCACGTACAGGTCATTTTCGACATATCCCACGAAAGCGACTTTTAGAGACTTGCTCCACAAGAGTACCACTAAATCAGCATCAATATAAACTGCAAAGCCCATCTTACCAAGGGCGCGAACTGAAAGTAAGTTGTACCTGAGGGTCTCAACAAGCATGACGTCCACGAGAGAGATATCGTGAGCCACCACAACTTTGCCGAGACCCAATACCTCAGATTTTGACTTATCACCATAGGAGACGGTTATGTGATCAAGGTTTGGCCGCATCTCCGTGATGATCTCCTTGCTTCCGGTCAAATGACTCGTGCAACCGCTATCAAGTACCCATTTAGAACCACTGGAAGCATAGCCCTGCAAGAAAAATACTTCTTGGTTTTAAGTACCCATTTCTCAATGGGTCCTCTCATGTTAGTGACAAGGGTCTTGGGAACCCAAATAGACCAAGGAATGTAACAATCATAAGGGCCTACATAACTAGCATAAACATCACCATAATAATCGCAATATAATTCAAAGTTAGGGTTGTTGACCCCTGCAAAACCATCATAATTAGTCTTGTCATTGGTAATGTTGCTAGTCTTTGGTTGAGCAGTCTTGCTCTTCTTCTTCTTGTTGTTTTTCTTGCTCTTTGTCTTGGGAATGTAACCAAGACCTTCTTTACTATTGTTTGTCCTTTGCTTGCTCAGTATCTCATCAATAACTTATTTACCTTTGTGTTGACAACCTCTTGCAAGGTCTTCTTTTCCATAGGATGAAGTGGAGGTACTTGGCACATCATACCGTTTCAATTGAGTTTGGAGCTGGTCATGAGACTCATTTAAAGTAGAATTATCACTCTTCAATGCCTTGTGAGCACTTTCAAGATTATCAAACTTCTCCAAAAGTCTAGCATGAACAGCCCCAAAGTCAATCTTTTCTTTCTTTAGTTTCTTTACCTTGGCAAGAGCATGGTCACGTTCTTTGATGAGCTGAGCCACAGCTTCTTCCTGTGACTCCTCAATGGATTCGAGTCTCTCTTCCAAAGATACTTGAGCTTCCTCTTCCTCTTCCAAGGCATTCTTTAAAGAAGCTATCTCCAAGGCATCTTCTCTTTCAATTCTGCCCTTTTCTTCAAGAAGATCTTCGGCTTGAGCAAGTTGACTCATAAGAGCATCAAAATGGAGTTTGTGCTCACCTTGCAGGTTAGTGAAAAAGGTATCCAAAGTAATAACTTCTTCTTTCATTTTAAGACTGTCATGATCATTCATATCCAAAATTATGTTAGTCTTAGGAAATGAAGAGCTAGAAGTTGATACCTCAGACCCTCTTGCCATTAGGCAAGTAGCGTTGTTGTTGATGACGTTCTCGTTTGGCGAGTCGAAGAGAGATGAAGGAGTCGATGTGGTGGCTATAGCAGCCACCTCGCAAGAACTATCAGCATCCTCTTCATCTTCACTTGCAGAGGAGTATTCTTCTTGTGCTACTAAGGCGATCTTAGGTTGCTTCTTGAAGGGGCCATTCTTCTTAATAAATGGCTTCTTCTTAGGTGCTTTAGATTCTTCTTTAAGAATGAGCCTACCACCATTGTATTCTCTATTTTGATATGGACACTCGGCTACAAAGTGCATTCTATCTCCACAGTTGTAGCAAGTTCTCAATCTTGGGCCACTTTCTCTTCTTCCATTTGACCCGTTCTTGCGCTCAAGTTCCGACTTGGCTTTGGCAGGGTCCTTCCAAAAGTTCCTTGCATAAAACGCCATGTACTCACCATGAGCACGTTTGACTTCATTGGGGCAGTCCATGGAGGCCCCCTCAAATGCTCTTTCATCCTCCTCTTGCTCAACAACATTGACTTTGAGAGCAACATTGACACCCTTTTGCATTCCAATGGCCCAAGCACGAGCATCTTCAGCATTCTTTGCTGCCACTTTGAATGACGCCATCTCTTGCATGACCTCATTGGATGTCATTTGATGGTAGTTATGTCTACCTTGTAGGCTCTTCAAGTCCGTTGGCTCGAAAAGCATTAAGGCACTCACATATTTCCTTTTTATCCATGCATCATCAATGTGAGTGGCCCCATGCTTTCTAAATGTTGTTGCGATGCCCTTGAGTCTTCTATACATGTCTTCATGATTTTCACCATCCAACATGTAGAATCCCTCAGCTTCATTACTAAGGGAATCATACCTGTTCCTTCTCATGCTTTCATTCCCAACAAAGAGATCCGTAAGAGCATCCCAAGCTTCTTTAGCTGTGTTGAGATGTTCAATGTGTGGCATGTCCTTGGGACCCACACCAAGCTGTATCATGTGGAGATCAGTGGTATTCAATTGACTGTCCACAACTTCTCTTCTTGTTAGGTTGGTTTGATCTCCAATATGAAGACCCTCTTCAATAATCCTCCAAAGTTCAATAGAGGAGCTCCAAACATGAGATTTCATTAAGAATTGCCATTGATTGAAAGAGGATGCAGTGAGCTTGGGTGGATCACCCCTATTGTTTATATGCGGATGAGGGATAGGTGGGTCGGGGGAATATACGTGGTGAACCTCACTATATTCCTCCTTACCACTTTCCTTCTTGGAGGTGGAACCATTAAGTTTTTCACCTTCCACATCATCATCCTTGGATCCGGTGTTACCCTTTTCCTTAGATGATGGTGTGGCTGCCTCAGAGGAGGATGGAGATGGGGCTATGGATGATGTGAGGAGAGCAATCATTTGATTCATCTCCTCCATCTTGGCCACAAAGGATTTCAACAAGGTTGTTTCCAACGTCTTGAGATCATCCATTGTGACCTTATCCATAGCCTCGTTCCCATCACCCTTGGTACCCATACTACTCTTAAGCGGTTAAGCCCGAAATAAGAGTCAGGGCTCTGATACCAATTGAAATGGATCGTATGGGCACCTAGAGGGGGTGAATAGGTGCTACTCCAAATTTTAATACTTTTTCACTTTTAGGCTTAGCACAAAGGGTAAATTCTCTAGATAAACTATTAGGTGGAATTTCCCTATATGCAAACCTATCTACTAGCGAGTAAAGAGCGAGTGGAAGAGGAATGGGTAAACCGTAGTGAAGCACGCGGAGACACAGGATTTGTTTGACCGCAGTTCCTTCCTTGTTAAGGGAAGTACGTCTGCGTTGGAGGGGTGGGCGGTACTAAGACCACCACGCCACAATAGGCCTCACCCTGTTCTCCGATGGATCCCGCCACCAAAGGCCTGATCCACCTTTCCACTATAGGTACCCTTCGAGGTGGGTACCGGTGCCTTTACACAACTAGCGGGGCAACAACTCCACAACCAACTTGGAGGCTCCCGAAAAGACAACAAGCTGCCACAAGAACAAAGTTATCAAATAAAACGAACAAGATCTAGGTATTGACAAGAATACTAGATCAGGGATTTCTCCAAGTGAATGGAGGGGAGTTGATGCGCTTGATTCGTGGTGATGATGATGATGATCCTCTCCTCCTTCAATACCCCCAAAGATCAAAGCCTTCGGGTGGTTGAAATGGGAGATCGAGAATGGGAGCTCTTGCACAATGTCTGGTCAATTTCGAATGAATCAAGAGATCTGAACGTTGGGGAAGAAGGGGTATTTATACCCCCTTCCGAAACCAGCCGTTGGACACTTTGGGGGCCGGATTATCCAGCCCAAGTGAGGGTTGGATTATCCGGCCTGGGGAAAACTCCGCCCCAGTCTCGGAATATCCGGCAGACAATCCGCCCCCTATCAGAGCGTCGTGCCGAGCTTGCCCTTGATCAACTTCTGGTGGCCAGATTATCCGGTCCTATGTGAAGGCTGGATTATCCGGCCTGGGGAGGAAAGACCGCCCCAGTTCGGATTTTCTGGGAGAAAATGCGACCGGATACCGAGCAATGCGCCTTGGCTCCCTTTGCTCAAAAACTGGGGGCCGGATTATCCGGCCCATGCGACAGCCGGATTATCCGGCCTAGGGAGGAAAAACCGCCCTAGTTTGGATTTTCCGGGAGAAAATCCGACCGGATACCGAGCGACGCGCCTCGGTTCCCTTTGAGCAATGAGGTAGGCCCGATTATCCGGCCGTTAGTGGGGCGGATAATCCGGCCCTCCTCAAAGCTTCATGCACACTTAGCGCACATGAATAATCTCCACAGTATAGTTATCTAATACGCAAAACATAGGAAAACATGAAATGTTCTTTCACATGTCTACTACATCAGCGAAGTCCTGACGGATTCACAACAGTGCTACCCATAGTACCAGAAACTGGTGTACGCGGTATTCCGGGCTCACCGGCGACTCCCGCACTATTTCCAGGAGCACCCGATCACGGTGGTCTCCTCCGCACCTCTGCAAGACATAATACGCAATCGCGAGGCGACCGGGCGAGTCGCCATGTGGGCCGTCAAAATCGGCGTCCACAACATCAAATACGAGCCCCGCAAAGCGATCAAGTCACAAGCCCTAGCTGATTTCCTCGCATATTGGGAAGAAGCACAGCAGCCGGAGAAGCTCCCGTACCTCAATTACTGGTCGCTCCACTTTGACGGCTCCAAGAACGCCGACGGCGCAGGGGCTGGGGTCATACTAACCTCTCCCAAAGGAGACAAGCTCCGCTACGTGCTCCACCTCAACTTCAAGCCCTGCATGAACAACATGGCAGAATACGAGGCCCTCCTTCACGGCATGAGAGCCGCTAAGGAGATGAACATCAACCGCTTACGATGCTATGGCGACTCCGACCTAGTCGCCCGATAGGTCGTCGGGACATGCGATGTTGTCTCTCCAATGATCGCGTACCGCCAAGCGGCAGACCAGTTGGGAGGACACTTCGACGGCTATTCCGTCGAGTGGATCAACAGACGCAAAAATGAGGAGCCAGACGCCCTTTCCCGCATCGGATTGACCCGACAAGTGCCACCAGCAGGCGTCTTCCTAGACATCATCCACAAACCCTCGGTTAGCCCACCAAAGGAGATCGACGTCGGGATACCACTGCAACCAGAGCCGACCTTAGTCGCCATGGTTGTGGAGCCTAGCGACTGGACAGCACCATACGTCGCCTTCCTGGAGCACAAGATCTTACCAAGCAACGAGATGGAGGCGCGAATGATCGTGCGCCACTACAAATCCTTCGTCATCATCAATGGCGAGCTCCACAGACGCAGCGTGGCTGGCATGTTCCAGCGCTGCGTACAGCTAGAAGAAGGCCGCAAGATCCTCCAGGACATTCATGCCTTAGTCGCTAGTCGCCAAGGCCATGCGGCACGGTTTCTACTGGCTCACCGCACACGCCGACGCCACCAATATCGTCCAGCGATGCGTCGGTGCCAGAAGTACACCCACCAGACACACCTCCCTGGTTCGGCACTCAAGACCATCCCCATCATGTGGCCATTCGCCGTATGGGGCATGGACATGGTAGGCCCGTTCAAGAAGGCCCCATCTAGCTTCACCCATCTCCTGGTCGCGGTCGACAAGTTCACCAAATGGGTCGAGGCCAAGCCAATAAAAAAGTGCGATGGCAAGATGGCCACCAAGTTCTTACGCGAGCATATTTATCGATATGGCTACCCGCATAGCATCATAACAGACAATGGCACCAACTTCACCAAGGGGGCCATGGCGGAATTCTGTGAAGAACATGGCATACGACTCGACCTCGCTTCAGTCGCCCACCCGGAGTCGAACGGCCAAGTAGAACGCGCCAACCAGAGCGTCCTCCACGGGCTCAAGCCGCGACTCCAGGTGCCCCTCGAGCACACCCTAGGATGCTGGGTCAACGAGCTTCCCTCCGTAATATGGGGGATCCGCACATCCGTCAATCGCTCCACCGGGTTCACACCCTTCTTCATGGTGTACGGCGCCGAGACCGTAATGCCAACTGACCTGGAACACGATTCACCTCGAGTCGCCAACTACGTCGAGGAAACCAACGAGGTCGCCCGCCAAGACAGCATCGATCAACTCGATGAGGCACGCGACCTGGCTCGCTCCCGCACCACCATCTACCAGCAAGGACACCGCCGCTACCACAGCCGACGAGTCCGGACTCGCACCTTCCAGGAAGGCGACCTGGTCCTACGACTAGCCCAAGACAAGAAAGGCATGCACAAACTCTCCCCCCATGGGAGGGGCCATTCGCCATAGGGCGAGTCCTCGGCAACGACGCCTACTACCTCATCGACATACGGGGCGATGGCCAGCTCGAGGTCGGAAGGCCATGGAATGTAAACCTTCTCAGATATTTCTATACATAGAACCTCAAATTGTACTCAGCTAGCACATATAATGAAATTCATTCAGATCACACAAATTGTGTCTACTGACCATATTCTTGTGCCACTCGCACTCGTACAACTCAGCAATATGCTACTCACGGAAGTCAACCTTTGGTCAAGCGACCGGCACGGCTAAGTAGTGCGGCACAAGGGCAACGGAAATACTCGGGCCTTGGGATGTCCACGAAAACACCAACCCAGAGCCGCCATTGGAGTCGCCTAGCTCGACTGGCCTGCCAGGCCAAGACAACCGGTATACACTTCTCACAGCGAATTGTCCCTCACATCCTCGTGCAAAGCGACTCAAACGGTTAAGTACCATGCACGGGGACTCCGCAAAACAAAAATCCCCACGCGGCTCGGAAACACACCAAGTAAGAGAGCTGCCTTGGACCCGCCCAGCGACTGGCTCTCCGAGCCAGGGGAAGAGACGCGTTACAAACAACGCATTCACAACCTGCAACACGAACGCGACCAATATGGTTAAGCACCACGCTCGGGGACTCGCCTACAAAACAATCCCACTTGCGCTCGGGGACTCGGCCCTCAAAAGACGCGAGAGATAAAACAATGCACAACTAAAATAAAACACAAAAGTATACAATCGAGTTATACCCCATTAAGGGCGGACGCGCTCGGGGACTCGCTCAATCAAAATTAAACGCACCACACAATCCTGGTCACAATACGAGTCGACTGACTCCCCTTGGCATATATTACAAAATGTTGATCATATTACAGCAGTCGCCACTTGGCATACATTACAAACTGCCCAACTACATTCTCTATTCCACAGGTTCTGACGAAGAAGCACCACCACCCCCCTTGAAACGAACGAAAGGCTGCCACGGGTTCGTCGGGTAGGTCGTCAGTGACTTCGACAACACAGACCGGAAGGGCTGCTCCGACTTCATGTCGTGATGCTCCGTCTCGGGGTCGCCAGGCGCCAACACCGTCTCCTGGTATGGCAGAAGATCCCCCATCGCCAGGACCCGATCGGCATAAGGGGCGGCCTTCGCAGTCAGCTTCAGTACCTCTGACATCTCAACCGTGTCGGTCGCTGATGGGTAGCCATTCGTCACGTTGTCAAGGTCAAAGTCATCGGGAAGTGGGCGAGACCCAAGCTCAATGCCGTGGTGGCCCCGTGCCTGAACATCGAGCACGCCATCCACACCACGACGACAGGCGCCTCCTCCAGATAGCGCCACACCTCCATAAGCCCCCCAGGAATAACCTCGGTGGGGGACATGCCTTGAAGAACCGCTTGGACACATAACGCCGAAGCCGTGGCCGCGTTCACCACGGTAGTCACGCACTGCGAAGCGTTGAAGGTCTGAACCACCGGGTCGCTTTGGCCTATCACAACTGCAAAATCAGACGTCAGTGAAACTATGGACTGCCCCAATCAGGGACTCGCCAAACAAGTCAGGCAAAGACAGAGACTCACCAAGGAGTTTGCGGCAGTTCTCTGTGACATGCTTCTCCAAGGCGGCATGATCATTGTGCAGCCCCACGATGATCGAATCCGCGGCCTTGCATTCCTCCTCAGCCACAGCGATAGCAGCCTTCACTCGGTCCTCAAAATAAACTGAGGCCGCTCTCGCCTCCTCCAAGTCTTGGATCAGCGAGGCAATTCGCTCATTCGCCGCGTCCAGCTCGGCGACTGGAACATACCCTTCGCGGGCCTTGGAAATCACAGTCTGGAGACCATCTGAAAGAGAAACCATCAGCGCGCCATACACCAACAGTTCACACTTGAAAGAGAAAAGGAAAGAAATGCAGATACTTACCAATAGTTTCCTGAAGCCGCTGGTTCGCCTCCTGCGCTTCGCGCAGATCCCGCTCCAAGTGTTCCCTTGCGGCCTGCCGATCGGTCGATTCCCTTTGCAAACCCTGCAAATAAACAACATAACTCAGCACTTACCAAAATCAACATCCAGTTCCTAGCCGCTGAAATTCAGCGCCTAAGAACTCGGGGACTGGAGAGTAGAAAGAAGTTCAGTTCCTAGCCGCTGAAATTCAGCGACTAAGAACTCGGGGACTAGAGAGTAGAAAGAAATTCAGTTCCTAGCCGCCGAAATTCAGCGACTAAGAACTCGGGGACTGGACATACCTGAATAGCAGCGCCAAGCATCCTGTGGAGTTCTCCGGCGTCAGTCGACGGGATCGTGAAGGAAGTGTGCTCACGACGGGACCCAATGTCCGCATCCACGATCCCTGGACTCTGTGGAGGTTGGGTGTCCGCCACGCCTAGAAACCCCCTAGCCATGACGCGTGGGAACGTCGTCGACACTCTAGCGGGGGCACTGGTTGTCGGGGCCGGCGCCTCCGACGCAGTCGCAACCAAGACTGGCTCCGATCGCGCCGCCACCACTTCTTCGGCAACTGCAGCAAAATCGGGCTCTGCGGCGCCGTCCATAGCTGTGGCGTCGTCGGCACCCCCTTCTGCTTCTTCGCGCCTTCCGCGGTCGCCACATCTCCGGCAGATTTTCTCTCCTTGGGGAGGTCGCCCTCTCTCGTGGTGGCAGCCGGTGGAATCTTTGCCACCGAAGGACGGACAATCTTCTTGGCCCTAGATCTGCCCAAATTTCCGCAATCAATATAACGACTATACAAAAACAAGAGGCGAGTCGGAATGAAGAACCAATACTTACTTAGCAATCGGGAGAACACACAGCCCGGTGCTGATGTGGGCAGGCTTATCCAATTCTGGACCCAGCTTGCGAGTGAGCCCCTTCTCAAAGACGTCTGAAGGCCATGACACCGCAGGCTACCTCGATGACGAAGCCGCGGTCGCCGGAATTTCCGCCTCCGAAGACGCGGTCGCTCTCGATGGCTGCGGCGACTTAGACGCACCGCCTCAACCGCTTCCTGACTCAGGACCCCCGAAACCATTGGCGTGATCACCGCCAGGGGAACCTCTACTGCCGCCTCGGTGTCCTCGCCCTCCAACCTCTTCGTCGGGACCGCACCCTCCGGAGCTTTGCGTGAGATTTCGGGTGAGTCTTCATCGTCAGAGTCGTTATCTGGCTCGAACACCACCGCCGACTTGGACGGCGACATTGGCTTCTTCGCTGGTGACTTGGGCTTGTGCGCGGGCTTCGACGGTGTGGCCGTACGCCGGGATGTGTGCTCCTGCGCAACCTCGTCGCCTCCTTCGTGTTCATCGAGGCAGCGACTTGCCTCGAACTCGTGTTGTTTCTGCATGCGAGTCTTGTGAGCCACAAGCGCTGGGGAGGGACCTCCTCCTCCCCGTCGCTGTCGGAAGAGTCTCCCTCGGAGGCCTCCTTGAGCTCCTGGGGAACCTCTTCATCGAGTAGAGGAAGCCAGCCCTCCAACACCTGAAATAGCTGAGAACCACCACGAGTAAGTACCAAATGCAACGACTGCGAATTGAGGTGCGGAAATGGCGACTAGGGAGAAAACTTACTGTGGGGTCTTCATTCTTCACGGCAGTGTACGGGGCGAGCCCAACCGATACGCTAATGAACTCTGCGTCAGTAATCTTCTTCAAGGCGGCCTTGTACTCCTCGGCCTCCCACGATTCTTTGCTGGTTCGGGAGGGGTCGTGCTTCCCGCTATACTCGTACATCCAATGCGGCCGAGCCGCTAGCGGAACCAGGCGTCGCCCGAGCCAGCAGTTGTAAAGGTTGATCGAAGTCAACCCCTGGTCCTTCAGCCTCTGGATCTGGTCCATCATCTCCACGACAGCCATCCTCTGGTCTTCGGGAAGCTTCTTCGGCGCCAACCGGTGAGGCTCGCTCCTCTCGGCGACAAACTCAGGAAGTGCCACCTCGCCGGGGGGAGTGGATTCTCTCACGTAGAACCAACTCTTCTTCCACTCGCTGGTGGCTTTCTTTGGCAGAAGGAGCTTGATGAAATTAGCCTTCGGCTTCAATTGGAACGTGACGCCACCTGCAGCCAATATCAAGCTGCCGGACGCCTCGCACCCCTATGCGGCCATGGAAGAGCTCCAACCACAGTGGCAAATACGGTATGCGGCCGAGGTAGCACTCGCAGAAGGCGACAAAGATCGCCAGCTGCTCGATGCTGTGCGGGCCAAGATCTGACGGCTTGATCGTGTAATACGCGCAGAAGCGCCGAAAGAAGAGCGAGGTGGGGAACCCCAAACCCCTTTCTAGATGGTTGGGGAAACAGATGAATTCACCGGCTCGCGGCTTCGGCTCGGTCTCGGAGGAGGGGGGAACTCGCCAGTTCCCCTTGTGGAGGACTCCGGCGTCCTCGAAGGACTTGAGTTGGGTTGTGGTGCACTTGGATTTTCCCCATGAGCCTTTGGGAGGCGCCATCAGGAAGGGAGTGGAATCGCACGGTGCGAAAAGGTCGAATCGGAAGATTGAAGGCAGGAAGATTGAAGACAGGAAGAATGAATATGGGAGAATGAAGAATGCGGGGAAGGATTTGCAGAAATGATTCGTCTCTCCCCTTATATGGGAACGCTACCCGCCAAATTCAGGTTAGACGTTACTTACGGTAATTGCGCCGAAGTTACCATTGGAATTTCCAAAGGATAGTTTGACCAGAATTGACGGTCCAACTCCTCCATTCCACCCGCTACCCGCTAGTCTTCTTCATTCGTCGAAGTGGCGACTTGGCAGCAGTGACATTCGCCGGGGTGGCGAGTGGAAGCCTGGCGAGTGACATTCACTGGGTGGTTCTAATGGAGTCCATCGCCGACTCGACTGGGCGACCAAATTGGGCTCGCCTACTTCGACCGCCAAAGGGACACCTGCACCTGAATCAACGATGGCCTCGGGGACTACTAATGGGGATATACCAAATGGGTATACCCAGCAGGACGTTCTGATTGGGCTGAAGGGCCTGTGAGTGGGCCTGAAGGATGGTGACTGGAGTGCGACTGAAGGAGAAGCCTGGCGACTGGAAACTGAAGGCCCAGAAGCGTTTGAAGCCCAGTCGGATTAGGTCAAAAGCCTCCGTGTCCATATCTGGCTCGGTAGTAACTTGAAAACCCTAGCGAGGTGACTCCTATATAAACCTCCCTAGGGTATCCTAAGGACTTACGTTCCATCATACACCCCCTCAAGCGACTCGCTGCTTAGACGCCGAGCTCGCCACCCTTGTAACTCGTTCTCCATTAATCCAATCTAGCAGGAGTAGGTCTTTACCCTCCGGGGGGCCAAACCTAGGAAAACCATGTGCATCCGCCCCCATCTCGCACCGCGGATGGCCGCCAACTCTTCCTCACGTTACAATCAATTGCTGCCAGTAGCAGCGACTGCTATGGCCATTTCCACGACACTTAGAGGTTCCTGTCACTTTCCCAGATTACTAGAGGCATGAACCCACTATCGAGCATAAATACTCCCTCTCGGAGTTGCTAGCATCTACTTGGCCAAGATAGCTACTAACAACGGAAAGCATGCAAGACCACAAATAACATAGACATGATAGAATCAATAATCAATTTGAAATAGCATCTCAATATCCATTGGATTCCTGCAAACACAACATGTAAGATTACAAATAGATGATCTTGATCATGAACGGAGCTCACAAGATCTAAACATGATAGCACAAAGGAGCAGAACCAACCATCTAGCTACTACATGGACCCGTAGTCCAGGGATGAACTACTGACGCATCACACCGGAGGCAGGCATCGTGATGAAGAAGGCCTCCCGAGTGATCTCTCCCCTCTGGTAGGGTGCCAGGAAGAGCTTCAGATCCCTCCCAATCTAGGGATGGGGATGGCGGCGGCTATAGACTCTTTCGTGGAATTTTGATCGGGTCCTTAGGGTTTTCGTCCCGGGAGGCTTTTATAGGCGGAAGGGCAAGGTCGGTGGACTGCCAGGGGGCCCACACCCCCTGGTGGCGCGGCTAGGGCTGGCCGTGCCACCCTAGGGTGTGGCCCCCCTGGTGCCCCTCTTTGGCTCCTCTCCGGACTCCGTGTTGTTTCGGGTAAAATATTAACTTTGGCTTTTGTCCGGTCCAATTCCGAGAATATTTCCTTACTAGCTTTTCTGAAACCAAAAACAGCAGAAAACATGTAACTGGCACTGTGGCATCTTGTTAATAGGTTAGTTCCACAAAATGTGTAAAAAATACTCTAAATTGTGGACAAAACATAAGAAAGTAGATATAAAACAAGCATGGAACATTAGATACGTTTACGACGTATCACGGTACCAATACGGGATGCGCCAACACCAACTGCTAATAAGTCGAAGCCTGGCTGGGACATTGATGCTTTGAGCTCGTAAGTACCTTATTCTCCGTCTTGTTACTCCTGAAGGTTATTGTTTGTGTTCTGTTTTTGAGTTCGGTGTTTCATCAGCACCGACTCGTCGCTACCCGCGGATGCTAGTGATGAACTGGAGGAGGGAGTCGTGGACTCGAAAGTCGTAGTGTCCGACGATATCATGGAGGTCACCAAGATGGCGAATGGTCATGGTAGACCATTCTTTTGGCTTGGCCAAGCTATAGACATGGAAGAGGATGTATCTGTAGGTTGCTCTGCAGGGTCCCTCCAAGTCTTCGGATGAACATGTAAGTGTGATGTCAATTGAAGTGGGGTGATCACGTCAATGCACATTGCTTATGGACTTGGGTTTTGAGGAAGGAGCGCACGCTAGAGACTTCGTCGGCTAACAAACAAGCACGCGGGGACACGAGGTTTATCCAGGTTCAGGCCCCCGGAGGGAAAACCCTACTCCTACTTGTGTGTTCTTGATTAATGAAGATCCTAAGGATTACAGGGGGCCAAGATGGCAATGGTGTGCAGATGAGATCTGGCGGGTGTATGGCGAGAGTATTGATTACCCTCCTCGTCGTTCCCTCTTGGCTCTTATATGGGGAAGTCAGGTCTCAGAACACGTCTGAATCGGTTACAGATCGAGAGCGGAACCCTAACATCCCTATCTAGTCCTGTCGTGTCCGTCAAGGAATCGTGTCCTTCTTGGGCCTAGATTCACCCGAGTCCCCATGGACTTTATCATCAGCACCGAATCATCACATGGGCTTCCCGTTGGGCCAGACCAGATAGGTCAGTGATAGGTTCCACACATTAGTTAGGGCCTTTATAATTTGCCACACATTACTTTGCCTTTTAATTTTTGGCATTAGACTGGTACCTTTACAATTTTCCCCATTTCTCCCTTTACATGTACTGTATATTAACTTTTTTAACTCCAAAATACATTGTGAAATAGACAAACACCTAGCTGGAGCGAATCAAGTCTGTTCTATCGATCGATCAACCAAGGGAGCCAGCAGTTCCGCTTGTGCGAGGGGGGAGAAAAAGGGAAAAATCAGAGGAGGACAAGTGCATCGCAGCAGGTAGCGGCCGGACCATGCGTCACGCAGCCATGATCGGCTACTATGAACTGCAGCCACTTGGTATATATATAGTCAGCATATTGCTTCAACTCCCCACGATGACAACCGCGACGTAGAAGAAGGCCCCAAACCGGCACGCGGCCGAGGACCATGTACAGCCTCCACCCGACCACCATGGAGAGGCTCTCTCCGTAGTTCACGGCGACATCGAGTTGCTGAAAGAGCCGTCGCAGCACGGTCTACATCGAATCCTCTGATGATAGAGGAGCATAGCATGCAGATCAAAAAGATTGTCCGCGTCACCAACGTGTCCGTGCATCTGTGCGCACGACGCGTGAAGTGTGATCAAAAGTAGGGGTGAACGCGTGCACATCATCCCGTTGGACGACACCATCGAAAGCATCACAGGCAACATGTTCAAGTGCGAGCTGATCAGTTTGGAGCGGTGTCCATATTGCAAATTGCAAAGATGGAGAAAATCCAATAAAAGCCATCGCAATTTTGAACCTAATAATAAAGTACATATTGTTTTTCCCGGTCCAACAATTTTTTAACCCTTTTATCCTCCCGTCAGACAGCAAATTGCCCACCAATGTCACCGGTAAGTCAAACAGACTAAAACCGCACAGTTAGTTAGGAAACAAAACCAAGTTACACGCAGCTCGTACGTCGGTCGTTTTGGGTTTCTTGGTTTTGTTTCATCCGTTTTGTTTGTCAATTTCGTATGAGATATGGTCTCCGTCCCTCGCTCAAAAAAGAGTCCCATACGGTTTCCATTTAAATGATCGTACATTTTTTCTATTTTGTTCGTGCAAGTTTCGTATACAGTCGGTATATATATAGTCAGCATATTGCTTCAACTCCCCACGATGACAACCACGACGTAGAAGAAGGCCCCAAACCGGCACACGGCCGAGGACCATGTACAGCCTCCACCCGGCCACCATGGAGAGGCTCTCTCCGTAGTTCACGGTGACATCGAGTTGCTGAAAGAGCCGTCGTAGCACGGTCTACATCGAATCCTCTGATGACAGAGGAGCATAGCATGCAGATCAAAAAGATTGTCCCTATCGCCGATGTGTCCGTGCATCTGTGCGCACGACGCGTGAAGTATGATCAAAAGTAGGGGCGAACGTGTGCACATCATCCCGTTGGATGACACCATCGAAAGCATCACAGGCAACATGTTCAAATGCGAGCTGATCAGTTTGGAGCGGTGTCCATATTGCAAATTGCAAAGATGGAGAAAATCCAATCAAAGCCATCGCAATTTTGAACCTAATAATAAAGTTTGGATTGTTTCTCCCGGTGCAACACTTTTTTTGACCCTTTTACCCTCCCGTCAGACAGCAAATTGCCCACCAATGTCACCGGTAAGTCAAACAGATTAAAACCACACGGTTAGTTAGGAAAAAAACCAAGTTACACACAGCTCGTACGTCGATCGTTTTGGGTTTCTTGGTTTTTGTTTCATCCGTTTTGTTTGTCAATTTCGTACGAGATATGATCTTCGCCCCTCGCTCAAAAAAGAGTCCAATACGATTTCTATTTAAATGATCGTACACGTTTCTTCTATTCTGTTCGTGCAAGTTTCGTATACAGTCGGTATATATATAGTCAGCATACTTCAACTCCCCACGATGACAACCGCGACGTAGAAGAAGGCCCCAAAGCGGCACGCGGTTGAGGACCATGTACAACCTCCACCCGACCACCATGGAGAGGCTCTCTCTGTAGTTCACCACGACATCGAGTTGCTGAAAGAGACGTCGCAGCACGGTCTACATCGAATCCTCTGATGAAAGAGGAGCATAGCTTGCAGATCAAAAAGAGTCTCCGCGTTAGAAATGCATCTAATCTAAGAGTTCATAAGATATCATTATTCTCTTTAATAAACTTTTGTCTCGTGTAGAGTACTGTCCGAAACAATCTGGGACGGAAGGATTCGAACCTCCGAGTAACGGGACCAAAACCCGCTGCCTTACCACTTGGCCACGCCCCATTTCGGGTTTTATGCGACACTAATAAACAGTATTATGTTTATTTGTTATTCGTCAATCCCATTTCAATTACATAAAAAATGAGGGATATTCTCTTGCTAGTATTCTAGACATGCAGATAATATAGAATCAAAAAAATGCATTGATCATTACATGGAATTCTATTAAGATATTATATGAAAGTCGAATTTATTCCACTCTCATTTGAGAGTGCAAATACAAGGAGGTATTTTGTGTTTGGGAAAGTCCGAAGAAAAAAGATTTAGAATCTGCCTTTTCCTTATTTCCCTTAGAAAAATAACTCAATCAAAATCCAATTATTTACTCTACAAGAATGAAATGCTTGTTATGCATCTGTGCGCACGCGCGTGAAGTGGGATCAAAAGTAGGGGTGAACATGTGCACATCATCCCGTTGGACGACACCATCGAAAATATCACAGGCAACATGTTCAAGTGCGAGCTGATCAGTTTGGAGCGGTGTCCATATTGCAAATTGCAAAGATGGAGAAAATCCAATAAAAGCCATTGCAATTTTGAACCTAATAATAAAGTATGGATTGTTTCTCTCGGTCCAACACTTTGTTGATCCTTTTATCCTCCCGTCAGACAGCAAATTGCACACCAATGTCACCGGTAAGTCAAACAGACTAAAACCGCACGGTTAGTTGGGAAAAAAACCAAGTTACACGCAGCTCGTACGTCGATCGTTTTGGGTTTTTTGGTTTTGTTTCATCCGTTTTGTTTGTCAATTTCGTATGAGATATGGTCTCTGTCCCTAGCTCAAATAGAGTCCAATACGATTTCTATTTAAATGATCGTACACGTTTCTTCTATTCTGTTCGTGCAAGTTTTGTATACAGTCGGTATATATATAGTCAGCATATTGCTTCAACTCCCCACGATGACAAACGCGACGTAGAAGAAGGCCCCAAACCGGCACGCGGCCGAGGACCATGTACAGCCTCCACCCGGCTAGCATGGAGAGGCTCTCTTCAAAGTTCACTGCGACATCGAGTTGCTGAAAGAGCCGTCGCAGAACGGTCTACATCGAATCTTCTGATGACCGAGGAGCATAGCATGCAGATCAAAAAGATTGTCCGCGTCGCCAACGTGTCCGTGCATCTGTGCGCACGAGGCGTGAAGTGTGATCAAAAGTAGGGGTGAACGCGTGCACATCATCCCGTTGTACGACACCATCGAAAGCATCACAAGCAACATGTTTAAGTGCGAGCTGATCAGTTTGGAGCGGTGTCCATTGCAAATTGCAAAGATGGAGAAAATCCAATCAAAGCCGTCGCAATTTTGAACCTAATAACAAAGTTTGGATTGTTTCTCCCGGTCCAACACTTTTTTGACCAGTTTAACCTCCCGTCAGACAGCAAATTTCCCACCAATGTCACTGGTAAGTCAAACAGACTAAAACCGCACGGTTAGTTAAGAAAAAAAACCAAGTTACACGCAGCTCGTACGTCGATCATTTTGGGTTTCTTGGTTTTTGTTTCATCCGTTTTGTTTGTCAATTTCGTATGAGATATGGTCTCCGTCCCTCGCTTAAAAAAGAGTCCAATACGGTTTCTATTTAAATGATCGTACACGTTTGTTCTATTCTGTTCATGTAAGTTTCGCATACAGTCGGTATATATATAGTCAGTATATTGCTTCAACTCCCCACGATGACAACCGCGACGTAGAAGAAGGCCCCAAACCGGCACGCGGCCAAGGACCATGTACATCCTCCACCCGGCCACCATGGAGAGGCTCTCTCCGTAGTTCACGGCGACATCAAGTTGCTGAAAGAGCCGTGGCAACACGGTCTACATCGAATCCTCTTATGATAGAGGAGCATAGCATGCAGATCAAAAAGATTGTCCGCGTCGCCAACGTGTCCGTGCATCTGTGCACACGACGCGTGAAGTGTGATCAAAAGTAGGAGTGAACGCGTGCACATCATCCCGTTGGACGACACCATCAAAAGCATCACATGCAACATGTTCAAGTGCGAACTGATCAGTTTGGAACGGTGATTTTGAACCTAATAATAAAGTATGGATTGTTTCTCCCGGTCCAACACTTTTTTGACCCTTTTACCCTCCCGCCAGACTGCAAACTGCCCACCAATGTCATTGGTAAGTCAAACAGACTAAAACCGCAAGGTTAGTTAGGAAAAAACCAAGTTACACGCAGCTCGTACGTTGATCGTTTTGGGTTTCTTGGTTTTTGTTTCATCCGTTTTGTTTGTCAATTTCGTACGAGATATGGTCTCCGTCCCTCGCTCAAAAAAGAGTCCAATACGGTTTCTATTTAAATGATCATACACGTTTCTTCTATTCTATTCGTGCAAGTTTCCTATACAGTCGGTATATATATAGTCAGCATATTGCTTCAATTCCCCACGATGACAACCACGACGTAGAAGAAGGCCCCAAACCGGCACGCGGCCGAGGACCATGTACAACCTCCACCCGACCACCATGGAGAGGCTCTCTCTGTAGTTCACGACGACATCGAGTTGCTGAAAGAGCCGTCGCAGTACGGTCTACATCAAATCCTCTTATGACAGAGGAGCATAGCATGCAGATCAAAAATATTGTCCGCGTCGCCGACGTGTCCGTGCATCTGTCCGCACGACATGTGAAGTGTGATCAAAAGTAGGGGTGAACGCGTGCACATCTTCCCGTTGGACGACATCGAAAGCATCACAGGCAACATGTTCAAGTGCGAGCTGATCAGTTTGGAGCGGTGTCCATATTGCAAATTGCAAAGATGGGGAAAATCCAATCAAAGCCATCGCAATTTTGAACCTAATAATAAAGTACGGATTGTTTCTCCCGGTTCAACACTTTTTGACCCTTTTACCCTCCCGTCAGACAGCAAATTGCCCACCAATGTCACCGGTAAGTCAAACAAACTAAAACCGCACGGTTAGTTAGGAAAAAAAACCAAGTTACACGCAGCTTGTACGTCGATTGTTTTGGGTTTCTTGGTTTTTGTTTCATCCGTTTTGTTTGTCAATTTCGTATGAGATATGGTCTCCGTCCCTCGCTCAAAAAAGAGTCCCGTACGGTTTCTATTTAAATGATCGTACACGTTTTTTCTATTCTGTTCGTACAAGTTTCGTATACAGTCGGTATATATATAGTCAGCATATTGCTTTAAATCCCCACGATGACAACCGCGACGTAGAAGAAGGCCCCAAACCGGCACGCGGCTAAGGACCATGTACAGCCTCCACCCGACCACCATGGAGAAGCTCTCTCCGTAGTTCACGGCGACGTCGAGTTGCTGAAAGAGCCGTCGCAGCACGGTCTACATCGAATCCTCTGATGACAGAGGAGCATAGCATGCAGATCAAAAAGATTGTCCGCGTCGCCGACGTGTCCGTGCATCTGTGCGCACGACGCGTGAAGTGTGATCAAAAGTAGGGGAGAACGTGTGCACATCATCCCGTTGGACGACACCATCGAAAGCATCACAGGCAACATGTTCAAGTGCGAGCTGATCAGTTTGGAGCGGTGTCCATATTGCAAATTGCAAAGATGGAGAAAATCCAATCAAAGCCATCGCAATTTTAAACCTAATAATAAATTACGAATTGTTTCTCCTGGTCCAACACTTTTTTGACCCTTTTACCCTCTCGTCAGACAGCAAATTGCCCACCAATGTCACCGGTAAGTCAAACAGACTAAAATCGCATGGTTAGTTGGGAAAAAAACCAAGTTACACGCAGCTCGTACGTCGATCGTTTTGGGTTTCTTCGTTTTTTGTTTCATCCGTTTTGTTTGTCAATTTCGTATGAGATATGGTCTCCGTCCCTAGCTCAAAATAGAGTCCAATACAATTTCTATTTAAATGATCGTACACGTTTCTTCTATTCTGTTCGTGCAAGTTTCGTATACAGTAGGTATATATATAGTTAGCATATTGCTTCAACTCCCCACGATGACAACCGCGACGTAGAAGAAGGCCCCAAACCGGCACGCGGCCAAGGACCATGTACAGCCTCCACCCGGCCACCATGGAGAGGCTCTCTCCGTAGTTCACAGCGACATCGAGTTGCTGAAAGAGCCGTCGCAACACGGTCTACATCGAATCCTCTGATGACAGAGAAGCATAGCATGCAGATCAAAAAGATTGTCCGCGTCGCCGACGTGTCCGTGCATCTGTGCACACGACGCGTGAAGTGTGATCAAAAGTAGGAGTGAACGCGTGCACATCATCCCGTTGGACGACACCATCGAAAGCATCACATGCAACATGTTCAAGTGCGAACTGATCAATTTGGAACGGTGATTTTGAACCTAATAATAAAGTATGGATTGTTTCTCCCGGTCCAACACTTTTTTTGACCCTTTTACCCTCCCGCCAGACAGCAAACTGCCCACCAATGTCACCGGTAAGTCAAACAGATTAAAACAACACGGTTAGTTAGGAAAAAAACCAAGTTACACGCAGCTCGTACGTTGATCGTTTTGGGTTTCTTGGTTTTTGTTTCATCCGTTTTGTTTGTCAATTTCGTGCGAGATATGGTCTTCGTCCCTCGCTCAAAAAAGAGTCCAATACGGTTTCTATTTAAATGATCGTACACGTTTCTTCTATTCTGTTCGTGCAAGTTTCATATACAGTTGGTATATATATAGTCAGCATATTGCTTCAACTCCCCACGATGACAACCGCGACGTAGAAGAAGGCCCCAAACCGGCACGCGGCCGAGGACCATGTACAGCCTCCACCCGACCACCATGGAGAGGCTCTCTCCGTAGTTCACGGCGACATCGAGTTGCTGAAAGAGCCGTCGCAGCACGGTCTACATCGAATCCTCTTATGACAGAGGAGCATAGCATGCAGATCAAAAATATTGTTCGCGTCGCCGACGTGTCCATGCATCTGTGCGCACGACGCGTGAAGTGTGATCAAAAGTAGGGGTAAACGCGTGCACATCATCCCGTTGGACGACACCATCGAAAGCATTACATGCAACATGTTCAAGTGCGAGCTGATCAGTTTGGAGCGGTGTCCATATTGTAAATTGCAAAGATGGAGAAAATCTAATCAAAGCCATCGCAATTTTGATTAGCACAAGAAATTTTACCTTTTTGGTGTTGCGTTGTTTCCCCAGATGGCCTCCTCCAACTCAAACTGTATCTAACCTTGGGCCAGGATATTGTAGGTGGACCTCGATGTGTCCTTTTTCTTCGTCTCTCTCCCGCCGGTGTTGGTGTCGTGGTCTCTTAGGAGGATGCTACTGCCGATGGGCGTTGGCGGCGGCCGGGACGAATACCTCGGCGACTCGGGCTGGAGTGGGAGGACGCGACGGCTCAGTGCCTAGAGGACATGCGCGATGCAGCATGCATCGACAACAACGAACCCTAGATCAAGCGGTGAGAGAACAATGGATTTACAGGGTCGAGCACGTCGAGACGGAAGGAACGGTCGTCGATCGCTGCCCTGCCCAGGAAGAACTCAGTGTGCTGATCTGTGGCAGCACGACCAAGCTGCCGGGATTTTACTTGGCAAGGACTATCGTGGCTGTGGGCATAGGCTGACTTTTGGCTAGGAAAGACCAAACAAAGCAAGGGATCATGCGATCAGGAAATTTTGGTCCCGGGGATACCTACAACCCAGCACTCACCTGGCGGCGTGCACCATCCTACCTGCGACATCGTCGATGTGGAGTTAGGCGAGCCGAGCCTCTGGGAGCAGTCGATCAGCAATCTCGGCGGGGTGGCCAGGATCCTTCCTTAGTGTCATTGTATTCCTTGCTTACTACTTTTATTTTTGAACTGTTCCTTGCTTAATGCTGATAATTAAACAAGTATAATGGGATCTCTGTTGCTTTTATTTTTGGGGTGATGACACAGGTTGTTGCTTTAAGGGAGGTGAGTTTGGATCATGGCCATCGTTGCATGCAAAAGAGCATGCAAATACAGTACTAGAGAGTAGAGAACGCGCATGGATTTCACTACCAGAAGTGCAAGCAGACCGACAATAGTTTTGTTTGTTCGTTTATTGACACTGTGATTTTTACATAAATGCTGGACATCACAAGAGCGTGTGTCGGTATTGAAAAGGTGGAATGACTTGCGGAAAAATTAGTACAACGGCACTTGGTAAGCTAGCTGAAGTGTAATGGGCCAACTCCCAAACCTAAATATCGTCGAAAATCAAATTAATATATAAAAAGCTTAAAAGATAATTAAAGATTACGAAAAAAGTGCGAAATAAGATCAGGGTTACACGAGCAGATTAACTTTCGCCAAAATTCAGGTTGCGTAGATGTTTTTTTATTAAAACTTGTATTTTTTACTTTCGTTGCAACGCACGAGCATGTGTGGTAGTATGAATAAAAGTTTGGCCTGGGCGCAGCCCATATCTGGCCCATTCGCTGCGGCTCTCCGCTTCGACGAATCCCTTCGACCTCCTCTCGCGCGCGTCCAGTTGCCAGGAGGAGCGCGCCGGCGCCGCCACGCCCATACCCAGGCCACTCCCATCCTCGACCTCGCCGAACCACTCTCTCCCTGCATATCCGCTGTAGCCCGCCTTGCTTGGCCACTGCCTCTGGCTCCTGGCCTCCCGCGTTCGTGCCCGCCCTCCTCCAATCCTCCGCCACGCGACCGTCCACCGGCGCCGCACGATTGCTGAGGCCGTGCGGCTCTGCCTCCTCTACTCCAACCTTTCTTTGCTGCTAACGTGTTGCTGATTGCTCTTGGCTCCGCTGCGGATCCCCTGACTCCCTGAGGCCCCATCTAGGTAATATCTTCACTAGTTCGATCGATTCGACAGTTGAATTTGTTTGCAATTAAATTGATTTGTTTATTTAACAATGGTTTGTAATCGATTTCATGTTTAGGAACAAAAGATTAAGAGATGTTATTCACATTTTGTATCATATGTGAAGTTGTCCGTGCATATAAATAATAATATATGTAAAGCATCTAAAAATGGTTTAGAAAATGGAAGTATATATTCTGGATAAAAGATTTTTTTGGCACAAAAATATGTGCAGCACGGTCCATGAAATAAGATCATGTTTGTCAAATAACAAGTGCATGCATGTTAGAAAAAAGCCTCACGCTACTTCTTAAAATAGTTAGGAAAATGGATTTGAAAATGTATGCCTATCATCGTATTCATACCAACTTTTTTTTACTATCACAAGAGTTTTTTTTGTAGTTTTATGTGTTTAGTTTTTGGTCCGGGGCTTAGTCCAATCCTGGATCCGCCACCGAGTATAATGATATAAATATAATAGACTGGTTTGAATTTTTATAGATTGGTAGATTTAACAGACTAGTTTGAATTTTTATACATTGGTAGATTTAACAGGTTGCTAGTAGCAGTAATACTCTTGCATCTGTCCAGCTTTCAATATTCAGAGATAGTTCTCATTATTGTATTTAAGTTTTTTAACCATCTCATTTAAATCAAATCTTGTCTTCAATACATGAGCAAATTTCTTGATTAGTTTTGCTATCCCTCCCTCCATCACAATATTCTATTGGCTCTCTGCTCACTTATTTTTCCTCACAAATTGAATATGCTATTCACACCCACACACATAAGAGCTGAAACCTGTCAGCTCGAGCTCCGGGATCACACCCACACACATAAGAGCTAGAGAAAGAATATGAAAATTGGGCATTCACTGCACACTTGCGCTGCGTGATGTTGCACAGCTTTTCTGCTTCTCTCTATTCCTTTTATTCTGAATACATGCAAACATGCTCAAACAGATTGAGCAAAACTCGCTCCATGATGTGGACCATCCATGCGACCCCACAATTGAATCTTGTAGCGAGTGGACTAGGGCATGCCGGCCATGTCGTGACCGATCCTTTAGCCATGCCATCCCATCCCATGACCAGATCAAACCTAGCGGCTATTACGTCAGCAGCTAACAAGCGGAAGAAAGAACTAACTATTGCACTGAACTAACTGGAACTCACACGTAGGGGACAGTGCAGGGTTTATCTGCTAACTCTGAAACTAACTGAAGAAATGCACAAGGTTTATTCAACAAAACGGCCTTCGTGAGGGGGGAGGCTGCAAAGACTGAAGAGGCAGCTGGCGTCATTCTTAGTGTTGAAGCAGAACAGAATCACCGGTTGCACTCCGTTTGGCATACTCCACTTTGATCTTACGCAGAGTGATGACATCGTTCATAGTCATTCTCTGATCAGGTGAGTTGCTTGAGCACAGCAAACCCAACTGAAATACCGGCATGAAAAAGCTTTCCAAGCTACAGTTTGTTGTAGATTCCTTCAACAACTGATCATCCACAACACGAACAATTTCTGAAGGAATGGCCTCAACGACCCACTGCCTGAGGCTTAGATCTCCTTGAAAAATATTGTTGGTGGGCCTCCTTCCAGTGAAAACTTCAAGAAGCATGATACCATAGCTGAATACGTCGCTCTTCCGTGATGCCTTTCCAAGAGCCCTCAAAGAATTCCATAGAAAATTAGAGCAGAGTTGAATAACCATACTAATTACTGACTAGATTGAGAATGAGTTAAATTTAGAAGTGCTAGCAAAGTAACTTGGTGCCATGTAGCCAACTGTTCCAGGCATGCTAGCAGAGATCATGCGGCTGTCATCACCTAGTAACAACCTTGCAATGCCAAAGTACGCCACATGCGATGTCATGTCCTCATCGAACAACACATTGCTAGGCTTCAAGTCACAGTGTAAGACCACCTCGCAGCGCTCATGGTGCAGATACTCCATTGCCAGCGATACATCAAGCATGATGCCTAGCCTCTCGACGAAGCCCAAATGCCTTGTGCTTTGAGTGTGGTGTAGGAGTTCCTCTAAGCTGCCGTTGGGCATGAACTGAAGTATCAAGGCTCCGAAGTCCAAGTTAGAGCAGGTATTGAGTATCTTAATTAGGTTGCGGTGCCGCGCCATGCGTAGTGCACCGCATTCAGCATCAAAGCTTCTAATGGCCTGTTCCAGCTGCATGACTTTTACTGCAACTGTCATACCATTGCTCAATTGGCCCTTGAAAACTTTTCCGAAGCTTCCTGACTCCAAGAGGTTGTTCTCACTAAAATTATTAGTAGCACGAACAAGCTCCTGGTAGGACACCAACTGATGGCTGATCATATCAACCATGTCGGCAGAAACGGACATCCTTTGCTGCTTCATTGCTTTCTTTCTACTAAATACATACGCGCAGGAAGCTATAGCTCCCATTAATATGATGATAGCAGGGAGCAAAAATTTCAGCATTTTCCCATTGGTTCTATGAATGTTACTTGGACTTGGACAAGGTGAGAATCCCAAACTTGAAGCACCGCAAAAACCTGAGTTTCCAATCAAGTCTTGCAGGCTGATATTTGAGAAAACACCTCCATCAGGTATCTGACCTTGTAGCTTGTTGAAAGACAAGTTCAAGCTGGTCAAGCTGGTGAAATTGACTATGTACTTTGGTATTGTACCAGATAGACCGTTATGTGATAGGTCCAAAGTTTGCAAGCTAGTTAGCTTGCCGAAATAATCTGGAATTGAATCATTGAATTGATTGTGTGATAGATTCAAGAAGGCTATCATTTGGATTTGTCCTATCGAATATGGAATGCGACCAACCAAGTGGTTGGAAGAGAGATCCATGCGGTAAATTTGCGGGGAGTTACACACGTCTGGTGCCTGACAATGACTCCCGCTTCCCCGATCCAGCAGCAGTTGCGGACGTAGAGCTCCCGGATCCGAATCCCACAGCGTGACGGCGCTCCGCGGTGAAGATGTCTGATACATTGCAAATGTATCTATAATTTTTGATGTTTCATGCTTGGTTTTATCTACTTTCTTGTGTTTTGTCCA
Organism: Avena eriantha; assembly: GCA_910589775.1. Lineage (NCBI taxonomy): Eukaryota > Viridiplantae > Streptophyta > Magnoliopsida > Poales > Poaceae > Avena > Avena eriantha. The sequence goes on from OU342742.1 coordinate 203,795,319, forward strand.
CACTTTGGAGTACTTTTCATATGATTTCTTGGACTAACCTATTAACAAGATGCCACAGTGCCAGTTGCCTGTTTTCTGCTGTTTTTTGGTTCTAGGAAAGTCAAAAAATCAATATTCTCGGAATTGGGCAGGACAAAAGCCAAAGTTGATATTTTCCTGGAAGACTCATGATGTGCTCGTCGTTCGACGTAGAGCTCGTTGGGAACCCCAAGAGGAAGGTACGATAAGCACAATAACAAGTTTTCCCTCAGTTATGAAACCAAGGTTTAATCGAACCAGTAGGAGCAAGGAAACACCCCAAAGGTGTTACTAGCTGAGCTTTGGCAGGGCGCACTACCGGTGCTAGTAGCAACGTGGAGACCTGCACAACACAACCACAGAACTTTGTCCCCAACTTGCGATGATGTTGTCAATCTCACCGTGTTTTGCGGAAAACAAAGGATTAAACGTATCGAATGGAAAAAAGTAAAAGTTTGCAGAAAGTAAACACAAAGCAGTAAAAGATTGTAGATTGTATGTAAATAAAAAGGACCGGGATCCATAGTTCACTAGAGGTGGCTCTCCTTAAGATAGGTAACATGCTGGGTGAACAAATTACAGCGGGCCAATTGACAAACACTGAGAAAGCAATACATGCATATACTAATCATCTTGACTCCTTTGAGACTTTGGCATTACAACATTATACATAGACCGCCATCCAACTGCATCTATGACTAATAATCCACCTTCAGGTTATCATCTGAACCCCCTCCAGTATTAAGTTGCAAGCAACAGATTATTGCTTTACGAACTGCGTGTAAAGTAAACAATACATTTGTTCTATGAACAAAGGATTGTTGTTTTCTCCCTAGAAGCAACAGCACATCTAGTACCTTAGAGATTTCTGTCACTTCCCCAGATTACTAGAGGCATGAACCCACTATCGAGCATAAATACTAACTCTTGGAGTTGCTAGCATCTACTTGGCCAAGATAGCTACTAACAACGGAAAGCATGCAAGATCACAAATAACAAAGACATGATAGAATCAATCTGAAATAGCATCTCAATATCCATCGGATCCCCGCAAACACAACAAGCAGAATTACAAATAGATGATCTTGATCATGAACGGAGCTCACAAGATCTAAACATGAAAGCATAAAGGAGGAGAATCAGCCATCTAGCTACTGCATGGATCCGGAGGCTTGCATGGTGATGAAGAAGGCCTCCAGGGTGAATTCCCCCTCCGGCAGGATGCCGGGAAGAGCTTCAGATCCCTCCCGATCTAGGGATGGAGATGACGGCGGCTACAGACTCTTTCGTGGATTTTTGATCGAGTACTTAGGGTTTTCGTCCCGAGGGCAATGTATAGGCGGAAGGAGAGGCCGAGGGGGTTGCTGGGCTAGCCACACCACCCCCTGGCGCGGGCCAGGCCTGGCCGCACGGCCAGGTGGTGTGCCCGCCTTCTAGCCCTTCTCCGTCTCGTATTCTGGCACTTGATCCCTTCCGAAAAAATAGGCACTTTGACTTTTGTCTCGTCCAATTCCGAGAATATTCATTTTCTGTCTTTCCTGAAACCAAAAACAGCAGAAAACAGGAAGATGGCACTGTGGCTTTTGTTAATAGGTTAGTCCAAGAAATCATAAGAAAAGTACTCCAAAGTTGGAACAAAACACAAGAAAGTGGATAAAACCAAGCATGGAACATCAAAAATTATAGATACATTTGTAATGTATCAACATCCCAAGCTTAACTCCTGCTCGTCCTGGAGTAGGTAAGTGATAAAAAGAAAGAATAATTTTTGAGGTGACATGCACCATCAAAGACTTGATCAAAGTATTTGCAAAACATTCAAAGCTGAGATCATAGTACTTTAATCATAACATGAAAGACAAAGTTCTAGAAATAAGCAAAAATACTATGATACAACATGAAAAGGCACAAACAAAAGATTCATGAATAACAATGCTTTGCAAGACGTTTGTTTGTTTTACATAAAGAAAACATAGCATAGTAGCATTCAGCTTGTCCCTCATAGAGTAGCAAATATAAAAGCATATGACACCTTCAAAGTTCATAAGAGTGACTAGATACAAATAGTTTAAAACAAGCAATATCAAGGTATGCATCAGTCAACTGGTCTTGGGACAATGCACATAGAACTAAGAATGGACACTATGCTCTCAAAGTAGGTGCATAAAGGTAGAAGGTGGAGACTCAATATAATGGTGGAAGAAAGGCCTTCATAGAAGGAAGCAGAGATTCAAGTTTCATAAAGAGCTTCCAAAAATTATGGTACTTATAGCTTTCAGCTATCATTGCCCCTATCATAAGCATCTTGAAGGTGATTAAGGTTAAAATGACACAACTAAGAGGATATGCTTGACAAGTTATAAGCTGAAATCTCATGCCCCTTACTTACGAAGACCGAACCTCATGCTACTCAACTTTAGTCACAAGTAAGCTCTTGTCATTGTAAGTACATATGTATCATGAAGAACCGCCAACGGGGTACCCCTTGCACATGATACAGGAGTTATCCCATAATCAAAATGACAAGGCAAGAAGACAATGAGCATCTCAGCGATCTTTTTATTTGCTATTTGCATATGTTTTTATTGAGGATGCTTCATAGAGTGCTCATTATGGTGATGCTGCAAGTTTCCACCATGATTAGGCATGGCTTAGGCTAGCGGCCCATGCGTTTCTCTAACACACATACAAACTCCATGATCTTACAAGTTCCACTTTTATTTCACACCGCCGGGATCCGTAAGCAAAAGAACATGATATCAACGGGGTACAAAGTACAAGTGCAATGTTGAAAGCGTTCCCCATGGTACATGGTTCTGCTAATTTCAACTTATAAAGCGCAAGCATATACGCAACAAAGAAGGACCCAATGGTTCAAGTTTATTAGAGGCAATAAAGTAAAGTGTGCCATCAAGTTCGTGAGAGCTTTAATCACTAGTTTTCTCATGACAAGTGTAAGGTAAACAAAAGCATGAATATACTTGGAATAGCATAAGCTAGTAGGTAGGTATGGTGGACTCTTTAGAATAACTTGGTTTAGGGAGTTGGATGCATGAGTAGAACTCATACTTTGTTCTGGAGGCTAGCAAAAGACTGGGAGCGACAAACTAAGAGAGCAATAATGGCCATAATCATGCAGAGCGACAAAACATCATTGATAAAAGCATAAAGTGATACTACAAGTTGAAAACTAAAGGATCATAAAGGCTATGGTGACTTTGGATAGTCATAACATGGTGTGAGCATGCGTCAAGTCAACCCAAATAAAGCATCAAAGGAGAACACCACTATACTATGCTTTAATATGCTAAAACAACGCATGATTCATCCAAGGCACGTTAAGCAATATCAATTGTTTATAACAAGTCATGCAACAGCAAAGAATACTAAGCATAAAGCCAAAACAATATCAAGCATGGCATGACAAAGCATAGGCCACAGTCAAAAACAAGCTCTTTTTACCACATAAGCATGAACTTTCCTACTCTTTTCCAAACCAAACCAAACTATTTGCAAACCAATGTATGAAAGAGGGGGTCCAACCAATTTATTCAGCAAACTAAGCAAACCAAGGCAAACTAAAACCAAAACAAAAATGAAAAAGAAGACGCTCCAAGAAAAACACAACTGTGCATGAAATAATAAAAATGAAGCGTTTGGAAGAAACCTGAGATTTTTATTGATGAAGAAGGGGATGCCTTGGGCATCCCCAAGCTTTGACGCTTGTACTTCTTAGATATTTCTTGGGGTGACACGCGTGGCATCCCCAAGCTTGAGCTTTAGTCCATCCTTCATCTTATTACTCATTCCTTCCATACACCTGAAATGTTTCCTTCATACAAAACTTCACACAATCTCATTAGTAACATTAGTGCACTCAAGATAAATAAGTCTTAAGGTTCAGTTATAACACCAAATAAACTTCCATTAGAACACTAGCTACTGTAGCACTTCCCTCAAAAAGCTCAATTCCCCAAAAGAACTCAAGAAGGAACCAACAAGAAGCAAATGCAGAAAATGGCAGAAATCTGTCAAAACAGACCAGGAGGTAAAGACGAATTTTTTAGAAGACCTTCTGTTGCTCAAATCAAAACGTGTTGAACTAGCGAAAGTTAGATAACAACCTGGGCAGAAGCACAAAAAATTACAGCTCAATCCGACATACAGAGCTCTCTCACGAATATTTACGGTGAAGCACAAAATTTTGTTTTGGGACAACAACTTTATCAATCATTACTTCACTTTCATTAGAGGTTACTCTTGGCACAAAAAGCAAATAAAAAGGATAAGGAGAGGTTATTACAGAGGTAATAACTTCCAAGACTCATCTAAAACTTTTGGGTTATCTCCCAATAAGTACTTTTCTTTAACGCCTTTAAGTTAGGCATAAGAAGCAAAGAAAGAATCAAGTGTTCTCAAATGAAGAAGTATTAAGACCAAATTTTGTTTTCATAGGAGAAGCAAAAGAAATCTTTTATCTCTTTTTAGGGAAGTGTTCTATACCTTTCTTGAGTGGGAGTTGATATTTAATGGTGCCTTCTTTCATATCAATGATGGCACCAACAGTTCTAAGAAAAGGTCTTCCACAATAATAGGACAAGAAGCATTGTATTCAACATCCAAAACATAGAAATCAACGGGGACATAGGAATCGGTAACCATAATAAGAACATAATTACGACTCCCCATGAGTTTTGTTTTTAGCATTAGCATCAAGTGGGACATTCAAATAACAATCTTCAAGAGGAGGCAAATCAAGCATATCATAAGTCCTTCTAGGCATAATAGAAACACTACTATCAAGATCACACAAAGCTTTGAAATCAAAGTCATTCACTTTCATATTAATGATGGGTTCCCAACCATCTTCTTGTTTTATAGGAATAGAAGCTTTATGTTTCATCTTTTCTTCTTTAATCTTTATGAGAGCATCAGTAATGTGTTTTGTAAAAGCCATGTTCATAGCACTAGCATTAGAACTTTTAGCAAGCTTTTGTAGGAACTTAATAACTTCAGAGATGTGGCAACTATCAAGACCAAAATCAATTTTATCATCTAAAGTAGTACAACGATCACTAGCCTCAACACTAGTGGTGGTAATAGTAGAAACACTAATGTTTCTAGCAATTTCGTCTTCTCTTTCCCACTTAGCATGTAATTCAGCTAATAGTCTAACATTTTCATCAATTCTTACTTGTATAGCATTAGTAGCTGCAAAGGGATTCTCATTAATTTCAGGTTTAGCAGCCATTTTATTCAAAGTAGATTGAGCTTCAGCTAAAGATGCTATATTTCTTTCAGCATTAGAGAGTTTTTCCTCAAGAGTTTTATTGAAAGCAGTTTGTTTACTAATAAACTCTTTAAGCATAACTTCAAGTTCAGAGGGAGCACTCTTATTATTGTTGTAAGAATTTCCATAAGCATTACCATTGTTGGGAGGATATGGCTTATAATTGTTGTTACGAAAATTGTTCCTATAAGCATTATTACCATAAGCATTGTTGCCAAAATTGTTATTTCTTATGAAGTTCACATCAACTTGCTCTTCTTGAGCAACCAAAGAGGCTAAAGGAACATTATTTGGATCAATATGGCTTTCCCATTAACAAGCATAGACATAATAATATCAATCTTATCACTCAAGGAGGAGGTTTCCTCAACAGAATTTACCTTCTTGCCTTGTGGAGCTCTCTCAGTATGCCATTCAGAATAATTAACCATCATATTGTCTAGAAGTTTTGTTGCAGCTCCCAAAGTGATGGTCATAAAGGTACCTCCAGCAGCAGAATCCAATAGGTTCCTTGAAGAATAGTTAAATCCTGCATAAAAAGTTTGGATGATCATCCAAGCAGTCAGTCTATGAGTGGGAAAATTCTTTACCAAAGATTTCATTCTTTCCCAAGCTTGAGCAACATGCTCATTATCAAGTTGTTTAAACTTCATTATTTCACTTCTCATGGATATAATCTTAGCAGGAGGATAGTATTTTCCAATAAAAGCATCTTTGCATTTAGTCCAAGAATCAATACTGTTTGTAGTTAAGGAATTCAACCATTCTTTAGCTTTTCCTCTCAAAGAGAAAGGAAATAATTTCAGTTTAATAATTTCACCATATATATCCCTATGCTTTTGCATCTCACAAAGTACAACAAAGTTATTTAGATGGGAAGCAGCATCTTCATTACCAATACCAGAAAATTGCTTTCTCATAACAAGATTGAGTAAAGCAGGTTTTATCTCAAAGAAAGTATTTTCAGCCATAGGTGGAGCAATAGGTGTGCTCATAAAATCATTGTTGTTGGTGCTAGTGAAGTCACACAACTTAGTGTTTTTAAGAGTAGTCATTTTTTTGGGTTTTCAAATAAGAAAGCAAACTTGCAAAACTAATTTGTTTTGTGTTTTTGATAACAAGCAAACAAAGCAAAAAAAGAAAACTAAGCAAAACAAAAACAACAAAGTAAAGAGATTGATTATGAGTGATTCCCCTTGTGAAGATGTCCTTGACTCCCCGGCAACAGCGCCAGAAAATCTTGATGTGCTCGTCGTTCGACGTAGAGCTCGTTGGGAACCTCAAGAGGAAGGTACGATGAGCACAGCAGCAAGTTTTCCCTCAGTTATGAAACCAAGGTCTAATCAAACCAGTAGGAGCAAGGAAACACCCCAAAGGTGTTACTAGCTGAGCTTTGGCAGGGCGCACTATCGGTGCTAGTAGCAACGTCGACCTGCACAACACAACCATAGAACTTTATCCCCAACTTGCGATGAGGTTGTCAATCTCACCGTGTTTTGCGGAAAACAAAGGATTAAATCCTATCGAATGGAAAGAAGTAAAAGTTTGCAGAAAGTAAACACAAAGCAGTAAAAGATTGTAGATTGTATGTAAAGAAAAAGGACCGGGATCCATAGTTCACTAGAGGTGGGTCTCCTTAAGATAGATAACATGCTGGGTGAACAAATTACAGCGGGGCAATTGACAAGCACCGAGAAAGCAATACATGCATATACTAATCATCTTGACTCCTTTGAGACTTGATTGGGCATTACAACATAATACATAGATCGTCATCCAACTGCATCTATGACTAATAATCCACCTTCAGGTTATCATCCGAACCCCCTCTAGTATTAAGTTGCAAGCAACAGATTATTGCTTTACGAACTGCGTGTAAAGTAAACAATACATTTGTTCTATGAACAAAGGATTGTTGTTTTCTCCCTAGAAGCAACAGCACATCTAGTACCTTAGAGATTTCTGTCACTTCCCCAGATTACCAGAGGCATGAACCCACTATCGAGCATAAATACTAACTCTTGGAGTTGCTAGCATCTACTTGGCCAAGATAGCTACTAACAACGGAAAGCATGCAAGATCACAAATAACAAAGACATGATAGAATCAATCTGAAATAGCATCTCAATATCCATCGGATCCCCGCAAACACAACATGCAGAATTACAAATAGATGATCTTGATCATGAACGGAGCTCACAAGATCTAAACATGAAAGCACAAAGGAGAACCAGCCATCTAGCTACTACATGGATCCGTAGTCCAAGGATGAACTACGCACGCATCACACCGGAGGCTTGCATGGTGATGAAGAAGGCCTCCAGGGTGAATTCCCCTCTCTGGCAGGGTGCCGGGAAGAGCTTCAGATCCCTCCCGATCTAGGGATGGAGATGACGGCGGCTACAGACTCTTTCGTCGATTTTTGATCGGGTACTTAGGGTTTTCGTCCCAAGGGCAATATATAGGCGGAAGGAGAGGCCGAGGTGGTGCCTGGGCTGGCCACACCACCCCCTGGCGTGGGCCAGGCCTGGCCGCGCGGCCAGGTGGTGTGGCCGCCCTCTGGCCCTTCTCCGTCTCGTATTCTGGCACTTGATCCCTTCCGAAAAATAGGCACTTTGGCTTTTGTCCCGTCCAATTCTGAGAATATTCATTTTATGACTTTCCTGGAACCAAAAACAGCAGAAAACAGGCAGCTGGCACTGTGGCTCTTGTTAATAGGTTAGTCCAAGAAATCATAAGAAAAGTACTCCAAAGTTGGAACAAAACACAAGAAAGTGGATAAAACCAAGCATGGAACATCAAAAATTATAGATACATTTGCAATGTATCAACTCACGAAGCCAGAAGGAAAGTCAGAGAGGGGCCACAAGGTGGCCACACCACCCCATGGCGCGGTTCCCCCAGGCCGCGCCAGGGCATGGTGTGGGCCCCCTGGCCGCCCATCGACCTTGCCCCTTCGCCTATATATTCCTCCCGATACAGAAACCCTAAAAAGTCAAGCCTCTAGCCACGAAAAGTTCTGCAGCGCCGCTGCCACCGAAGGGGAGATTCGGGGGATAGAAAGTCTCTGTTCCGGCACCCTGCCGGGACGGGGAAGCGCCCCCGGAGCCATCTCCATCGATCTCCACCACCATCTCCATCACCGTTGCTGATTCCCATGATGAGGAGGGAGTAGTTCTCTCTCGAGGTTAAGGGTTCTATAGGTAGCTATGTGTTCATCTCTCTCTCTATGCATGATCTTATTGAGATCATGAGCTTGTAATCTATAGATCTACCTTGCTACTCAAGTGCTTTATTGAATCTCTGCTCTCCCCATGTGTGTGAAAGTGACATCGTGCTCACCATGGTGGCACTTAGGCTAGAGATTACAAATACTTGTTATGAGTTATATTTGGAGTTGGATGTCTTTATGAAATTGTGGTGTTTGTTGTACTCATCTAGTTCTCAAGGTGACAGTGTGGGGTTATCTAGATGGGAAAGGCTTACTTTGAGGTGTGTTGTTATAGTCCTACCAACGATTAGAGTGTCCAACCAGAGAGTAGTTAAGCGTAGTATCATAAAGAGAAGATATTTATATGAGAGTGTTCACTAGTGAAAGTATGATCCCTAGGCCTTGTTTCTAAGCATTAATACACCGTTTGCTATTAGATCTGTTACATGTTTGCTTGCTTCCATCTTTATTTCAGTTTGCTTTTAGTCTCTTCCACGCCATCAAGCTATCTTCTATCACCGTTACCACTTATAATTATCCATACCACTTGTATTTCACTATCTCTTCGCCGAACTAGTGCACCTATACACCTGATAAGTGTATTGGGTGTGTTGGGGACACAAGAGACTTCTTGTATCTTGATTACAGGGTTTCTTGAGAGGGAATACCTTTGACCACTTCCTCCCTGAGTTCGATAAACCTTGGGTGATCCACTTAAGGGAAAACTTGTTGCTGTTCTACAAACCTCTGCACTAGGAGGCCCAACAACTGTCTACAAGAATAGAAGTGCGTAGACATCAAGCTATTTTCTGGCGCCGTTGCCGGGGAGGTAAGGTAAAAGGTATTCACACCGGAGGATTAAAGAAGAAGAACCTCCCACGGCAAACGCCTATTTTCCGGTGTGAGTGCTCGAAGTTATTTCCTTTAGATTCTACAATTTTGTCTTTTTGTTTCTTGTTTTCACTAGTTAGGCTTAATGGAAAACAACAACAAAATTAGAGAGCTTTATAGTATTTATCTTGAGTTAGGACATGAAGTGTTTGAAGAGAAAATTAAAAAACCTATAGAACTTTATTTGCATGCTAATAACAATGTTGTTAGTATGAATTCTTTGGACACCATTATTGCTAATGCTATGGAAAAGTCTAAGCTTGGGGAAGCTAGTATTTATGAAAATGATCTTTTTAGTTCCCCAGCTTTGGAAGATAGCTATTCTATTGCCTATGATGATACAAAACCTCCAATATATGATGATTACAATGATGAATATGATATTTTCAGTTCACCTACTATTGAGGAGAAAATTAATTATGATTACAATATGCCTCCTATATTTGATGATTATGGTGATGAGAATAATAATGATAGCTATTTTGTTGAAGTTGCTCCCACTATAATTAATAAGAATGACTATTCTTATGTGGAGAGTAATAATTATTATATGCATGTGGCTCATGATAAGAATGTTTTATGTGATAGTTATATTATTAATTTTATTCATGATGCTACTGAAAGTTATTATGAGAAAGGAAAACATGGTTTTATTTATCTCAACAATATTAAGTTTCCCCTCTTTATGTTGAAAGTCTTGAAGTTGCACTTGTTTTGCTTTCCTATGCTTGTTGCTTTGTGCTTTCATGACTTGTTTCTTTACAAGATTCCTATGCATAGGAAGTGGGTTAGACTTAAATGTGCTTTCAATTTACTTCTTGATGCTCTCTTTTACTTCAATTCATATTTCTTATGTGAGCATCTTCTCAAACTATCATGCCTAACTTAAAGGCGTTAAAGAAAAGTACTTATTGGGAGATAACCCAAAAGTTTTAGATGACTCTTGGAAGTTATTACCTCTGTAATAAGCTCTCCTTATCCTTTTTATTTGCTTTTTCTGCCAAGAGTAACCTCTAATGAGAGAGAAGTAATGATTGGGAAAGTTGTTGTCCTGAAACAGATTTATGTGCTTCACCGTAAAAATTCGTGTAAAATCTCTTAACGTCGTTTTGAGGCGTGAATTTTTGCCCTTCTGCCCCAGGTTGTTATCTAACTTTCGTTAGTTCGACACTTTTTGTTTTGAGCAACAGAAGGTCTTCTAAAAAATTCGTATTTACCTGCTGGTCTATTTTGACAGATTTCTGCCATTTTCTGCATTTGCTTCTTGTTGGTTCCTTTTTGAGTTCTTTTGGGGAATTGAGCTTTTTGAGGGAAGTGCTACAGTAGCTAGTGTTCTAATGGAAGTTTATTTGGTGTTAGAACTGAACCTTAAGACTTATTTATCTTGAGTGTACTAATGTTGCTAATAAAGATTGTGTGAAGTTTTGTATGAAGGAAAAATCGCAGGTGTATGGAAAGAATGAGTAATGAGATGAAGGATGGACTAAATCTCAAGCTTGGGGATGCCACGCGTGTCACCCCAAGAAATATCCAAGAAGTACAAGCGTCAAAGCTTGGGAATGCCCAAGGCATCCCCCTCTTCATCAATAAAAATCCTAGGTTTCTTCCAAACGCTTCATTTTTATTGTTTCATGCACAGTTTGTTGTTCTTGGAGCGTCTTCTTTTTTGTTTTCGTTTTGGTTTTTCGTTTGCTTTGTTTACTTAGTTTTCTGAATAAATTGGTTGGACCCCCTCTTTCATACATTGGTTTTTAAATAGTTTGGTTTGGTTTGGAAAAGAGTAGGAAAAGATCATGCTTAAGTGGTAAAAGGAGCTTGTTTTTTACTGTGGCCTATGCTTTATCATGTCATGCTTGATATTGTTTTGGCTTTATGCTTAGTATTCTTTGATGTAGCATGACTTGGTATAAACAATTGAGATTGCTTAATGTGCCTTGGATGAATCATGCATTGTTTTAGCATATTAAAGCATAGTATAGTGGTATTCTCCTTTGATGCTTTATTTGGGTTGACTTGCCACATGCTCACACCATGTTATGACTATCTGAAGTCACCATAGCCTTTATGATCCTTTAGTTTTCAACTTGTAGTATGCATGATTATGACCATTATTGCTCTCTTAGTCTGTCGCTCTCAGTCTTTTGCTAGCCTCCACAACCAAGTATGAGTTCCACTCATGCATCCAACTCCCTAAACCAAGTTATTCCAAAGAGTCCACCATACCTACCTATTAGCATATGCTATTCAAAGTATATATTCATGTTTTTGTTTACCTTCCAAATTAAACTTGTTATGAGAAAACTAGTGATTAAAGCTCTCACGAACTTGATGGCACACTTTACTTTATTGCCTCTAATAAACTTGAACCATTGGGTCCTTCTTTGTTGCGTATATGCTTGCGCTTTATAAGTTGAAATTAGCAGAACCATGTACCATGGGGAACGCTTTCAACATTGCACTTGTACTTTGTACCCCGTTGATATCATGTTCTTTTGCTTACGGATCCCGGCGGTGTGAAATAAAAGTGGAACTTGTAAGATCATGGAGTTTGTATGTGTGTTAGAGAAACGCATGGGCCGCTAGCCTAAGCCATGCCTAATCATGGTGGAAACTTGCAGCATCACCATAATGAGCACTCTATGAAGCATCCTCAATAAAAACATATGCAAATAGCAAATAAAAAGATCGCTGAGATGCTCATTGTCTTCTTGCCTTGTCATTTTGATTATGGGATAACTCCTGTATCATGTGCAAGGGGTACCCCGTTGGCGGTTCTTCATGATACATATGTACTTACAATGACAAGAGCTTACTTGTGACTAAAGTTGAGTAGCATGAGGTTCGGTCTTCGTAAGTAAGGGGCATGAGATTTCAGCTTATAACTTGTCAAGCATATCCTCTTAGTTGTGTCATTTTAACCTTAATCACCTTCAAGATGCTTATGATAGGGGCAATGATAGCTGAAAGCTATAAGTACCATAATTTTTGGAAGCTCTTTATGAAACTTGAATCTCTGCTTCCTTCTATGAAGGCCTTTCTTCCACCATTATATTGAGTCTCCACCTTCTACCTTTATGCACCTACTTTGAGAGCATAGTGTCCATTCTTAGTTCTATGTGCATTGTCCCAAGACCAGTTGACTGATGCATACCTTGATATTGCTTGTTTTAAACTATTTGTATCTAGTCACTCTTATGAACTTTGAAGGTGTCCTATGCATTTATATTTGCTACTCTATGAGGGACAAGCTGAATGCTATTATGCTATGTTTTCTTTATGTAAAACAAACAAATGTCTTGCAAAGCATTGTTATTCATGAATCTTTTGTTTGTGCCTTTTCATGTTGCAACATAGTTTCTTTGCTTATTGCTAGAACTTTGTCTTTCATGTTATGATTGAAGTATTATGATCCCAGCTTTGAATGTTTTACAAATACTTTGATCAAGTCTTTGATGGTGCATGTCACCTCAAAAATTATTCTTTCTTTTTATCACTTACCTACTCAAGGACGAGCAGGAGTTAAGCTTGGGGATGTTGATACATTGCAAATGTATCTATAATTTTTGATGTTCCATGCTTGGTTTTATCTACTTTCTTGTGTTTTGTCCACACTTTGGAGTACTTTTCATATGATTTCTTGGACTAACCTATTAACAAGATGCCACAGTGCCAGTTGGCTGTTTTCTGTTGTTTTTGGTTCTAGGAAAGTCAGAAAATCAATATTCTCGGAATTGGGCCGGACAAAAGCCAAAGTTGATATTTTCCCGGAAGACTCACGGAGCCAGAAGGAGAGTCGGAGAGGGGCCACAGGGTGGCCACACCACCCCATGGTGCGGGTCCCCCCAGGCCGCGCCAGGGCATGGTGTGGGCCCCCTGGCTGCCCGCCGACCTCGCCCCTTCGCCTATATATTCCTCCCGATATAGAAACCCTAAAAAGTCAAGCCTCTAGCCACAAAAAGTTCCGCAGCGCCGCCACCACCGAAGGGGATATTTGGGGGACAGAAAGTCTCTGTTCCGGCACCCTTCCAGGACGAGGAAGTGCCCCCGGAGCCATCTCCATCGATCTCCACCACCATCTCCATCGCCATTGCTGATTCCCATGATGAGGAGGGAGTAGTTCTCTCTCGAGGCTAAGGGTTCTACCGGTAGCTATGTGTTAATCTCTCTCTCTATGCACGATGGTATTGAGATCATGAGCTTGTAATCTATAGATCTACCTTGCTACTCAAGTGCTTGATTGAATCTCTGCTCTCCCCATGTGCATGAAAGTGACAGCGTGCTCACGATGGTGGCACTTAGGCTAGAGATTACAAATACTTGTTATGAGTTATATTTGGAGTTGGATGTCTTTATGAAATTGTGGTGTTTGTTGGACTCATCTAGTGCTCAAGGTGACAGTGTGGGGTTATCTAGATGGGAAAGGCTTACTTTGAGGTATGCTGTTATAGCCCTACCGTTGATTAGAGTGTCCAATCGGAGAGTAGTTTAGAGTAGTATCATGATAAGAAGATATTTATATGAGAGTGTTCACTAGTGAAAGTATGATCCCTAGGCCTTGTTTCTAAGCATTAATACACCGTTTGATATTAGATCTGTTACATGTTTGCTTGCTTCCATCTTTATTTCAGTTTGCTTTTAGTCTCTTCCACGCCATCAAGCTATCTTCTATCACCGTTACCACTTATAATTATCCATACCACTTGTATTTCACTATTTCTTCGCCGAACTAGTGCACCTATACACCTGACAAGTGTATTGGGTGTGTTGGGGACACAAGAGACTTCTTGTATCTTGATTGCAGGGTTTCTTGAGAGGGAATACCTTTGACCACTTCCTCCCTGAGTTCGATAAACCTTGGGTGATCCACTTAAGGGAAAACTTGCTGCTGTTCTATTGGAGGTCCTCCCAAAAGTGGGGAGACCTATATTGATTATTGGTGTATTTTTCTAGGCCAAATACCCCACTATATATAGGGGGAGAGGAGGTACTACCTCCCTCAAAGTCCCGGGGTGGGACTAAAGGAGAGGAGGGGGAGGAGGTGGCTGCCAGCCAACTAGTGGGCCCCACGCAGGGGGCTAGGCCCAGCCGGCCGCCCCCTTGGCCCATCTCCCTCTCTCCTTTCCCCTAATGGGCCCTCTCCCTCCGGAATTGGCCCATTAAGCCTTTGACCATTAAAATTGATATTCTCTTTATTAAATAATTATGAATAAATGATTAAATCAACATTTAACATTCATTAACACATTATTCAATCTTCGTGGCTATGGAACACCTTCCACCTCCACTCCGGACATCCTCCGGACTTACCGAAACCCTTTAGGTTTTCTCCCTTCTTTTCTTCGGCGATTCTACCGATCCTATAAACACTCTCTAAGCATCATCAAGCCCTTAAGCATGATACCCCACGGTTCGGGAACACTCCAAACATGGTCAGGACACTCCCGCACCAATGAACGATAGAGGGACCTGGATGGCCATGTGACCCCTATGCGTTCCACGAAGATCTTTCGTCGTTTGAACCGGGACAGTCGTGTCTTATTCCCTTTGTCATTCGATACTTGCATTGCCCGAGATCTGATCATTGACATCACCATGTCGTGTTCAATATCGTTACTGAACAATGCTACTTAACTCTTTCCGACAAGTGATATCCCCGTGATCAAATCACACCCTGCGCAGCTATTGGGTATAACTTCTCCGAGTGGGCCCTTGAGTATCTTTCCGTCACATGGACGAACAAATCCCGCTCTTGACATATATTGCCTCTACGGTTTCCTCCGAATACCTGAACACACCTTTATAACCACCGTTTTACCAGATGGTGTTTGATGCTATCTAAGCACTCACGGGAGACAGTGATTGATATAGCCTCACGGTCTAAGGAATAGTCTACGAGGATCCATTTCTAATCATCGTAACTTGAACTTCGTGACATGATCGGGTCACGATGTTTAGGTTGGGTATTTGTTCATCATCTCATTCTTAGAATGAGATGACCTCATTTCCAACTAGCATAAATGCCACATGATCAGGAAACATGATCATCTGTTGACCAATGAACCAGTGACTAGAGTTTCACTGGGAACCCCTGGTTGTTTGTATATCACACGTGTATTGATGTTTCCACTCAATACAGTTATAGCATGATATAAAACTTAATCATAAACTATATGAAATATGATAATAGTCCTTACTACTATTTGTCTCTAGGGCATATTTCCAACAGTCTCCCACTTGTACTAGAGTACAAATACACTAGCTGCATTTTGTTCTTAATCATTTTGGCACCATATATCTGGTACCCTGAACATGCTTGCTCATGGAAGAGGTTGAGTCTTGGGTCTATACTTTATAGTCCCAAATCCTTTGCAACTTATTAATATCACCTTAATTGACATTAATACTCTATCATCACATGATAGCATCTGTGTGTATGCATCGTCGCTATGGCAGCAGAACGAGGCCTGATTCCAGGAGCCTACAGTGACGTTAGATCAACCTCGAGGGCTTTCTCATGGGCACTGTGCCCTGGGACACATCATTCTACGTTAAAAGCGAACTAGCCCCGCCATAACATTATACAACAATTTAGATGGTACCATTTATCTATTATTATAAATGTATTCATCGAAACACCAGTGCACTCTGTGCAACTTTCGATCTTTTGTTCACCTCACTTCCTATTTGACTTTAATCGGTATCTACAGGAGTTTCCAACATATTCCCTTATAACATAACTCTTTATGCTTTAAGATATGTCATCCTTTATGGATTTGGAAAACATGTATGCAAGTTCTCTATTAGACACTACAGACAAACTTAGCTCAACGTTCTGTGGTTCGAACTTAATCACTTTTAAACGTTCCTTATTGGATTACATATTATGCTAAGTTATCATCATGGTTTACTAAGATAGAACTTATGTCTCAACATAGTGTATGGCGATCATCCTTTTCTTTCTTTCAACCATTGATGTTCAACGTAATACTATTCCAAATTTGAGTCATTAAGGACTAGTTCCTTAATTGGCTTCTATTCTGAAACACTTTTTAGAATCCCTTAAGGAATACTACATAACACCATAATACACTTATTATCAACTTCTACATCTTATAAATCATTATTCATAAGTATTTGCGCTTTCATCCTTAACATACTTAAGAATTACTCCTATAAGCTCCCACTCAAAATATATTCCTACATATTTGAATTTGAGACTTATGTTGTTCCCACTTAAAAATATGTCAATCACATATTGTTTCAGGAAGACTTTCATAGCTCCCACTCAATTTTATGCAAATTGCATATCCACTCACTATTTTGAATAACTTCAAAATCTTCTGATCACATATCAAACTTGGAGATTTACTATGAGATACTAGTACTTTACTAGTTTTAAATCCACTAGACATTTAGCACACATGAATCAAATTCATTTGAATTTATCCAATACTTGACAAATTGTGCTTTTGTCATTCACCCCCTTTTTCCTACTATGGCTTTGTAGTCATTTGGGAAAATTCAAGTAACCCCTTTTACTTGTGAGATTCAGCAACGAATTGCTTTCTAATCTCAAGGGAATTTTGCTTCTAGGATTTCTCATAATTTAGTTTACCATTATTTCCTTTGTAGTTTGTAGGTATGTCACATTCCAAGAATCATGACAAATGATTCACAAATGTCTCCATACAAGATATGGATTACATTTTGGATCCTACTTCATGTAGTGAAAACACTAGTGGGGAAAACACAATGATCGATATCATTGATTCTTTCCTTCTGTGAAGAGAATCGTTTAGGAACGTTATCCGTTGCGCTTCTCAACACTCTGATGCAGGATTTTGAATCCTCATCGTGTTTTACACTATTTTCCATTTGCTACATAATTGAGAAACATCACTAGAAGTGAGCTTTCTCAAGAATGCACCAAAATTCAAGCAATACAAGTTTTGCTTTCCTTTTGGTTTAGCTATGGATTTCGTATTCAAAGTTTCCAATGAATACTCTACAAGGACTTATTCGCTATCGTTTTGGTTATATCGAATAACCCCAAAACTTTTACGAATTCAAATGGTTGGCTACCTTCTAATTGAGTGTTAACTACTTCTAAGATAATGGTCTCTACATCTACACTACAACGATTTATTTGGTGCCCTCTATTCAACCCCTTTGATATCTAATATCACATTGTGATGCTTTGTATTTTGACGTTTCAAAACACTTTGCATTCCATAATTTCTTTTATGCCATTCTTATAAGTTCGAATTTCATTACTATTGATCAAATCATAGTAATTAGATTCCCTTTTATATTTATACCCTTTGTTAATGAAACACTTTGATCAAATCAAATAGTTTCATATTCATGTTTCCTTTGGTAAACTACTACACATTTAAACAATCATATAATGATAATTACCATTTTCATTAAAACACAATACATCGAATATGTATTTACTTTTAACAATTCATTAAACACTTCGTATTCAAGAAATACACGGTGTTCAAGTTATTTTGCCGAACTTAGGAATGATTTATATGTGACAAGAAATCGAATGACTTTGACATATTATCACATAACTTTGAATTCAAACAATGGTTTCATTCATTAATGAAATATCATTAAGTTGGGTATTTTAAACAAGGCATTTTAATGTTTTACAAATGTTCATATATTATCAATTAGTTTCAAACAACAAGGATAATTCACACATAATCAAACATATGAACACGAATAGAAATCATTCATAAAAGCAGAACAACTGTTTGTTACAAACTCATATGAATAACCGTCTCACGAAGTGTGAGACAAACTAAAGGAGTTCACAATCTCTTGATTACAATAATCATCCTAAAACACAAACTAAGTGATAAATGTCGAGGGAGAGTGTCGTCGGCCATCATCATCATGCTCGCCATCAACACGCAACGTCACCTCCTCTCCAGCAAGCACCTCTCATGCAGAAGGACCTATTTTCAGTAAAACAGAACAAGTATCAGATATACTGAACACTACAATGTGTTTGCAAGATTATAACATTTATAAAACTGTATATCAAATATATACCTTTGTCATCGATGACCTCTCCGGTGATTGGTTCAACCTTTACATTCCCGAAACGTAATATGAACTCATGGAAATCCAATGTTTCCGTATCACCACTCATGATGCTACTCCGGACATGTCCTTCATAGCTAGGAGGCAACGATCGAAGCAGTACGTCTATCGCAAATGGATCAGCCATCCAGTAATCCACGAAATGAACCCGTCTTGTGTGTGCATCAAGCATGCGCTCCAAGTGACCCTTCAGACATGTATGCTCCTCCATCTGTATGGAAAGGAACTCTCCAAGCAACTCGTGCTTCCACATGTGCACATGGCCTATGAACTCTGCTCTCAGTTGATCCACCATCGAATATGGTTCAAGATCACTCATGAGCGGATGTAGTTCATCCACCATCCCGTAACGCATTATTATCTGAATGTAGGCGGACATCTCTTGGCGATAGTAGCGGTCTGTGATGACCCACAAGTATAGGGGGTGTATCGCAGTATTTTCGATAAGTAAGAGTGTCGAACCCAACGAGGAGCAGAAGGTGCTGGCTAGTGGTATGGATCAGGAGTTCTCTGCAAATACTTACCAAACGGATTTTTAGGGGTTTTCGATAAAGGAAGTAAACAAAGTACAAGTAAATAAAAGACAGTAGGAATGGATGCAGCAAGTGGCCCAATCCTTTATGCAGCAAAGGACAAGCCGGTTGTATTACTTAAGATGACCAAACATTCTCGAGGACACATGGGAAGACTGTCAAGTGCTTTTGCTTCATATAGTTGATTAATCTTCTCTAGCTTGCTAAGTGTTGTGTGGGTGAACCTGTGCTAATGTAGAGCCCCATCCAAGACTAATACATACTTGTGATTATACCGCTTGCAAACATCCGTAAGTACAAGAAAGTAATTAAGGTAGAAACCAAACCATAGCTTTAAACTCTAAGACCCTTACGTCCCTTGTGCAATGGTTTCCTAACGGGGGTTCAGGTTTCTGTCACTCCAGCAACCCCTACGATTAGTAGCCAAATACACAATGCATTCCCCTAGGCCCATATAGGTGAAGTGTCATGTAGTCGACGTTCACATGACACCACTAGAAGAAGTACACCACAACTTAAATAACAATCTATTGAATCTTTCTCAACACAACTCCACTACTAACAACATGACTTCTCCCATGTCCTCAAGAACAAAACGAACTACTCACAAGACATCATATGGATCATGATCAGAGATGGAATAATGATGTATAACAATCTGAACATAAACAATAATTCAATGGTTCACTCAATAGCATCAACTACAAAGAGTAATCAACACCGGGAAAGTTTCCCCTATGAACTAATGCAAGATTCAACGCAATTGTTACAGCAATATGGAGATGGTGATGAGGGTGCTGGTGGTGATGATGATGATGATGATCCCGATGAAGTCCAGCTTGATGGTGGTGTTGATGGCGACGATCTCCCCTCTCCGGGAAGGAATTCCCCTGGCAGAAATCTGTCTGCCGGAGAGATCTTTCTCTCTCGGTGTTTTTCGCCCCGCAGAGGTGGCGGAATCTTTCTGTGGTCGCTCTCCGAGTCGGGTTTCGAGAAGATGATATACGCCAGAGGGGAGAGGCTGGAGTGGGCCAGGGTGGCCACACCACATCCAGGCGCAGCCTAGGGATGCCCGCGCCATGGGGTGGTGTGGGCCCCCTGTTGCCCATCTCCACTCCATCTTCTGGCATCCTTAGTCTTCTGGGAAAATAGGATTTTCCGTATATTTTCCTGGATTTTCTGATCTTCACGAATTTTGCCTCCAAACAACACCTTTTCCATTAGAATCCTGACTGCAGCGGTCCATGCTCCAAAAGTCATCAACCATGCAAAAATAGATGAAATAACATAAGTATCACCTCTCAACACGAAATATATCAATGAATAATAGTGAATTAAGACATAGAATAGTGATGCAAAATGGACGTATCAGTCTGCAAGCTCTTGTGGGGTCTCATAGTGGTCTGGCTCAGTCAAATCCATTGTGCGGCGTATGTAGTCTACCACATGATTCCTAGTAAGGAGATCATTCAGGCGCACAAGCCAACTAGGGAAGTTGGATCCATCAAGTCTAAGTTTTTCACCCTTTACCCAATCCTCAATGACAAAGTAAGCTTCACGGTGAGCCATCTACATTTATAATTTGCAAAAGGGATTTAGACTAAGTTTATAATTAAATGAGTTAATAATAACTCCACTCAGAAACACCTATCCCCAAAAGGGTTCCTAGTGATAACACGACCCCTATCAGCCACATCTCCCCCGATCATCATGGCCATCAATGTGGGTTCAAGGGTGGACGCTAAACGTCGGTCACATCATCCATGCGACTCGTGCTCGATCTTTCGACTATCCGCGTTCCGAGGCCATGTCTGTACATGCTAGGCTCGCCAACTCAACCTTAGTGTTTTCGCTGTGCAACATGGCTTGCACCCACTGTATGTGAACGTAGATATGTCTGACACCCGATCATCACGGCCTGCCTCATACCGAAAAACTTTCTTGGTGGTGCACACTAAGGGGGAACATAATCGTTGGTAATTTTAACAGGGATCATCTTATTAGGCTACCGTCGAGTATCTAATACTAGCACACAATAAGACATACAAACAATAACATTGAATGTAAATACTATGTGATATGGTCCTTCACGTCGTGATCTCCATCCATCGTCACCGGGTTCCGGCGCCGTAGAGACCAGGGTACCGGTATCATTCAGCCGTGGTAGTCCGTCACCTCCATGACTATCTACTACTACGTAACAAAAGGTAATCACTTTACCTTTGCCACAACCATATCACAAAGCAACGCCCTCCTGCAAAACAAAGTTAGACGCCTCTACTTTATCTTTGCATGTTTTACGCGACTGAATGGGCTTTCGCACAAGAACCGTTCTTACCTACGAAATTTCAGCACAACGCTGATCAAGTAGTTGTCTATACTACACCCCTTTAGGGGCCCTCCGTTGAAAATGGTATACGAACTAATGCGAGAGAGACAGACACCCCCCTAAGCCACTTTATACGGTACAAGCCGTATGTCAAGCGTGGACCAGTCTCACGAATGAACGCGTAAAGTCGGTTGGGGGCCACTTCATCAAGCATTACTGCGGTATACACAAGTACACATGGGAGGGTAACAACTAAAAGATCAACGCCCACACGCTACATCTCGTGTGTTCTACCCGTACTAGCATTACTACGCATAGATCTAGCTCTGATACCACTGTAGGGGTTCCGCGCATGAAAACAATAAAATTTTACCCTACGCCCCTGAACCCCTAAAGCTGCCAGGACGTATCTATTAGTAATACAGTAATAGGAGGGGCTTTTTGCGAACTTACCCTTGAAGACCAAAAAGCGTTGTCAACGCTCAGGAGAGCGTGGTTGATGTAAACGAGCCGAAGCCGACCTCAAGGTCGTGATGAAGTCCTTGCGCTCCTTCTGGCTCCAACGACTTGAGTGCCTCAAGTGCGACACCTCGCGGGGAGTTACACACGTCCGGTGCCTGACGATGACTCCCGCTTCCCCGATCTAGCAACAGTTGTGGAAGTAGAGCTCCCGGATCCGAATCCCGCAGCGCGATGGCGCTCCACGGTGAAGATGTCTCTCGCTCGTGCAGTACAGACTTGGGACCACGGTCACGAGAGAGAGAGGGAGAGAGAGAAAATATCAATTGGAGGTCCTCCCAAAAGTGGGGAGACCTTTATTGATTATTGGTGTATTTTTCTAGGCCAAATACGCCACTATATATAGGGGGAGAGGAGGTACTACCTCCCTCAAAGTCCCGGGGTGGGACTAAAGGAGAGGAGGGGGGAGGAGGTGGCCGCCGACCACCTAGTGGGCCCCACGCGGGGGGGAGGGGGGGCTAGGCCCAGCCGGCCTCCCCCTTGGCCCCTCTCCCTCTCTCCTTCCCCTAATGGGCCCTCTCCCGCCGGATTGGCCCATTAAGCCTTTGACCATTAAAATTGATTTTCTCTTTATTAAATAATTATGAATAAATGATTAAATCAACATTTAACATTCATTCACACATTATTCAATCTCCGTGGCTATGGAACACCTTCAACCTCCACTCCGGACATCCTTCGGACTTACCGAAACCCTTCCGGTTTTCTCCCTTCTTTTCTTCGGCGATTCTACCGATCCTATAAACACTCTCTAAGAATCATCAAGCCCTTAAGCATGATACCCCACGGTTTAGGAACACTCCAGACATGGTCGGGACACTCCCGCACCAATGATCGACAGAGGGACCTGGATGGCCATGTGACCCCTATGCATTCCACGAAGATCTTTCGTCGTTTGAACCGGGACAGTCGTGTCTTATTCCCTTTGTCATTCGATACTTGCATTGCCCGAGATCTAATCATTGACATCACCATGTCGAGTTCAATCTCGTTACTGAACAATGCTACTTAACTCGTTCCGACAAGTGATATCCCTATGATCAAATCATAAACTGGGCAGCTATTGGATATAACTTCTCCGAGTGGGCCCTTGAGTATCTTTCTGTCACAAGGACAGACAAATCCCGCTCTTGACATATATTGCCTCTATTATTTCCTCTGAATACCTGAACACACCTTTATAACCACCATTTTACCAGATGGCGTTTGATGCTATCTAAGCACTCTCAGGAGACAGTGATTGATATAGCCTCACGGTCTAAGGAATAGTCTACGAGGATCCATTTCTAATCATCGTAACTTGAACCTCGTGGCATGATAGGGTCACGATGTTTAGGTTGGGTATTGGTTCATCATCTCATTCCCAGAATGAGATGACCTCATTTCCAACTGGCATAAATGCCACATGATCATGAAACATAATCATCTGTTGACCAATGAACCAGTGACTAGAGTTTCACTGGGAACCCCTGGTTGTTTGTATATCACATGTGTATTGATGTTTCCACTCAATATAGTTATAGCATGATATAAAACTTAATCATAAACTATATGAAATATGATAATAGTCCTTACTACTATTTGTCTCTAGGGCATATTTCCAACAAACCCGGTCTCTCATTTTAGGCTTCACCGCCTTGAGAGTAAAGATGTCGGCTAGGGGATTAGTGCACAATGAACTGTTCATATTCGATGGCACAAATTATGATATATGGAAAACTCGTATGCTTATTCATTTTGGGGATATGGACCCAAATTCGGAGCGTATTGTAGATATAGGGTTTTCTCCTCCTATGGATTTCGAAAATCTATCTTGTGAGGATAAGAAAAATTTATATCTGGATGCTCAAGCTTCTAATGTTCTTGTTAATGATTTGAGCTATGTATTTACTTCTTCAATCATACCTTTTTGGAGCGCTCATGGGTTATGGACAAAACTTCAAGATAAATATGATGTGTCCAACATTATTGTGGATGATTGTATTGCTTCCACTTCCGGTCGAGATGAGTTCTCTTTTTATTCCACTTCACCAAAGTGTGGTAAGGCACAAGGTAATGAAATGGTGAGTGGTGGTGAACTTTGCAATGTTGATAGTGAGCTTACTCTTATTGATCCTTCTTCTCTATCTCATTGCAACACTTCATCTTTGGACTTAAACACGTCTAGCACTATATATGATTTACATGCTAGTGTTGAAAGTCCTTGCATATCATGTATAAATTGCCTCAATAGATCACATGATGATATGCTCTCTTTGCCTTGTTATCATAATATAAATGCTTCTATTTCCTCTAGTTATTGTGTGTCTAACAATGTAGAGGAAACCAAAGATTCTATTGGCAAAGACACGAATTTGAATGGAGCTTCAAGTAATTCTTCATCATCATCATCATCATCTCACGGTTCCCACCTATGCCTTATGGCTCGGGATTCAAAGGTAACTCCTACTTTGGAACCCAATACCTCTTGTGATGATGAGGATGATGATAATGAGGAAAAGGAGATTAACATTGATGATTTATATGAAAAGGGTGAGATGGTTTATCATGCTCTTGTTAAGGATAATATTGCTTGCTCTAACTTCGTTGAAATCTTGGACTTTGCTATTAAGAGCAAAGAACATATTGATAAGTTTGAAGCAAAAATTGAGGATCATGAGAACACCATTGATAAAATGAGTAGCCTTTAGCATGAGTATGCTAATCAAATTTCACATCTGAATGAAGCTCTTGAAGAGGAACAAACCACTAAGGAATCTCTTGAGGAGACTTTTGCTCTAGAGTTGTCTAGAGTGAAGGAATCTCATGATAGAGGTCCTAAGGTGGCTAGTGGTCTCAAAAGTAAAAATGATGAGCTTCAAGTTGCTTATGCTAAACTTCTTGAGGATTTTGAGCACCTCAAAAATGGCTCTAGGGTCATCAAGGGTGAGCTCATCAAACTCACTGAGTCACATGAGCAACTTAAAGCCTCTTACTCAAAAGAGCTTTCAAAGTTGCCCTCACCTATTGCAATTAATTATGATGCTTGTTCTACTAACTCTATTTCTTGTGAAGCATCTATTTTGAAGGAGAATGTTGAGCTAAAGACTCAACTTGCTTTGCTAACTAGAAAGTATGGGTTCTTGGAAGAAAGTCACGGTAAGCTATCAAGCTCTCATGAGGATCTTCTAGCATCCCATGCTAGGCTAAAGTTAGCTCATAAGGCTAGCTGTACAAAGGTAACATCTTATGAGCCTCATGTGTTCACTAGCACAATCTTTATGAATAATGCTATATTACCATCTACTAGTCCTTGTAATTCGTCCACTCACATTATTGCTAAATCTTGTGATGAATTACATTCTTTGCCTTGTTGCTCTAGCAACAAAATTTCTACTTCCTATAGTATATGTGTTGTCACTAACCATGTAGAGGAAATCAAAGAGCTCAAGGCTCAAGT
The DNA here is from genome assembly GCA_910589775.1 of Avena eriantha. Classification (NCBI taxonomy): domain Eukaryota; kingdom Viridiplantae; phylum Streptophyta; class Magnoliopsida; order Poales; family Poaceae; genus Avena; species Avena eriantha. The sequence goes on from OU342742.1 coordinate 203,820,666, forward strand.
CACTGCTTTGAAGAATGACTTGAAAAAGGGTCATGAAGGGAAGACCACACTCAACAATATCTTGAGTGTGCAAAAATCCCCCAATGACAAGTGTGGGCTTGGATTTAAATCCAATGTCAAGAACAAGTCCACTAACAAGAAGAAGTCCAAGAGCAACAGTAAGAAGGGCCAAGAACAAGTCAAGAGTTCGGCCAAGATTGTTTGCTTCAAGTGAAAAATTTAAGGGCACCATGTTAGATCTTGCCCCTTGAAGAAGAAGCCTCTTGGTGAGAAGCAAAAAGGGAAGTGACCTCTAGTTCAAGGTCATGGCCTGTCTCAAGTTGGAGAAAGGCCACTTCCTAAGAAGATTCAAGCTAATACTCCCATTGTGGAGAAATCAAGTGAAAAGAGTGGGAAGAGAATAACTTGCTACTTATGTCGTGAGAAGGGTCACATCTCTTCCTCCTGCACTATTGGTAACTCCTCATCCAACCCAATCATGATTGATGATGTTTATTCTCTTAGGAAGGATGAGGTTGGCAATGTGTTTGCCAAATATGTTGGTGCTCAAAGTGGTGTCAAGAAAAGAACCATTTGGGTTGCCAAGCCTATTGTGACTAACCTCTTAGGACCCAACTTGGTTGGGGACCATCGAGCTAAAACTTGATCAATAGGTGTTTTGTTGGAGGACATTGGAGACTTGGCTACATCATGAAGAATTAAGGGGACTTCAATTATATTCTCTCAAGCCAAGTCATTTGGATTATCATGCTTCTATCATATATCCAATGTTCCTCCTTGCGTAACATGTTCTTAACTCATTTACATTGAAAGTTACTTGCTCCCTTATGCATACGTTGGTTTTGTACCTTTGTATGGGTTTGTACATGTTGTGCTTCCCTCTTACTTATATTGAGTTATCAAGTATACTTGTGTATGTTGGCTTGCACACCATGTATGTGTCTTATGTTTGAGCCTATTGCATCTTGTTCATATATTAATTGGCTCTTGCGGGAGATTAATGGACTATCCCATTTTGGAGGAGTGTGTTGTCCTTTGGGGCACCTCACAATCCTAAATGTGTGTACTAGAGGAATACCACCTAGTATTGATAGTGCAATATTATCTAGTCTCTATGTGGTATGTTTCTCATGAGAAATTCAAGTTCTATAATGTCCATTAATCATCTCTATTTGGATCCTTTTGCCTTGTGTCAGTATTTATGGTTTATCACATTATGGGAGAGTCATATGCTCAGTGCATATTATAAGCCTAGAAAATGTGAATATTCGAGGTTGTGTCACTTAGAATTGATATTGATAATTATCTAGTTCCTATGTGGCACGTGAGCTCAAACAAGTCCTTTTCGGTATAATGCCTTTTATTCCTTATCTTTTGGATCTTGTTTGCAAGAGATTTCCTTGGTATGGGTTTCATCATATATTAATTCTTAAATCTAAGTTGGCAAGAATTTTGCCTCTAGTTATTCTAGTCATTGCCTTGCGTGATTAGTTAACTAGTTGAAACCCTCAAGGATCTCTTTCATGTCTTGATTTTAATTCCTATATTTTGACATTTGTGTTATGTTTGTGAATATGATCTTTGATGTATTTGCTATCTACCATCGGGAAATATTTGCAAGTCCCTTGTGCTTAGATAATCTCTATTATGTGTGGTAGATCTTATTGATCATTTTCACATTGTCTTTTGCTTTATTTTCCTTATCTCTTACCAAAAAAATTGTTGTGCTTTGTCTCCCAGGTCTTCCTCGACTCTTGTGGATCTTTATTTGTCTTGAAATTATTTAGATCTCTAGTTGATGTAGGTAGGGATTATGATCCCATGTGTGTGCATTTTGTATTCAAATGCGAAATCTTAAATAATGCACTAATCATGGGGGAGTTCTCCTATATTATTTAGAACACTCATTTTATGCTTCTTCATGACATGATTTTATCCATAGCACGTTCTATGCCTTTGGAAGATAAATCTTTTATTTGGTACTTTGTGCCATTCTTGAAAAATGTTGAGAGTTTGGTTCTTTGTTGGAACCATTTATTTTTCATTTGGTATTTTGTTTGGGAGTTGATTTTCTCATTCCATGCTTTCTATTTAACCATTTGAATGAGATAAATTGTTGAGCACTTGTATTTGTTTATCCTTTTTTCTGTTTGGCTTTTGCCTTGTTCACTTGTTGAACTTGGGGTCTATCATGTGTTGATTTGGTCCTTGATATAATTTGGACAACCGTTAGCCGTGTCACACTTTGGTGTGCTTTCTTGGTTTTCTTGGTGTTTTGTTCAAACTATATCTCCTTTTGGTTCTTGAAAGTCTTGTGCATGCATATTTACTAAATGTACATATTATGGTATGCTTGCTTTCTTTGATCCAATATATAGGGGAAACTCCACCAAATCCTATTTTGACTAAGATGTGCATGAAATTAAATTTCATATCAATATGCACATATTTATGTGGAGTCTCTCCTATGTATTGTAGTTTATCTAACTACTTTGGACCCAATGAGTTTTGGGACCATTGTGTACTTGAATGTGTTATAGGTACATTGGAGATTCATCGGATGCTTTTCAATAATAAGAAGATGTGGGGACTAAATGATAATTGGAGTCAAGCTAGGATGATCAACAAACTCATATCTACTTCATCCTACCAATGGTATCTCGGTAACAAGTATCCCTCTAATGCATACTTTTCTAGCATCCAACCTTTGTGGTTGCATCATGGCATGATTTCCTTCAGTTGCTTTTATTGTGGTTCTTGCAAGATTTTATTGTATCATCCTTATTGTTATATGAGTAAGTTGAGATGAATGCATATTTTGGGCAGTATATAAAATTCATGTTTATGATTCACCAATCCTACATATGCCAATCTAGCAATTCTATTGCCAATCATTTCCTCAATTTCTCTCATGTGCAATATGGATGAATTTGCAAGGTTTATTTGTTCTTTATGATACTTGTTGCTTTTTCAAATGCATTCCAACTATCTCTTGTTCCCTTGTGATAGTTGTGATGTATTCGTTGGTTTTTGACGGTCATTGATGATCAATAAGATAAATTTGAGCCTTTGGCATGCTTTCTAGCAAAAATCTTACTAGCATTATCTATGACTTTCTTTTGGATATCTTGTTCATTCTTGAGTATCCATTTTGTGTGTACATGTTTCTTTGTTTATGTATATCTTGGTGATTGTTGTCTACCTAGAAACTTATACACATAATTATGGCTGAATCTCTAGTTGATATCGTTTTGCTTTGGAGTGTACACCTTGTGCTCCTTTTTATTCTTTGGTGGCTCCAAAAGTTTTGCTTTGAGTGCTTGACCTTTTCATTTGCATATTTTGGCACTCATTGGTGTTAATAAAGTTGATCTCTCATGCCTTTGTGTTGTTATGTAAGTTTGGGGGAGCAAGGATACCATGTTTATGCACTTTTCATTCAAAGCAATTATTATATTTGGTGCATAAACCTTGGGGAGCTCTCCTAATTTATCTAAGAACACACATTTGCCTTCTTGTTCTTGTTTGGTGTTTTGTTTGATTATGGGAAGTTAGGATTCCATAATTGTGCACTTTGTTGTGCATGAACCTTTGGGGAGCTTCCTATTTTCATATAAACACTCATTTTCTCTCATCATAATATCTTATCTCTTGCTCATGCTCGTGGTTTAAATGATATAGAGGGAATGAGGATGCCATGTTTGTGCATATTATATTCAAATGCAAAATTATAATTTGTGCACAAACCTTGGGGAGTCTCCTCATATTATTTAATCACTCTCTTTTCAATCTTATCATAATATCTATCTTTCATTTGGTATCTTCCTTTTGTGAAGTGCTTCTTTCGATCTTTTGATTGCTTGCTTCATTCATTGATGCTTCTTCACCATTTTATTTATTTGCAATCTTTGGATCCTCAGTTTAGTTTGATTTCCTCATGGTATTTGTCATTGGATACTTGCATTTGATTCCACTCATATCATGAGAAATGCACACCATATGGAGGAACTCGCACTAAATTGGCCTTCTAAAGTTTTTCACCCATTTCGGCAATCGATGCCAATGGGGAGAAGTTTTAGAGGGTTTTAGGGAATTTTATTGTGTGTTGTGAGTTTTGTACTTAAACACTTGCCTCGTGTGCTTTGCATCTTAGTGTGTTGCATGGCATCTTGAATATATAGAGAAAACTCAACCACTGGTAATGGTTGGCAATATATGCAATGAAATTCAAGTTCATCCGCACGTGCATAGATTGTGGGGGAGTTTGCTCTATATTGTGGTTGTACTAACATCACATACTTGTGTTGTATTTGATGTTAGCACAATGTTTTGTTTGGTTAATTCCTTATATAAACCCTCTTAAAGGGATTGTCATCAATTACCAAAATGGGGGAGATTGAAAGTGAATGTGTGCCCCATGTGTGGTTTTGGTAATTAATGACAATCTTTATGCACTTATGTTTGCATTGAGTTTTACCTGTAGGATTTGTCCATATGCAATGCTTGAACCATATGTTGGCTTCAAGGTTGGGAGAAGAAGAAAGTGAAGAAGATTAAGTGTTGGCCAAGGTTTCAATGAGTGATCCGGAGATTGGTCAAGTGAGAGTTGAGCCTATAGCAAGTGTGTCTTGAAGACTAAAGTTGGAGTGATATCTCTTATGTACCTTCAAGACACCAACATAATGAAGAAAGAAGAAATGATGTGCAAGTACAAGATGAGCCATCTCGAAGAGATCATTTGCTTGAAGCTTGCCATCCTATGGTTATCATGGATATGGGAAGATGATATGCCCAAGAGAGAAGCTCTACCATAGTGGAGTATGGGAGAGAAATTTGCAAGTCTTCACCAAGCTAGTGGAATCAAGAAAGGTGTTCCATCTTGAGGTGGACAAGATCGCTATCGTAAAGCTCAAGTGGAACATGCTCAAGGCAAAGGTATGTTCTTGATAGGGTTTCTTTCTTACTGGTCTCATGGTGTTAGTTGGGGAGACCGGTTTATAGGATAGATAGCCGTACTATCAAGAGGGGCTCTCGAGTGAGTAACTTGATCATATCCTTCGGAGAGAGCTCAAACCTTTGCATACTTGGTATCATATTTCTTGGTTGTTATTTGGATCTTATCCATGTGAGGTTCTTGATATTGTGTTAATCTTCATGACAAGGCCAAGTTCATCGAAGACGGATTTTATATGCATTCTAAATTGCGTTTTTTATGTTGCAGTTTTACCGGTTTGTCTTTTCTAGATAGGTTAAACCTTTCATCATTTGGTTCTATCCTCCATTGCTAGACTATGATGGTTCTCTGTATGATCTTGTAGATCTCGTTACTATCTTCGAAACAAGCCAAAGATCATCAAAATCGGAGTCCGGATGCAAAAGTTATGGTCGTTTCAGTTTTGCTATTTCTGTTAGTTTTGCGTTGGACAGAATGTCCGGCCTGGCCGAAATGTCCGGCTGATTCACGCCAGACTGTCCGGCCCTGGGGTTTCGTCGACCTGCTCGGACATTCTGTGTGCCATATCGGACACCACCCGGACACTAGCCAGAAACTTTGCTAGGCTGGAGTGTTCGGTGGTTGTCGCCCGGAGTGTCCGGCTAGGCCGGACTATCCGGCCTGTTTTTGTCAGACTGTCCGGGGTAAGTGGCTTTCAACGGCTATAATTCCAGGGGCATATATATAGGCCCCTTCTTCTACCTTGGTTGCTGCGGTTTTTCCAACCTCAAGAACCCTAAAACTGAGCCACCATTGTTGATCTCTTGAGCTTGCTTCCCTCTCAATTCCTCCTATGATTCTTGCATATTCTTGAGGGATTTGAAAGAGGAGATCTAGATCTACAATCCCACCAATGAATCACTCCTCTAAGTGAGGGGAACATATTGGGATCTAGATCTTGGAGTCTTTTGTCGATTTCCTCCATTGTTCTTCCTCTCTTATTCCCCCATAAGCTTTTGTAGCTTTGGTGGAATTTGGGAGTGAAGGACTTGAGCACTTCTTGTGTTCTTACCATTGCATTTGGTGCATCGGTTTGAGTTCTCGGTGAGGATTCGATTGGGTGAAAGGTGAGAAGCCTTTTACTCTTGGGTTCATTGGAACCCTAGACAGTTTGGTGGTTTTGCAGGTTTGTGGATTACTTGGGGCCTCCAATTAAGTTGTGGAGCTTTCCCCAAGCTTGTTTGTTGGGAGCCTCCAATTGAGTTGTGGAGAAGTGCCCCAACCTTGTGAGAGGTTCCGGATTACCACCTACAAGTGCATCGATAGTGGAAGTGTGGATCGATCCCGTTGGGGTGAGATTCACAGGTGAACAAGGGAGGCCTGTTGTGGCGTTGGTGGTTTGATACCACCCCCTCTCCAAACGAGACGTACTCCATGTTGGGAGGAACTCGGTAAAATATTGTTGTCTCCACGTGCCTCGGTTATCTCTATATCCGAGCTCTTACTTATGCACTTTACTTTGTGATAGCCTTCGTGCTTGAAGTATATATCTTGCTATCACATAGTTGCTTGTCTTGCTTATCATAAGTTGTTGGTGCAAATAGGTGAACCCTAGTTGTTCTAGGTTTGTGCTTAACAAAGTAAACGTTAGTTTTATTCCGCCTTTGTTGAGCCCCTCTCGGAAAAATTTTTAACCGCCTATTCACACCCCCTCTAGGAGGCATCTGTATCCTTTCAGTCGTCAATGTCGTCTTCCCCGTGGTGCTGTAGCTACTGGCGTGGCTCGACACGATACAGGCGCTTCGGTGCCCACCGTGCCGCCGATCCTTGCTCTGCTTCCTCTTCTCAAATTTAGCGAGGACCATAGGTGAGTCCTCTCCTCCCTCTTCTCTCAATCCCTCTCTGTTTTGTTGTACTTAACCCTAATTCAGGTTTGTTCATGTGTTAGGATTCTTCCTTTCTCCTTCTGGTACTCCCAATCCTAGCATTACTTGCCTAGTACAAATGTTACCATTATGGTACTCTGATGGACATGGCCTTGTGGATTTCCTAGCTAAAGTTTTAGTGATACCATGTTAGTATGTTTATGTTGTTACCTCAGTTATACTGAGTCCTGGCTGCAATACAAGGTATTTTCTATTGGTTTAACTCAATTGTTGCTTCTAATGTGATGCTGGTGTTGTATACCATAGATCTTGTCTTGTGGAAAATCTTCTGAGGGTTTTGTTTCTCTGTTTGCCTTCATCATGTTATAAATGTTGTGAAGAATGTTGATAATATTCAAATGATAATATGTGTATGTTATTTATCTAGACCCTTGGTACCTGTCCGGTGTGTTTGGGAATTGTTTCTATAATTTACTGACTAATAGAGGATATGATATAGGAAATATCCTAAATGATTCAGTAAAGATTTATTCCTTTCCAGAGCAAATGGTTTAGCAACTTGAGTGGATATAAGATTTATGTATTGTTAGTATGACTATAATAGGTTTCTAAATGATTCCTTTAAGTGACCATGGCTGGTGGTTTGGTTGGTTGGTTCAAGTGTGGATTCAATGGTGGATCTGGTGATTATTGGTGTTGGTGTGGTGACTGTTCTTGTGTTTCTTACTATGGTAAAACTTGATCAGCAGAGAGAAGCTCTACGCTGCCACGACAGTGCTTTTATCCACTCTCTCTTTGCATCCATGTGTCCACAGCACACAGGCATGCAAGTGTGTGTGTGTGTGCTGCTTCACTATTCTGAATGAGCTCCAGTAACTTTCCTAGAATCACTACTCTTACTTTGTCCGTTCTTCCTCTCTCTGGTGAAATTTTCCCCTTACAGCCAATGATGTTGCACTGAGGCTCTCATGATATAAAGAACAAATACTATTATAGGTGAAACTTTCCCCATATTATTTTTAGCTCGATGATGAGTACAAACAGTGCATTTCACTGTTACGACTGAGACCAAAAGACTAACACTAACCAACATTTTCCTTTGTGTTTCTTTGTTTGCTTGGAGGTACAAAATATTACAAGAAAAGATGAGAAGATTAAAGCATTTAGTTTAGGAAATAGGCCTTTTACCTTGTTCTTTTTTGTAATAAATTCTTATTTACTTGTATCCTTGTACAATTTTGTAATATGTTGAATATTAAAGAAATAAAGATTTATATCCTTTTATCTTTATTTGAATTACTTTAATTACTTTAATTTCCTTTAATTGTATAATCACTATGTGATGTGATAATACTTCCATTTAAATTATTCAAATGTTATTTAATAAAATAACCTCTTAAATACTTATAACTTAAATTTATTTCAAAAGTCTAATTCAAAATTTAAACATCAAGTTGAGTTCACTTACCCAAACAGTTGAATTTTACTAGAGATCATGTTAGAATTCATAACACTCACTGAAATGAGCTAAACCATAACCCACCAAAGTGAGAGAAACCCTAACCCCTCTAGTCTTTTAATTTGCCAAAAATTTACCCCAAAGCTTACAGATGAATGGATGCACATGCACATATTCCTACATCTACCCTTCGTTGGTTCCTTAATGCTGGAATGTTACATTGAGTAATGATACTTATAAAGATATTTTGGTATATTTTTGGAGTTGGTTCACTACTGGTAAACAAGAATGTTTTCTAGTTGATGCTATTATGATAAAAATCATAAGATAATATTTGTATGTTTTACTCGAGACAATGGTTTGTCTCTTTGATCACCTTAATCATTGGAAAAGGTTTAGGTTTATTTCACCTAGATACTCGTGTTCATATTCTTATCATCATAACCCTAGAATTTAGTGTTTATAAGAATAGATTTACTTCACAAGGGTGTGAAGTATGGATTATCTTAAGTGAAACTTCAATCATTTTGACAAGTTCCATAAACAATTAATGTCCCCGTATTTTACATGCATGAATACAATGCACATCTATGTTCTACACATTTCGAGTCTCTTGAACTATGAAATATTACACACCGTAGGCCCTATGGCCCAAAGAACTGAGTCACGGCACGTTGGCTACCCTCGCAGTCGTGTCCGCGTAGCCACCATTGTCCTAGGTCCATCGCCCGGACTCCAAGATTCGACTCGCCCGCTCGCCATCTAGGGCCAATCGCTGCACTCTGGTTAGAGGTCCGCACCGTGAGAGAAGGCGGGGTTACCTAGGCCTTCTGACCATTGTTCCCTGCAGGGATTTTCCTGCTAACTTCGTCTAGCAACAGGATGTTGATGAAGAGGCTAGGATTTTTCTTGAGCCACCCAAAGTCGCAGGGCACAAAACGTACCAAAAAGTAGTCACCGGGGTAAAGCGTATAGCGTGCAATGTATGCCATCACTTGACATATTCCAGTTGATTCCTTGCTCAAGTCCTCCTAGATCGTGCTACCCACTCGTCGACTCCTACGTGTGTGAGCATGTGTTGGGGGGCGTACGTTGATCTTTCTAACTTGCAGTTGTGGCGGTGACACATTCTTACGTCTATGGTCCATGCCTCCTCATCATTACAGTTGGAGGTGGGGCAAGGCAAGTCTTTAGTCGTTGAGTTATTATGGAAGTGTGTCGTAAGCCAAAAGGCGTTGTTTTGGGTGAGTGTGGAGTTATAGCCATTCTAGGGCATTGTACCAGGTTCCTTAACCTTTCTACTTCTATGAAAAATGATACTTATTCTAGGTCAAGTGACATAGGTGATGGGCGAGTGATCATCAGTCTCAATTGTTAGATGTTTATAAATTACGAGGGTCCATCGAAATAAGAGTTATACATTTTTCTTTTAGTACTATATATTTTGCTTTAGGAGGGTGTGAAGCGAAGCTTCGTTGTCTGTTGTCGGTGTTTCGATTTCCATGATGCAGATAGTGGCGGAGAATGTCATGACAGTTGAGGTGTGAGGTCTATTAACAATAGACCGAGTTTTGGAGGTGATGAGGACTTTGCTTGGTGATTCTTGACTTGTAGCAGCAGCATTGGCAAGCGGAGGCGGAAGCACATGAGGAGTACAATGTCTTATCTTTCATGGTGAAAATTCACCTTTACTGGTTGTGCTTGACAATCGCCTTGTTGGAGGTATTCATTTGAGAGCGCAAATTTTCTCTAGGGTGTAAACTTAAGATCTATAATCAGCCGATGAAGACACTTGTGCACAATTTTCTTCTTGGAGGCGTCACTTTTAGAGAATTTGGATTTCGAATGTTGTCTTGGCAAGGGTTTTTGTTGCAGCTACAAGGTTTTGATCAGTGCAGCGGGATCTTCTGTTTTTTCTTCTTCTTTCTTGTTGTAGGGCTATGTGCATCCGTAATGTCTTTAGGATGTTTTGTTGTTGTAGATGCCAGGTGTAATTGGTACCTTTGTCGGTAAATATAGATGTGATTATTTTTCGATAATCAAAGTAGCCTCAAGTTGTTGAAGTACGGTTTTATTATGCTAACAAAGGGGACAAAAGAGGCTGAAATAATAAAGTGTCGAAAAATATAGATGTGATTATTAATATATCCCTTTGTCAAAAAATATAGATGTGATTATTTTTCGATTATCAAAGTAGCCTCAAGTTGTTGAAGTACGGTTTTATCATGCTAACAAAGGGGAAAAAAGAGGCTGAAGTAATAAAGTGTCGACTCCTAATGATCACTACGATTTTATTATGATAACAGAGGGTACGAAAGAGGCTGAACTAACAATAGGACTCGTGATGGTCACTCGCGTTGTGTAAACCCTTGAAGTGGAAACTGATTATGAGTTGGCATGCCCCACATCCATAATAAGAGGTTGGGGTTTTACTAGTGGAAAAGGAGTGAAATGTAATGGGATCATTCCGCACCTAGAGCCCATTCCTGTATTTGGTTAGGTATGTGGAATGGAACCAAGTGGTTTCCCTAACGGAATATACCTCTCGGTAGGGATGAAAACGGAGCAAAAACAGATAAAACTCAGTGATGCCATATTTATTTTAGTATGCGAAAGCGGAAACAAATACAGAAACCGTAGAAACAGAAACGAAAGTGGATATTGTTGGAAAGGATAGGGACCGAATACGGTAAGAATGCGGAACGATACGAATGTTATCAGAACCAACAGAACCCTTGAATCATTCAAAAAATCTCAAGCATTCAAGCAAACTAACAAAATTATCCCTAATTTAGCTCGGTGATCAGTTTAGAAGGGAGTAAGGGAAAGGTCAAATAGTGGAAGCTCCCTCAAATGCATGAAGGGTTTACGTTGTCACCGGTTTCGGGACGAGCGGATTTGAAGTTCTGCTTGACAAGATCAATTTAATGGGTTGGTAGATTTTTCCATGAACAATAACCCTAAAAAATAACTTCCATATTAGCCGGAAACAACAATAACAGGCTGGAGGTGTTCCGCTTTTGCGTCGGCCAGAAAATGATGTTCCATTTTCGTTTTTGTTTCCGCCAAAATAATGATGTTCCTATTTTACGAAATTCCGTTTCCATTTTCATTTTGTATTTTTTTCCCTCGGAAAAGTTGGAAACTTTCCGCTTCGTTTTCATCACTACCTCTCAGACCCCTCAGATTCATAGTACACCTGTTTGCCAAATTGGTGGAATGAGGTGAAACGAGTCGCTATCCAACAGTGCACTGAGCCAAAGAAAGAGGAAAACACCTTATCCTCGCCCCAAGAGAAACCCTATCCCACACTTCCATTACAAGTTTCTATGGAAACACTTGGTTCTTGTAACATCCCAAAAATATTAATCAAGATTATCAAGTTCTAATTACCCAAGTTTAGGGTTAACAAAAACTTTTTATTATTAAATTTAATGTGAGTGTATGTGTAAATTGCATTAGTGTATGAATGAGTGAAATTGCCATGTTTGATTGCTACAAGATAAGGAATGGTTTAAAGATGAATACTACATCATCTAGGACATTTACAAACAAAAATCAAAAGAAAAGAAAATCAAATATGAACCTTTGACCAAAGTTAATCACTAGACCACTTTGAGTGTTCCTAGTAAAAGATTTCTAACAGAAACTTTCCCAATTCTTTTAACCCCGTGCTAGACCAAGTAAAAGTGAATCCAAGCCCACTCTACAAAAAGACAGAAACTAAATTCTAATCTATTTGAGAGACAATTCAAAATTGAATTAAGTGTATGTACTAAGATCACCATTTTTCAAAAACCACTCAAATCAATCCACCTTGACTTTTCCAAGCAACCATAGACTATCAAGCAAATACTCAGAGCACTCACCAAATTTCAACCAAAAATTTAAAAATTAATTTCAGGCGGCCATTTGATCGAGCACCTTGTAGACATAGATTAAACTTGGCCTAACTTCTACTGTTTTGAGCAGTGATCAATCGCCACTAGTGCCCCATTTCTCTCCCCCTGTCTCCCCTAGTGTCTAGCAGTGTAGTGGACAGCTCCCCCCTTGGTCGTTCGCGCTAGTGCAGCGCTGCCCGAAGATCGCCGTGCCGGCTGACCAAGGACCACTCGCCACAGACTGCGCCGCCCTCTCCCATGACGCCCAGGAGACAGGCGACCGTCCACCGCCACCCTCTGTCCACCCCTAGACTAGAGACACACCGTGGACCGGCCGTGATCGTCGTGCCCACTTCTCTGTCTGCCATGCCGAGAGCGCGCCAAAGCGCCACAGCCGACACACGCACACACGCCGCGCCACGCCCTCACCGCACGTGCCCTCACTCACCGTGACCCTAGCTACCCCACAGACATGCCCGTTCGCCGCCGCGTGGACCGTAGCCACTGTGCACCGTCTCGAACGCCGCCATTTCCGCCTAGAGCACGGATCGTTCCCGACCGTTCTCGACCGCCCCTTGCCACGCCATCACTTGCATAGCGACTGCCCTGAAGCACCACGTCGACCCCTACCCTCAGCCATGCCGCTAGCCCCCTGTATCGATGTCGCCGACGAGGCCGAGCCATCCCGCTATGTCCCTCTCGCCTTTGTATAAATAGAGGCCACCCCAGCTCCATTTTGCCACACCAACTCACTCCCTCTCTCTCAGACACCTCCCACACCTCTCCCCGGAGCAAGGAGAGCACTACATCGCCGGAATTTCACCAGAGCCCGCTGCTGCACAAGAGAAAGGAGCCCATCGATTGCGACCACCCCAGGAGCCGCCGCGACCACCATTCGAACCGTCGGTGTCCACAACGTCGTTCAACCCCATCGCCGACCCTAGCTGGAGCCCAGGTGAGCCTCCTACGACCCCCACCGCCTTTTTAGGGTTCGTTGCTCGCCGAAGCTATTCGCTAGAGACGACGAACCACAGCCGTAGATCGTACTTCTAATCGCACGGCCCAGATTGAAAGATACTGTTTCGGTTGAGTTTAGTCGCTGACACGTGGGACCGTTCTATCAGCATCCCGCTACGCCAGCGCTATGCAGTTGGGCCGGCCCATTTAGTTTCCCGCGCAGAGCCTGTCGATTCAAATAAGCTTTTTTCCATTTTAGTTAAAACTAGATTCTGTCAGTAGATTCAAAAATCAATTCAAAGAGATTCATTGAACCAAATTGCATGATTCCAATTTTGTTAGAAAGGTATTCAAATTATCTACCCAAGCCCATTGGATTCTAACCATTTGAAATTATAGATCACCTATACCAAAAATAACAAGGCAGAGACCTTTCCAACTTCAAACATTTTTCAAAAATCAACCATAAATGCTTTTGAGTTGATTCTAACTCTCAAAAATCACATTTGACAAGATCTATCTGAATATGTAAAAATATTTAGGTTTACATGCAGTGATCTTGGACTAGTACTAAAAGAATGCTATATATGCATTTCTAGTCACTTTAATTGTATTAAATAGAAATCTTAAACTTTATAAAATATGACCACCACTTTAAATCACATTCCCAAGGATTATAATATGTGGTGACGACATGTGTCAACATGATCCCATATTTCAGTTGGAGAATATTAAATCTTAAGTATTTTCAATGAGTAGAAATTACTTTTCCAAAATATGATAAATAAAATTAGGTCTTTATTTCATGTGATGATTGTGATGATGCTAGATCATCTAATATAAACCTTTGTGTGCTAAATAGAAGTGGTTAAGTATTGTTTGGTGATTGTGTACCTCGTATTCATTTATATACGCTAGTACCGACCCAAGCTACGAGAAGGAGGAGTACTACGAAGAAGAACCAGAAGAGAACTTCAACCACTGCACTACTCAAGGCAAGCCTAACACTATAAGTTAACTATGCAAGCTAACACTTGCAAGTTTCATACCTATGAAAGTCATCGCTACTTGCAAGATAACCTATGCAAGATGCCTTATGCATGCTTTGGTTATGCAACTTTGATTATACCGATCCCAAGTTTTACTTGCAAGCTTTATTCTTTTACTTTTTACCAAAGTTCTTTACCTTTAGTTAGTGCTTTGTGAGTATTGGAAAACTAGGATAGATACCATAAAGAGTATAAAACTAGGCCTAACTAGTTATACTTAGATGTCATCAAAAGGCATAAAACTAGATTTGGATAGTTACACTGGATTAGCACCCCTCATTAGTGAATACCCTCAACTTTAGTGTCTAGTGCTAAGCATAAAATTACTTGGTGAAAATTATTATGAAAACCTTGGAATGAAGATTCATTCTATTGAAATGTTTTGACATGTGTTATGGACACAAAATGATTTGATGATGAAACTACTTAAGGCATGAGCCTTGGTTTTGATAAAAACTGATGGTTGGGTTCGGATGCGATACCATTCCAAGTTTACCGTACAACCACAATACCCGAATTGGGTAGGGCTTAACTAGAAGTTTATATGCCTTAGTATGGTGTCGTGGTGGTGTCACGGCAGATGCCATGGATAGGCTATAGATGGGGCCGATGGACGATGGAGGAATCCAGGGAGGGATGATGAAGTGAAGATCTCACACAGAAGAACTCAGAGAGACACGATATACCCAGGTTCGAGGCTCTCCTAGTGAGATCACACCTCTACTCCTGCATCTAATCTCATATGTCTTGCCATGCTTGTGGCTACAATGGTGCTCCTTGAGTTGTACTCTTATGCCTCTCATGGAGCGAGCAGAGGAAGAAGAAACCATGCTCCTAGTGAGCAGAGGGAGAGGAGCCCTTCGGGGAGCCCCCCATGTAACGTTACCCCTGGTGCTCCTTATAAAGGGGAGCCCAGGGGACAAGGTATGTCATCACAAGTACTCCTATGAGCTGTCTAGTGGGGGCTTGCCCAATCACCTTGTCCTTTATTGAGTCACCGGTCTTATCTCTTCGGCATATTCCTTAGCATCTTCAGGAGATGCTCGGCATATTCCTTAGCATCTCTCAAGATACCCAGCATATTCCTTAGCATCTTGGACCTAAGGGGCCAGTCTGAGCCAGGGGCGTCCCAAGACTGGCACCTGACATATGCTTGACTTGACTTGGAGGTACGTCGATGTAGAGGTCGATGGTGGGTCCAGATATGAGCAAAGTGACATCCGGGGCGAAGTAATTCGGCCCGGAGAAGTGAAATTCGGCCGAGGGAGGAAATAACTCGGCCCGGGGGAGAAACGGGCCCCTCCTGGGCGATGAACAGTGCTTCTGCCGGATTACTCCGAGGTACAGTCGGATTACTGCCTAATCCGGCCTAGAGAGAAGAAACTGGCCCAACCATGGTGCTTTGCTACTCGCCCCGGGCTAGGGAAAGCCCAGCCGGGATGCCCACGACGTCCAGCCTAGGCGGAGCGATCTCCTGGAGGCGAGGGTGATCCGGGGTGGGCCGGGATGCCCGCTGAGTCGGCCCACCCGGGTGATCCGAAGGTTGGTGCGGGCGGCGTGGAGGAGAGCCCGAGATGGGCCGACTGGGGTGAGGTTGATGCCGGCCCATCCGGGTACGGCGATGTGGAGGCACGATCCCGCCCGAGGATGGGCCAAGTCGACCTTGCTCCGGCCCACTAGGGCACCACGACGGGGCGACGATGAGTTCGTCCAGGGGACGGAAGCTGGTGACGTGGGGTGGTTTGGCGGGAGCTGATGAGGAGCTGGCGACGGGGGAGAGCTGGTGGGCCGGCTGAGGCCAGCCGGTCCGTCCGGGCTTGGGCCAAATCCGGTCAATTGAGTGGCCAGCTGGACCATAGAGCTTTAATTCGGCCTAGATGGGACCGAACTAGGCCAAATTTAATCTAATTCAGCCTAGATCCATTTTTTCTCCTCCTTTTCTTCATTCAAGTTATTTTTCACATCCTCAATTGAATCGCTAAATGTTCTAATGAGTCACTTGATACACCAACTCTGGGGTACATGGGGTTACACCCCCAACATTAGTCCCCGAGGCTATGTGGGATTTGTAAAATTCCGCATAGGCTTCAAATAAAGATATCACCAGAGTTGTTTAGCAATATATATACCGAATTGGGCCTGATTTGGCTCTGATTTTGACCCCATTTGGGTAAGTTTTCTTGGCTTCCAGCCTGATTTAGCTCTGGCCTTAACCCATTTGGGTAAGCCTTTTGGCTTCTGGCCGAATTTGGCTCTGGCCTTAACCCATTTGGGTAAGTCTTTTGGCTTCTAGCATGATTTGGCTCTGGCCATGACCTATTTGGGTAAGTCTTCTTGGCTTTTGGCCAAATTTGGCTCTGGCCTTAACCCATTTGGGTAAGTCTTTTGGCTTCTGGCCGAATTTGGCTCTGGCCTTAACCCATTTGGGTAAGTCTTTTGGCTGCTGGCCTGATTTGGCTCTGGCCGTGACCCATTTGGGTAAGTCTTCTTATCTTCTGGCCGAATTTGGCTCTGGCCTTAACCCATTTGGGTAAGTCTTTTGGCTTCTGGCCGAATTTGGCTCTGGCCTTAACCCATTTGGGTAAGTCTTTTGGCTTCTGACCGAGTTTGGCTCTGGCCTTAACCCATTTGGGTAAGTCTTTTGGCTTCTGGCCAAATTTGGCTCTGGCCTTAACCCATTTGGGTAAGTCTTTTGGCTTCTGGCCTGATTTGGCTCTGGCCGTGACCCATTTGGGTAAGTCTTCTTGGCTTCTGGCTGAATTTGGCTCTAGCCTTAACCCATTGGGTAAGTCTTTTGGCTTTTGGCCGAATTTGGCTCTGGCCTTAACCCATTTGGGTAAGTCTTTTGGCTTCTGGCCTGATTTGGCTCTGGTCGTGACCCCTTTGGGTAAGTATTTTGGCTTCTGGACGAATTTGGCTCTGGCCTTAACCCATTTGGGTAAGTCTTTTGGCTTCTGGCCTGATTTGGCTCTGGCCGTGTGATACATTGCAAATGTATCTATAATTTTTGATGTTCCATGCTTGGTTTTATCCACTTTCTTGTGTTTTGTTCCAACTTTGGAGTACTTTTCATATGATTTCTTGGACTAACCTATTGACAAGAGCCACAGTGCCACTGCCTGTTTTCTGCTGTTTTTGGTTCCAGGAAAGTCAGAAAATGAATATTCTCGGAATTGGATGGGACAAAAGCCAAAGTGCCTATTTTTCCGGAAGTCATCAGATGCCAGAATACGAGACGGAGAAGGGCCAGAGGGCGGCCACACCACCTGGCCACGCGGCGAGGCTTGGCCCGCGCCAGGAGGGTGGTGTGGCCAGCCTAGGCACCCCCTCGGCCTCTCCTTCCGCCTATAATTGACCTCGGGACGAAAACCCTAAGTACCCGATCAAAAATCCACGAAAGAGTCTGTAGCCGCCGTCATCTCCATCCCTAGATTAGGAGGGATCTGAAGCTCTTCCCGGCACCCTGCCGGAGAGGGGAATTCACCCTGGAGGCCTTCTTCATCACCATGCAAGCCTCCGGTGTGATGCGTGAGTAGTTCATCCTTGGACTACAGATCCATGTAGTAGCTAGATGGCTGGTTCTCCTCCTTTGTGCTTTCATGTCTAGATCTTGTGAGCTCCGTTCATGATCAAGATCATCTATTTGTAATTCTGCATGTTGTGTTTGCGGGGATCCGATGGATATTGAGATGCTATTTCAGATTGATTATTGATTCTATCATGTCTTTGTTATTTGAGATCTTGCATGCTTTCCTTTGTTAGTAGCTATCTTGGCCAAGTAGATGCTAGCAACTCCAAGAGTTAGTATTTATGCTCGATAGTGGGTTCATGCCTCTAGTAATCTGGGGAAGTGATAGAAATCTCTAAGGTACTAGATGTGCTGTTGCTACTAGGGAGAAAACAACAATCCTTTGTTCAAACAACAATCGTATTGTTTACTTTACACGCAGTTCATAAAGCAATAATCTGTTGCTTGCAACTTAATACTGGAGGGGGTTCAGATGATAACCTGAAGGTGGATTATTAGTCATAGATGCAGTTGGATGGCGGTCTATGTATTATGTTGTAATGCCCAATCAAGTCTCAAAGGAGTCAAGATGATTAGTATATGCATGTATTGCTTTCTCGGTGTTTGTCTTGCCCCACTGTAATTTGTTCACCCAGCATGTTATCTATCTATGGAGAGCCACCTCTAGTGAACTATGGATCCCAGTCCTTGTCTTTTACATACAATCTGCAATCTTTTACTGCTTTGTGATTACTTTCTGCAAACTTTTACTTCTTTCCATTCGATATGTTTAATCCTTTGTTTACCGCAAAACACGGTGAGATTGACAACCTCATCGCAAGTTGGGGACAAAGTTCTGTGGTTGTGTTGTGCAGGTCTCCACGTTGCTCCTAGCACCGGTAGTGCGCCCTGCCAAAGCTCATCTAGTAACACCTTTGGGGTGTTTCCTTGCTCCTACTGGTTCGATTAAACCTTGGTTTCATAACTGAGGGAAAGTTGCTGCCGTGCTCATCATACCTTCCTCTTGGAGTTCCCAACGAGCTCTACATCAACACCGCCATCAAGCAATTTTCTGGGCGCCTGGCGCCGTTGCCGGGGAGTCAAGGACATCTTCACAAGGGATTGAACTATTCTTCAAGGAACCTATTGGATTCTGCTACTGGAGGTACCTTTATGACCATCACTTTGGGAGCTGCAACAAAACTTCTGGACAATATGATGGTTAATTATTCTGAATGGCATACTAAGAGAGCTCCACAAGGTAAGAAGGTAAATTCTATTGAGGAAACCTCCTCCTTGAGTGATAAGATTGATATTATTATGTCTATGCTTGTTAATGGGAAAGCCCATATTGATCCAAATAATGTTCCTTTAGCCTCTTTGGTTGCTCAAGAAGAGCAAGTTGATGTGAACTTCATAAGAAATAACAATTTTGGCAACAATGCTTATGGTAATAATGCTTATAGGAACAATTTTGGTAACAACAATTATAAGCCATATCCTCCCAACAATGGTAATGCTTATGGAAATTCTTACAACAATAATAAGAGTGCTCCCTCTGAACTTGAAGTTATGCTTAAAGAGTTTATTAGTAAACAAACTGCTTTCAATAAAACTATTGAGGAAAAACTCTCTAATGTTGAAAGAAATATAGCATCTTTAGCTGAAGCTCAATCTACTTTGAATAAAATGGCTGCTAAACCTGAAATTAATGAGAATCCCTTTGTAGCTACTAATGCTATACAAGTAAGAATTGATGAAAATGTTAGACTATTAGCTGAATTACATGCTAAGTGGGAAAGAGAAGATGAAATTGCTAGAAACATTAGTGTTTCTGCTATTACCACCACTAGTGTTGAGGCTAGTAATCGTTCTACTACTTTAGATGATAAAATTGATTTTGATCTTGATGGTTGCAACATCTCTGAAGTTATTAAGTTCCTACAAAAGCTTGCCAAAAGTCCTAATGATAGTGCTATGAACATGGCCTTTACAAAACACATTACTGATGCTCTCATAAAGATTAAAGAAGAAAAGATGAAACATAAAGCTTCTATTCCTATAAAACAAGAGGATGGTTAGGAACCCATCATTAATATGAAAGTGAATGACTTTGATTTCAAAGCTTTGTGTGATCTTGATAGTAGTGTTTCTATTATGCCTAGAAGGATTTATGATATGCTTGATTTGCCTCCTCTTGAAGATTGCTATTTGAATGTCCCACTTGATGATAATGTTAAAAATAAAATCATGGGGAGTCTTAATGATGTTCTTATTATGGTTAACAATTCCTATGTCCCCGTTGATTTCTATGTTTTGGATGTTGAATACAATGCTTCTTGTCCTATTACTTTGGGAAGACCTTTTCTTAGAACTGTTGGTTCCATCATTGATATGAAAGAAGGCACCATTAAATATCAACTCCCACTCAAGAAAGGTATAGAACACTTCCCTAAAAAGAGAGAAAAGATTTCTTTTGCTTCTACTATGAAAACAAAATTTGGTCTTAATGCTTCTTCATTTGAGAACACTTGATTCTTTCTTTGCTTCTTATGCCTAACTTAAAGGCGTTAAAGAAAAGTACTTATTGGGAGATAACCCAAAAGTTTTAGATGAGTCTTGGAAGTTATTACCTCTATAATAACCGCTCCTTATCCTTTTTATTTGCTTTTTGTGCCATGAATAACCTCTAATGAGAGAGAAGTAATGATTGGGAAAGTTGTTGTCCCGAAACAGATTTCTGTGCTTCACCGTAAAAATTCGTGAGAGAGCTCTGTTTGTCGGATTGAGCTGTAATGTTTTTTTGCTTCTGCCCCAAGTTGTTATCTAACTTTCATTAGTTCAACAATTTTCGATTTGAGCAACAGAAGGTCTTCGAAAAAATTCGTCTTTACCTGCTGGTCTGTTTTGACAAATTTCTGCCATTTTCTGCATTTGCTTCTTGTTGGTTCCTTCTTGAGTTCTTTTGGGGAATTGAGATTTTTTTGAGGGAAGTGCTGCAGTAGCTAGTGTTCTAATGGAAATTTATTTGGTGTTAGAACTGAACCTTAAGACCTTTTATCTTGAGTGCACTAATGGTGCTAATGAGATTGTGTGAAGTTTTGTATGAAGGAAAATTTTCAAGTGTATGGAAGGAAATAGTAATGAGAGGAAGGATGGACTAAAGCTCAAGCTTGGGGACCACGCGTGTCACCCCAAGAAATATCCAAGAAGTACAAGCGTAAAAGCTTGGGGATGCCCAAGGCATCCCCTTCTTCATCAATAAAAATCTCAGGTTTCTACCAAACGCTTCATTTTTATTGTTTCATGCACAGTTGTGTTTTTCTTAGAGCGTCTTATTTTTCGTTTTCGTTTTGGTTTTTAGTTTTCTTGGTTTGCTTAGTGTTCTGAATAAATTGGTTGGACCCCCTCTTTCATACTTTGGTTTGCAAATAGTTTGGTTTGGTTTGGAAAAGAGTAGGAAAGCTCATGCTTTTGTGGTAAAAAGAGCTCGTTTTTGACTGTGGCTATGCTTTGTCATGCCATGCTTGATATTGTTTTGGCTTTATGCTTAGTATTCTTTGCTGTAGCATGGCTTTTTATAAACAATTGAGATTGCTTAATGTGCCTTGGATGAATCATGCGTTGTTTTAGCATATTAAAGCATAGTATAGTGGTATTCTCCTTTGATGCTTTATTTGGGTGGACTTGGCACATGCCCACACCATGTTATGACTATCTCAAGTCACCATAGCCTTTATGATCCTTTAGTTTTCAACTTGTAGTATCACTTTATGCTTTTATCAATGATGTTATGTCGCTTTGCATGATTATGGCCATTATTGCTCTCTTAGTTTGTCGCTCCCGGTCTTTTGCGAGCCTCCACAACAAAGTATGAGTTCCACTCATGCATCCAACTCCCTAAACCAAGTTTTTCCAAAGAATCCACCATACCAACCTACTAGCTTATGCTATTCCAAGTATATTCATGCTTTTGTTTACCTTCCAAATTAAACTTGTTATGAGAAAAATAGTGATTAAAGCTCTCACGAACTTGATGGCACACTTTACTTTACTTGCCTCTAATAAACTTGAACCATTGGGTCCTTGTTTGTTGCGTATATGCTCGCGCGTTATAAGTTGAAATTAGCAGAACCATGTTTCATGGGGAACGCTTTCAACATTGCACTTGTACTTTGTACCCCGTTGATATCATGTTCTTTTGCTTACGGATCCCGGCGGTGTGAAATAAAAGTGGAACTTGTAAGATCATGGAGTTTGTATGTGTGTTAGAGAAACGCCTGGGCCGCTAGCCTAATCCATGCCTAATCATGGTGGAAACTTGCAGCATCACCATAATGAGCACTCTATGAAGCATCCTCAATAAAAACCTATGCAAATAGCAATTAAAAAGATCGCTGAGATGCTCATTGTCTGCTTGCCTTGTCATTTTGATTATGGGAAAGCTCCCGTATCATGTGCAAGGGGTACCCCGTTGGCGGTTCTTAATGATACACATGTACTTACAATGACAAGAGCTTACTCATGACTGAAGTGGAGTAGCATGAGGATCGGTCTTCGTAAGTAAGGGGCATGAGATTTCGGTTTATAACTTGTCAAGCATATCCTCTTAGTTGTGTCACTTTAACCTTAACCATTTCAAGATGCTTATGATAGGGGCAATGAGAGCTGAAAGCTATAAGTACCATAATTTTTGGAAGCTCTTTATGAGACTTGAATCCCTACTTCCTTTTACAAAGGCCTTTCTTCCACCATTATATTGAGTCTCCACTTTCTATATTTATGCACTTACTTTGAGAGCATAGTGGCCATTCTTAATTTCTATGTGCATTGTCCCAAGACTAGTTGATTGATGCATACTTTGATATTGCTTGTTTTAAACTATTGTATCTAGTCACTCTTTTGAACTTTGAAGGTGTCCTATGCATTTATATTTGCTACTCTATTGAGGAACAAGCTGAATACTATTATGCCATGTTTTCTTTATGTGAAACAAACAAACGTCTTGCAAAGCATTGTTATTCATGAATCTTTTGTTTGTGCCTTTTCATGTTGCATCATAGTTTCTTTGTTTATTGCTAGAACTTTGTCTTTCATGTTATGATTGAAGTACTATGATCCCAGCTTTGAATGTTTTGCAAATACTTTGATCAAGTCTTTGATGGTGCATGTCACCTCAAAAATTATTCTTTCTTTTTATCACTTACCTACTCGAGGACGAGCAGGAGTTACCGTGACCCATTTGGGTAAGTCTTTTGGCTTCTGGCCTGATTTGGCTCTAGCCTTAACCCATTTGGGTAAGTCTTTTGGCTTCTGGCATGATTTGGCTCTGGCCTTAACCCATTTGGGTAACTCTTTTTGCTTCTGGCCGAATTTGGCTCTAGCCTTATGGATTATAATCTGAGTTATGTCATCCGGGTTATAATTGCTGAGTTATATGACTCCAAATTGATATGAGTCTCTATTTTGAGTTACTTGACTTAGAATCCGAGTTACTCGACTCAAATTTGAGTTACCTGACTCAAATCTGAGTTACCTGACTCAAATCTGAGTTACTTGACTCAAATCTAAGTTACCTGACTCAAACCTGAGTCACTGTTACTGAGGTATGATATGTCCTTTCAGTATGCTGGTAAGCTACCATAGATTTGGATCCGAGATATTGATACGAGATATGATTTTGAGTTATGATATGATTTTATGATACGATGGCATACTTCCATAGATATGGATCCGAGATTGAATATGATGAGTTATTGATATACTGGCTTATTGCCATCCAAGATATGGAACAAATTGATTTGGGGTATAAGATAACCTGGTAAGCTGAGTTAAAATCCGAGTTACCAAGTGATGACCCACAAGTATAGGGGGTGTATCGCAGTATTTTCGATAAGTAAGAGTGTCGAACCCAACGAGGAGCAGAAGGTGCTGGCTAGTGGTATGGATCAGGAATTCTCTGCAAATACTTAGCAAATGGATTTTTAGGGGTTTTTGATAAAGCAAGTAAACAAAGTACGAGTAAATAAAAGACAGTAGGAATAAATGCAGCAAGTGGCCCAATCCTTTATGCAGCAAAGGACAAGCCGGTTGTATTACTTAAGATGACCAAACGTTCTCGAGGACACATGGGAAGACTGTCAAGTGCTTTCGCTTCATATAGTTGATTAATCTTCTTTAGCTTGTTAAGTGTTGTGTGGGTGAACCTGTGCTAATGTACTGACACATCCACGACTAATACATACTTGTGATTATACCCCTTGCAAACATCCGTAAGTACAAGAAAGTAATTAAGGTAGAAACCTAACCACAGCCTTAAACTCTAAGACCCTTACATCCCTTGTGCAATGGTTTCCTAACGGGGGTTCAGGTTTCTGTCACTCCGGCAACCCCTACGATTAGTAGCCAAATACACAATGCATTCCCCTAGGCCCATATAGGTGAAGTGTCATGTAGTCGACGTTCACATGACACCACTAGAAGAAGTGCACCACAACTTAAATATCAAACTATTGAATCTTTCTCAACACAACTCCACTACTAACAACATGACTTCTCCCATGTCCTCAAGAACAAAACGAACTACTCACAAGACATCATATGGATCATGATCAGAGATGGAATAATGATGTATAACAATCTGAACATAAACAATAATTCAACGATTCACTCAATAGCATCAACTACAAAGAGTAATCAACACCGGGAAAGTTTCCCCTATGAACTATGCAAGATTCAACCCAATTGTTACAGCAATATGGAGATGGTGATGAGGGTGCTGATGATGATGATAGTTGTGATGATGATGATCCCGATGAAGTCCAGCTTGATGATGGTGTTGATGGCGACGATCTCCCCTCTCCGGGAAGGAATTCCCCGGCAGAAATCTGTCTGCCGGAGAGATCTTTCTCTCTCGGTGTTTTCCACCCCGCAGAGGCGGCGGAATCTTTCCATGGTCGCTCTCCAAGTCTTAGGGTTTCGGGAGGATGATATACGCCAGAGGGGAGAGGCTGGAGTGGGCCAGGGTGGCCACACCACCTGCTGGCGTGGCCTAGGGCTGCCCGCGCCAGGGGGTGGTGTGGGCCCCCTGTGGCCCATCTCCACTCCGTCTTCTGGCATCCTTAGTCTTCTGAAAAAATAGGATTTTCCGTATAGTTTCCCAAATTTTCTGATCTTCGCGAATTTTGCCTCCAAACAGCACCTTTTCCATCAGAATCCTGACTGCAGTGGTCCATGCTCCAAAAGTCATCAACCATGCAAAAACAGATGAAATAACATAAGTATCACCTCTCAATACGAAATATATCAATGAATAATAGTGAATTAAGACATAGATAGTGATGCAAAATGGACGTATCAACTCCCCCCAAGCTTAGACTTCGCTTGTCCCCAAGCAAAACTGAGCTCAATAAACATGACCTCAGGTTTATGGAGTGAAGAGTCGATAAAAGAATACAGACAAGAAGCATCACATTCATTAAATACATAGATCATAATAGAAGACAACTCACTATTATATAACTCAACTTGTAATAAGTAAAGGAAACACAATAAAGATACATAAAGTAAATCATAATTGGTAATGGAAAACTTAGCTCTTGGTCGAAGAATAGTTGATAATTTGTTGGGGTTCACAAATAGCTGGTTTTCAATGATAGCTTTCAAAGTAGTAAACATCAAGATAAGAGCAATGTGCAAAACAAGGAACATAAGACACGATTGAATAAATCATCATATGAATGAACGAAACACAACAACTCAAAATACTTGCTGGGAAAGAAGGGAGTAGGTTTACTGACTCAATCTACAAAGTAAAAGAAAGGCCCTTCAAAGAGGGAAGCAGGGATTGCAAGTCTCATAAAGAGATCCCAAAAATTATGATACTTACTAGCTTTCAGCTCTCATTGCCCCTATCATAGGCATCTTTAGGTGATTACGGTTAAAGTGATCAAATATGAGGATATGCATTGACAAGTTGTAAGTTGAGAATCTCATGTCCCTTGAATACGAGGGCCGCTCCTCATGCTACTCAAGTTTAGTCACCAGTAAGTTCTTGTCATCGTAAGCATATGTGTATCATAGAGAACCGCCAACGGGGTACCCCTTGCCCGATGATACGGAAGAATCCCCATATCAAAATGACAAGGCAAGCAGACGACAAGCATCTCAACAATCTTCTTATTTACCATGGGAATATGGTGCTTTTCTCTCTCTTTCCTCTTTTCGTAATATCTCTCCCTTTTTTTCTTTTCTCTTTTTCTCAATCTCTATCTCTTTTTTTATAAGAAGAATGCTTCATAGATACTCGTTATGGTTACGCTGCAGGTTTCCACCATGTAAGCATGGATTAGACCAGCGGCCTAGGCGTTTCTCTAACACATATGCATAACTCCATGGACTTACAAGCTCCCCTTTCATTTCACACCGATGGCATCCATAGACAAAAGAACATGATATCAACTTGGTACAAAGTACCAGTGCAATGTTGAAAACATACCCCATGACAGCATGGTTATGCTAATTCACAACTTACAAAGCGCAAGCATATACGCAACATAGGTGAGCACAGTGGTTCAAGTTTATTAAGTGCAAGAAAGTAAAGTGTGCCATCAAGTTCGTGAGAGCTTAAATCACTAATTTTCACATAACAAGTTTAATTAGGGAGGTAGAAAACAAGAATTTACTTGGAATAGCAATAATGCTACTAGGTAGGTATGGTGGACACAAATGGCATGGGTTTTGGTTTAAAGGAGTGGATGCACGAGAAGAATACCCTCTCACTACAGGTTTTTGGCTAGCAAGGCTGGGTAGCAAGTATAAGAGTTGAAGGAAACAAACAAACATACAAGTGATAAAAACAAACATGCAATCTTCCTTGGAAGCACAAAAGATCTTAACTAGGGAATACTAGACTTATGAGCAAATCAAGAAAGAAAGATGATGAGATTATTTTTCTTTAGAGTACTTTTATCTTTTTCATTCAACTCTCAAAAGGTGTTGCTACTGACCGAGCCAGGTTTGCCAAAACCAACTAAATTAACTCAATGATCCCAAAGTGATACCAATACTAAAAACAAGATCAATCATATAACCACGAATTGAAAACTAATATAAGCTATGCAAAAGAGTAAATGATAGAACTTCTCATTAATATTCCATAATGGAAACTCACACCAAGGGATACATATCTAACGAGAGAGGGGACACTTCCATAATGCAAACCATACTACATAATAACTCCTCTATTCATGATATGACTCTACTAATAAGGTAAAAAGATAGAAGATAGTGATGTGATACCGCGGCACTCCCCCAAGCTTGGAACAATCCAAGGGAATGCCAAACCTGATGACGAATTACTCCTTTGGTGGTGGTGGTATCCTCTCATCTTCGTCCGTCTTCTAGGGTAAGGGCTTCCCATCAACAAAGGACATCATGGTTTCCAACATCTTGAAACTTGCAGCAGCACTTATGCGTTTAAACCTAGCCTCATACTCACAGTTTTGATTTTGAACGTCATAGAACTGTGCTTGCAGTTCGTTGGTTGTTTGGGAGAGTGAGAGGACTTCGTCTTTGAGTTCACTAGTCTCCTTTTGGTGCTCGGTGATGAGTTCAGAACAAATCTTATGGATGATGTCGACTTCACGCTCCGCCATCTTCTTGTACCTAAAGACTTCTTGCTCCAGTGCTTCCATCCTGTCCTCCAGACTTCCTTTACCCTTAGGGCCTTGAACCTCTTTAATCCGGACCTCCCCACCTTCGAGCAACAACTCCTTGGGATGAATCTTCAACTCTCTCATGTATGGGTTGATGATCTCTTCTAAGGAATCTCCCTCGGCTGATCCAGTGGAAGACATTGTGGCTACAAATCTGGGATTCTACCTGGCAGAAACAGATCGAAACAAAAACACGACGAAAACACGATATACGAACCTCGGAAGATCCGGGGGTTATATATTACGAAGTTTCATAACAAGAGGAAGGTACTGGGTGAAAACGGGTCGGAGACGGAGTCCGGGGTGGACTCACCACCTGGTGGCACGGCCAGGGGTGGGACCGCGCCACAAGGTGGTGTGGGCCACCCTGGCTCCGTTTCCGTTCCTTTTTTGCTTCGTAACTTCCCTTATTGACTGAAAACTGTAAAAATATAGTTGGATTGTATTTTCGCGGAACTTTTCTTACCAGAACTGTTACCTATTTGAAAATAGACTCTGCAGGTCTTTGAATTTGGTCCTTGATGAATTTCTCTGGAGTTATAACTTGAAAGGCATCAACATCTTCATTGTAAGAATCTCCAGCAATATAGTGCTTGAGTCGCTGCCCATTCACTACTTGTGTAGTATTATCTTTTAGAGAAGAAATTTTTATTGCTCCTAAACGGTAGACTTCTTCAATGATGAAATGTCCTTCCCATTTTGACAGTAGCTTTCCTGCAAAAAATCTGAGACGAGACCTATACAATAGAACTTTTTCACCAACATGAAATTCTCTCTTAAGTATTCGCTTGTCATGCCATCTTTTAACTTTTTCCTTAAAGAGCCTGGCATTTTCATAGGCTTCACTCCTCCATTCATCTAAAGAACTTAAGTCAAATAATCTTTTCTCACCAGCAAGCTTACAATCCCTATTTAGTTCTTTAATTGCCTAGTAAGCTTTGTGTTCTAATTCTAAGGGTAGGTGACAAGCTTTCCCATAAACCATTTTATAAGGAGACATCCCCATAGGATTTTTGTAAGCAGTTCTATAAGCCCATAAAGCATCATTCAACTTTTTAGCCCAGTTTTTTCTAGATCTATTAACAGTCTTTTGCAAGATGGATTTAATTTCTCTATTTGATAACTCTACTTGCTCGCTAGTTTGGGGGTGATAAGCTGAAGCAATTCTATGATTAACATCATATTTAGCAAGGATCTTCCTAAAACCGCCATGAATGAAATGAGAACCCCCATCAGTCATGAGATATCTAGGCACCCCAAACCTAGGAAAGATAACATCCTTAAGCATTTTTAGAGAAGTCTCCCCGTCAGCACTCTTTGTAGGAATGGCTTCTACCCACTTAGTAACATAATCAATGGCAACAAGAATATGAGTGTAACCTTTTGAAGGAGGGAAAGGACCCATAAAGTCGAATCCCCGGCAATCAAAAGGTTCAATAACTAGAGAGTAGTTCATAGGAATTTCATTGCGTCTAGAAATATTACCAACACGCTG
Source organism: Avena eriantha (assembly GCA_910589775.1). Lineage (NCBI taxonomy): Eukaryota > Viridiplantae > Streptophyta > Magnoliopsida > Poales > Poaceae > Avena > Avena eriantha. Next base: position 203,849,550 of record OU342742.1, read on the forward strand.
ACATTCATCACAGGATAAAACAAATTTTCTTGCATCTTTAAAAAGGGTAGGCCAGAAGAAACCTGATTGTAGCGCCTTTTGTGCAGTTCTATCTCCTGCATGATGTCCTCCATAAGCACTACCATGACATTTACGCAATATCTCCTTTTGTTCATATTCTGGAACACATCTTCGCATAATACCATCCACTCCTTCTTTGTATAAGTGTGGGTCATCCCAAAAATAATGCCTCAAATCATAGAAGAACTTCATTCTTTGCTGAGCTATAAAAGTTGGAGGCAAATACTTGGAGACAATAAAGTTAGCATAATCAGCATACCAAGGGCTCCCTCGCGAGCTTACCCCTACTGCAGCTAACTTTTCATTTGGGAAACTATCATTGACAGGCATAGGGTCAAAAGAGATGTTTTCCAATCGAGATAAATTATCAGCTACAGGGTTTTCAGCACCCTTCCTATCTACTATATGTAGATCAAACTCTTGTAAAAGCAACACCCATCTAATAAGCCTAGGCTTAGCGTCCTTCTTCGTCATAAGGTATCTAATAGCAGCATGATCAGTATGAATGGTGACTTTTGAGTCTACAATATAGGGCCTAAAGTTATCACAAGAAAAAACAACAGCTAGAAATTCCTTTTCAGTAGTAGCATAATTCCTTTGAGCGGCGTCTAGAGTCTTACTAGCATAATGGATAACGTTTAACTTTTTATCAATACGTTGCCCAAGGACAGCACCTACAGCAAAATCACTAGCATCACACATTATTTCAAAGGGTAAACTCCAATTAGGTGGTTGAACAATAGGGGCTGTAGTTAAAGCCTTCTTAAGAGTTTCAAAAGCTTCCTTACAATCATCATCAAAAACGAAAGGTACATATTTTTGAAGAAGATTAGTAAGGGGTTTTGATATCTTAGAAAAGTCTTTAATAAACCTTCTATAGAAACCAGCATGACCAAGGATACTACGAATACCTTTGATGTCTCTTGGACATGGCACCTTCTCAATTGCCTCAACCTTAGCTCTATCAACTTCTATGCCTCTTTCAGAAACTTTATGCCCAAGGACAATCCCTTCATTAACCATGAAGTGGCATTTCTCCCAATTAAGAACAAGATTAGTTTCTTCACATCTCTGCAAAACTTTATCAAGGTTGTGTAGACAATTATCAAAAGAAGTTCCATAGACAGAAAAGTCATCCATGAACACTTGTACAATTTCCTCACAAAAACCATGAAAGATAGCAGACATGCACCTTTGAAAAGTAGCAGGAGCATTACATAAACCAAAAGGCATACGTCTATAAGCATAAGTTCCATAAGGGCAAGTAAAAGTAGTTTTTTCTTGATCTTGTTGTTTAACAACAATTTGAGAGAAACCAGAATAACCATCAAGAAAACAAAAATGGGTCTTTTTAGACAAGCTTTCCAACATTTGATCAATAAAAGGAAGCGGGTAGTGATCTTTCTTAGTAACTTTATTGACTTTTCTAAAATCGATGCACATCCTATAGCCTACTACTATTCTTTGAGGAATAAGCTCATCATTATCATTAGGAACAACAGTAATGCCTCCCTTTTTAAGAACACAATGAACAGGACTAACTCATTCACTATCAGCAATAGGGTAAATAATACCAGCATCAAGGAGTTTCAATACCTCATTCCTTACAACTTCCTTCATCCTAGGATTTAAACGTCGTTGGTGCTCTACCACCAGCTCTGCATCTGGTTCTATGTTGATAGAATGATGGCATATAGTAGGTGAAATCCCTTTTAAATCATCCAGAGTATAGCCCATAGCTCCTCGGTGTTTCCTCAAAACCTCCAATAGCCTTTCTTCTTCCTTACCTGAAAGTTTAGCGCTAATAATAACAGGATATATCTTTTTATCATCAATATAAGCATATTTAAGATCATCAGGGAGAGGTTTTAGATCGAAAACTGGATCCTTTTTAGGTGGCAGCGTGGTACCCAAGTCTTCTACATGCAAGTTATGCTTAAGCATCTTAGGCTGATCACGGAGAATCTTGTCAATCTCATTCCTTTCTTCCATGAAGATTTCACTTTCATGATCTTCCATAAATTGCTGCAAAGCATTGTTAGGAGCAAGAGAAATAGAAGCAAGTTGTTCAACTCTAAAATCCTCATTATGGGTTTCCTCTTCACAAGGTTCTTTAGCAAATTTCGAGAAATTAAACTCATAAGATTCCCCAGCAAACTTAGTCAAGATTTTCTCCCTCTTGCACTCTATAATGGCTCCACAAGTACTCAAGAAAGGTCTACCAAAAATAATAGGATAAGTTTTACTAGCAGTTGAACCAAGTACTAGAAAATCAGCAGGGTACTTAATCTTACCACAAAGAACTTCCACGTCTCGTACAATACCAATTGGAGAGATGGTCTCTCTATTAGCAAGGTGAATAACCACATCAATCTCTTCCAACTTGCAACGACTGATTTCATGCATAATTTCTCTGTAAAGCTCATAAGGAATAGCACTGGAACTTGCACCAATATCACATAAACCATAATAGCAATGATCACCAATTCTAACAGAAATCACAAGAACACTAGCCTATTTAGTTCTATTAGGATGTGAAACAATATTAGAGGCATCTTCACAAAAGACTATGTGCTCATCTTCTATGCTTTTAGTGACCAGGTCTTTCACAATTGCTACCACAGGTTCAACGTTTATTTGTTCATCAGGTTTTACAGTTCTCTTTTCACTTTTGGTGATTACATTAGTTATCATAGGATGGTCCTTTACCTTTTCTAGGAAAGGAATCTTTTCGATATAGGGTTCAGGTAAGATGGGATCAATAATGCAATACTCAGCACTCCCAATAGGAACATAGTTAACAATATCTTTGTAAGGTGCATGGTATTTATTCCATCCCCTTTTTGGAATTTCGATATAGGAAGCAAAAGCTCTAAAGCACTTCGTAATAACTTGCAAATCAAGACCATAAGCATTACTAATATTTTGAAAGTCATCAGTTCCCATAAAAGATTCAATGCATTCATAATCATAATTTATACCTGACTTTCTACCTTTGCCAATCTCCCAAGCTTCAGCATTGTCTTGAATACGGTCCAGAAGATCCCATTTAGCTTCTTCTTCCATACGAGTGAATGATCCAGCACAAGAAGCGTCCAATAAATCCTTGTCATGTAGAGGGAGTCTTGCATTAAAGTTATTGATAATAATATTGTTGGGAAGCTCATGAATGGGACATTTGAGCATTAGTAACTTCAATCTCCCCCAAGCTTGAGTTGTACTCTCTCCATCAAGAGGCCAAAAGTTGTATATTTGATTCCGATCTTTATGAATCTCACTAGGAGGATAAAACTTTGAATAAAAGAGAGGCACTATTTCCTCCCATTCCAGAGCTTGACCATTCTTCAGCAGCTTATACCATTCCTCAGCTCTTCCTTTCAGTGATAATGAGAATAACTTCTTCTTAACTTGATCTATAGTAATACCTGCACACTTGAACAACCCGCATAATTCGTGTATAAAGAGTAAATGATCACCAAGATGGACAGTTCCATCCCCAACATAGTAGTTATCCATAACACGATCAATAATTCTTGTAGGTATTTTGAAAACATCATACTCAGCAGGTGGTGGCTTATCTACTACCTTAGCAGTGGTAGTAGCATTACCAAATAAGAAACTCGGCGAATTATCCATAACGAAAATAAAGCAACTAGCAGACGTAAACAATACTCACAGTAGAAGTTTCCTTTACCAGTTCCACTCTCCAATAGCGCTTCACTCCCCGGCAACGGCGCCAGAAAATAGTCTTGATGACCCACAAGTATAGGGGGTGTATCGCAGTATTTTCGATAAGTAAGAGTGTCGAACCCAACGAGGAGCAGAAGGTGCTGGCTAGTGGTATGGATCAGGAATTCTCTGCAAATACTTAGCAAATGGATTTTTAGGGGTTTTTGATAAAGCAAGTAAACAAAGTACGAGTAAATAAAAGACAGTAGGAATAAATGCAGCAAGTGGCCCAATCCTTTATGCAGCAAAGGACAAGCCGGTTGTATTACTTAAGATGACCAAACGTTCTCGAGGACACATGGGAAGACTGTCAAGTGCTTTCGCTTCATATAGTTGATTAATCTTCTTTAGCTTGTTAAGTGTTGTGTGGGTGAACCTGTGCTAATGTACCGACCCATCCAGGACTAATACACACTTGTGATTATACCCCTTGCAAACATCCGTAAGTACAAGAAAGTAATTAAGGTAGAAACCTAACCACAGCCTTAAACTCTAAGACCCTTACGTCCCTTGTGCAATGGTTTCCTAACGGGGGTTCAGGTTTCTGTCACTCCGGCAACCCCTACGATTAGTAGCCAAATACACAATGCATTCCCCTAGGCCCATATAGGTGAAGTGTCATGTAGTCGACGTTCACATGACACCACTAGAAGAAGTGCACCACAACTTAAATATCAAACTATTGAATCTTTCTCAAAACAACTCCACTACTAACAACATGACTTCTCCCATGTCCTCAAGAACAAAACGAACTACTCACAAGACATCATATGGATCATGATCAGAGATGGAATAATGATGTATAACAATCTGAACATAAACAATAATTCAACGGTTCACTCAATAGCATCAAGTACAAAGAGTAATCAACACCGGGAAAGTTTCCCCTATGAACTATGCAAGATTCAACCCAATTGTTACAGCAATATGGAGATGGTGATGAGGGTGCTGATGATGATGATAGTTGTGATGATGATGATCCTGATGAAGTCCAGCTTGATGATGGTGTTGATGGCGACGATCTCCCCTCTCCGGGAAGGAATTCCCCGGCAGAAATCTGTCTGCCGGAGAGATCTTTCTCTCTTAGTGTTTTCCACCCCGCAGAGGCGGCGGAATCTTTCTATGGTCGCTCTCCAAGTCTTAGGGTTTCGGGAGGATGATATACGCCAGAGGGGAGAGGCTGGAGTGGGCCAGGGTGGCCACACCACCTGCTGGCGCGGCCTAGGGCTGCCCGCGCCAGGGGGTGGTGTGGGCCCCCTGTGGCCCATCTCCACTCCGTCTTCTGGCATCCTTAGTCTTCTGAAAAAATAGGATTTTCCGTATAGTTTCCCAAATTTTCTGATCTTCGCGAATTTTGCCTCCAAACAGCACCTTTTCCATCAGAATCCTGACTGCAGTGGTCCATGCTCCAAAATTCATCAACCATGCAAAAACAGATGAAATAACATAAGTATCACCTCTCAATACGAAATATATCAATGGATAATAGTGAATTAAGACATAGATAGTGATGCAAAATGGACGTATCACCAAGTAACTTGGCAAGCTGAAATAAAATCTGAGTTACCTTGTAACTAGGAAATTGAAGCAAATCCGAATTACCCCTATAATTAGGCAAACTGAAGTAAAATCCTAGTTACCATGTAACTAGGAAATTGAAGAAAATCTGAATTACCCTGTAATTAGGAAAAATGAAGTAAAATCCGAGTTACTATGTAACTAGGAATCTGAAGCAAATCCGAATTACCCTGTAATTAGGCAAACCGAGGTAAAATCCGAGTTACTATGTAACTAGGAATCTGAAGTAAATCCGAATTACCCTGTAATTAGGCAAACCGAGGTAAAATCCGAGTTACCATGTAACTAGGAATCTGAAGCAAATCTGAATTACCCCTATAATTAGGCCCAACCGAGGTAAAATCCGAGTTACCATGTAACTAGGAATCTGAAGCAAATACCAATCCGAATTACGGATGACCTGGCAAACTGAAACACCAATCCGAGTTAAATCTGAGTTACCAGGTAATCCAGCTGACTGAGTCAAATCCGAGTTACTAGGTAACCTGGCAAGGCGAAGTATAATCCTAGCTACCAGGTAATTTGGTGAACTGAGTTAAATCCGAGTTATACTGAGCCTCTATGACTTGGTGAGTTACTATACCACCCAAGGTAGCTTAAAGACACAAAGCAGTAGATACATACGAGATCATGGCATATCTTAAGTCTTTTCTGAGTTATTATTCTATGTACGGAGACATCGAGTCCCCGAGATACTTTTTCTACCCTTAGGTGACTCAAATGGCATGCATGCTAGTCCCCGGGTTGAGTTATCTCATCCCTGGGGTGAACATCTAGGTGATTGAAGGTGATAGTCCCCGAGTGACATTCAGGATATCTCACGTGCATGTTGGTTGAGTTACTCACTACCCACTTCATCTTTGGTGAGGAGGTTGAGTTATCTAGTTGAGTCACACCCAATGGGTCAGCTAACACTTACAGTACATGTTGGTGAAGAGGTTGAGGAAGAGGTTGAGACACCTCAACATGGGAGGCTGGTATGCCAACTCCCCTGCTCTCTGTAAGTTAGGAAGAGGATGCAGAGACCTTTGATCGATGGTGAAGCAGAGCTTGATGAAGACGTTCCCGTCTGGATGGTAACCCAACCAGCACCTCTTATCAGCCCCATGGTGGGCGCCAACTGTCGTGGTGGTGTCACGGCAGATGCCATGGATAGGCTAAAGATGGGACCGATGGACGATGGAGAAATCCAGGGAGAGATGATGAAGTGAAGACCTCACACGGAAGAACTCAGAGAGACACGATATACCCAGGTTCGAGGCTCTCCTAGTGAGATCACACCTCTACTCCTGCATCTAATCTCATATATCTTGCCATGCTTGTGGCTACAATGGTGCTCCTTGAGCTGTACTCTTATGCCTCTCATGGAGAGAGCAGAGGAAGAAGAAACCATGCTCCTAGTGAGCAGAGGGAGAGGAGCCCTTCGGGGAGCCCCCCATGTAACGTTACCCCTGCTGCTCCTTATAGAGGGGAGCCTAGGGGAAAAGGTATGTCATCACAAGTACTCGTATGAGCTGTCTAGTGGGGGCTTGCCTAGTCACCTTGTCCTTTATTGAGTCACCAGTCTTATCTCTTCGGCATATTCCTTAGCATCTTTAGGAGATGCTCGGCATATTCCTTAGCATCTCTCAAGATACCCAGCATATTCCTTAGCATCTTGGACCTAAGGGGCCAGTCTGAGCCAGGGGCGTCCCAAGACTGGCACCTGACGTATGCTTGACTTGACTTGGAGGTACATCGATGTAGAGGTCGATGGTGGGTCCAGATATGAGCAAAGTGACATCCGAGACGAAGTAATACGGCCCGGGGAAGTGAAATTCGGCCGAGGGAGGAAATAACTCGGCCCGGGGGAGAAACGGGCCCCTCCTAGGCGATGAACACTACTTCTGCCAGATTACTCCCAGGTACAGCCGGATTACTGCCTAATCCGGCCTGGAGAGATGAAACTGTCCCAACCGGGGTTCTTTGCTACTCGGCCCGAGCTAGGGAAAGCCCAGCCGGGATGCCCACGACGTCAAGCCCAGGCGGAGCGATCTCCTGGAGGCGAGGGTGATCCAGGGTGGGCCGGGATGCCCGCTGAGTCGGCCTACCCGGGAGATCCGAAGGTTGGTGCGGGCGGCGCGGAGGAGAGCCCGGGATGGGCCGGCCAGGGTGAGGTTGATGCCGGCCCTATCCGGGTGCGGTGATGTGGAGGCTCGATCCCGCCCGAGGATGGGCCAAGTCGACCTTGCTCCGGCCCACTAGGACGCCACGACGGGGCGACGATGAGTTCGTCCAGGGGACGGAAGCTGGCGACGTGGGGTGGTTTGGCGGGAGCTGATGAGGAGCTGGCGACGGGGGAGAGCTGGTGGGTCGGCTGAGGCCAGCCGGTCCGTCCGGGCTTGGGCCAAATCCGGTCAATTGAGTGGCCAGCTGGACCATAGAGCTTTAATTCGGCCTAGATGGGACCGAACTAGGACGAATTTAATATAATTCGGCATAGATCCATTTTTTCTCCTCCTTTTCTTCATTCAAGTTATTTTTCACATCCTCAATTGAATCGCTAAATGTTCTAATGAGTCACTTGATACACTAACTCTGGGGTACATGGGGTTATGTGGCATCCCGCAAAAACCACTACTAGAAAATCGCGTTGTTTTTTGCATTGCATCATCATGGCCGCATGCTCATGTCATCATGCCACCTTGCATTTGAGCATCGTCATGTCATCTTGCATTTGTTTGCATAAAACTATTTTCGAAAAGTCTGTTTTTGTTTTCTAAACGCCCCTTCTTGATTTTAAATTAAAACCCGGGTCTCCGGATTATTTTGTTTCGTCTACCAACGGATTTCAAAAGCCCCGTTTTAAATAATAAAATATTTATTTTATTTTTTAGGAGGCAGCCCGCCAGGCCCGAAAACCCGGCCGGCCACCTCCAAGCCCTAACTAAAACCTAATCTAACCCTAACCAACCCCTACCACGCAGCCACACACTCAGCCGCATACTACAACCCCCGCTAGCCACGTCCCCAACCAGCCACCTCACCCTGGCCAACCCCAGGCCTCCACCTCACTCTCCCCAATCACGTCTCGCCACCTCAACCACTTGGCCACCTTTTCCCGCCAGCCGCGCGCGCCCCACACCGCCGCAGCGGACAAACCCCCCTTGCCCGACCCTACCTACCCCCTCTTTTCCCGCCTTGCACGCCGCCCCAGCGCGCGCCTGCCACGCCCATCCCCTGGCCCCAGCCCGAACCACCTGGGCGCGTCTCCCCCATCAACAGCCTTGATCCCCACCCGCGTGGCCCCGCGCCTCTCTCTCTCTCCCCTCGCCTCTCTCCCAACCTCGCTCGCCGCCCGCTCTTCCGCCGCAGTCGCCTCGCCTCCTCCGGCCGTGGTCCCGGCCCACCTCCTCCGCGCGACCCCACGCATCCGGCGGTCTGCCGTGCTTCCTCGTCCTCGCTGCCGGCCCCCTCGACCTCGTGGCCTCCACCCTTCCCCCACCTTCCCGTCCACGACCCCGCCGCCGCGGCCGAGCTCTTCCCCGGGCGCCCGCGGCTGATCCGTCTTCTCGTTCCCCTGCAGCGACGCCAAGGCCGCCCTCCTCATCGTTGCTCGAGCCAGCCACCATCCGTCGCACCCGCGAGCTCGTCGTCGGCCGCGAGCTCCATGTGGCGCAGCCCTCTCTTCCGCCTGTTGCCGCAGGCGCCACCATGACCATCTCCGCCACCACCGCGTCTGCCTCCCGCCGCCGGGTTGTTCGCCACTGCCGTCCCCTACCCGCAGAGCCTCGCCCTCTCCTCCGTGTCCTCGCGTTCGTGTTCGCGGCTGACAAGGTGCCAGCCGCCGTCTCACCTCGTCGCCGCCGAGGGCGCCCTCCGCCTTGTCCTCGTCCCGCGTAGCACCGGCCTCAGCCGCTGTACAAATGCTGGGCCGCATCAAGTTGGCCTCGACGACCTTGTGTGCTTGAGCGCTTGTGCACAAGCAGTAACCACAGGGACCTGTGTCTATGTTTGTTTTGGAGAGCTGATGCTGCCTTGATCCTTAGTGGGAAATATGATTCGGTGCAAATGCTTGATGTCCAAGACCGGAAAAAGGAACCATATCCCGTGCGAGGTTAAGACGCCAAGACCGTCTCATCGACAAGATCTCCACCTACTCGATACCGAGCCATGGACGCCAGGATCTACTTCCGTTCTGTCGACCGATGCCGCGATGATGGTTGAGATGGAGTTCGGCAACCCCGAGTCCTTCTTCGACTTGGACCCTCAAGGCCTTCTTCCTAGGACCCGACGACGCCGAGAACGCCGACACGAATCCGAGAACGCCGAGACCCTGGCGCGCCAAGTTCTTCGACCCGAGGAACCATGCAAGACCATGACGCCGAATCAAGACCGACACCGACAAGTTCACCTACCCGGATATGCCAAGTACTTCCTCGAGGACGCCAACTCTTCATCCCGAACGCCAAGACCGAACCGATCCGCGGACCCGACAAGATCTTCGCGACGACAAGATCGACACCGACCAGGGCGACTCCGATGAGCCGCCGACGCCAAACCAAGTCCTTCTTCCCGGAACGCCAAGCTCTCCTTCTGTTGTCCGAGAACGATCCCCGTCGAACCCCGTCGAACCCCGAACCCCCGGAACCCAAGACCTTTGACCCCAGATTGTTTGCTTCTTCGCGGATTAGACCGAAGAGTGGGTGCGAGTATCGACAAGTTCTCCGGATATGAACCTTCGGCAGTGTTTCCTAGGCGAGCATCTCTCCCCCTTCTACCTATTTTGCTTTTATAGTCTTTATTTCCTCCTGTTGATCTATTGCTATCCGTGTCGCGATGCTTTAGTTTCCGTACCCCAGTTATATCCCGTGCAGCCTCTATATTGCCTTAGACACCTCCTATTACCCGTGTTTGGTAGACAGCTGGCCTTGCGAGTCGTAGTTGCTTGCTCAGGTGCGATCTCGTGTTGTCAAGTACCACAGTTGCTGGAATGCTGGCAGATGTTTATTGGTGGAGATGCTTAATGGTGGAGTTGATCATGACTTTAAATACAACTATTAAAATGCTAGCTATAACTAATGTAGAGGCATCGGTGGGCAATACATGTTATTTGGTTCTTCCACGCTCACTTGTGTCCCGTAGGACCCCGAGTACTTGATACCTGTTCCTTGACTATTCGCACTATCCACATCCGGGAGGCCTTATGGACCCCCCCGAGCCAGAGCTTGATTCATTTCTATTTCTTAGGACCACAAGTAGTTTGGGGCTTTATTACTATCCTGTACTTATGCCATGCTTTACCGCTTTATTTAAGATTGTGCGTGGAGCACCTGTACTGTTTAGGATCGTGGAGTATTTTCGCGGTATCGACAAGCCCAGTCACACTTTCGGGTTCCCAATCGTTTACAGCCATTGACGCAAACCCTCGGTCCGTTCCGGAGCCGGCCAACTTCGTTGCGGGTAGCTTAGTGGGGTGGCCCCCTGAAATATTTTATGAATCCTGTGATCGCTTTGTCGTGAATGCCTCGTTGGGTTTTGAGTTGGTTTTTCCGAGGTTGATCGAGTGTGTGTCGCTATTTGTGCACCCCTGCAGGGTAAAACTTTCTGAAAGCCGTGTCCGCGGTTATGGATGACTTGGAGCACAGTATCTCGATCATAGACAAGCATAACTAAAGTAGTGCTATAAATTTGACTTAATATGTGACTAGTAATCAGATGCAACTATGACAGAATGGATATTTAAAATGCCAACAGCTGGTGGATCTGGGTTGTTTTGTGACATGCTATATGCCTAGTAAGTATTGCAACTCCAATGGAATGTGATAAAAGTGCCAACAACTGCTAGGTTTTGGGATTCCCCAGGACAATTATATCTGACTAGTAAATGTTCCAACTACAATGGAATGGTAATTAAACTGCCCACTACTTATGCTTCAGGATGACTCATGTTGTCTATATCTGATTAGTAATTGTTGCAACTATAATGGAATGAGTAAAATTGCCAACTGTGTGAGTTCCTTGGTCCGACTTCCTCGTTTGGGCTCGAGGGGGAAATACCAGGATGGGTTTGTTTGATGTTAGCTTCAGGTTGGATCCGAATAGGTCTTTCTTACCCCTCTCTGATAACCGCCAGTTGTATCGAGTCTCTATAGGTTGTTTAGTGCCGCTGCGCTGCCGCTTCAGCCCACCATACCTATGTAGGCGAGAGCCGCCGAATTCTAGCCTCGCCGCGTACTGGCCTCAGTACTGACGCTCCTCTTTTTACTTTGCCCTTTGTCGGCACCCCTTTTGTTTTAGCAGGTTTGAGATCGACGTCGTTAGCAGGGTTACCCTTCCGGCTTGGCCTAGGCAGGGTTATGGACGCCATTGGTTATCCTTCAGGGCTCTTAGCCCCATTTGCATCTTGTCCGTAGTCGGACGTCCTATCGATTTCAAGGTGATTTGGATCTTTGTATTGTATATCTGTATTCTTGACTCGTGGAGTCATGTTGTATAAATATCTGTTCTGTGGGTCCCATCGAGGACTGTTGTGTAATGGTATTACTTCGTTTTCCACCCGCACGAAAGTGCCTGGTGGGCGTCCTTGAATCGTTTCTATGCGGGTTTGGCGGAAAGGGCTAAAACTTGCATAGGGCCGATTCGAGGGTGTTATAGGTTACACCCCCAACATATGGGTTCCCTCACAGAAAGAGCTTGAGCGGAGGCTACCTCGTGAGTGTGAATGTCCACCTATGAGTTCCCAGGATGGCAGATGGCCATGGCTGGGAGGCCAAGCTCATAGGGAGGTGGCTATACTAGAGTGTGTAATTGAAAGATTAGGATTAATTATCCGCATACCAAGTAGGATGATCCAGGGTTATCCCTGACGGATGTATCGAATTTTGTGGTGAAAGTGCACCACCTCTGCAGAGTGTCAAACTATTCGAATAGCCGCGTTTGCGATCATGGATAGTTGGAGTGGCCATACTGTTCCGTTGTCAGATGTTTTCAAAATGACTTGTGAATTGAACTATGACCTTGACTTGACCACAATAGGATTGTGGATATGAAAACCAGTTTCCCACTTAGGTGATGTAGAAAATTAAATTAGTTTTCTTTACTTTTGAACTCAGTATGAAATAAACCTGGCTTTTTGCAAATAAACCTAGAGCTTAAGATTCCTACTAGAACTACCTTACTTGTTAGTGATAGTTTGCGAGTACTTAAAGAGTACTCATGGCTTTGTCCCTAGCTATTCCCGTGGCCAGACTATGAGGGGGACTACCAGGAAGATGGACAACAGGAGGTCTACGACAACTAGGATCATCTCCCATCGTCAGCATTGTCTATGACCCTGAAGATGGAGCCCCTACTACGTTTACTTTCCGCTGCTTTGATTGTATTTTGACTGGATCATGAGATCCTTTATTTGTAAGACCTTTATTATGGTTTGTAATGGATGATATACTGTGGTACCAATTTTGTTATGTCTCGCAAAAATGGTATTCCTGAGATTGCGATGTATGGCATAACAAGCATCTGAGATTAAAAATCTGGGTGTTGACAGTTCCATTCCTCCTACCTACGAAAATGCTAGGTGTGAAACTGTTACATTACGTTCCAACCGATTCCATTAGGAAAACGATACATATCATCCGGGGGATGAAACGTTTTCATCCCCTGGTTCCTACACGTCGCTATCTTCCTTCCTCGTCACGTGCCGCGTGCCTAGGACTCTGTGTGGACACAACACATTGGGTGGGGCCTATCCTACCGTGTGCTTCTCAGCCTCAACTTTATCTTCTCCAACTCCTCCACCGAAATCTCCACCGTTGTGTACATCTACTCTCACCTCGTGCGGCCGCTTCCCTTCTCCCTCCGTTCCTATCCACAACACCACAACCAGCCATGGCTTCCCTCCGCTGCAACAAAAGGTGCGCCGCTGCTGCTAGCTCCTAATCCATCGTCGCAAGTCGACGCCGCGAGATGCGAGGACCGAGCGGTGGGTGGCATATGGGACTACCTGCTGATGCGACGGGCCACTACGAGGGCATCAGAGGTGATGCAGGCACGAGGTGGTGCGAGGGGTTGGCCAACGCTGCTGCTAGGCCTCCATCTTTGTGGCCATCAAGCTCCATCTCCCGCAGCGTTACCTTGGCTAGTTGGCCTTGTTACCTAGAGCGACAGACCTTGCTACAACTAGTTATCGTTGCCGCTATAGCGGTTGTTGGCCTTGCTACAACCGGGCCACCGTAGTTGCTACAATTGGTCGCAGGCCTTGCTACAACCAGACGCCTGAGTTGTTGCCGACGATCGTCGGGTCTTCTACAACCGACCACTGGAAATCGCAAAGTTGTTGCTACACGATCTCCAATGAGGTCTGAGCGAAAATCTCCGGCAATGTCTCTGACGAAGTTGTATTTGCTACATTAATGCAACTTTTTTGTTACAAAGTTTTTGCTAGAAGATCTCCAGCGAGTTTTCCCGGCGAGGTCAGGTTTGCTACATTAGCACAACTTTTTTGCTATAAAGTTTCCGGCGAAACAGCTGTTTGTCTTATTTTTTGACACAAACTGTTTTTTTGTTACATGTAACAAAAACGGAATGTTTTGTAGAAAAAGCAAAATTTGAGGGACACGTGTCAGAGGGGGAGACGGTGATCCGAAGGAAATATCCCCGGGGGACGCCCTGACACTCCCCCATTCCATTGCCAAACACAACGTAGGCGTAGCCGTGGGCTCTGGAGACCGGAGAGGTTGAGATCGAACACCGTACTAAGAAAAATATAAATAGAGTGCACATAAGCTCACTGGGATAACAGACGAGGCAGATAAGATAAGCAGAGTGTATCAGCAGCACGTAGTCCAGTACTCCATACAAACACATAGGCATCAGCACGGAAGAGTCGAGTAAACCGATGACCTATCTCGCTCGCCTAGCAAATGCAAACACATAGGCATCAGCACGGAAGAGGCCCCGACTGACAACTAGATCACGTGCGCGTGACCTTTAACGGTCCTTCTTCCTGAAGGTGCCGCGGAGGACGGAGTCGGAGCAGACCAGTGTCCTGCCGCCGCGCTTGATCGCATGGAGCTGGCACAGCGCGTGGCCAGCGACCTTCCACACGAAGCCGCATCGTCGGATGTTGTTGCACCTCAGCGCCGACTCGTAGACGACCTGGTAGATCGCGCAGGCCTCGTTGAATACCTCCAGCCTGTTCCTCGGGCTCTCGTCGATTTCCAAGGCGCCGTAAAGCATCTGCAGGTGTGTGTAACCCTGGATTGAGTTTTTCACCGCAGAATGTTCGAAATGAAGATGGATGGTGGCAGGGTGCTTTATGTTGCTTACCAGCTTATACTTTTGGTAAAGCTCCAAGAACCTCGTGCATCTCTCTTCGTTGCACTCCACCTTACAGAGGGATGCGCTCTCCCTTAGATACTCCCGGTAATGCACTCCTCAGCTACCGCTTCCTCCGTAAAGCACGTCAGGAGAGATATCTCCGAAAAACATAACGGAGACAACATGTAAAAGAACTATGTTATTGTCAATTTACAGCCAAAAGCTGGGATTCAAGTATTGTCGTCCATCCGATTCACATCAATTCTAGGCTCAGAAATATGAGGGGTTCTTTGTTCTGAGGGTCAAAGAATAGCGCTAGTAGCTGTGTTAAGCCTAGAATTAGCTCACGACTAGGTGCATCTGTGTCGAGAACACCAGGCTGAAATGTATTTCCTTCCTTGACCAAGGCAGTACAAAGCAGGTGGAAATGCGTCAACAAGACGATGAACATAGGAACCAAATGAAAATTGCCTAAATGAATACTGAAAGGCTTGATTTAGAACAATCAAGTTAAATGCTTCGGAGGTCAGTGGACCTGAAACTGTGTTTCTTTAAAAATGACCAAAGGCGTCATAACAAAATACCATGTGCTTGTCTCATTGCTGAGTAGACAACATGGTTTTAAAGGCGTCGCCTAAGCGTCGCCTAGGCGTCCACGCCCCTCCTCCGCCTTGGAAAAACGCCCGCTTTAGGCGCCTAGGCGTCAGAGCGCCCTCTGGTCGCCTTAAGACGCCTTAACGCCTTTAAAACCATGGTAGACAAAGATCTAACATTATCATCTCAACCAACTATTACATCAGACTTGTGCAGTGGATATCATGATAGTTAAGTGGTAAGGAGTACACATCTAATTTTCGTGCTTTCTTAAACTGTGGCGTGTTATACTTTGTAATCAGAAGGTGCATAGCCCTCTTCTGCTCTTGGAGAAGGCACTAGGTGGCATGTTTCTCGTACACGCAAGGTTTCAATTCCATCGAATGGCACAAAGATTCTACATCATCAAGACTGATCTTTTTAGGCTAGTGGAGGGGCATCCGTGCTGCTACATTTAGCCCGAAATAGATTTAGAGTAAACCAAGAATAAAGACGAGGAGATATTATAATAGAATCCCTCTAGAGCGTAAAAAAAAATTCCTCTAGCAACCTTGCACAGCACACCCTAGATCTAGCTAGGGCATAATTTGGCTGGTATAAGTTTCATTGTTTTGTTTTCTACTGTAATCTTTGAAGACTGTACACATATAAGATGTGATCAATAAGGATCTTTTTCAAAAAGGTATATGTTAGGGGGCTTTATGCACAAAAGGGAGTGACATGAGAAAACTAGAAATAACAACTTACTGATTGGAGGATTATATTCAGCCTGCCGTGACATTGCTTCATCATAGATTTTTCCCAGCACTGATGTCGAATGGTAAAACAGATATGCTTTCCGTTCCATATAGTGTGGATATTCTTTTGCCCTCAGATTATGAGGGACATTGATCTAATTGAAAATGATGGAGAAGAAAAGTCCAAACATCAGTTCATAAAGTAGAATGCATATTTTTTTGCCAAGTGGTATAATTAACCAAAATTAAAACCTGCACATGTCTTTTCAACATTCCAAACTTGGAATATTTCACGTGTCAAATTCATTAAATAATTTTCCAACCAATAATGTACATCTAGATGGGAATGTCTAGTGGTAATGCCGTGATTAAAAACTTGCGGTGGCTCATAGTAATTTTAGCAAATAAAAATAAGCAAACTACAAAGCATGATTCACTACAGGAACTACAAAGCATGTGACCTGAGGAATAAAAATAACCATGTTCCCTGTATCCGGGGAATCCAAAGCATCATAGTAAATGTCAACTAGCTCAAATTAAAACCCACACATGTCTTTTCGACATTCCAAACTGAATATTTCACATGTCAAATTCATTAAATAATTCTCCAACCAAAATGTACATCAAGGTGGGCATTGTTATATATCACTAATAATAAAGGAAACTCAGTTACTATCTGATCCTCTACTTCCTGGCAGATCCACGAGGAGAGAGTATGAATACGGCCACGAAGACGCGCTTCATCAACTCTACTTTCACTACTCTGCATGTCTAGTGGTAATGCCGTGATTAAAAACTTGTGGTGGTTCGTAGTAATTTTAGCAAACTAAAAATAAGCAAACTATAAAGCATGTTTCCCGACAGGAACTACAAAGCATGACCTGAGGAATAAAAATAACCGTGTTCCTGTATTCGGGGAATCCAGAGCATCATAGTAACTCTCAACTAGCTCAAGCATCTTAGCCTTTATCAATTCCCATTGTGTTTTGTTTTCTTTAACTTCATCTGTCAAGAGTTGATCCATATATGCCATCCAACTATCCGCAGCTTTACCCACCACATAACTGAAGGGAGGAAAATTTCAAAATATGTTAGGCCACATAAGTACAACTTCTAGAAGCCTGGGCAAACGTGCCTAGCGTAGCCACTTTTTTAGACAAATTTCTATAGAAAATCGAGGGATACAAGGCGTCTCACCGCCTGCAAGCCCAGGCCCCGCCCAGGCTAGAGGGATGGTGAATCTCTCTACGCATATGTATCAATACAGTCTACAAAATTGTCACAACAAAACTAGGCAACTAAAACACATGCGATGTATATATATTTCATCAGGCAAAAACTAACATACTTAGGAATTCGAACAACAATGACCATTGACCAAACCATTACATTATGCAATAAAGAAGAAACCATAGTACTTTGTTCATATAACATGGATGAAACGTCCAAAATTGAGGCCAAAAATGCATAAGCAGACGAAAGATCTTGGAAGGGTAGCACATGCCAATATTTTTTTCCTTTTCTGAAGTTGCTCTATAACTTAATAATCTCTCTTGTAAATTTCTCAATTAGCCATGATCTTGGATCAAAAATGATGAAACGATGATTATAGTGGTATTAAATATGCATCAACAATAAATTAAATATCACTAGTACCTACATGCATAGTGCTTTGTATTTTTAGTGTCAAGATACTATCCTGCCGTTCTGAAGGCGCTGCCAGGCAATAACAGTCATAAGTTCATAATACCTTGGTGCAAATCTTGTTCTACAAAATTCACGGAATAAAATACTTTCTAGCTTGAATCCGTCAAAATCTTGAGGCTTGTTTTGTGCAGTCCTTTTTGGCGGGTATCTTTGAAACCATGGTTCAGACGGCCTGAAGTTCTCCAGCAACTGAAAAGGTCAATTTTGCAACCATAGTTACCAATTTTCATTACAAGGCAAAAAAAAACACTACAGAACGATGGCATACAAAGAGTATTGGTGCTAAAGAGATGCTACATATGCAATATAAAATTTGAAAGCAATGTCAATGAGTGTTGTAAGAAATAAAATAATGAACTACCTCAGGGTCAAAGAAAACCTAATTCGACCAACCTAGTGAATTTGAGAAGCCACAATATGTCCACCGGATATACATTTACTTAAAACACATTTCAAAGATCAGAAGGAACAAAAAAATTACTCCCTCCGATCCAAATTAGTTGAATCAGATTTGGATGTATGTAGACATAATTTAGTGCTAGATACATCCGAATCTAGACAAATCCAAGTCAATTAATTTGGATCGGAGGGAGTATAATTTTTATTTTGGAAATAAAAGAAAGATTAATTGTAAAATTGGCAGTCTTCCATCATTAATCATGTCAAGCTATTGAGGGCAAGATAAAGAAGCAATGGATGTGAACAGTGCTCACGTACTAATGCGAATTCAACAATCAAAACAAAATAGCATTCCAAAAATCATTTCCTAGGAATGGAAGAAACATAACAAAATAGCAACATGTTCAGCAGATGTACATTTACTTAAAAGTTAAAACACATTTGAAAGATCAGAAGGAACCTAGTGGTTGGGTCGCAATTGGCGCATCCCAGCGACCGGAGTTTGATCCCTATCAGGGATGAATTTCTGGAATTCTCACGCCGACCCGCTTCTACCATATCAAAAAAGTGTCTAGTTCCTCCTAGCACTGTTTCATTTTTTTGGAAATAAAAGAAAGATTTATTTGCAAAATTGGCAGTCTTCCATACAGAATCATTAATTAGGTCTTGCTATTGAGGGCAAGATAAAGAAGCAATGTTCATGAACAGTGCTCATGTGCTAATGCGAATCATTAATTGGGTCCATCGCACAAATCATTTCCTAGGAATAGAAGAAACATAAAATAATAGCAAGATATGTTCTCCAATGGATTCCATTGGTCAGCACATCAAGTGAAATAAATAGTTCACCACAAAATGCCAGAAACAATGAGCTAACCAATGAATTTGTCGAGACCCAGTACATGTCTCCACCTAAGTCACCTTTAGATATCTCGTGAGCCAAAGATTTTGGTCCAGAGATAGGAAAAAAAATAACATGTTTCGAGCTTCCCACAATTTTCTCTAAACCATGAATACGGGTTGTAGTCAAGATATGTATATCACCAAAATATAACCCATGATGTTTATAGACAAGAACCTCTCCAGAAAGTTGCGCATCGTCCCTGTTTAATGAGAAAAACTAGCATTAGTTTTCTACAAAATGAATGATAGAGAGAGAGAATGGGAGAATTGACCACACAATCGTGGGTCTTTGGTACTCCCTCCGTCCCAAAATATAAGACGATTAGTCAAAAGTCAACTTTTTTTAGTTTGACCAAGATTTTACACAAAAATATGAACATTTACAACAGTGAATCAATATAAATAGATTCATCATAAATTATATTTTCTTAATGTGTTTAACCAATATTCTAGATATAGATATTTTTTCTAAATATTTATTCAAAGTTAATAAGATTTGACTTTTGACTAATCCTTAGGCGCCTTATATTTTGGGACGGAGGAAGTATCTTGTATTTAGGCAGATTATACAAGTATACACGGAAACAATCCCACAAATCCTAACCAAAATGGCCTAAGTAATAACAGAATCAAGCACTAATGATGGCATGATATGACGAAATATTTGGCAGTCAAAACGAGAGATTCTTGGACGCTGAGACTGGACCGAAAGTCCAAGAATACTGGTGATGGTAGGCCTTTGGTGAAGATGTCCGCGAATTGGCGATACGAAGGCACATGAAGAACTCGAATGTGCCAACGCGCCACACGATCTCGAACAAAGTGAAGATCGATCTCGATGTGCTTGGTCCGCTGATGCTGAACCGGATTCGTGGACATGTAGATGGTGCTGACGTTGTCACAGAAGACTACCGTGGCGCTGGGAAGAGGTCGATGAAGCTCATGGAGAAGTTGGCTTCCGTGATGGCGTTGGTGACGACGTGGTACTCAGCCTCGACGCTGGAGCGAGACAGTGTGTTGTCGCTTAGAAGACCATGAGACAAGGTTGTCACCCAGGAACACGCAGTAGCCGAAGGTTGAGTGGCGAGTGTCAGGACAACCGGCCCAGTCTGCATCGGTCTAAGCCACGAGACGATCCGTGGTGGACGACACGAGCTGAAGGCCATGGTGCAGAGTACCCAGCGAAGGACACACTCGATCAAGGTCAAGTGCTGATCTCGAGGGTCATAGCTGCGAGCCGGTTCGGGTCCTTGAGAGCACCGTGAACAGACTAGGGGACAGGTGATGGAGTAGTGACGGTCATGGCGTTGAGGTTGAGACGCTCACGAGGACCGATGACCTTGTCGGCCTGACAACGGGTGACCATCTGCCGAACCAGGACAACAGGAGCGGGTGATGGAGAGCGCGTGGATGAGCTTGACGCGGACAAGCTCGACGTACACGCGATGGTGCAGAGTACCCAGCGAAGGACACACTCGATCAAGGTCAAGTGCTGATCTCGAGGGTCATAGCTGCGAGCCGGTTCGGGTCCTTGAGAGCACCGTGAACAGACTAGGGGACAGGTGATGGAGTAGTGACGGTCATGGCGTTGAGGTTGAGACGCTCACGAGGACCGATGACCTTGTCGGCCTGACAACGGGTGACCATCTGCCGAACCAGGACAACAGGAGCGGGTGATGGAGAGCGCGTGGATGAGCTTGACGCGGACGAGCTCGACGTACACGCGATGGTGCAGAGTACCCAGCGAAGGACACACTCGATCAAGGTCAAGTGCTGATCTCGAGGGTCATAGCTGCGAGCCGGTTCGGGTCCTTGAGAGCACCGTGAACAGACTAGGGGACAGGTGATGGAGTAGTGACGGTCATGGCGTTGAGGTTGAGACGCTCACGAGGACCGATGACCTTGTCGGCCTGACAACGGGTGACCATCTGCCGAACCAGGACAACAGGAGCGGGTGATGGAGAGCGCGTGGATGAGCTTGACGCGGACGAGCTCGACGTACACGCGATGGAGGATGAATCGGCAGGAGCTGGGTCACGGCCTGGTGGCGACATGGGCGAGGCCGGATGGGGCGCCGAGTGGGCCGACGTGGGCACGGGCGAGGCCGACGAGCAGGCCGTCATGGAGGTAGCCGGAGGAGCTCGACGTAGACACGCTGGAGGAGGCCAAATCGGCAGGATCTTGGTTGTGTCCTCGTGGCGACACAGGCGAGGCTGGATGGGGTGCCGAGTGGGCCGGCGAGCAGGTCGTTGTGGAGGCAGCCAGCGTGGCGGGGCCGAGGTAGACACAGGGTGTGGTCCAGGAGGCGAACGTGGCCCAGTGTGCATGGGGGGCACAGGGACCACGAGCAGCTCGTCGATCGGATCGACGTCGAGAGGCAGCGAGGGTGCGTGTTGCTGCTGCTGCAATGGTGTTAGAGAAAAATCTAGGGCAAAAGGGAACCGAGTTTCGTCAAAAACCACATGCCGAGAGATAATAATGTTGACGGTCAGACTCGCTTTGCCTCGATGGGTTCTGAGACACCGTGGACATCGCATGGAATTCGGTGCATGACATAGAGACACAGGGCGTGGTCCAGGAGGCGAACGTGGCCCAGTGTGCATGGGGGGCACAGGGACCACGAGCAGCTCGTCGATCGGATCGACGTCGAGAGGCGGCGAGGGTGCTTGTTGCTGCTGCTGCAATGGTGTTAGAGAAAAATCTAGGGCAAAAGGGAACCGAGTTTCGTCAAAAACCACATGCCGAGAGATAATAATGTCGACGGTCAGACTCGCTTCGCCTCGATGGGTTCCGAGACACCGTGGACATCGCATGGAATTCGGTGCATGACATAGACCCCTTCCGCCGCCTCGCACTCCGCCTGCAAACTACCGCCCGCAAGCTAACAATGTGGAGCGCGAAGTCCGTGGGGAATGTGCGCATGAAGCTCGCGATCGCCAGAGAGCTCATCTTGCGCTTCGACAAAGCCCAGGAAACCAGGACCCTCTCACCCCACGAGGCTTGGTTCCACAAACAGCTCAAGGCCACGTACCTCGGACTCGCTTCTCTCGAGCGCACCATTGCACGTCAACGGGCTTGGATCGCATACCTGAAGGATGGCGATGCCAACACATCCTTCTTCCACCGGCATTGCTCCTACCGCAGGCAGAAGAATAGGATCCATACACTCCTTGTCGATGGTCAGACGATAAATGACCAACAAGACATGATGCACGCTGCTTACGAGCACTTTGACGGGCTGCTAGGCACGACTGCAGACCGAAACTGCACCCTTGACTTCACCAGGCTCATCGAGCCCGACCCCACGCTGCAACAACTCGACGCCCCCTTCTCCGTCGACGAGATTTGGGACACTATCAAGCAGCTACCAACTCACAAGTCTCCTGGCCCTGATGGATTCACTGCTGAATTCCTACGGGCATGCTGGAGTACCGTGAGGCAAAACTTCTTGGATGTCTTCCAACAGCTCTTTGAGCTTCATGGACGGGGCTTCCACCGGCTGAACCAAGCTCTACTCACCCTCCTTCCCAAACGCGCCGACGCTAGTGCCCTGGGAGATTACCGACCCATTAGCTTGATACACCTGGTGGCCAAGGTCTTCACTAAGCTGCTATCACTTCGCCTAGCACCGAGACTCAACAACCTCGTCAGCATCAACCAGAACGCATTCATCACCGAGAGGAGTCTCCACGACAACTTCGTCCTGGTCAAGCAATCTGCGTGACTACTTCACCAACTCCTGCTAAAACTGGACCTCGCCCGTGCTTTTGACAGCATCTCATGGGCCTTCCTCTTCGAGATACTACGGCAGTATGGTTTCACGGATCACTTTCTGGACTGGTTAGCAATCCTACTCTCCTTGGCTAGCACTCGCGTGCTAATTAATAGGGAGCCGGGACTCCCCATTTGGCACCGACGTGGGCTCCGGCAAGGCGACCCCCTTTCACTGCAACTGTTTGTGCTCGTGGTGGACGCGCTAGGACGCCTAGTCCAGCTAGCGCTTCGAGCCGGCATTCTCCAGGAGTTGCACCCTCGACGGCACGTCTCGGCGTTCTCCCTGTACGCGGACGATGTCGTCCTCTTCTGCCACCCCACGACCGATGACTTGACTGCCATCCGAGAGATCCTACAGCTCTTTGGCCGAGCTTCAGGCTTGCAGGTCAACTACAACAAGAGCACCGCCTCTCTCCTGCACTGCGACCAGCTGCTAGCCACGTTGGTGACTAACCAACTTGGCTGCCCCATCGTGGATCTACCGATCACATACCTGGGGATCCCCCTCACCATACACAAGCCCTCCGCCGCCCTGCTACAACCTTTGGTTGAGAAGACGGCAGCACGCCTGCCCACTTAGAAAGCTCATCTGATGAACAGATCCGGGCGGCTTGCTCTCATCAAATCGGTGCTCAACGCCATCCCCCTCCACCAACTCATGGTGCTTGGCCCACCCAAGAAGGTCCTGAAGCAGCTGCGGAAGATTGAGCGAACCTTCCTATGGGAAGGGAGAAAGGAGGCCGAGAGCGAACACTGCTACGTCAACTGGGACAAAGTCTGTCGCCCGCAGTCGCATGGGGGCCTCGGGGTTCTTGACCTCGAACGCGCCGGCATCGCTCTTCGTGTCTGGTGGCTATGGCTATCTCGGACCGACGACTCCCGCGCCTGGCATGGCTTAGACCTCCAATTTTCGCTGGAGGAGCGCGCGATCTTCGCTTCCACGACTATGACGATTGGCAACGGCCAAAAGGCCCTCTTCTGGGAAGACAGATGGATCGAGGGACATTCTGTTCGTGAGATCGCCCCCCTCCTATAAGAGTGCGTCCCGACCCGCTGTCGCAACCAACGCACGGTTGCGCAAGGCCTGGCCAACAACAGCTGGGCTAGAGACATCCAAGGCACGATTAGCCTGCAGGAGATTGGACAATACTTGCAACTCTGGCAGCGCGTTGCCAACACCTAGCTCACGCCTAATGACGACCGTCTCATCTGGAAATGGACGGCCTGCGGCACCTACAGCGCGCAGTCCTGTTACCGAGCTATGTTCCATGGCTCCTGTGCCGCTAGAGCTTGGAAGCTCATCTGGAAGACTTGGGCACCACCACGGGTAAAATTCTTCCATTGGCTCGCGGACCAAGACCGCTGCTGGACGGCCGAGCACCGCGCACGCCATGGGCTGCAACACCACCCACGCTGCTTACTCTGTGATCAGATGCCAGAGACGATACACCACCTGGTCATAGCTTGCCCCTTCGTCCAGCAGGTTTGGCACGATGTCCTTGCATGGCTTCGGATCCCTTGCCCCCCCGACGCCTGCGACACTCTTGACGACTGGTTCCGCGCGGCACGGCAAGCAACCCCGAAGCCAATGCACAAGGGGATCGCTTCCATTGCCCTGCTCGTGCCATGGATGACATGGAAGCACCGCAACGCCTGCGTTTTCGACAACGCCAGACCCTCCTCTCTCTCCGTCCTGAACACGATCAAGGATGAAGCCGCCCTTTGGGCCAAAGCCGGGGCGAGAGGCCTCCGCTTCTTCCTACCATCCACTTGGGATGTTCATTGACTGTATCTTTTTTTCGCTTGCTCGTTTGCCTCTTAGGTGTGTAAACATCAACTCTATCTTTCCAATGAAATGAAACGCAAAGGTCCTTTGCGTTTTCCTGAAAAAAAGAGATAATAATGCGACGAGACTCAAGGTCCATGCAACGGTAGCCACAATGATTAGAAGAATAGCCGAGAAACAGATGCAACAATTTGTTGGACATGGTGGTGGAGAGGTTGGGATAGCACAAACAACCGAACGTGCGAAGAAGTGTGTAGTCGGGCTGTTTGGAAAAAAGAGCAGAAAAAGGACATGGGGCGATGAGAGCTTTGGTGGGTAGACTGTTGAGGAGATAGGTGGACATATAGAGAGCTTCAACCCAAAATGTGGAAGGCATGCTAGCTTGAAATAAGAGCGTGCGTACTATGTCGTTAACAGTGCGAATAATACTTTCGGCTTTACCGTTCTGTGGGGAAGTGTAGGGACATGAAAAGCGCAGGAGAAATCCATGTTTTTTTTAGAAAACGCAAAAGCCTTGCGTTTCATTATATTGAAAAGGTAGAGTTGTTACACGTCTCCCGGGAGGTACACGATCAGGTTACAAATGCTGCTACTAGTGTACATCCCACGTCGTCGGGGTTATGTCTCTCAACCCTTTTGCCCCTGCCAGGACCCACGCCGAGGCTTCCTCTCTGATTTTGTTGACCAGGGCCTAGACGGATGGTTGCGCATGCTCGAAAATGCAATCGTTTCATGCCTTCCAGATCATCCATGGGATAAGCAGCGTCGCGGAGGCAAGCCCTTTGTGCATTGGCTTGGGTGTGCAACGATGGGTCTCCGTCCACCAGTCGAAGAGGGTGGCCTCGTCAGAAGGTGGTGTGCAAGATAGGCGCAGCCATGCTAGGACATCGTGCCAAACTTACTTGGAGAAGGGGCAGCCAATCATCAGGTGCTGTATGGTCTCCATGGTTTGGTCACAGAGAATGCAGCGAGGGTGATGTTGAAGATTTCTCCTCGCGGGCCGCTCAGCCGTCCAGCAGCGGTCCAGATTGGCGAGCCAGTGGAAGAATTTAACTCGGTTGGGTGCCCAGCTCTTCCATATTAGCTTCGAGGCGGCGCACCGCTTGGAGCCAAGGAAGGCAGCTCGGTGCGCTGATTTGGTAGAGTAGACGCCATCAGCGGACCACTTCCAAAGCAGCCTGTCGTCATCCACAAATAGGACAGTGGGAGTGATCGCGAGCCACGGGTGCAAGTACTGCCCCACCTCCTGAATGCCTAGGACACTCCGGAGGTCCTGTGCCCAACGGTTGGCCTCGAGTCCCTCAGCGACAGTGCGAGTCTTGCGCCTTCTCTTGGGGATGCAGTCGTATAGGAGGGGGGCGATCTCGCGGACAGAGTGTCCATCAATCCACCTGTCCTCCTAGAACAGCGCGGTCTGGCCATTCCCCAGCACCATGTAGGTGGAGGCGAAGAAAAGTTCGCGCTCCATAGAGGATGATTGGATGTTGAGTCTCCTCCAAGCGCGAGAATTGTCTGTTCTGCTCAGCCACAGCCAGCGCAGCCGCAACGCAAGGCCGGTGAGCTCCAGGTCCTGGACTCCAAGCCCACCCAAGTTGGTGGGCCGGCAGACCAGACGCCAATTCACATGGCAGCTCCCGCCGTTGGCGGCGGCCTTCCCCTCCTAGAGGAAACCTCGCTGAATCTTCTCTAGTGCTCTGATTGTTTTCTTAGAAGGGTCCAGTACAAGCAACTGGTGCACAGGTATGGCGCCTAGGACCGACTTGACCAAGGCTAGGCGTCCTGGCTTTTGCATCAGGTGCGATTCCCAAGTGGGAAGCCGCCGCGCCATCCGCTCGACAAGGGGATGCATCTGTGCAAAGGTGGGCCGACGGATGGTGAGAGGGTGCCCAGATAGGTTAGGGGGAACTCGACGATCGGGGAGCCCAGTGGCTGCAGCATAGGCACGGCATCCTCGTTCGCGCATCTGATCATCGTTGCCGTGCAGTTGGCGTAATTCACCTGGAGGCCCGAAGCGGTACTGAAGATTTGCAGGATTCCTTTCACCGCCGCAATGTCTCCCGCTGAGGGATGGCGGAAGAGGACCACATCGTCCGCGTAGAGCGAGAGAGGAGGGATTTGGCACCGAGGGTGAAGTTGCTGAAGAATGCCCAGGTCCGTGGCACAGACAAAAAGCTTGCCAAGGACGTCAACCGCAATGTCACAGTTGCGGTGAAAGCGGGTCCCCCTGTCGCAGCCCGCATCGATGCCAAATTTGCGGGCCAGGCTCGCCGTTGAGAAGCACCCTGGTGCTCGCGGACGAGAACAGGATCGCGAGCCAGCCGACGAATTTGCTCCCGAAGCCAATACGTAGCAGCACCTCGAAGAGGAATGGCCAAGAAAGGGAGTCAAAGGCGCGTGCCAGGTCCAGCTTGAGGAGGACGCGTGGGGCTCCGAGCTGGTGGAGCAAGCGCGCAGATTGTGGGACAAGCACAAAGTTATCGTGAAGGCTTCGACCGATGAATGCATTCTATAAGGGGCTGACGATGTCGTTGAGCCGAGGAGCGAGGCGAAGTGAGAGCAACTTGGTGAAGATCTTGGCGACGAGGTGGATAAGACTGATAGGCCGATAATCCCCTAAGCTGCTCGCACCGGCATGCTTCGGCAGCAGCGTTGGCAGGGCCTGGTTGAGCTTGTAGAATCCCCTACCCCTGAGCTCAAAGAGTTGCTGAAAGACCGCCACGAAATCTGATCTGACTATGCTCCAGCATGCGCGCAAGAACTTCGGGGTGAACCCGTCCGGCCCCGACGCTTTGCACGCAGGCAGTCCCTTCACGGCTCCCCAAATCTCGTCAAGGCCAAAAGGAGCGTTCATGTCGTCCAGACCCTGGGCGGGGACCACCACGTGCTCGAGGTTGAGAGAGTGGTCATACCGAGCAACCCATCAAAGTGGTGAAATGCCGCGTCCGCCATGTCGCGGTGGTCAGTGAGTATGCTTCCCTCGATCGAAAGGTTGTGGATCCTATTCTTCTGCCGGCGGTAGGTACGGTGGCGATGGAAGAAAGAGGTATTGGCGTCCCCGTCCTTGAGCACCGCGATTCGGGCGCGTTGACGTGTGATAGTGCGTTCCAGCGAGGCAAGGCCAAGGTAGGTAACCTTGACCTTCCTGCGGAGCCAATCTTCCCCGGCCGAAAGCGTTCTGTCCTCCTGGGCCTTGTCCAAGTGCAGACGTAACACCCGAGAGAGCACCATCTTGTGCTTGATGTTCCCAACGGATTTGGCATTCCAACTGGTAAGGCTGCACGCCGTGGCCTGCATTCTGAGCATAAGCTGCGTGAAGGGGTCCTCATTGTGGACGGAAAGCCACACCTCGGCAACCACCTCCTGGAAGCCATCCTGCCTGATCCAGTAATCCTCGAAGTGAAACCTTTTGTGTGTTGCGGGCATGGGCGAACAATCCAGCAGCAACGGGCTGTGGTCCGACACCACCGAGGCGAGGCAGTGTAAGGTGAAATCACCGAATATATCTTCCCAATCAGCAGTGCAGAGGACGCGGTCGAGGCGGACAAACGTGGGCAGGGATTGCTCGTTCGACCAGGTGTAACGGCGCCCATTCAGATAGACCTCCTTGAGTGCAAGATTGTTGGTGACGCGGCGGAATCTGCGGATCATGCGTCTGTTGACGTTGCCATTATTCTTGTCATCCTCGCTCAGGATGAGGTTGAAGTCCCCGCAGACAAGCCAGGGCTCGTCGCAGCCAGCGCGCACATCACGAATCTCCCGAAGGAACTCAATCTTCTCACTATCCCCTTGTGGGCCGTAGACCACCGAGATCCACCAAGGAGGGGAAGGGGCCACGCCAACGGGGAAGGAGACCTTGGCAGTGATCGTGTTGGAAGAGAATTCTTGATCAGACAGGGAAAGCTCACGGCTCTTCCAGGCCAGAAGGATGCCACCGCGTGTGCCAATGGCCGGGAGGTACACATACTCGTCGAAATCCGGGCCCAGCGTTTCTAGGATGGT
Source organism: Avena eriantha (assembly GCA_910589775.1). NCBI lineage: Eukaryota > Viridiplantae > Streptophyta > Magnoliopsida > Poales > Poaceae > Avena > Avena eriantha. The sequence goes on from OU342742.1 coordinate 203,878,116, forward strand.
CCTAGTGCAGATAAGCTCCATTTTAGTCTCCTGGAAACATATAACGGGTGGTGTCAATCAGAGAGCAAATAGCGAGCCGACGCGGGCGGGAGTTGAGGCCACGAACATTCCAGATGACAATACAAAGTTTGTAATCCATAAAAGAACAGGTCGTATGATAATGGGAAAGAGGGACCCCGCCAAACCCCAACGGGTGCCGTCCCCAGCGGTCCACCCTCTTGCAACAGGTGCGGTGGCAGCGAGTGGCCAAGCAACGCTGCGATGGCCGAGAGGATCGGGACGGAGATTGGCATCGCGAACACGTTGGCGAAAGCCTTCATCTCAGGGTCGGTTACTGTCTGATCTACTCCGACAATGCCTAGAGTGCGCATAAGCTGGACCTGGGCGCGTCGCTCAGCAATGGGTGGCATCGCCGACTTAGCCACGATAGTCGAGCAGCCCCGGCGTGGCGCGAAGTTGATCGGCTGCCTCCTGCTTCTCTTCCTAGGGGTTGGCATTAGAGGGTTGAGCTGGCTAGTGGCGGCAGCGAGGAAACTGCCCAGCGTCCAGGACACGTTGGCGGGGATGGGAGGGTTGCAGTTGCGCTGACGTGAACGACGCTCGTAAACTCTGGTGATCGATCTAGCCGGGGTGGTGGTGGGGCGGCCCAAGATCGTGGGGGCAGCAGTGGGCAACTACGTGTCTTCGGGCCTGGAAAGGATTTGGAATCTAGGGGGCTCCACAGCCAGCGCGGGTCCGTCATCTCCGAGGTCAGAATCTGCGGCGTCGTCAGGGGCAGCCATGCTCCGTATCTCGCCAGGCGACAGATCAGCGCCATCAGCTGGAGGTGTAGCACCTTCCTGGCCAGTCAGCCTTGGAAGGGGAACATGGGGAGGGGCCCTCCTCAGGGTCGGAGTTGGGGACCTCGCTTTGGAGGGACAGACCGTCCAGCGGCAGCCTCGGACTGGGGGAAGGATCAACCATCCGATCCAGGTTTCGTCCGCACGTGCGCTAGGCGACGGGGAAGTCGAAACCGAGACGGTTCCATGGTGTGGAGCGGCCAGCTCCTCCTCCAATGATCTCACGCCAGCTGGCGGGGCAACCAGGTCCATTAACCGCTGGGGTGGCACGGGTGGGATCGGCTGCGAGGCTGTGACAGCCTTCACGCACCAGACCTTGGCGGTTTGCGCTTTTCCGCTTTTTCCCTTTTCCGGCGCGGCGGCATTGGTGATGGCGCGGGCTCATCTGAGGCCAGAGATCCATGGCGCGCTCGCCGCCGCCGATTGCCTGAACGGAGAGGTCCTAGAGAGCGCGATTGTCAAACTCACAGCCATTATCATGTAGAGCCTGAAGCGAGAGAGAAAACTCAGTGACGACATAAGCACGAAAGTTAGACAAAATAGGAAAAGCCTTAGATCACGTACATAAGTAATGAGTGAAATCATCTAAAATGATAAGAAAATATTTGTAACAGGTGAAGTCCACAAATGACAATGTATTAATTCAAAGGGACGATGAGTACGTGTGGTGGAAGTAGAAGGTAAACGTACATGGCATCCGAGTTGACACGCATGACATAAACTAGGATCCTTGAGAACTTTATTTATGGGGAGCGGTGATGACGAAGCGAGGCGCCGGAAAGCGTCGAGGCCAGGCTGACCAAGGCGCAGGTGCCACAGGGTGGAGTCGGCGGCGATGGCGGTGAGTGCATGCGGCAAGGAGGTGGTCGGGTAGAGGTCACTCGAGCAACTGCACCTGAGAATCACGACTCCCGTCCTGAGATCCTTCACAGAAAAACCCCAAGGGTCAAACTCAATAGAACATAGGTTGTCACGAGTAAACTGACGAACATAAATCAGATTTTTAACTATGCGTGGAGTAACAAGGACGTCGTGAAGAGTAAATCGACGAGATGAAGCAGGGAGAGATGTATGGCCAGAGTGAGAGACAGGAATAGAGGAACCATCTTCGACCATAATATGTTTATGTGGAGGAAGAGAAGAAAGGGAGTTTAGGTTACCGGCATCCGAGGACATGTGAGCGGAGGCTCCAGTGTCCATGATCCACTTCGAGGGAGCTTGCAGACACATGGTGTTGAAGTAGCTCGCGAGTGCGGATGGATCCCAAGTCGGTGTCGCGGGGGCGCCGTAGTTGGGGTAGCCAGTGTAGGTGTAGTCGCGGGCAATGTAGGGGTGGGTGACGGGGTGGGCATGGCCACGTAGCGGCCATGTAGCCTTGGGCAGGAGGGCGAGGCGGCGGGGCAAACGGCCACGGCCCGAGGAGGCCGGCGTGGGGGCTGCCTTGGCCCATCATCGGGAACTTGTGGATGGCATCGGTACAGGCGCTAGGGATGACGGGGGCGGTCAGCTGCTGCTTCTTCTTCCCACGGTAGCGGCCCAAACCGTTGCCGGTGGGAGCGTCGTAGGGCACGACGGTGCCGAAGCCAGGGCGCACGGCGTAGGGCTGCGGTATTCAATACAGGGACATGAGCAACCGTGGGCACCAAATGAAATATCCCACTACCGAGATATGAAAATACTGAAGAGAAGATACAGGAAGAAATATTGAATATAAAATTCTCCAGTATAGGAGTACCAAGGAACTTCCAAACCTTGAAGATCGAAACAATGGAACCATCTATTTTCTCGATATGGCAATGGTACACTCTTATCTTGCTTGGGTCCCCATCAAGGTTCTGCAAGTGTCCGTTGGAAAACAATTCCATGTTAACACATGCTAGGATGTACTATACAAAAAAAGAAGGGAAATAAATTCTACTTATCTGAGCACGGACAACGGTTTTGCATTCAGATAGGAATCAATGTTGGAGATACAGAATATTATTGAGTCTACAGTGAATTACAGGAGATGCATTATTCAAATTGTGAAAAGTTTTATGGCCACAAAAAATTATGGTGCTGATTCCTTGTTTCCTATAAGCTTGCATACAATGTGTTTGCATAAAACTTCCATGTACTTTCTAGAAGATGATAGCTGCTTCTAGTAATAATTTGTAATGACTAATGTCTATTCTTGTACATTTATGAACCTCAAACCTGAGAAATCTTAAGGTACTAAAACAGGATATATATTTGTTGCATCCGTGAGCAAACATAACAGTTAATATGTAGTACAACCTTTCTTCTTTCTGATTCTGCGATGAACTTGTGACCAAATCTGTGCCAGATTTCTGACTCAAAATGATCCATGGGCACTGAATGCAAGGACCTAATATATTCTTCGTGCAGTTCGCACACATGTTCTATCTTCTTTCTGCAAGTGAAGGCAGGATTTTGGATTAGTAATATATACAGCTGACATCCAGAAGAACTGAAGAAGTTTAAGGTGCATGCACCTTAGAAATTAGTACGATGTAGAATTATTTAGCTTTATAATCGTAATGATGACAGGGGATAGTAAACACAGCCCCTTCTTTGCAAAAGCAGGCGGCGATGAGGAGACTTACCCTACAAGGTACACATATATCAGGAAAACCTTCACAAACTCTAGCTCTCCAAGAGCTGCCATCAAGGGGCTCACTGTTGCCGTCAATACATTTGCACTGCCAAAAGGTTCTGCTGGCATCATGACCCGTGATGTTTCAAACCCTCCGGTCCTCGATGGACCTCCCAACCGATGCAAACATTTTGTGATGTTCCGCACAGGGCTTGGGGTGGAAGCCATTCTTGGATACGAACAAATGGAGTGGCGGACTGGTCTCTCAGTACCCACCTGATGCACAAGCAGTGGCGGCGCTAGGAACTTTCTACAGGGAAGTCAAGGGTATTCATTTTGTCAGCATTTGTCATTGTTTTACCAAAATTTATCACTGTTTTGCCTAAAATTTCTCTGTTTTTTCAAATTATGGGTATTCATATGAATACACCTGAATACACCTAGCGCTGCCACTGTGCACAAGGCCACCCTCTGGGCTCCCAGGAAGCATCAAACCATAAGGCATCCACTGGGTAATGCTCTCAGTGTCAATTGTAGTACGGTCTGAGATGTCATAGGACATTCCAGCGGGATTGCCCATTGGTCCCGGTAAAGAATCACCTGTTTAAACAAGATTTCATGATTAGAAACATTATTACTAGCTGTTGGGGAGAAGTGTACTTGTTGATCATATAGCCAGAGACACAGGGATCGTATGAAGGAGCTTCAGAATCATAACTTGACAAAGAGGAGCACGAGCATCATGTTTGAAGCAGCTCCCCGCTGGAATCCTCTGAAACAATAACTTTTTTTTTTGATAGACGAGGCAGAAGATTTGCCGAAACTACCGGTGGTATAACATCTCTACAAGGGGCCGCCCAAAAAATAAATGTGTCAACTAAAACGCTACCAAGATCTAGCCCGCCGCTGCACCTAGCTAAACCTAACATGCAGCACACCCGTCGTCTCCCCGTCACGTTCATAACTCTCCACCGGCGACCTGTCCTCAGCCGAGGCATGTCGGCCGCGGGTCTCCAGTGAGAAATAGATGAAGATGCAAGCGAGACGAAGCCGTTGGATTCAGCGAGAGAAGAGGAGACGAGGAGCGGAGGATGCTTGGATTTGATCTGTGCGCGAGAGAGAAGGAAAAGCTTGTATCGCACCTCGCCGAGAAGGTCCCCACCACCAGCCGACGGGGTACCGGGAGGCAGGCCCGTCCAGCGCTTCAGGCCCGGGCGTCGTCATCCACCCGATGGAGGCGGACAGATTGTCGACCGGCTGCCGGGACTCCCCGACCCTACGCAGCAGCCGCACCGCTGCCGCCTCGCCGAGCTCCGCGAGCCGCCGCTGCGCCTGCAGGTCCGCGCGCTGCCCGTGTCGCCTCTCGAGCCGCGCCAGCTCCCGTTCCACCGCCGCCGGGAGCGGCCGAGCGTGGCGCATCCGAGTGGAGCCATAGGTGTTCACCATTGGTTCTTCGTTGTCCAGAGTTCCCCGCCGGGTTTCCGGGGGAAGGAAGGAAGGAAACGGCGTGCTGGTGGGCTGTTTTGTGGCGGATGGAAGTCAAGTCCCCTTCTTGTGGAAGGAGGAGGAGCTGCTGGATGGCGTGATCAAATGGAAGGAAACGGGCGCCGCGGGGGGCGAGGTGGCGGATAGGGGGAGCCAGCCAGGTCTCGGCTCTCTGCATGGCAGCACCGAGAGGCAGAGTCTGCGTCTTTACTCTAGCCGAGTTGTCTTGTCGATGAAAAAGGCTACGAACGAGCCTGAGCCTAGAGTAGATGCCCGTTGCGAGTTGTCAGCTCGGAGCCTCAGAGTAGATGCCTTCGCCTGTGACTTGTACGAGTAGCGTTTCGGAGAAGGCAAAGATCGGCATTGATAGAGAGGTTCGCGCTAGACCAGGCGGCGTTTTGTCTCGCAAATTGCAAATAAATCTATTAGAAAAATACATAAAAAATAAACTTAAAATGTCAAAAATTCTGAACGAAAGCTCTTAGTACAGGGAGGCGACGTTTTGGCTCTCATGTGCAGATGCTCATATTATCTGTGCCGTGCAATGTAGCATTGAGATCTGTTTCTGTCAGACTTTGTCAGTGGTTATGGTCGTGCAGAAATTATGGTATTGCAGCAAATGTAGCGCACTGTCCGTAGAATCCTGGATAGAAGTATGGCATTTAATGCCGCGGTTGCCACTTATTTTTGTAGGCCGGTAGTACAGAAAAATGCCTACACGTCTATACTGTTGGTCCAGGTTTTTCTCTGCGTGCATTTATGTTCCGTGAAAGGGGTTCGAGGGGATAGGAGGGCGGAAAGTTTGACCACAGATTTCCCTCTGGATCGGTTAGAAAGGTAAGTAGATTTTGCATATTTTCTCTAAAGGGAAGATTTTGCATCTATATTCTGTACGGTTTGCTCATGTTGCAGAGCGGAAAATATGGTGCACACTTGTCCAATTTCGTATTCGGTGATTCAACTGTGGATGGCGCCCTTGTGGATCCTGGTTACGTAGTTCGCGTATAGCATGATGCTCGGTTAATCGTGGCTGCTATGGCGGAGGCGACCGGAGGGGACGAGGCGAACCGCATTGGGCCGGCCAAGCATCAGCAGCGTAGGTGGATATCGGGGACAGTTGTTTTACATCGAGTGGGTAGATTTAGGGGATGAACGCGTGGACAATGACATAGCGCCAAAGATTGGTCTGTACACGTTGGATAAATTGAAACAACTGATCAAACTCGTGATGGACAGTTGTTTGAAACTAGATTTTACAAAGAAAATCACACTAACCTGTTTTTATGATGCACAAGACTAAGACGATGAACATAAGGGACGACGAAAACCTAAGTACGCACCCACTGATTGCAATTGGTGGCATAGGACCTGTACCACATAACTCAGTCACGACATGCAACCCGATAGTTCAGAGGTGATTAGACTTTTTATTAAATATATCTTCTGGTGGAGGGGTGTCGGGCATCTCCCGAAACAGGCTTTTAGTTTACTTTATAAATAAAGTAACCATCAATACAAGATCCGATACAGTCAAGGGGTGTCTGGCATCACCATGGGTTAGTCTAGTAGCGTTAGTGATGATCCTGCAGGATAGTTTTTGTGAAGAATTGACCACTAAGGCTTACTGGGTAAGGTGTAACTCCTGGGCACTAAAGGAGAAGATGATGTTGTCATTTTGCTAATGTTATGCACTAAGTAATGTTGATGGACATGCCCAACAGCTTCCCAAGTTGCATCCTCACGGGTTGGAACGGTCGCTACTGTCCACTCCCGCGAGCCGTAGGGCGAACCTAGCATGGGCCACCGACAACCACCTCCACTCTCCTCCTTCCCTCCTCGTAGCCACCGGGACGGCTCCAGGAGAAGATCCGGGGACGTTGGCGGCGACGGGGTCTCTTTCCCCTCTCGCTCAGTGGCGTTGGAGCGGGCTGCTGCAGTCGACAGGGGCGCGACGTGTCTGCTTGATGGCGGCATGGTGGCTACGGGAGCTTGGTTTGCTCGCGGCGGCGGTGCTTCGGTGCAGCGACGGCGGCATTCGACGCGAGATAGTGCTCCTTCCTGGACTGCAGAGGTCAAGATCTGGTGCGGGGCGCGCAGACATGGCTTGGGCTTGCGCCGGTTGCGCGGCTTCGGGTCGGGATCCTGGTGGGGGATGGGAGGGTGGTCGTTCCTCCTACCTTCCTCGAGGTCAGGCCGGGGTAGGGACTCCGGGCCCCTTTTGGAGCCCAATCCCCAACCCATATCCAATGGCGCCGGCGGTCTTGGGGGGCACAGGTTGTCGATCTGGAAGCGAAACCCCTCTTCGTAGTCTCCCGGGTCTCTGGGGAACTCACCAAGGTGCCTCTCGATGTTTCTTCACATCTTCGGGGCGCTCAACTCGCGATCCGAGGCGGCGCCCCCGATCGGTGGGAGCCTTTTGGTTGGCGCGTGTGCTAGAGGCTCTAGTGCTGGCCGATGCCCACGGTTATGAGGACAATGTGGTGTCGGCGAGTCGTGTGGCGTGGGGAGTGGACAACTAAGTGCCATCGCCGGGGGAAACCTTTGCCCTTTGGGCCTCGACGGTGGCGTCCGTGGACGTCGTCCCCTTCTCGAAGGCGTCGATGTGGCGGTGCTCGGTGTGTCTGCATGCTCCGGGTGAAAACCCAAGATTTTCAGATTGGGCGGTAGTGGCACTTTTGCGGCGTGATCTTCTGAAGATGTCGCCTTGGAGTCCCACGGCGAGTGGCACTCCGATGGTTGGGTGGTTCCACCCCACCCTCCACGGCAAGGCTTGCTTCATGTTCGACACTCGTGGTGTTTCTTGTCTGGCTCATCCTTGGTGTTGCATCTCGGTAGAGTGCAGTCGGCTGATTCCTGGTGATGGCCGGCCTCTGGTGGTGTTGCCTGCGCCGGTGGAGCCGTCTCCACGAGTCACTGTCGGTTCGCCCGTGTAGGGTGACCGCCGGTCTGACATCCAGCTCATCCAGTGTTTGCTCCTCCTCTGCGTAGTAACTGTAATGGTCGCCGGCCGTTTCTCGTTTCCGTTTGTAGCTCCTTCCATAGGCATCTCTCTCATGTGTGTATACAGTTATGCTTTGTAAGCTGGATCAACACTATGTATCAGTTTCTCCATTGTTGGCGCTATTAATTTATCATCGGGCCTTGTGGCCTAGTTTCTAAAAAAAATGGACTTGCCCAACCGTGCTAGCCAGGCTTATGACTAGCATTATTAGAGCATCTTTAGAAGATACCGCATCCAGCCCCGTCCCGCAAAATAACCGCCAATTTGAGGTACGACGCATAAAAAGTGGCTTTTCTATATACCGTAAACCGTGCTGCATCCAAAAAAAATTGCGGTTCACTGCAAATGGGAGCTTCCGTGTTGCATATTTTCCGTATGTAGGGCTCCTGATGCGGTTTACTGTGAACGAAAAGATGGTTGGTGGGAAGAAATATTCAGCTACAGTGCCTCCGTAATTGTCGCCGCCGCTACCGCTGGAGGTCGATTCCAGCCATCCTGCCATCGCTGCCACCGCCGGAAGTCGACAGCCACCGCCGAAGGTCGATTCCGGAAGTCGGCCGCCACGGCCATCCCACCATCGCCGCCACCGCTGGAAGTCGGCCATCCTGTCGTCGCCGCCACCACCGGAGGTCGATTCTGGCCATCCTGTTGTCGTCGCCACAGCCAGAAGTGCCTCCATACTTGCGCATGCAGCCATGCGCCTTTGCGTTGCCCAGCCGGCCGCTTGCTCAGATCCGCGTGTCTACGAAGAAGACGATAGAGTATTCGTGGGTATCTTCTATTTTGCGGTATACATATACAGTACTGTTCCGCGCCGATGTTTTTCGGACAAAAAATGTGTTTTGCAATACACCGTATCCACGTTTTGTCGTACCGCGGGAAGGGGAATCCGCTAGATATGTGCAACCGTGTGGATGTCACAGTAGCGGACTGTGTTTTACCGAAGAAAGTTATTCATTATCTGTCGTCATATGCCCCATTTTGTAAACTTTTATTTTGAACAACTAGGGTCTGTTGTTGCTGGTGTTTTAAGAGTAGCATCTGGTAATCTATGCCAAGATCATGTGAGTCTGTGTTCTTAGACATGATGTTTTCAGACAAATTGATTGCACCATGAAATGTACTGACCTGACATGGATATGATACAATTTTCTTAAACTAGAAAAAATCATGGTCATATCACCATGCCGACGAGTTCAACAGAAATCATAGTGCAGTTGGAATGGTCAGGGAAGATATATTGAAAGATTTGATGACACCTCTCGAGTCCTGTTTCCCTCAACAGGAAAGATGCTGCTGCTTTCAAACTGTGTGCTCCAGCCGGACACATGTCGAGAGAGTGTTCTTAATGAGTTGATGCTAGCTGATAATGGGTGGTGGAAGATTGGTGCTAGGTTTTCTAAATGCCGGTATATCTCGGAGCGCTAGGTGAGAGGGAGGAAGAAGATGAAACTGGCGTCGAAGAGTGGATGGTGGAATTAATGTGTTGGCCAGTCAGTCCAGGATTTTAGTGCACGGTACATGAAAACGACTCACGTCATGTTCTGTTTAGACTAAAACGGCTGATTGTTACAAGACCGGTTCTGAACATGTGGGCCTGTGCACTCTACAATATGCTCACATACAAGTGAATACACTCGAGAATACATGGGGCCAGTGGGGATCACGAGGAAGCTCGATGGTCCAGATAATACGATCATTTGGACCCGAGAGCCGAAACAGATTTCCGTTAGTACAGATACAACAATAGTGATCACAATAAGGAGAGCGGCAGGTTAGGAAATAAGGAAAATTTGACACCATTATTTAACGGTGTTTGCTAAAACACGCAGTTGAAATGTCGCATTGTCTACTACCAGTATTATTTATGTGACAATTTGCTAACACACTGTATTCCTCAAAACGGAAAGTTTGACATTTCAGATTACCCTTATGCCTTTTTGCAAATATGTCTAGAATTTTAATTAAAATATAAGATATTTCAGATAGAAAAAATGTCCAGATTTTTTCCAATTCCCTCGTCGAATGATTTTTTTTTATCTTAACCACGACGCTGCATGTGGCCATGGACGGTGACTCGGCCTGTGTGCTCGGCGGTTACTTTTCTCCCAAAATCCTTTCCAATTTGATGTGAACTGACATATAGTCTCTAATTCATGTCCAGTGTGTGTGCGTACGCTGGATTTGGTGAATTTAAATTAGAGGAAAAAAAGTGTTCAAACCAGACGTATGATGGTCATCCCAATAAATTAGTCAAAATTTTCATTTGTGACATGCATTGTGTTCTGGCAAATGTGTCACGAAATTATAATGGTAATCAGGAAAGACACATTCTAATGGTGTATTTTGGCAAACCCGGGAAAATAATGGTGGCTGCGCTAGCAAATTTTTCATAGGAAATAAGACACCGCCGGCGGCGGCTGTTGATCCCGATAGTGCCATCACGCCAGCCACATTAACAGACGGCTCAGCCCGCCGAGCACGTCCAGATCCCGACTACAGGCTCCCTGGTGGAGGGCTGCTTGATGCGGTGAATTTCCGCCACCGCCTAAGTAGGGCGTCAAGTGAGATCCCGTCTAAATCCCACTTCTAATTCATTTGCCAAAATCTAGTTCAAATTTTTGGATTTAGGCGGGATCCCACCTGACACCTACGCATAAGGAAGATTGTGAAAAAAGTTTGGGCGAATCCCGGTCAATTAGAAGCACTGGGGATGAGAAATCTACAAAATTGCATCTGCCTCCGGAGATCGCGAACCTACAACGCAAATCGATCGAGATCGTGAAGGAGGAATGGAAAAGACATGATTCATCTATAAATGTAACCGCCAATCCCCCCGATTCCGCTGTCGGATCTAAAAATTCTCAGAGGATACGATTATGTTGGAAAAAATCGAGAAAGATGACAATTTGATAATCTGTACTCGAATCCATTTGATTGTCTTATATGGGAGGAGACCATAGAGCTCTGGCCAATGAAGGAAGTATTTGTTCTTACTGAGAAACGTACACGATTTGTGAAGTCAAAAGATATCAGGAAGGACACTGGTATGTCTGCAGATGAAAATTGGAAGGGAACTGAGGAAAGGATCAAAGATCAAATCAGAATCATATCAGTATATGAGATTGCTACAGCCAGAGAAAGGAATGTGATCACAGTGATATTATGGCCTACCCGGGATGGAGATCGAGGACCGGGGTACATCACGGACGAGGGAGGGGGACGCTCTGCTCATTACCATTGCTACCAGGTCACAGTACACAACGAGAAGATGGACAGGAAGAGGAAGATTGTTGAGTGAAAGAAGCAGGTGGAAGGGGAGCATAGTAGTGCAGGGGAAAACATCACTCCCTTGCATGTCGTGCTACTACAAGATCTGCGGCTATCCGGACAGGAGCACTGATGATCCCTGAAGCTGGTGCAGGAGCACCGAAGAAGAAGTTGATGGCTTCGACAATTGTTGTTGGGGTTGGGAAGAAGAAACTAGCTGCAGCAATGTGTGAAGATAAGGCCATCAAGGATGAAGATGTCCTGTTGTGTGGACTTTTCTGAGGCTATGAAGGAGATGAAGACCCCTTGGATCATCATTGGCCGCTACAGAAGCGTATCTTCAATGCATGTGGTCTGTTTATGGAGGCATGGAGGAGAAGGGGATATGCGAGCAGCGGTTCCTGATGGTGATGGAGAAAGAAGGAGACTACAAGCACATCCTGAAGGGAGGGTCATGGCTATACCAGAATGACTCCTTCCTCGTCACCAAGTACGATGGTGTTTCACCCACAAGGGAGATGTTGATCAACATGATGCCAATTCGGGTGAGAATCCTAGACTTTCCCATTTCAACGATAACAGAAAACTAGGGAGAAATATTGGGGGAGAAATTTCTGGGACATGTCCGTGAGGTTGGAATATGATGTGGACAAACCAATCAAGCATTGGATCCCCATTGCTGGAAGTAAAGGAAGCTAGCCAAGAAGGTTTGATGTGGAATATGAAGGTGCCCCCCCATTTTTGCTTCTTTTGTGGAATTTTTGGACATAATGAGCACTCATGTCTGCTGCCGGAAGAGGAAAAGTCAGTTCGGTTCTGCGAGGAACAGCGGGCCTCACCATTTCGGCATTTTGAGCATCACAGCTACCATGTACCAGCTGATGACAAGAAGATAAGGAGGTCCCTCTATTTCTCTCCGGCAAGTTCAAGATGGAAGCTGACCCCGTAGTCTGAGATGGAGGGTGATGTTGATCCATGCAACCCATTGGTGGATACCTAGGTCGTGCAAACTGAGATAGTGGATGTGGAACAAAGGTGTCGGAGCAAGTGCAAGACGTGTTGGCTGCGACTGTGAAAAATATAAATGTCACTGATGCTTTGACACCAGATGTTGAAGGGAATATGCACGAGAGGCAATAATAAAGTGGTTATTATCTTATTCCATATTTATGATAAATGTTTATTTCTCATGCTATAATTTTTTAATTGGAAACATTAATACATGTGTGTTTAATAAATAAATAAGAGTTCCTAGTTATGCATCTCATTTAAAGTAGCTCATTGTTTAACAGGTGATTAAGGTTTCCTGATCATGAACATTGGATGTTGTTAATAATAGGGTCACAACATTAGTGAAATGATGTGATGAACATTCACCTAAAGTATAACAATACGATCAAATCCATTATGTTAACATTGCTATAACATCTCATACGAAGTAATCCTAATCCTTAGACCATGAGATCATATTAATTGCTAACACCCGAAGAGTGCTTTGATAACATCAAATATCACACCGTAATAGGGTGACTATAAAGGTGGGTTCGAGTACTCCAAAAATGTTATGTTGAGGCTCATGGATCAAGAGTAGAATTTGTTCATCCCGATGATGGAGAGATATACTCTATGGGCCACTCGGTGATATCAGATTGACAGAACTTGCAAGCACGTGAGTAGATCACAAAGAATATCATGTCATGGGAACACGAAATGAGTACTTGTTAGTAACAAGATCAAACTAGCTATGGGGATATCGATGATGGAATCTTGGACAAGTAATATATCACAATAGAAAGGGATTTAATTACAATGTCAATGATTCTCACGATCGCAAGAGTCATCGTTGAATGTGTGGGAGTCGGTACGGATCCCCAGGTCTTGCTATTGATTATTGATCGAAGAGGTGTCTTGATCATGTCAGCATTATTCACGAACTATAGGGTGACACACTTAAGGCATACTGACACCAAATAGGGCAAATATATTATACCATAGAAAGGATTTGAAAGCGCTGAAATTATTTCAATAAGAACCAGAATTGTTTTTGGTCAAATTGCTGAAATTGGTTTCAGGTGTAATATAGAAATAATGCAAGGGGTTTATGCAAATGTTTGTTAATTAAAGTAATTGAAAAATTCTGAATAAAAGAAATAAAATTATTTTTATTGATGAGAGCTTGCATTTATTTTGGCGGAAAATTAATGCAAGATGAGTGGAGTTGGAATTTATGTATGTGTGCTTAGTGGAAGCTCCATGCACATGAATGAGGGAGAGGTGGGGCACCCACCATGGCCGTCGGCCATGGCATGGGGGTTGTTCGTCTCCCCTATAAAAGGAGGTGGAGACGTCATCTCCACACACACCTCCTCGTGAAAAATCTCTCTCTCCCTCTAGCAAATTCCCCATGACTTGGGAATAGCGAAGTACATATTCTTGATAGTTTCTCTGAAAAGATCTACTGCTTCCGCTGCTTTGATGGAATGCGTACTCAAAGGTTGTTTGGGTAATGAACATGTGTGCGATCACGGATGTGATGCTGGTTTGCGGCGCTCTTCTACTCGATCTTGAGATCGACAAGAGTTCGTTTAATTCATCCACGGTATTAATTCTCGTAACATTGTTTGGTCTTCGAGGGTAAGTTCTCTACGGATGTATATGCATACATTGGTTGCATCTAGTAGATAGATCTTGGTACTTAGTTGTTCATATCGTAGGAAATTTTTATTTTCTATGCTATGAACCCAATAGTGGTATCATAGCCAGATCTATGCGTAGATGTTTTGTACGGGTAGAACACATATAAGTATGTGGGCGATGATGATCATGTTATTAAATCCTTTTGTATATTTTGGATATTAGCAGCGTAGTGGGATGATGTAGCACCCCGATAAAACCACTACTAGAAATCGCTTGTTATTTCTGTTTTGTGCATCATCATGAGCGCATGGTCATGTCATCATGCCACATTGTATTTGAGCATCGTCATGTCATCATGCATATTTGTCTAAAACTTTTCTCCAAAAGCCTATCTTTGTTTTCTATTTGTTCCCCCTCTTTATTTCAAATGATAAAACTCCGGTGTTTCTGAATATCTCTGTTTGTCTAAAACTATTTTTCTAAAAGCCCTCGTTTGTTTTCCACATCAATCCCCCTTTTATTTTAAATCATAAAACACGGTCTTATGGATATTTTATTTTGTCTAAAAACTATTTATAAAGATCTTTTAAAATAAACAATGTTTTCGGAAAGGCAGTCCAGCCGATTGGGCTAGAGGCCCAACCAGCCAGACCACCTACCATCCGGTCCCACCCACCTCTAAAACCAAACCTAGCTACCCTGACCTACCTAGCCAAACCCTAATCTAAACAGTTGACCGACCCAACCTAGCGACCCACCCCGCGTCAATTGCACGTGGTCAACCACACCTGGTCCACCAGCACGTTGCTCTTCACCCCAAACCACCTGCCTGGCTCACCTCTGCGTGTAGCGCATGTGACGCGAGCAAGCAACACACACAACACGCAGCGCCCCGACCCTGCCTATGTTCCCCACGACCCGGACCCACCACGACCGCTCTCCCGACACGATCCCAGCCCCACCCCGTAACCCCCTCGCTCGCTACCGATCTCGTGCCTACGATACACGGTATCATGCACGCGACCAAGCGCGCGTCAACCCCGTGTTCTCTCTCCCGTACCCGGCCCCACCCACGCGCCTGATCTCGCTCCATCCTCTCAGTCCCGATCCCACCTACCCTGCATCGTGCTCCACCTCGTCACGCCTCCCCGCTCGCTTCCGCAACCCACCAAATGAGTGCCGCCGCCTCCCTATACTTTGCCACCACGCATCCCCGATGCCGCCTTCTTCCCGGCCAGCGAGCCCTCTCGTTTCCGCATCCCCTTGCCTGCGGCGAGCTCCGTGCCACCCTCTTCTCTGCATCCGCGTCGCAAAGCCGGCCCCACCCCGTAGAACCACCCACAGAGCGTCCCGTCCTCTCCTATTTTCCCTGCGTGGCCCACTCCACCAACCCCGAACTCCGCTGCTGCTCTCTGCTCGCATCAAAGGCGTCCTCCCAAACCCCAGCGCCACCGCTCGCGTGAGCCTTGCCGCTAGTGAGCTCGTCACCCACCCCAAAGCTCCCCTCGCCGCGATCGCGACCCTACCGTCGAGCCTCTGTTGCGCCTCCGCCGCGCGTAGCGCCGCCTCCTCCGGCCGCTGGAAGCCTCGCGCCGCGGCGGGCCTCTCCACCATCTCTGCGTCGTCCTCCTTGCCACTGTATCGTCGCGGACGCCCTGGTCCCAGTGAGGCTGCACAACCCTCTGCTCGTCCCCATGGAGTCGCCACATCAAGCCCCGCACGTCGCCGATGTCCTGTGGTCCTAGTCGAGCCCGAGTGCCACCCTTCTCCTAAGCGTGCCGCTGCCCGCGGCTTCCCTGCTCCCTCCTCGCGCTGTCCTCTGCGTGCCCTGAAGGTCTGGCCGCATCTCTACCCGTGTGCACGCGCATCTCGGTCGCCGTGGATGCCTGGCTCGTCCTCGAGGTCCTCTGCTCTGAACTGGATCTCATCGTCCTTTTTCTTTTGTGCAGTAGACCAGCTCTACGTCTTTTGTACCCGGCGTCGAGAGGCCACCTGAAAAAGCTCGTCTCTCCCTATTGTATCTATGACCGCGAGGTGTTCGTGCTATTCTTCAAACGAGAAGACCAATCTAACGCCACACCCCGAGATCATCTACGCGGAACACCATGTTCTCCTTCACGGATCCAAAGACCGTACCCGAAGGTTGCCTACCCAAGACGACAAGTTCTCCAACACGGATTCGATGCACGATACCTTGATACCGGACCCGAAGACCAAACCCGAACCACATCGAACCAAGAGCGTCGAATGCCAATGTGTGACCCCTTTTCCCGAGACCCCTATTTTATAAATGACATCTACTTGTTGCATATTAAATTGTTCATGATGGCATACATATTTTTTGGGTTGGGTACTTTGTCGATTCACCTCATAATTAAATATGGAGACTATATGCTGGCTATTGTAGTCTTATATATATCGCCTTCATTTAAATTTGCATAGCGAACTGATGCTATGTTTTGCCTTGTTAATACAACATTTAAATTGCGGGGTATCTAAATAACTTGAACCATTAATTAATTGTCGGGACCCCGGTTCCACTTAATATTGCCCAATTGCATCGCATATTTGCCATGTCATGCATCATACATGCATCATGCCCGATCTTCTGCCGTAGTATTAAATAGTGTATCCGGTGTTTCTTCTAGTGGTTTGCTTCTTCACGAATTAGGCCATTGAGTGGATACGAGTGTCGACCCGATCTCCAGATGAATCTTTGGCTATGTTTTTCCAGGCGAGCATTCTCCTCCTTTCTACCTATTTTACATTTATAGTCTTTATTTCCTCCTGTTGATCTATTGCTATCCGTGTTGCGATGCTTTAGTTTTCGTACCATTTATATCCCTTGCAACATCTATATTGCCTTGGACACATCCTATTGCCTGTTGTTTGATAGATAGTCGGCCTTGCGAGTCGTAGTTGCTTGCTCAGGTGCTGCTTCGCATCGTTGTTGTTCCACCGTTGCTGGAAGGTTGGCACATGCTTAATGGTGGAGATGATCATGACTTTAATGACAACTTGATATTAAAATGCTGGGAATAGATATAACTAATACAGAGGCACCAGTGGGCAATAGCTAATATTTTGTTCTTCCATGCTCACTTGTGTCCCGTAGGCCCCGAGTACTTGATACCTATTCCTTGACTATTCGCACTATCCACATACGGGAGACTCTATGAATCTCCCTTTGCCTGAGCTTGATTCACACTTTATTTCTTGGGGCCACAAAGTAGTTTGGGGCTTTATTACTATCCTGTACTTATGCCATGCTTTACTGCTTTATTTACGATTATGCATGGAGCACCTGTACTGTTTTGGAACATGGAATGTTTTCGCGGTATCGACAAGCCCAGTCACACTTTCGGGTTCCTAGTCGTTTACAGTCATTGTCACAAACCCTGGGTCCGTCTCGGAGCCAGCCAACTTCGATGCGGGTAGCTTAGTGGGGTGGCCCCCTGAAATGATTTATGAATCCTGTGAATGCTTTGTCGTGAGGCCTTGTTGCGTTTTATTTGGTTCTTCCCGAGGTTGATCGTGTGTGTGTTGCTATTTGTGCACCCCTGCAGGGTAAAACTTTCTGGAAGCCGTGTCCACGGTTATGGATGACTTGGAGCACAGTATCTCGATCATAGACAACTATAACTAAAGTAGTGTTGTGAATTTGACTTAAACATATGACTAGTAATCAGCTTCACTATAATGGATTGGATAATAAAAGTGCCAATAACTGGTGGAAGTTTGGGATATCTTTGTCTAATTGTATCTGCCTAGTAAGTATTGCAACTACAGTAGAACGGTTAAATAAAACTATCCACTTTTTATGATATCGGGATGACTCATGGTATCTATATATGACTAGTAAGTGCTACAACTATAATGGAATGAATAAAACCGCCAACTATGTGCGTTCCTCGGTTTGACTTCCTCGTTTGGTCTCGAGGGGGAATACCAGGATGGGTATGTTTGGTGTTACTATCAGATTGGATCCGAATAGGTCTTTCTTATCCCTCTCTAATAGCCGATAGTTGAATCGAGTCTCTATAGATTGTTTAGTGCATGTTGCGCTGCTGCTTCAGTCCACCATACCTATGTAGGCGAGAGCCGCCGAATTCTAGACTCACCGTGTACTGGCCTCAGTACTGACGGCTCTCTTTTTTCCTTTGCCCTTTGTCGGCACCCCTTTTGTTTTTGTAGGTATGATATTGACGTCGTTAGAAGGGTTACCCTTCTGGCTTGGCCTGGGCAGGGTTATGGACGCCATTGGTTATTCTTCAGGGCTCTTAGCCAAATTTGCTTCTTATCCGCACTCGGATGTTGTATCGTTTTCAAGGTGAATTGGATCTTTGTACTGTATATCTATATTCTTGACTCATTGAGTCGTTGTTGTATATATATATATATATATATGTGTGTTGTGGGTTCCATTGTGAACTATTGTGTAATGGTATTACTTTGTTTTCCACCCGCACGCAAGTGCCTGGTGGGCGTCCTTGAATCGTTTCTATGCGGGTTTGGCGAGAAGCGCTAAAATCTGCATAAAGCCGATTCGAGGGTGTTACAAAGTGGTATCAGAGCTCAGCAATTGTGATACCCCACTGGTCCAGCCTGTAGGATAACCTAGCTAACGACCGATGTAGAGTGTTAAAACTATTTTTGCAAAATCGGTTGGATAGATCTGATTAGTTCTATTTTTACGCCTTACCCCTATGTTATTCTTCTCTTACCTCTGCGTGTTTTGAATCTACTCTTATCTTTTCTTCAAGTCCAGGATTTCTCGTGGTTGGGTTTCCGTCATACCTCAGTGTTTCTCTTTCTCCCTTTTATAACGGTGTAGCTACAATCATCAAATCTGCATCTCGTTGTTGTAACCTTCATCCAATCTTTTTGTCCTTGAACTCTTTATCTGTATATTCCCCTTGATGGATATCCATATCGTTGAAAAACATTATGAGAAGGATGAGCAATTGTGAAGTTGTAGTATACCTTGAGCATGTGTTGTTCATGCCAATGGAACCATCGTGGAACCTAATCACTGTGTCTTTTCAAACGATTTCCTTTGTATCTTCCGGCGTTTTCCAACATGACGACATCATCTATGAAGAGCCTGCATCACCCCTTTATTCCGAACATCGCTTGTGAAGATCTTCAGTCTAATTTCGAGAGCTATGTTGCACGGTTTTCCTATTCATGTATGGGGTTAATAGTTTGGGTACGAGATGGACTGATCACCCTACCCGACTCTTACTATTCACTCTTATACATCGAATTGGTGGATCAATGTGACTTCTACTCCTTTCGCGGAAGTTAGAGGTGGTCGTATCGTTGGATACCTCTATCTTTATCTTTGTTCTCCGAAATGTTCTCTCAGCGAATATGAGCCACGACCTCTTGTTGGTGGTGTCGCCATTTTCAACATGGAGCAAGAGTCTTTTTTAGTGGTGTCGTGAGGATCTACATGAAGCGAGAAGAATCTGATCATCCGTCTTCTTCCCCGTACCATGAGGCGGATCTCGAGGGCGAGATCCATTGTTAGTGGTGTCGAATTGTAGCACCCCGATAAAACCACTACTAGAAAATTGCTTGTTATTTATGTTTTGTGCATCATCATATCGCATAGTCATGTCATCATGCTACATTGCATTTCAGCATCGTCATGTCATCAGGCATCTTTGTCTAAAACTTTTCTCCAATATCCTATCTTTGTTTTCTATTTGTCCATCCTCTTTATTTCAAATGATAAAACTCCAGTGTTTCTGGATATATCTATTTGTCTAAAACTATTTTACTAAAAGCCCTCGTTTGTTTTCCACATCAATC
Source organism: Avena eriantha (assembly GCA_910589775.1). Taxonomy (NCBI): domain Eukaryota; kingdom Viridiplantae; phylum Streptophyta; class Magnoliopsida; order Poales; family Poaceae; genus Avena; species Avena eriantha. The sequence goes on from OU342742.1 coordinate 203,897,761, forward strand.
CCCCTTTTATTTCAAATCATAAAACTCAGTCTTCTGGATATTTTGTTTTGTCTAAAAACTATTTATAAAGATCTTTTAAAATAAAACAATGTTTTCGGGGAGGTAGTCCAGCCGATTGGGCTAGAGGCCCAACCAGCCAGACCACCTACCATCCGGTCCCACCCACCTCTAAAACCAAACCTAGCTACCCTGACCCACCTAGCCAAACCCTAATCTAAACAGTCGACCGACCCAGCCTAGCGACCCACCCCGCGTCGATTGCATGCGGTCAACCACACCTGGTCCACCACCACGTCGTCTTCACCCCAAACCACCTGCCTGGCTCACCTCTGCGCGTAGCGCATGCGACGCGAGAAAGCAACACACGCAACATGCAGCGCCCCGACCCTGCCTCTGTTCCCAACGAACCGGCCCCACCACGACCGCTCTCCCGACATGATCCTAGCCCCACCCGTAACCCCCTCGCTTGCTACCGATCTCGTGCCCGCGGTACACAGCATCATGCATGTGACCAAGCACGCGCCCACCCCGTGTTCTCTCTCCTGTACCCGAACCCACCCACGCGCCTAATCCCGCTCCATCCTCTCAGTCCCGATCCCACCTACCCCTCATCGTGCTCCACCTTGTCACGCCTCCCCGCTCTCTTCCGCAACTCACCAAACGAGCGCTGCCGCCTCCCTCTGCTTCGCCGCCACGCATCCCCGACGCCGCCTTCTTTTCAGCCGGCGAGCCCTCTCGTTTCCACGTCCCCTTGCCTGCGGCGAGCTCCGCACCGCCCTCTTCTCTGCATCCGCGTCACGAAGCCGGCCCCACCCCGTAGAACCACCCACCGAGCGTCCTGTCCTCTCCTGTTTTCCCTGCATGACCCACTCCACCAACCCCGGACTCCGCCGCTGCTCTCTGCTTGCATCGACGGCGTCCTCCCAAACCCCAGCACCGCTCGCGTGAGCCTTGCCGCCAGTGAGCTCGTCGCCCGCCCCGAAGCTCCCCTCGCCGCGACCACGACCCTGCCGTCGAGCCTCTGTTGCACCTCCGCCGCGCGTAGCGCCGCCTCCTTTGGCCGCTGGAAGCCTCACGCCGCCGTGGGCCTCTCCACCGTCTCTGCATCGTCCTCCTCGCCATCGTACCGTCGCGGATGCCCTCGTCCCAGCGAGGCCGCGCCACCCTCTGCTCGTCCCCATGGCACTGCCGCATCGGGCCCCGCGCGTCGCCGCCATCCCGTGGTCCTCGTCGAGCCCGAGCGCCGCCCTTCTCCTGAGCGTGCCGCTGCCCCCGGCTTCCCTACTCCCTCCTCACGCTTCCCTCCGTGTGCCCTGAAGGTCTGGCCGCATCTCTGCCCGTGTGCACGCGCATCTTGGTCGCCGTGGACGCCTGGCTCGTCCCCGAGGTCCTCTGCTCTGAACTGGACCTCACCGTCATTTTTCTTTTGTGCAGTAGACCAGCTCTATGTCTTTTGTACCCAGCGTCGGGAGCCACTCGAAAGAGCTCGTCTCTCCCTGTTGTATCTATGACCGCGAGGTGTTCGTGTTATTCTTCAAACGAGAAGACCAATCTAACGCTGCACCCCGAGATCATCTACGCGTAACGCCATGTTCTCCTTCACAGATCCGAAGACCGTACCCGAAGGTTGCCTACCCAAGATGACAAGTTCGCCAACATGGATTCGATGCGCGAGACCTCAATGCCGAACCTAAAGACCAAACCCGAACCACATCGAACCAAGAGGATCGAACGCCAATGTGTGACCCCTTTTCCCGAGACCCCTATTTTATAAATGACATCTACTTGTTGCATATTAAATTGTTCATGATGGCATACATATTTTGTGGGTTGGGTACTTTGTCAATTCACCTCATAATTAAATATGGAGACTATATGCGGGCTATTGTAGTCTTATATATATCGTCTCCTTTTAAATTTGCATAGCGAACCGATGTTATGTTTTGCCTTGTTAATACAATATTTAAATTGCGGGGTATCTAAATAACTTGAACCATTAATTAATTTTCAAGACCCCGGTTCCGCTTAATATTGCCCAATTGCATCGCATCTTTGCCATGTCATGCATCGTACATGCATCATGCCCGATCTTCTGCCGTAGTATTAAATATTGTATCCGGTGTTTCTTCTAGTTCTTTGCTTCTTCACGGATTAGGCCGTTGAGTGGATGCGAGTGTCGACCCGATCTCCAGATGAATCTTTGGCTATGTTTTTCTAGGCGAGCATTCTCCCCCTTTCTACCTATTTTGCATTTATAGTCTTTATTTCCTCCAGTTGATCTATTTCTATCCGTGTTGCGATGCTTTAGTTTTTGTACCATTTATATTCCTTGCAGCCTCTATATTGCCTTGGACACATCCTATTGCCTATTGTTTGATAGATAGTCGGCCTTACGAGTCGTAGTTGCTTGCTTAGGTGTTGCTTTGTCGTTGTTATTCCACCGTTGTTGGAAGGTTGACACATGCTTAATGGTGGAGATGATCATGACTTTAATTATAACTTGATATTAAAATGCTGGGAATAGATATAACTAATACAGAGGCACCAGTGGGCAATAACTAATATTTGGTTCTTCCATGCTCACTTGTGTCCCGTAGGCCCCGAGTACTTGATACATGTTCCTTGACTATTCGTACTATCCACATACGAGAGACTCTATGAATCCCCCTTTGCCTGAGCTTGATTCACACTTTATTTCTTGGGCCACAAAGTAGTTTGGGGCTTTATTACTATCATGTACTTATGCCATGCTTTACTGATTTATTTACGATTGTGCATGGAGCACCTGTACTGTTTTGGAACGTGGAATGTTTTCATGGTATCGACAAGCCCAGTCACACTTTCGGGTTCCTAGTCGTTTACAGTCATTGTCACAAAACCTGGGTCTGTCTCGGAGCCGGCCAACTTCGTTGTGGGTAGCTTAGTGGGGTGGCCCCCTGAAATGATTTATGAATCCTGTGAATGCTTTGTCGTGAGGCCTTGTTGCGTTTTATTTGGTTCTTCCCGAGGTTGATCGTATGTGTGTTGCTATTTGTGCACCCCTGCAGGGTAAAACTTTCTGAAAGCCATGTCCGCAGTTATGGACGACTAGGAGCACAGTATCTCGATCATAGACAACTATAACTAAAGTAGTGTTGTGAATTTGATTTAAACATATGTCTAGTAATCAGCTTCACTATAATGGAATGGATAATAAAAGTGCCAATAACTGGTGGAAGTTTGGGATATCTCTGTCTGATTTTATATGCCTAGTAAGTATTGCAACTACAACATAACAGTTAAATAAAACTGCCCACCTTTTATGATATCGGGATGACTCATGCTATCTATATCTGACTAGTAAGTGCTGCAACTATAATGGAATGAATAAAATTGCCAACTATGTGCGTTCCTCGGTTTGACTTCCTCGTTTGGTCTCGAGGGGGAATACCAGGATGGGTATGTTTGGTGTTACTATCAGGTTGGATCCGAATAGGTCTTTCTTATCCCTCTCTAATAGCCGACAGTTGAATCGAGTCTCTATAGATTGTTTAGTGATCAATTTAAAGTATGGTTTGATACTCTTGGAAAATTATAATAAACCAAAGTGGAAGCGCCATAGACCTTGGTGTTACACCAATGGAATGATGGACATCATACCATGATGCACAAGATAGTGATCAAGTGTAAGAAATACTAGACAGACACGCACGCTTTGCGGCGGCACCAACCCAACGTTGTCGCACGGGGTGGCTACTGCAACGGTATGACATGTTTTGGTGTTCTTAGCATCTTGGTTTGGCAGAGCAATTAATTACAAAACTGCAGTCCAATTTGTGTGGGGATTTGCAAGAGTCGATGTGGGTTGAGACTAAGAGCAGACACAATATCCCGTCTGCAAAATCATAAATCTAGTTGTTGAAACATGCAACGCACATATCATAATGGAAAATGAAAAAGATTGCCATCCCTCTAAAAATCCAACACCCATGGCAAAAATGAACTTAGAGGAGAACCAGGATATACGCGGATCAATTTTGCATCACGTCTCTACCCGCTACACAACAACATAGCGAAGAATGAATAAGCCTCTACTACTCCAAGTCTCAGAATCAACTCATTACCTAGCCAACCCAGCTCACCAAGTGGAAACCAAAAACTTTTCCGTTCTTTTTTCATAGTGATTGAAACTAAAGTTTTTGCTTTGCTCTACCTGTGTTCGATACATTGTATATTTTTGTTAGTGCTATGTATCATCTCTTGGTTTCATCTTCTCGGTATTGCTTGAGTTGGAGTCGATCTTCACAGCACCAGTGCCAACCCCATCACCCTCACCATAACTCCCTCCTGATGATGTTGTGTCACTACTATGTGGAGGTACTGTTGCTGCTTCTGAAATGTTATGACATAGCATAACAAGGTTAGTATGAAATTCTTTTTGAAGAACCATATTAATCATAAGGTCATTATTACCTATCCAAATGCACTTAAAAATTTCTCACAACACGTGTTGTCGTGCCCGACCATTAGGACTTGCGAATGTTAGGAAATGATAATTTTTTTTGGATTTGAACTAATAATTTTGATGTATTGAAAGTAAGGTAAAAAGTTGAAGTGTAATTTTGATTAAATGTTACCAAGAAAGATGGAATTAGATAGCAAAGAAATAATGCAACGGTTGTTTAAGAGAAATGTATAAAAAACAAGTGATGACACAAAGCACGAATGTAATATTCTGTTTACACTAAACCACTTGCTGTTACGTCGACCAACTACAGGTTCAGCTTTGCTCACCCACCTTGAATCATAATATTACATAAGCAGTTGTATGTATAACATTCGACAATAGAAAATTAAAATATGTTTGGTTGCATCTAAGTAATAGATGTAAATATCAAGTGAAATACCCAGGTTAGCTGCTTTTGAAGCCTCAATGGAAAAAAGCTTGATAGTTACTTCTGAAACCAGGTAAGAACCAAGTAAATATTAGACAAAAAGCACCTTATTTACTGTTGTCCATCACTCAATAATTGGATATGGTCAGCACTGGATGAGAAAAAACCATAAAGTGGAGGTATTCAAGATATATATAGCATTGAAGCATAAAAAACAAATATTTATATTTGAATTCAAGTAATAGCAGGAGTTATCTCAGCAAGTGAAATACTTAGGTTAGCAACTTTTGGTTAGAAAAGCCCTGATGGGAAAAAAACATGAAAGTGACATCTGAAATAAGATGAGACAGAACTAAGTAAATATTAGACATGAAAAGTGTCAACACCCGGATTTTTAATCCCATATGCCTGTTATGCCATACCTCGCAATCCCAGAATTACCATTTTTGCGAGACATAACAGATTGGATATCACAGTACATCATCCATTACAAACCATAATAAGGTCTTACACAAATAAAGGATCTCATGATCCACTCTTAATACAAAACAAGCAGTGGAAAGAAACGTAGTAGGGGCTCCATCTTCAGAGTCACAGGCAATGCTGACGAGGGGAGATGATCCTAGTTGTCATAGACGTCCTGCTGTCCATCATCCTGATAGTCCTCCTCATAGTCTGGCCATGGGAATAGCCAGGGACAAAGCCATGAGTACGCTTTAAGTACTCGCAAACTATCACTAACAAGTAAGGTAGTTCTAATAGGAATCTTAAGCTCTAGGTTTATTTGCAAAAGGCCAGAAACTGAGTTTAGAAGTAAAGAAAACTAAGTTTAGGTTCTAAATAACTTAAGTGGGAGCCTAGTTTTCATATTCACAACCCTGTTGTGGTCAAGTCAAAATCATAGTTAACTTCACAAGTCATTTTGAAAACATCTGACGACGGAATAGTATGGCCACTCCAACTATCCATGACCGCGGACACGGCTATTCGAATAGTTTGACACTCTACAGAGCTGGTACACTTTCACCAAAAAATTCGATACATTCGTCGGGGATAACCCTGAATCATCATACTTAGTATGCGGATAATCAATCATAACCTTTCAATTACACACTCTAGTATAGGCACCTCCCCAATGAGCTTCGCCTACCAGCCATGGCCGTCTGCCATCCTGGGCACTACATAGATGGACATTCACACTCACGAGGTAACGTCAGCTCAAACCTCTTCCACGAGGGAACCCATACTAAGGCATATAAACTTCTGGCTAAGCCCTACCCAATTCGGGTATTGTGGTTGTACGGTAAAATTGGAATGGTATCCCATCCGAACCCAACCATCAATTTTTATAAAGGGCTAAGGCTCATGCCTCAACATTTTCATCATCAAATCCTTTGGTGTTTCTCAACACATGTCAAAACATTTAAATAGAATGAAACATCATTCCAAGGTTTTCATAATCCTTTTCACCAAGTATTCCCATCTAAAGTGATCAACTCTTATGCTTAGCACTAGCCACTAAAGTTGAAGGTATTCACTAATGAGGGGTGGTAATCAAGTTTAACTATCCAACGCTAATATCATGCCTTGGAATGACATCTAGGTATAACTACTTAGGACTAGTTTTATAATCTTTATGGTATCTATCCTATTTTCCAATGCTCACAAAGCACTAACTAAAAGTAATTTTTTTTGGTAAAGTAAAAGAATAAAGCTTGCAAGTAAAACTTGGGATTGGTATAATCAAAGTTATATAACCTAGCATGCCTAATGCATCTTGCTTAGGTTATCAAGTGGGCAAGTGTTAACTTGCATAGTTAACTTGTAGGGTTAGGCTTGCCTGGAGTAGTGGAGTGGTTGAAGTTTTCTTCTTCTTCTTGGTAGTACTCCTCCTCCATGTATCCCGGGTCGGTACTATCGTCTATAAATGAATATGGGGTAAAAAAATCACCAAACAATACTTAACTAATTCTATTTAGCACACTATGGCTCACACTTGATGATGTAGCATCATCACAATCATCACATGAATTAAAGACTTAAGCTTATTTAGTTTATTTTAGAAAAGTAATTTCTATGCATTGAAAATAATTAAGATTTAATATTCTCCAATTAAAATATGGGATCATGTTGACACATATCATCACGACATATTCTAATACATGGGAATGTGATTTAAAGTGTTGATCATATTTTATTAAGTTTACGATTATCATTTATTAGAATTAAAGTGACTAGAAATGCCTATATAGCATTATTTTGGTACTAGTCCAATGTCACTACATGCAAACCTAAATATTTTTACATATTCAGATAGATCTTATCAAATGTGATTTTTGAGAGTTGGAATCAACTCAAAATCATTTATGGTTGATTTTTGAAAAATGTTCGAAGTTGAAAAAGTCTATGTCTTATTATTTTTGGTATAGGTGATCTCTAACTGCAATTGATTTAAATCCAACGGTCTTGGATATATAATTTAAATATATTTCTAAAAAAATTTGAATCATGCAATTTGGTTTAGTGAATCTCTTTGAATTGATTTTTGAACCTACTGACAGAATGTGGTTTTAATTAAATTGGAAAATCCTTATTTGAATTGCCAGGCTTGCGCGGGAAACTAAACGGGCCGACCCACTCTGCACAGCGTGGCGCAGCAGGCTGCTGACAAGGGGGTCCACCAGTCAGCGACTTAAACTAACCAAAACGGTATCGTTAAATCTAGGCCGTGCGATTAAAAGACGATCTAACGGATGTGATTTATCGTCTCTGACGAACAGCTCCGACGAGGAATTAAACCTAACACGGTGGTGGGGGTCTGGTGAGGCTCACCTGGCCTCCACTTAGGGTCGGCGATGGGGTCGAACGACGTGGTCCATGATGACGGTTCGAATGGTGGTCGCGGTAGCTCCTGGGGAGGCTCCAATCGACGACGCCCTTCTCCTTCTGCAGCAGCGGGCTCTGGCAAAATTCCGATGAAGGAGAGCTCGCCTTGCTCCGGGGAAGGGTGATGGAGTGTCTGTGAGGAGTGGGAAGGTTGTTGGTGTGGAGAATGGAGGCGGAGAAGGCCTCTATTTATACAACGGCGAGGGGACTGAGCGGCATGGGCTCGGGCTCGTTGGTGACGACGATACATGCGGCTAGCAGCGCGGCTAAGGGTAGGGGCGGTGCGGTGTTCCCTCGCAGTCTTCACTGGCTTAATGGCTAGGCACGGGGCGGTCTAGGCTGGTCGGGCGCGTGCGGTGCTCTGCACGGGAGCAGCGGTGTTCGATACGGCGCATGGGTGCTACTGGTCGCGCAGCGGCGAACGGGGGTGTCTGAGAGATAGTGGTGATCATGGCGAGTGGGCGTGTGCACGGAGAGAGCGAGGCGCGGTCTGTGCGAGCCGGTCGGGTGCGACGCTCTGGCACATTCTCGGCACGGCGCATAAACATTGGGCTCGGCTGGTCTTAGGTGGTCCAGGGCCTGGCTATGGTCGTGGCTTCGACAGGGGGTGGCGGTGGACGGTGGCATGTCTGGTGCGTGTCGTGGAAGAGGGCGGCGTGGTCGCTGGCGCTCTGTCCACTGTCGGCCGACGAGTGTGGCCTCGAGCGGCGGTGCACTGGTGCACAACGGCTAAGTGGGGGCGTGTCTGGTGCTACTCGACACTGGGGGAGACAAGGGAGTGAAGACGGAACCAAATTGGTCTAGTGATCACTACTCAAATAGTGAAGTTAGGCCGGAGTTAATTAGTGTAAGCAAGGTGTTTGATTAAATGGCTGCAAGAGATTAAGTTTGAAATTTTCAAATGAAATTTGGTGAGTGATTTGGTCTTATGCTTGAGTGTCTATGATTGCTTGGAAAAGGCAAGGTGAATTGATTTGGATGGTTTTTGTGAAATGGTGATCTTACCATATGAACTAGATTCAAATTTGAACTATCCTTTAAATTGATTTGGAAATAGCTTTTGTAAATTTGTAAAGTGGGCCTTGGTTCACTTTTACTTGGTCTAGCAAGGGGTGAAAAGAAGTACAAATGTTTATGTTAGAAATTCTCTTCTAGGAACACTCAAAGTGGCCTAGTGGTTAACTTTGGTCAAAATGACCATTTGATATTTTTATTCATATTTGATTTCTTTTTCTTTTGATTTTGCTTGTAATTGGCCTAGATGATGTAGCATTCATCTTTAAACCATTTCTCATCATTTGTAGCAATCAAACATGCCAAATTCAATCAATTCTACACTAATGCAAAACACGCATGCATTCATATAGATTTAATATTAAAAGTTTTTGTTAACCCTAAACTTGGGTGATTAGAACTTGATAAACTTGATTAATGTTTTTGGGGTGTTACAAACCTTCCCTCCTTAAACAAAATATCATCCTGGGATGTAAGAAAAACTAGGAACTAAAGAGATCTGGAAACTCAGTCCTAATGTAATCTTCTCGCTCCCATGTAGATTCATCTTCAGTATGGTTGCTCCATTGGATCTTGAGAAACTTGATACTCTGGGTCCTGGTGGTTCTGAAGGCTTCTTCCAAAATACGAATGGGCACTTCACGATACGTCAGATCCTTGTTGATATCAATGGCTCGGTGATCGATGTTCTTGAAAACTTCGCTCTTCTCCGGAACTTCTAGGCATTTGCGAAGTAACGAGATATGGAACACATCATGGATGGCTGACATCTCCTCTGGCAGTTCCAAATGATATGATACTTCTCCTTGGCGATTCAAAATCTTGAAGGGTCCAATATATCTGGGGGCTAACTTCCCTATCAGTTGGAAACTTTGTATTCCCTTCAAAGGTGACACTTTGAGATACACAAAATCTCCGACATTGAAGGTCAGGTCTCGACGTCTCTTGTCAGCATAACTCCTTTGGCTAGATTGGGCGGTCTTGAGGTGCTCACAGACTTTGTGAACCTTCTCTTTGGCTTCTCGTAGGATGTCGGGTCCAAAAATCTGACTCTCTCCTACTTGCGACCAATCAAGGGGATACGGCACTTTCTTCCATATAGAAATTCAAATGGGGCCATTTGCAAACTTGCTTGATAACTGTTATTGTATGATAATTCTGCAAAAGGCAGACAACCTTCCCATTTTGATCCATATTCTAGAACACAAGCTCTCAACATATCTTCTAAGATTTGGTTGACTCTTTTAGTTTGTCCATCGGTCTGCGGGTGATAAGTTGTGCTGAAATTTAACTTGGTTCTTAATCCTTCTTGGACTTTCTGCCAAAATCTTGAGGTAAACTGGGTTCCTCGATCCGATACTATGGTCTTAGGGGTTCCATGCAAACTGATGATTCTAGCAATGTACAACTCCGCTAGCTTCGAACTCTGGTAGGTAGTCTTGACAGGTATGAAATGTGCTACCTTGGACAGTCTATCAACTATGACCCAAATAGAGTCATTTCCCCGACTAGATGTAGGCAAACCGGTGATAAAGTCCATTCCGACAGAATCCCATTTCCATTCTGAAATCTGCAATGGTTGCAAAAGTCCTGCGGGTCTCTGATGTTCTGCTTTGACTCTCTGACAGATATCATACTTGGCTATGTAGCTTCCGATTTCTCTCTTCATCTTGTGCCACCAAAATTGCTCCTTCAAATCCTGATACATCTTCGTTCCTCGAGGGTGGATAGAATAAAGAGTATCATTAGCTTCTTGCATGATAACTTGCTTTAGCTTGGAATCTGCTGGCACACAGATATGTCCTTTGTACCACAAAACTCCTTCTTCATCTTCGGTGAATCCGGGTACCTTTCATGTACCAATACGATGTTTGATTCTGTCGATACTTTCATTTCCTTTTTGCACCTCCTTGATCTGACTGATCAACGTGGGTTGAAGTTCAATGCTAGCTAAAAATCATTCGCTAACTAGCTCCATTCTAAACTGCTCCAACTCTTCATGCAAACTTGGCTGGGCTTCTTTAATCATGTTGTTTAATCTACGCGGCAATCGGCTAAGAGCATCCGCTACCACATTGGCTTTGCCGGGGTGATAGTGAATGTCAAGGTCATAATCCTTGATTAACTCTATCCATCTCATTTGCCTCATATTCAGCTCCTTCTGGGTGAAAATATACTTCAGGATCTTGTGATCTGAATAAATCTCACAGCGGTTACCCATAAGGTAATGACGCCATGTCTTCAATGCTAAAACTATGGCTACTAGTTCCAGATCATGGGTAGGGTAGTTTTGCTCATGCTGCTTCAGTTGTCGGGACATATATGCTATGACTTTTCCTTCTTGCATCAACACACACCGAGACCAATCTTGGATGCATCACAATACACATATAAAGGCTTCTTGATATCTAGCATAATCAGAATTGGAGCTGAAATCAATCTCTTCTTGATCTCTTGAAAACTTGCTTCACATTTGTCAGTCCATTCGAACTTCTTATCTTTCTTCAACAATTGGGTCATCGGTCTTGCGATGCTCGAAAATCATTCAACAAACTTGCGGTAGTATCCCGCTAATCGGAGAAATGCATGGACTTGGGTTTGAGTGGTTGGGGATTTCCATTCTTCAACATCTTTGGTCTTGGTGGGATCGACAACGAATCCTCCTGCCGACACAATATGTCCTAGGAATCCTACTTCCTTTAGCCAGAACTCACATTTGCTAAACTTGGCATACAACTGATTCTCTCTAAGGGTTTCAAGGATGGTTCTCAGGTGTAGCTCATGGTCTTCTTCTGACTTAATAGATTAGAATATCATCGATAAAACCAATGACAAACTTATCCCGGAAGTTCATAAAAATCTTATTCATGAGATTCATGAAATAAGCGGGGGCATTGGTTAATCCAAAAGACATGACCGTATACTCATACAATCCATATCTAGATGTAAAGGCGGTCTTTGGAATATCTGTTGCACGAATCTTGAGTTGATGATAACCAGTCCTAAGATCAATCTTAGAAAAACACTTTGGCACCACTCAACTGATCAAACAGATCCTCAATCTTTGGCAGTGGGTACTTGTTCTTGATGGTGACATCATTCAACTTCCGGTAATCTGTACATAAACGGTTACCTACATCTTTCTTATCCATAAACAAAACAGGCGATCTCCATGGCGATGCGCTTGGTTGAATCGGACCTTTCTCCAGCATAGCATCAAGTTTCTTCTTCAGTTCCACTAATTCAGGTGGGTTCATGCTATAAGGTCTCTGAGCTATGGGTCCAGTTCCAGGAATTAGTTCAACGATGAACTCGATATCCCGATCTGGGGGCATACCGTGCAATTCATCCGAGAATACGTCGGGGTATTCACAGACTACTCTGACTTGGTCTAGGGTTGGCTGGGCTGGACTCTTGTTGCATTTGAATTGACGGGTCAAAGTCCCAGATACATGCTCTACTGATACTCCAGAGCTACTGGTCATGGTTATGGCCTTCTTGGCATAGTCGATCAGTCCTTTATGTTTCGACATCCAATTCATTCCTAGTACTACTTCCAAACCTTTGGTTGCAAGTACTATTAGATTGGCATAAAAATCTATCCATGGATTCTGATAGGTATAGCCTTGCAAAATTTTCTAGCTTTGGTGGTTGAACCAGGTATTTGAACTATCATAACATGCTTCAATTTTGTTGGTTGAATCTTACTAGTGCATGCAAATTCTTATGTAACAAACGAGTGCGATGCTCCAGAATCAAACAACACTCTTGCAAGTACTGAGTTAACAGAAAACATACCCAACACAACATCTGGCGCTTCCTGAGCTTCTTCAGCATTCTTGTGGAACAGACGACTTTCTTAACATCACCGACCACTGTCCTTTATCTGTCTGGCTCAAAGGTTTGTTTATTTTGCACTTAAAAAACAGAAAGTCAAGTGAATAGTGGGTTGATGACTTAAGATAATCAGATCCCAAGCCGAGTAGTTGAGAGCCAATCTAGTCAAAGAAGTCACCGTTGCGGTTGAGCGAGTTCCCTAGGGAAAATCTCCTTCCAGGCTGAACACGACGTTGCTGCCGAGCGGGTGCATTCACATTGTGTCCTGCTGCAAGCTTCTTGGGGAACTCATTGGAGTAGTGACCCTTGACTCCACATTCAAAGCAAGTAATCTAGGATTTGTCTTTGGCTGGAACGGGCACATCATTGCTTCCAGTCCTTGGGGCAGTATTGTTGTTGTTGTTGGACTTGGGCGGTGCACGGTTGAAGTTGTTGGAGTTGCCGGGGTTGTTGTTGTGGTTTCCTCCGGTCTTCAGGTTTCCTTCGCTACGATTGGGGTAGCTTGGACGGGACATAGGGGGTCTGTTGTTTCTTGGGGCATATCCTGCAGACGGGTTGGGGCGATACTTCTGGTTATTGTGGGATCTAGTCTAGTGCATCATGCGACGCTTGCGGTTGTTATTGGCTTGGTTGATATTCCCTTCCATCTGGATGGCAGAGTCTACAAGCTCTTCTAGATCTCCAAAACGGATGTTGACTAACACAGTCTGCATCTCATCATGCAATCCATTCAGAAACCTTTCCTTCTTCTTTGCTTCAGTGTTAATCTCATCAGGGGCATATCTAGCTAACGACAGAAATTTGTCACGGTACTCAACTACCGTCATCCTTCATTGCTTCAGTTCCCTGAACTCATCTCTCATCCTGGTGACCAAACCTTGTGGCACATGGGTGCGGCTGAACTTGATCTTGAATGCTTCCCAAGTCATCATCTGACCGTCATTCATGGTACGGGTGCTATTCCACCAGGATCGTGCATCTCCTACCAGATAGTGGGTGGCAAATAGTACCTTCTCATTGGCTTCAACTCCTGCGACCTCCAGATTGTTCTCCATGGTTTGCAGCCAGTCATCAGCATCTAAGGGATCCTCAGACTTATTAATGATAGGTGGGTTGGTATTCTGAAAGTTCTTAAGCTTGGATCCATGGTGATTTTGGTTTCCATGGTGATTTTGGTTTCCATGGACTTGATTATTGTGGGCCATCTGAGCTATTTGTTGAAGAGTGGCTAGGTTGGCTTGGCGTTCGGCTCTACTAGCTTCACGGTCAGAAACTAGCATTTGCAGAATCTGCAACATTGGGTCCTGAGATGAATTGCTTCCTCTGGGGTTTCCACGAGTCATCTGAAGATTGAGATAGATAATGAGATAAGAGGGAAATTTCTAAGGTTCATGGTTTTGTTTTCAAAAGCTTTAAACTTTGAGTTTGACTCAAGTTTTGCAAACTAACTTCTTCCTCTCATTCATTCATTCATTCAAAGCACACCAATGCAAACACACACCACACACAAATAGAAAACATATGGTTTTAAGAACCATTCTCTGAAACTACAATACAGTGGGACCGGTACAACTCATTCCTATGGTAGTGGTCAGGTGCATCTAATCATCATCAATGAAGTCGGAATCATCATCATCAGCGTGGAACTCCATGGCATTATCCTCCAGGTAGTCGTTGTCATCACTGAGGTAAGAGTAAATATCTCCCTAGATATCTTCACCTTCCTCCTCCTCCTTTGCTTCAAGATGGACTTCCTGTTCACGGATAGCCTTCTCGAGAGAGGCCACCTTCTTGTGAAGACGATCGATGGTGTGATCCTTCTTGTCACACGGACGACAAAGTGATTAGCGCTTCTTGGCGAGAATGGCGAGGGTCTGGTCCTTCTTGACGGCAATGGCAAGGTTGTGGTTTGCGTAGGTGCGAGCGTTTTCCAACTCCTTCTGTCTATCATACAGCATGAAGTCAAGATTGTCCACCTGGTGCTTCAACTCCGGGTGTCCTGGCATCTCCAAGGGCACTCCCATAGAATCACGTCTTGTGAAGTGAGCAAAGCGAGTTCCCTGGATCAAGTTGATGTTTTTGCCCACACAGACGGGCAAGAGCTTCATGCATAGCCCTGGCTAATCCATCTAGCTAGTTTTTCTCACGCAAGGTGAATTGGATCTTCTCAGAAGTGGGTGCTTCCATCTTGGCTCTGAGATCTGCAACTATCAGCCATTGTAGATCTCCTCCTATGTGATCGTTTAGTTGTGCCCCGAATAATTCCGGATGTGAGCGCTCAAGATACTCTGACAGTGCATCTAGATCCCTCTCAAAGATCAGTTGGCCTCCATTTCCCAACTGGTAGAACTTGCAATACTGGACTTCCATCTATAAGAATTTAGGATGAGCAAGTTACTTAGGTGATCAAGTGTGTCAAATTTTTATGTAGGATTGCAAGAATTTTTGAGGAACATGATTTTTTTTGAAAGAATTGATGTCTACGCACTTCTATTCTTGTAGACAGTTGTTGGGCCTCCAAGTGCAGAGGTTTGTAGAACAGCAGCAAGTTTTCCCTTAAGTGGATCACCCAATGTTTATCTAACTCAGGGAGGAAGTGGTCAAAGGTATCCCCTCTCAAGCAACCCTGCAATCAAGATACAAGAAGTCTATTGTGTCCCCAACACACCCAATACACTTGTCAGGTGTATAGGTGCACTAGTTCGGCAAAGAGATAGTGAAATACAAGTGGTATGGATAATTATAAGTGGTAACGGTGATAGAAAATAACTTGATGGCGTGAAAAAGACTAAAGGAAAACTGAAATAAAGATAGAAGCAAGCAAACATGTAACAGATCTAATTGCAAACGGTGTATCAATGCTTAGAAACAAGGCCTAGGGATCATACTTTCACTAGTTAACACTCTCATATAAATATATTCTCTTTATGATACTACTCTTAACTACTCTCCGGTTGGACACTCTAATCCATGGTAGGGCCATAACAACACACCTCAAAGTAAGCCTTTCCCATCTAGATAACCCCACACTGTCACCTTGAGCTCTAGATGGTTCTAACAAACACCACAATTTCAAAAAGACATCCAACTCCAAATATAACTCATAACAAGTATTTGTAATGTCTAGCCTAAGTGCCACCATGGTGTGCACACTGTCAACTTCACACACATGGGGAGAGCAGAGATCTATTAAAGCACTTGAGTAGCAAGGTGGATCTATAGATTACAAGCTCATGATCTCAATAAGATCATGCATAGAGAGATAGATGAACACATAGCTACCGGTAGACCCCTTAGCCTCGAGAGAGAACTACTCCCTCCTCATCATGGGAATCAGCAATGGTGATGGAGATGGTGGTGGAGATCGATGGAGATGGCTCCAGGGGCACTTCCCTGTCCCGGCAGGGTGCCGAAACAGAGAATTTCTGTCCCCCAAATCTCCCCTTCGGTGGCGGCGGCGCTGCAGAACTTTTCGTGGCTGGAGGCTTGACGATCTAGGGTTTCTGCCTCGGGAGGAATATATAGGCGAAGGAGACAAGGTCGGTGGCCAGCCAGGGGGCCCACACCATTCCCTGGCGCGGCCTAGGTGTACCCGCGCCATGGGGTGGTGTGACCACCCTGTGGCCCCTCTCTGACTCTCCTTCTAGCTCCGTGAGTCTCCCGGTAAAATAATAACTTTGGCTTTTGTCCTGTTCAATTCCGAGAATATTCATTTTCTGACTTCCTGGAACCAAAAACTACAGAAAACAGGCAACTCGCACTTTGGCATCTGGTTAATAGGTTAGTCCAAGAAATCATATGAAAAGTACTCCAAAGTTGGAACAAAATATAAGAAAGTAGATAAACCAAGCATGGAACATCAAAAATTGTAGATACATTTGCAATGTATCAAGAATCAAGGATAAGAGTGGGAATAGGTTTTCATAAATACTCACTTCTTTTGTTTTGAAACTAAGTTTTTGGTTCAGACATCCATTCTAACTAGGGTATCCTATGGTCAGGATGGCTTTGATACCAACTTGTCAACACCCGGATTTTTAATCCCAGATGCCTATTATGCCATACCTCGCAATCCCAGGATTACCATTTTTGCGAGACCTAACAGATTGGATATCATAGTACATCATCCATTACAAACCATAATAAGGTCTTACACAAATAAAGGATCTCATGATCCAGTCTTAATACATAACAAGCAGCGGAAAGAAACGTAGTAGGGGCTCCATCTTCAGAGTCACAGGCAATGCTGATGATGGGAGATGATCCTAGTTGTCATAGACGTCCTGTTGTCCATCATCCAGATAATCCTCCTCATAGTCTGGCCATGGGAATAGCCAGGGACAAAGCCATGAGTACTCTTTAAGTACTCACAAACTATCACTAACAAGTAAGGTAGTTCTAGTAGGAATCTTAAGCTCTAGGTTTATTTGCAAAAAGCCAAATTTATCTAAAACTGAGTTTAGAAGTAAAGAAAACTAAGTTCGGGTTCTAAATAACTTAAGTGGGAACCTAGTTTTCATATTCACAACCCTGTTGTGGTGAAGTCAAAATCATAGTTCACTTCACAAGTCATTTTGAAAACATCTGACGACGGAACAGTATGGCCACTCCAACTGTCCATGACCGCGGACGCGGCTATTCGAATAGTTTGACACTCTGCAGAGGTGGTACACTTTCACTACAAAATTCGATACATCCATCAGGGATAACCCTTAATCATCATACTTAGTATGAGGATAATCAATCATAACCTTTGAATTACACACTCTAGTATAGGCACCTCCCCTATGAGCTTGGCCTCCCAGCCATGGCCATCTGCCATCCTGGGCACTGCATAGGTGGACATTCACACTCACGAGGTAGCCTTAGCTCAAACCTCTTCTGCGAGGGAACCCATACTAAGTCATATAAACTTCCGGCTAAGCCCTACCCAATTCGGGTATTGTGGTTGTATGGTAAAATTGGAATGGTATCGCATCCGAACCCAACCATCACTTTTTATAAAGGGCTAAGGCTCATGCCTCAACATTTTCATCATCAAATCCTTTGGTGTTTCTCAACACATGTCAAAACATTTAAATAGAATGAAACATCATTCCAAGGTTTTCATAATCCTTTTCACCAAGTATTCCCATCTAAAGTGATCAACTCTTATGCTTAGCACTAGCCACTAAAGTTGAAGGTATTCACTAATGAGGGGTGGTAATCAAGTTTAACTATCCAACGCTAATATCATGCCTTGGAATGACATCTAGGTATAACTACTTAGGACTAGTTTTATAATCTTTATGGTATCTATCCTATTTTCCAATGCTCACAAAGCACTAACTAAAAGTAATTTTTTTTGGTAAAGTAAAAGAATAAAGCTTGCAAGTAAAACTTGGGATTGGTATAATCAAAGTTATATAACCTAGCATGCCTAATGCATCTTGCTTAGGTTATCAAGTGGGCAAGTGTTAACTTGCATAGTTAACTTGTAGGGTTAGGCTTGCCTGGAGTAGTGGAGTGGTTGAAGTTTTCTTCTTCTTCTTGGTAGTACTCCTCCTCCATGTATCCCGGGTCGGTACTATCGTCTATAAATGAATATGGGGTAAAAAAATCACCAAACAATACTTAACTAATTCTATTTAGCACACTATGGCTCACACTTGATGATGTAGCATCATCACAATCATCACATGAATTAAAGACTTAAGCTTATTTAGTTTATTTTAGAAAAGTAATTTCTATGCATTGAAAATAATTAAGATTTAATATTCTCCAATTAAAATATGGGATCATGTTGACACATATCATCACGACATATTCTAATACATGGGAATGTGATTTAAAGTGTTGATCATATTTTATTAAGTTTACGATTATCATTTATTAGAATTAAAGTGACTAGAAATGCCTATATAGCATTATTTTGGTACTAGTCCAATGTCACTACATGCAAACCTAAATATTTTTACATATTCAGATAGATCTTATCAAATGTGATTTTTGAGAGTTGGAATCAACTCAAAAGCATTTATGGTTGATTTTTGAAAAATGTTCGAAGTTGAAAAAGTCTATGTCTTATTATTTTTGGTATAGGTGATCTCTAACTGCAATTGATTTAAATCCAACGGTCTTGGATATATAATTTAAATATATTTCTAACAAAATTTGAATCATGCAATTTGGTTTAGTGAATCTCTTTGAATTGATTTTTGAACCTACTGACAGAATGTGGTTTTAATTAAATTGGAAAATCCTTATTTGAATTGCCAGGCTTGCGCGGGAAACTAAACGGGCCGACCCACTCTGCACAGCGTGGCGCAGCAGGCTGCTGACAAGGGGGTCCACCAGTCAGCGACTTAAACTAACCAAAACGGTATCGTTAAATCTAGGCCGTGCGATTAAAAGACGATCTAACGGATGTGATTTGTCGTCTCTGACGAACAGCTCCGACGAGGAATTAAACCTAACACGGTGGTGGGGGTCTGGTGAGGCTCACCTGGCCTCCACTTAGGGTCGGCGATGGGGTCGAACGACGTGGTCCATGATGACGGTTCGAATGGTGGTCGCGGTAGCTCCTGGGGAGGCTCCAATCGACGACGCCCTTCTCCTTCTGCAGCAGCGGGCTCTGGCAAAATTCCGATGAAGGAGAGCTCGCCTTGCTCCGGGGAAGGGTGATGGAGTGTCTGTGAGGAGTGGGAAGGTTGTTGGTGTGGAGAATGGAGGCGGAGAAGGCCTCTATTTATACAACGGCGAGGGGACTGAGCGGCATGGGCTCGGGCTCGTTGGTGACGACGATACATGCGGCTAGCAGCGCGGCTAAGGGTAGGGGCGGTGCGGTGTTCCCTCGCAGTCTTCACTGGCTTAATGGCTAGGCACGGGGCGGTCTAGGCTGGTCGGGCGCGTGCGGTGCTCTGCACGGGAGCAGCGGTGTTCGATACGGCGCATGGGTGCTACTGGTCGCGCAGCGGCGAACGGGGGTGTCTGAGAGATAGTGGTGATCATGGCGAGTGGGCGTGTGCACGGAGAGAGCGAGGCGCGGTCTGTGCGAGCCGGTCGGGTGCGACGCTCTGGCACATTCTCGGCACGGCGCATAAACATTGGGCTCGGCTGGTCTTAGGTGGTCCAGGGCCTGGCTATGGTCGTGGCTTCGACAGGGGGTGGCGGTGGACGGTGGCATGTCTGGTGCGTGTCGTGGAAGAGGGCGGCGTGGTCGCTGGCGCTCTGTCCACTGTCGGCCGACGAGTGTGGCCTCGAGCGGCGGTGCACTGGTGCACAACGGCTAAGTGGGGGCGTGTCTGGTGCTACTCGACACTGGGGGAGACAAGGGAGTGAAGACGGAACCAAATTGGTCTAGTGATCACTACTCAAATAGTGAAGTTAGGCCGGAGTTAATTAGTGTAAGCAAGGTGTTTGATTAAATGGCTGCAAGAGATTAAGTTTGAAATTTTCAAATGAAATTTGGTGAGTGATTTGGTCTTATGCTTGAGTGTCTATGATTGCTTGGAAAAGGCAAGGTGAATTGATTTGGATGGTTTTTGTGAAATGGTGATCTTACCATATGAACTAGATTCAAATTTGAACTATCCTTTAAATTGATTTGGAAATAGCTTTTGTAAATTTGTAAAGTGGGCCTTGGTTCACTTTTACTTGGTCTAGCAAGGGGTGAAAAGAAGTACAAACGTTTATGTTAGAAATTCTCTTCTAGGAACACTCAAAGTGGCCTAGTGGTTAACTTTGGTCAAAATGACCATTTGATATTTTTATTCATATTTGATTTCTTTTTCTTTTGATTTTGCTTGTAATTGGCCTAGATGATGTAGCATTCATCTTTAAACCATTTCTCATCATTTGTAGCAATCAAACATGCCAAATTCAATCAATTCTACACTAATGCAAAACACGCATGCATTCATATAGATTTAATATTAAAAGTTTTTGTTAACCCTAAACTTGGGTGATTAGAACTTGATAAACTTGATTAATGTTTTTGGGGTGTTACAAACCTTCCCTCCTTAAACAAAATATCATCCTGGGATGTAAGAAAAACTAGGAACTAAAGAGATCTGGAAACTCAGTCCTAATGTAATCTTCTCGCTCCCATGTAGATTCATCTTCAGTATGGTTGCTCCATTGGATCTTGAGAAACTTGATACTCTGGGTCCTGGTGGTTCTGAAGGCTTCTTCCAAAATACGAATGGGCACTTCACGATACGTCAGATCCTTGTTGATATCAATGGCTCGGTGATCGATGTTCTTGAAAACTTCGCTCTTCTCCGGAACTTCTAGGCATTTGCGAAGTAACGAGATATGGAACACATCATGGATGGCTGACATCTCCTCTGGCAGTTCCAAATGATATGATACTTCTCCTTGGCGATTCAAAATCTTGAAGGGTCCAATATATCTGGGGGCTAACTTCCCTATCAGTTGGAAACTTTGTATTCCCTTCAAAGGCGACACTTTGAGATACACAAAATCTCCGACATTGAAGGTCAGGTCTCGACGTCTCTTGTCAGCATAACTCCTTTGGCTAGATTGGGCGGTCTTGAGGTGCTCACAGACTTTGTGAACCTTCTCTTTGGCTTCTCGTAGGATGTCGGGTCCAAAAATCTGACTCTCTCCTACTTGCGACCAATCAAGGGGATACGACACTTTCTTCCATATAGAAATTCAAATGGGGCCATTTGCAAACTTGCTTGATAACTGTTATTGTATGATAATTCTGCAAAAGGCAGACAACCTTCCCATTTTGATCCATATTCTAGAACACAAGCTCTCAACATATCTTCTAAGATTTGGTTGACTCTTTTAGTTTGTCCATCGGTCTGCGGGTGATAAGTTGTGCTGAAATTTAACTTGGTTCTTAATCCTTCTTGGACTTTCTGCCAAAATCTTGAGGTAAACTGGGTTCCTCGATCCGATACTATGGTCTTAGGGGTTCCATGCAAACTGATGATTCTAGCAATGTACAACTCCGCTAGCTTCGAACTCTGGTAGGTAGTCTTGACAGGTATGAAATGTGCTACCTTGGACAGTCTATCAACTATGACCCAAATAGAGTCATTTCCCCGACTAGATGTAGGCAAACCGGTGATAAAGTCCATTCCGACAGAATCCCATTTCCATTCTGAAATCTGCAATGGTTGCAAAAGTCCCGCGGGTCTCTGATGTTCTGCTTTGACTCTCTGACAGATATCATACTTGGCTATGTAGCTTCCGATTTCTCTCTTCATCTTGTGCCACCAAAATTGCTCCTTCAAATCCTGATACATCTTCGTTCCTCGAGGGTGGATAGAATAAAGAGTATCATTAGCTTCTTGCATGATAACTTGCTTTAGCTTGGAATCTGCTGGCACACAGATATGTCCTTTGTACCACAAAACTCCTTCTTCATCTTCGGTGAATCCGGGTACCTTTCATGTACCAATACGATGTTTGATTCTGTCGATACTTTCATTTCCTTTTTGCACCTCCTTGATCTGACTGATCAACGTGGGTTGAAGTTCAATGCTAGCTAAAAATCATTCGCTAACTAGCTCCATTCTAAACTGCTCCAACTCTTCATGCAAACTTGGCTGGGCTTCTTTAATCATGTTGTTTAATCTACGCGGCAATCGGCTAAGAGCATCCGCTACCACATTGGCTTTGCCGGGGTGATAGTGAATGTCAAGGTCATAATCCTTGATTAACTCTATCCATCTCATTTGCCTCATATTCAGCTCCTTCTGGGTGAAAATATACTTCAGGATCTTGTGATCTGAATAAATCTCACAGCGGTTACCCATAAGGTAATGACGCCATGTCTTCAATGCTAAAACTATGGCTACTAGTTCCAGATCATGGGTAGGGTAGTTTTGCTCATGCTGCTTCAGTTGCCGGGACATATATGCTATGACTTTTCCTTCTTGCATCAACACACACCGAGACCAATCTTGGATGCATCACAATACACATATAAAGGCTTCTTGATATCTAGCATAATCAGAATTGGAGCTGAAATCAATCTCTTCTTGATCTCTTGAAAACTTGCTTCACATTTGTCAGTCCATTCGAACTTCTTATCTTTCTTCAACAATTGGGTCATCGGTCTTGCGATGCTCGAAAATCATTCAACAAACTTGCGGTAGTATCCCGCTAATCGGAGAAATGCATGGACTTGGGTTTGAGTGGTTGGGGATTTCCATTCTTCAACATCTTTGGTCTTGGTGGGATCGACAACGAATCCTCCTGCCGACACAATATGTCCTAGGAATCCTACTTCCTTTAGCCAGAACTCACATTTGCTAAACTTGGCATACAACTGATTCTCTCTAAGGGTTTCAAGGATGGTTCTCAGGTGTAGCTCATGGTCTTCTTCTGACTTAATAGATTAGAATATCATCGATAAAACCAATGACAAACTTATCCCGGAAGTTCATAAAAATCTTATTCATGAGATTCATGAAATAAGCGGGGGCATTGGTTAATCCAAAAGACATGACCGTATACTCATACAATCCATATCTAGATGTAAAGGCGGTCTTTGGAATATCTGTTGCACGAATCTTGAGTTGATGATAACCAGTCCTAAGATCAATCTTAGAAAAACACTTTGGCACCACTCAACTGATCAAACAGATCCTCAATCTTTGGCAGTGGGTACTTGTTCTTGATGGTGACATCA
The DNA here is from genome assembly GCA_910589775.1 of Avena eriantha. Classification (NCBI taxonomy): domain Eukaryota; kingdom Viridiplantae; phylum Streptophyta; class Magnoliopsida; order Poales; family Poaceae; genus Avena; species Avena eriantha. Next base: position 203,921,023 of record OU342742.1, read on the forward strand.
TTCAACTTCCGGTAATCTGTACATAAACGGTTACCTACATCTTTCTTATCCATAAACAAAACAGGCGATCTCCATGGCGATGCGCTTGGTTGAATCGGACCTTTCTCCAGCATAGCATCAAGTTTCTTCTTCAGTTCCACTAATTCAGGTGGGTTCATGCTATAAGGTCTCTGAGCTATGGGTCCAGTTCCAGGAATTAGTTCAACGATGAACTCGATATCCCGATCTGGGGGCATACCGTGCAATTCATCCGAGAATACGTCGGGGTATTCACAGACTACTCTGACTTGGTCTAGGGTTGGCTGGGCTGGACTCTTGTTGCATTTGAATTGACGGGTCAAAGTCCCAGATACATGCTCTACTGATACTCCAGAGCTACTGGTCATGGTTATGGCCTTCTTGGCATAGTCGATCAGTCCTTTATGTTTCGACATCCAATTCATTCCTAGTACTACTTCCAAACCTTTGGTTGCAAGTACTATTAGATTGGCATAAAAATCTATCCATGGATTCTGATAGGTATAGCCTTGCAAAATTTTCTAGCTTTGGTGGTTGAACCAGGTATTTGAACTATCATAACATGCTTCAATTTTGTTGGTTGAATCTTACTAGTGCATGCAAATTCTTATGTAACAAACGAGTGCGATGCTCCAGAATCAAACAACACTCTTGCAAGTACTGAGTTAATAGAAAACATACCCAACACAACATCTGGCGCTTCCTGAGCTTCTTCAGCATTCTTGTGGAACAGACGACTTTCTTAACATCACCGACCACTGTCCTTTATCTGTCTGGCTCAAAGGTTTGTTTATTTTGCACTTAAAAAATAGAAAGTCAAGTGAATAGTGGGTTGATGACTTAAGATAATCAGATCCCAAGCCGAGTAGTTGAGAGCCAATCTAGTCAAAGAAGTCACCGTTGCGGTTGAGCGAGTTCCCTAGGGAAAATCTCCTTCCAGGCTGAACACGACGTTGCTGCCGAGCGGGTGCATTCACATTGGGTCCTGCTGCAAGCTTCTTGGGGAACTCATTGGAGTAGTGACCCTTGACTCCACATTCAAAGCAAGTAATCTAGGATTTGTCTTTGGCTGGAACGGGCACATCATTGCTTCCAGTCCTTGGGGCAGTATTGTTGTTGTTGTTGGACTTGGGCGGTGCACGGTTGAAGTTGTTGGAGTTGCCGGGGTTGTTGTTGTGGTTTCCTCCGGTCTTCAGGTTTCCTTCGCTACGATTGGGGTAGCTTGGACGGGACATAGGGGGTCTGTTGTTTCTTGGGGCATATCCTGCAGACGGGTTGGGGCGATACTTCTGGTTATTGTGGGATCTAGTCTAGTGCATCATGCGACGCTTGCGGTTGTTATTGGCTTGGTTGATATTCCCTTCCATCTGGATGGCAGAGTCTACAAGCTCTTCTAGATCTCCAAAACGGATGTTGACTAACACAGTCTGCATCTCATCATGCAATCCATTCAGAAACCTTTCCTTCTTCTTTGCTTCAGTGTTAATCTCATCAGGGGCATATCTAGCTAACGACAGAAATTTGTCACGGTACTCAACTACCGTCATCCTTCATTGCTTCAGTTCCCTGAACTCATCTCTCATCCTGGTGACCAAACCTTGTGGCACATGGGTGCGGCTGAACTTGATCTTGAATGCTTCCCAAGTCATCATCTGACCGTCATTCATGGTACGGGTGCTATTCCACCAGGATCGTGCATCTCCTACCAGATAGTGGGTGGCAAATAGTACCTTCTCATTGGCTTCAACTCCTGCGACCTCCAGATTGTTCTCCATGGTTTGCAGCCAGTCATCAGCATCTAAGGGATCCTCAGACTTATTAATGATAGGTGGGTTGGTATTCTGAAAGTTCTTAAGCTTGGATCCATGGTGATTTTGGTTTCCATGGTGATTTTGGTTTCCATGGACTTGATTATTGTGGGCCATCTGAGCTATTTGTTGAAGAGTGGCTAGGTTGGCTTGGCGTTCGGCTCTACTAGCTTCACGGTCAGAAACTAGCATTTGCAGAATCTGCAACATTGGGTCCTGAGATGAATTGCTTCCTCTGGGGTTTCCACGAGTCATCTGAAGATTGAGATAGATAATGAGATAAGAGGGAAATTTCTAAGGTTCATGGTTTTGTTTTCAAAAGCTTTAAACTTTGAGTTTGACTCAAGTTTTGCAAACTAACTTCTTCCTCTCATTCATTCATTCATTCAAAGCACACCAATGCAAACACACACCACACACAAATAGAAAACATATGGTTTTAAGAACCATTCTCTGAAACTACAATACAGTGGGACCGGTACAACTCATTCCTATGGTAGTGGTCAGGTGCATCTAATCATCATCAATGAAGTCGGAATCATCATCATCAGCGTGGAACTCCATGGCATTATCCTCCAGGTAGTCGTTGTCATCACTGAGGTAAGAGTAAATATCTCCCTAGATATCTTCACCTTCCTCCTCCTCCTTTGCTTCAAGATGGACTTCCTGTTCACGGATAGCCTTCTCGAGAGAGGCCACCTTCTTGTGAAGACGATCGATGGTGTGATCCTTCTTGTCACACGGACGACAAAGTGATTAGCGCTTCTTGGCGAGAATGGCGAGGGTCTGGTCCTTCTTGACGGCAATGGCAAGGTTGTGGTTTGCGTAGGTGCGAGCGTTTTCCAACTCCTTCTGTCTATCATACAGCATGAAGTCAAGATTGTCCACCTGGTGCTTCAACTCCGGGTGTCCTGGCATCTCCAAGGGCACTCCCATAGAATCACGTCTTGTGAAGTGAGCAAAGCGAGTTCCCTGGATCAAGTTGATGTTTTTGCCCACACAGACGGGCAAGAGCTTCATGCATAGCCCTGGCTAATCCATCTAGCTAGTTGTTCTCACGCAAGGTGAATTGGATCTTCTCAGAAGTGGGTGCTTCCATCTTGGCTCTGAGATCTGCAACTATCAGCCATTGTAGATCTCCTCCTATGTGATCGTTTAGTTGTGCCCCGAATAATTCCGGATGTGAGCGCTCAAGATACTCTGACAGTGCATCTAGATCCCTCTCAAAGATCAGTTGGCCTCCATTTCCCAACTGGTAGAACTTGCAATACTGGACTTCCATCTATAAGAATTTAGGATGAGCAAGTTACTTAGGTGATCAAGTGTGTCAAATTTTTATGTAGGATTGCAAGAATTTTTGAGGAACATGATTTTTTTGAAAGAATTGATGTCTACGCACTTCTATTCTTGTAGACAGTTGTTGGGCCTCCAAGTGCAGAGGTTTGTAGAACAGCAGCAAGTTTTCCCTTAAGTGGATCACCCAATGTTTATCTAACTCAGGGAGGAAGTGGTCAAAGGTATCCCCTCTCAAGCAACCCTGCAATCAAGATACAAGAAGTCTATTGTGTCCCCAACACACCCAATACACTTGTCAGGTGTATAGGTGCACTAGTTCGGCAAAGAGATAGTGAAATACAAGTGGTATGGATAATTATAAGTGGTAACGGTGATAGAAAATAACTTGATGGCGTGAAAAAGACTAAAGGCAAACTGAAATAAAGATAGAAGCAAGCAAACATGTAACAGATCTAATTGCAAACGGTGTATCAATGCTTAGAAACACGGCCTAGGGATCATACTTTCACTAGTTAACACTCTCATATAAATATATTCTCTTTATGATACTACTCTTAACTACTCTCCGGTTGGACACTCTAATCCATGGTAGGGCCATAACAACACACCTCAAAGTAAGCCTTTCCCATCTAGATAACCCCACACTGTCACCTTGAGCTCTAGATGGTTCTAACAAACACCACAATTTCAAAAAGACATCCAACTCCAAATATAACTCATAACAAGTATTTGTAATCTCTAGCCTAAGTGCCACCATGGTGTGCACACTGTCAACTTCACACACATGGGGAGAGCAGAGATCTATTAAAGCACTTGAGTAGCAAGGTGGATCTATAGATTACAAGCTCATGATCTCAATAAGATCATGCATAGAGAGATAGATGAACACATAGCTACCGGTAGACCCCTTAGCCTCGAGAGAGAACTACTCCCTCCTCATCATGGGAATCAGCAATGGTGATGGAGATGGTGGTGGAGATCGATGGAGATGGCTCCAGGGGCACTTCCCTGTCCCGGCAGGGTGCCGAAACAGAGAATTTCTGTCCCCCAAATCTCCCCTTCGGTGGCGGCGGCGCTGCAGAACTTTTCGTGGCTGGAGGCTTGACGATCTAGGGTTTCTGCCTCGGGAGGAATATATAGGCGAAGGAGACAAGGTCGGTGGCCAGCCAGGGGGCCCACACCATGCCCTGGCGCGTCCTAGGTGTACCCGCGCCATGGGGTGGTGTGACCACCCTGTGGCCCCTCTCTGACTCTCCTTCTAGCTCCGTGAGTCTCCCGGTAAAATAATAACTTTGGCTTTTGTCCTGTTCAATTCCGAGAATATTCATTTTCTGACTTCCTGGAACCAAAAACTACAGAAAACAGGCAACTCGCACTTTGGCATCTGGTTAATAGGTTAGTCCAAGAAATCATATGAAAAGTACTCCAAAGTTGGAACAAAATATAAGAAAGTAGATAAACCAAGCATGGAACATCAAAAATTGTAGATACATTTGCAATGTATCAAGAATCAAGGATAAGAGTGGGAATAGGTTTTCATAAATACTCACTTCTTTTGTTTTGAAACTAAGTTTTTGGTTCAGACATCCATTCTAACTAGGGTATCCTATGGTCAGGATGGCTTTGATACCAACTTGTCAACACCCGGATTTTTAATCCCAGATGCCTATTATGCCATACCTCGCAATCCCAGGATTACCATTTTTGCGAGACCTAACAGATTGGATATCATAGTACATCATCCATTACAAACCATAATAAGGTCTTACACAAATAAAGGATCTCATGATCCAGTCTTAATACATAACAAGCAGCGGAAAGAAACGTAGTAGGGGCTCCATCTTCAGAGTCACAGGCAATGCTGATGATGGGAGATGATCCTAGTTGTCATAGACGTCCTGTTGTCCATCATCCAGATAATCCTCCTCATAGTCTGGCCATGGGAATAGCCAGGGACAAAGCCATGAGTACTCTTTAAGTACTCACAAACTATCACTAACAAGTAAGGTAGTTCTAGTAGGAATCTTAAGCTCTAGGTTTATTTGCAAAAAGCCAAATTTATCTAAAACTGAGTTTAGAAGTAAAGAAAACTAAGTTCGGGTTCTAAATAACTTAAGTGGGAACCTAGTTTTCATATTCACAACCCTGTTGTGGTGAAGTCAAAATCATAGTTCACTTCACAAGTCATTTTGAAAACATCTGACGACGGAACAGTATGGCCACTCCAACTGTCCATGACCGCGGACGCGGCTATTCGAATAGTTTGACACTCTGCAGAGGTGGTACACTTTCACTACAAAATTCGATACATCCATCAGGGATAACCCTTAATCATCATACTTAGTATGAGGATAATCAATCATAACCTTTGAATTACACACTCTAGTATAGGCACCTCCCCTATGAGCTTGGCCTCCCAGCCATGGCCATCTGCCATCCTGGGCACTGCATAGGTGGACATTCACACTCACGAGGTAGCCTTAGCTCAAACCTCTTCTGCGAGGGAACCCATACTAAGTCATATAAACTTCCGGCTAAGCCCTACCCAATTCGGGTATTGTGGTTGTATGGTAAAATTGGAATGGTATCGCATCCGAACCCAACCATCACTTTTTATAAAGGGCTAAGGCTCATGCCTCAACATTTTCATCATCAAATCCTTTGGTGTTTCTCAACACATGTCAAAACATTTAAATAGAATGAAACATCATTCCAAGGTTTTCATAATCCTTTTCACCAAGTATTCCCATCTAAAGTGATCAACTCTTATGCTTAGCACTAGCCACTAAAGTTGAAGGTATTCACTAATGAGGGGTGGTAATCAAGTTTAACTATCCAACGCTAATATCATGCCTTGGAATGACATCTAGGTATAACTACTTAGGACTAGTTTTATAATCTTTATGGTATCTATCCTATTTTCCAATGCTCACAAAGCACTAACTAAAAGTAATTTTTTTTGGTAAAGTAAAAGAATAAAGCTTGCAAGTAAAACTTGGGATTGGTATAATCAAAGTTATATAACCTAGCATGCCTAATGCATCTTGCTTAGGTTATCAAGTGGGCAAGTGTTAACTTGCATAGTTAACTTGTAGGGTTAGGCTTGCCTGGAGTAGTGGAGTGGTTGAAGTTTTCTTCTTCTTCTTGGTAGTACTCCTCCTCCATGTATCCCGGGTCGGTACTATCGTCTATAAATGAATATGGGGTAAAAAAATCACCAAACAATACTTAACTAATTCTATTTAGCACACTATGGCTCACACTTGATGATGTAGCATCATCACAATCATCACATGAATTAAAGACTTAAGCTTATTTAGTTTATTTTAGAAAAGTAATTTCTATGCATTGAAAATAATTAAGATTTAATATTCTCCAATTAAAATATGGGATCATGTTGACACATATCATCACGACATATTCTAATACATGGGAATGTGATTTAAAGTGTTGATCATATTTTATTAAGTTTACGATTATCATTTATTAGAATTAAAGTGACTAGAAATGCCTATATAGCATTATTTTGGTACTAGTCCAATGTCACTACATGCAAACCTAAATATTTTTACATATTCAGATAGATCTTATCAAATGTGATTTTTGAGAGTTGGAATCAACTCAAAAGCATTTATGGTTGATTTTTGAAAAATGTTCGAAGTTGAAAAAGTCTATGTCTTATTATTTTTGGTATAGGTGATCTCTAACTGCAATTGATTTAAATCCAACGGTCTTGGATATATAATTTAAATATATTTCTAACAAAATTTGAATCATGCAATTTGGTTTAGTGAATCTCTTTGAATTGATTTTTGAACCTACTGACAGAATGTGGTTTTAATTAAATTGGAAAATCCTTATTTGAATTGCCAGGCTTGCGCGGGAAACTAAACGGGCCGACCCACTCTGCACAGCGTGGCGCAGCAGGCTGCTGACAAGGGGGTCCACCAGTCAGCGACTTAAACTAACCAAAACGGTATCGTTAAATCTAGGCCGTGCGATTAAAAGACGATCTAACGGATGTGATTTGTCGTCTCTGACGAACAGCTCCGATGAGGAATTAAACCTAACACGGTGGTGGGGGTCTGGTGAGGCTCACCTGGCCTCCACTTAGGGTCGGCGATGGGATCGAACGACGTGGTCCATGATGACGGTTCGAATGGTGGTCGCGGTAGCTCCTGGGGAGGCTCCAATCGACGACGCCCTTCTCCTTCTGCAGCAGCGGGCTCTGGCAAAATTCCGATGAAGGAGAGCTCGCCTTGCTCCGGGGAAGGGTGATGGAGTGTCTGTGAGGAGTGGGAAGGTTGTTGGTGTGGAGAATGGAGGTGGAGAAGGCCTCTATTTATACAACGGCGAGGGGACTGAGCGGCATGGGCTCGGGCTCGTTGGTGACGACGATACATGCGGCTAGCAGCGCGGCTAAGGGTAGGGGCGGTGCGGTGTTCCCTCGCAGTCTTCACTGGCTTAATGGCTAGGCACGGGGCGGTCTAGGCTGGTCGGGCGCGTGCGGTGCTCTGCACGGGAGCAGCGGTGTTCGATACGGCGCATGGGTGCTACTGGTCGCGCAGCGGCGAACGGGGGTGTCTGAGAGATAGTGGTGATCATGGCGAGTGGGCGTGTGCACGGAGAGAGCGAGGCGTGGTCTGTGCGAGCCGGTCGGGTGCGACGCTCTGGCACAATCTCGGCACGACGCATAAACATTGGGCTCGGCTGGTCTTAGGTGGTCCAGGGCCTGGCTATGGTCGTGGCTTCGACAGGGGGTGGCGGTGGACGGTGGCATGTCTGGTGCGTGTCGTGGAAGAGGGCGGCGTGGTCGCTGGCGCTCTGTCCACTGTCGGCCGACGAGTGTGGCCTCGAGCGGTGGTGCACTGGTGCACAACGGCTAAGTGGGGGCGTGTCTGGTGCTACTCGACACTGGGGGAGACAAGGGAGTGAAGACGGAACCAAATTGGTCTAGTGATCACTACTCAAATAGTGAAGTTAGGCCGGAGTTAATTAGTGTAAGCAAGGTGTTTGATTAAATGGCTGCAAGAGATTAAGTTTGAAATTTTCAAATGAAATTTGGTGAGTGATTTGGTCTTATGCTTGAGTGTCTATGATTGCTTGGAAAAGGCAAGGTGAATTGATTTGGATGGTTTTTGTGAAATGGTGATCTTACCATATGAACTAGATTCAAATTTGAACTATCCTTTAAATTGATTTGGAAATAGCTTTTGTAAATTTGTAAAGTGGGCCTTGGTTCACTTTTACTTGGTCTAGCAAGGGGTGAAAAGAAGTACAAACGTTTATGTTAGAAATTCTCTTCTAGGAACACTCAAAGTGGCCTAGTGGTTAACTTTGGTCAAAATGACCATTTGATATTTTTATTCATATTTGATTTCTTTTTCTTTTGATTTTGCTTGTAATTGGCCTAGATGATGTAGCATTCATCTTTAAACCATTTCTCATCATTTGTAGCAATCAAACATGCCAAATTCAATCAATTCTACACTAATGCAAAACACGCATGCATTCATATAGATTTAATATTAAAAGTTTTTGTTAACCCTAAACTTGGGTGATTAGAACTTGATAAACTTGATTAATGTTTTTGGGGTGTTACAAACCTTCCCTCCTTAAACAAAATATCATCCTGGGATGTAAGAAAAACTAGGAACTAAAGAGATCTGGAAACTCAGTCCTAATGTAATCTTCTCGCTCCCATGTAGATTCATCTTCAGTATGGTTGCTCCATTGGATCTTGAGAAACTTGATACTCTGGGTCCTGGTGGTTCTGAAGGCTTCTTCCAAAATACGAATGGGCACTTCACGATACGTCAGATCCTTGTTGATATCAATGGCTCGGTGATCGATGTTCTTGAAAACTTCGCTCTTCTCCGGAACTTCTAGGCATTTGCGAAGTAACGAGATATGGAACACATCATGGATGGCTGACATCTCCTCTGGCAGTTCCAAATGATATGATACTTCTCCTTGGCGATTCAAAATCTTGAAGGGTCCAATATATCTGGGGGCTAACTTCCCTATCAGTTGGAAACTTTGTATTCCCTTCAAAGGCGACACTTTGAGATACACAAAATCTCCGACATTGAAGGTCAGGTCTCGACGTCTCTTGTCAGCATAACTCCTTTGGCTAGATTGGGCGGTCTTGAGGTGCTCACAGACTTTGTGAACCTTCTCTTTGGCTTCTCGTAGGATGTCGGGTCCAAAAATCTGACTCTCTCCTACTTGCGACCAATCAAGGGGATACGACACTTTCTTCCATATAGAAATTCAAATGGGGCCATTTGCAAACTTGCTTGATAACTGTTATTGTATGATAATTCTGCAAAAGGCAGACAACCTTCCCATTTTGATCCATATTCTAGAACACAAGCTCTCAACATATCTTCTAAGATTTGGTTGACTCTTTTAGTTTGTCCATCGGTCTGCGGGTGATAAGTTGTGCTGAAATTTAACTTGGTTCTTAATCCTTCTTGGACTTTCTGCCAAAATCTTGAGGTAAACTGGGTTCCTCGATCCGATACTATGGTCTTAGGGGTTCCATGCAAACTGATGATTCTAGCAATGTACAACTCCGCTAGCTTCGAACTCTGGTAGGTAGTCTTGACAGGTATGAAATGTGCTACCTTGGACAGTCTATCAACTATGACCCAAATAGAGTCATTTCCCCGACTAGATGTAGGCAAACCGGTGATAAAGTCCATTCCGACAGAATCCCATTTCCATTCTGAAATCTGCAATGGTTGCAAAAGTCCCGCGGGTCTCTGATGTTCTGCTTTGACTCTCTGACAGATATCATACTTGGCTATGTAGCTTCCGATTTCTCTCTTCATCTTGTGCCACCAAAATTGCTCCTTCAAATCCTGACACATCTTCGTTCCTCGAGGGTGGATAGAATAAAGAGTATCATTAGCTTCTTGCATGATAACTTGCTTTAGCTTGGAATCTGCTGGCACACAGATATGTCCTTTGTACCACAAAACTCCTTCTTCATCTTCGGTGAATCCGGGTACCTTTCATGTACCAATACGATGTTTGATTCTGTCGATACTTTCATTTCCTTTTTGCACCTCCTTGATCTGACTGATCAACGTGGGTTGAAGTTCAATGCTAGCTAAAAATCATTCGCTAACTAGCTCCATTCTAAACTGCTCCAACTCTTCATGCAAACTTGGCTGGGCTTCTTTAATCATGTTGTTTAATCTACGCGGCAATCAGCTAAGAGCATCCGCTACCACATTGGCTTTGCCGGGGTGATAGTGAATGTCAAGGTCATAATCCTTGATTAACTCTATCCATCTCATTTGCCTCATATTCAGCTCCTTCTGGGTGAAAATATACTTCAGGATCTTGTGATCTGAATAAATCTCACAGCGGTTACCCATAAGGTAATGACGCCATGTCTTCAATGCTAAAACTATGGCTAATATCATGAGGGGTGGTAATCACTAATGAGGGGTGGTAATCAAGTTTAACTATCCAACGCTAATATCATGCCTTGGAATGACATCTAGGTATAACTACTTAGGCCTAGTTTTATAATCTTTATGGTATCTATCCTATTTTCCAATGCTCACAAAGCACTAACTAAAAGTAATTTTTTTTGGTAAAGTAAAAGAATAAAGCTTGCAAGTAAAACTTGGGATTGGTATAATCAAAGTTATATAACCAAGCATGCCTAATGCATCTTGCTTAGGTTATCAAGTGGGGAAGTGTTAACTTGCATAGTTAACTTGTAGTGTTAGGCTTGCCTTGAGTAGTGCAGTGGTTGAAGTTTTCTTCTTCTTCTTCTTCTTCTTCTTCTTCTTCTTAGTAGTACTCCTCATCCTCGTATCCCGGGTCGGTACTATTGTCTATAAATGAATACGGGGCACATAATCACCAAACAATACTTAACTAATTCTATTTAGCACACTAAGGCTCACACTTGATGATCTAGCATCATCACAATCATCACATGAATTAAAGACTTAAGCTTATTTTGTTTTTTTAGAAAAGTAATTTCTACTCATTGAAAATAATTAAGATTTAATATTCTCCAATTAAATTATGGAATCATGTTGACACATGTCATCACCACATATTCTAATACATGGGAATGTGATTTAAACTGTTGATCATATTTTATTAAGTTTAAGATTATCATTTAATAGAATTAAAGTGACTATAAATTCCTATATAGCATTATTTTGGTACTAGTCCAATGTCACTGCATGCAAACGTAAATATTTTTACATATTCAGATAGATCTTATCAAATGTGATTTTTGAGAGTTGGAATCAAGTCAAAACCATTTATGGTTGATTTTTGAAAAATGTTTGAAGTTGAAAAGTCTCTGTCTTATTATTTTTGGTATAGGTGATCTCTAACTCCAATTTATTTAAATCAAACGGTCTTGGATAGATAATTTAAATATCTTTCTAAAAAAATTGAATCATGCAATTTGGTTCACTAAATCTCTTTGAATTGATTTTTGAACCTACCTACAGAATGTGGTTTTAATTAAATTGGAAAATCCTTATTTGAATTGCCAGGCCTGCACGGGAAACTAAACGGGCCAGCCCACTCTGCACAGCGTGGCGCAACGGGCTGCTGACAGGGGGGTCCACTAGTCTGTGACTTAAACTAACTGAAATGGTATCGTTAAATCTAGGCCATGTGATTAAAAGACGATCTAACAGATGTGATTCGTCGTCTCCGACGAACAACTCCGGCGAGGAATTAAACCTAACGCGGCGGTGGGGGTTTGGTGAGGCTCACCTGGGCTCCAGCTAGGGTCGGCGATGGGGGCGAACGACATGGTCGACGACGGCAGTTCGAATGGTGGTCACGACAGCTCCTAGGCAGCTCCAATCGACGACGCCCTTCTCCTTCTGCAGCGTCAGGGCTTCGACAAAATTCTAGTGAAGGAGAGCTTGCCTTGCTCCGCGGAAGGGTGAGGGAGTGTCTGTGAGGAGTGGGGAGGGTGTTGGTGTGGAGAATGGAGGCGGAGAAGGCCTATTTATACAATGGCGAGGGGACCGAGCGGCATGGGCTTGGGCTCGTCGGTGACGACGATACAGGCGGCTAGCGGAGCGACTAAGGGTAGGGCGGTGTGGTGTTCCCTGGTGGTCGTCACTGGCTTAATGGCTAAGCACGGGGCGGTCTAGGCTGGTCGGGCGCGTGCGGTGCTCTACGCGGGAGCAGCGGTGTTCGATACAGCGCATGGGTGCTACGGGTCGCGCGGCGACGAACGGGGGTGTCTAGGAGGTGGTGGTTGATACGTCCATTTTGCATCACTATTCTATATCATAATTTACTATTATTCATTCATATATTTCATATTAAGAGATGATACTTATGTTATTTCATCTGTTTTTGCATGGTTGATGACTTTTAGAGCATGAACCGCTGCAATCAGGATTCTGATGGAAAAGGGGCTGTTTGGAGGCGAAATTCGCGAAGATGAGAAAATCCGGGAAAATACATGGAAAATTCTATTTTTCCAGAAGATAAAGATTGCCAGAAGGGGGAGTGGAGATGGGCCACAGGGGGCCCACACCACCCCCTGGCGCGAGCAGCCCTAGGCCGCGCCAGCAGGTGGTGTAGCCACCGTGGCCCACTCCAGGCTCTCCCCTCTGGCGTATATTATCCCCATGGAACCCTAATACCGGGGGAGCGACCACAGAAAGTTTCACTGCCTCTGCGGGGCGGAAAACTACAAAGAGAGAAAGATCTCTCTGGCAGACAAAATTCTGCCGAGGGAATTCCTTCCTGGAGAGGGGAGATCGTCGCCATCAACACCACCATCAAGCTAGACTTCATCGGGATCATCATCATCATCATCTCCACCAACACCATCATCACCACTTCATACCGCTGTAACAATTGGGTTGAATCTTGCATAGTTCTTAGGGGGAAACTTTCCCGGTGTTGATTGCTCCTTGTAGTATATGCTATTGAGTGGACCATTGAATAATCGTTTATGTTCAGATTGTTACATATCATTATTTCATCTCTGATCTTGATCCATATGATGTCTTGTGAGTAGTTCGTTTAGTTCTCGAGGACATGGGAGAAGTCATGTTATTCGTAGTGGAATTGTGTTTATAAAGATTCAATAGTTTGATATTTAAGTTGTGGCGTATTTCTTCTAGTGGTGTCATGTGAACATCGACTACATGACACTTCACCTATATGGGCCTAGGGGAATGCATTGTGTATTTGGCTACTAATCGTAGGGGTTGCCGGAGTGACAGAAACCTGAACCCCTGTTAGGAAACTATAACACCCTCGAATCGGCCCTATGCAAGTTTTAGCGCTTCCCGCCAAACCCGCATAGAAACGATTCAAGGACGCCCACCAAGCACTTTCGTGTGGGTGGAAAACGAAGTAATACCATTACACATTAGTCCACGATGGAACCCACAGAACATATATATACAACAATGACTCCTCGAGTCAAGAATACAGATATACAGTACAAAGATCCAAATCACCTTGAAAACGATACAACATCCGAGTACGGATAAGATGCAAATTGGACTAAGAGTCGTGAAGAATAACCAATGGCATCCATAACCCTGCCCAGGCCAAGCCGGAAGGGTAACCCTGCTAACGACGTTGACCACAAACCTGCTAAAACAAAAGGGGCGCCGACAAAGGGAAAAGGAAAAAGAGGAGCGTCAGTACTGAGGCCAGTACAAGGCGAGGCTAGAATTTGGCGGCTCTCGCCTACATAGGTATGGTGGACTGAAGCGGCAGCGCAGCAGCACTAAACAACCTATAGAGACTCGATATCTCTGTCGGCTATTAGAGAGGGATAAGAAAGACCTATCCGGAACCAACCTTACACTAACACCAATCATACCCATCCTGGTATTCCCCCTCGAGACCAAACGAGGAAGTCAAACCGAGGAACTCACACAGTTGGCAGTTTTATTCATTCCATTATATTTGAAGCACTTACTAGTCAGATATAGATAGCATGAGTCATCCTGACAGCATAAGTAGTGGGCAATTTTAATTAACCATTCAGTTGTGGTTGCAGTACTTACTAGTCAGATACAATTAGCATGTGACATCCCAAACCTAGCAGTTGTTGGCACTTTTATTTCATTCCATTGGAGTTGCGATACTTACTAGGCAGGTATAACAGGACACGATACACCCCAGTTCCACCAGTTGTTGGCACTTTTATTATCCATTCCATTGTAGTGAAACTGATTACTAGTCACATATTAAGTCAAATTTATAGCACTACTTTAGTTATGCTTGTCTATGATCGAGATACTGTGCTCCAAGTCGTCCATAACCGCGGACACGGCTTTCAGAAAGATTTACCCTGCAAGGGTGCTCAGATAGCAACACACACATGATCAACCTCGGAAAAAGCAACTCAAAACCCAACGAGGCTTTCACGACAAAGCAATCACAGGATTCATAAATTATTTCAGGGGGCCACCCCACTAAGCTACCCGCAACGAAGTTGGCCGGCTCCGAGACGGACCCAGGGTTGTGTGGACGGCGGTAAACGACTGGGAACCCGAAAGTGTGACTGGGCTTGTCGATACAGCGAAAACATGTCACAATCCAAAACAGTATAGGTGCTCCACGCACAATCGTAAATAAAGCAGTAAAGCATGGCATAAGTACACGATAGTAATAAGTCCCCAAACTAGTTTGTGGCCCCAAGAAATAAGAAATGAATCAAGCTCTGGCTAAGGGGATTCATGGTCCCATATGCGGATAGTGCGATAGTCAAGGAACATGTATCAAGTACTCGGGGCCTACGGGACATAAGTGAGCGGTTAAAAACCAAATATTTGCTATTGCCCACCGATGCCTCTACATTAGTTATATCTATTCCCATCAATTAATCAAGTTGTATTTAAAGTCATGATCATCTCCACCATAAACGTCTGCCAACATTCCAACAACCATGGTACTCGACAACACGAGATCGCACCCGAGCAAGCAACTACGACTCGCAAGGCCAGCTATCTACCAAACAACAGGTAAAAGGAGGTGTCCATGGCAATATAGGTTGCAGGGGATATCAATGGTACGGAAGCTAAAGCATCGGAACACGGATAGCAATAGATCAACAGGAGGAAGTAAAGACTATAAATGCAGAATAGGTAGAAAGGGGGAGAATGCTCGCCTGGGAAAACACTGCCGACGAATCATATCCGAAGAACTTGTCGATACTCACATCAACTCATCGGCCTAATCCGCGAAGAAGCAAACACTAGAAGAAACACCGTATGCAATATTTAATACTACGGCAGAAGATCCGACATGCTTATGATATGATGCATGGCATGGCACAAATACGGTGCAATTACGCAATATTAAGCGGAACCGGGGTCCCGACAATTAAATAGAGGGTCGAGTTGTTTAGGTACCCCGCAATTTAAATGTTGTATTGACAAGACAAAACATGGCATGGGTTTGCTACACAAATTTAAATGGAGCCAATATAAGACTAGAAAAGCCCTCATAGAGTCTCCCTGTTTAATTATTAGGTGAGTCAACAAAGTACCCCCAAACCACATGAATATGAATGCGATCATGAACAATTTACATGTAGTAAGTTTATATAACATTTTATAAAATAGGGCTGGGAAAAGGGGATCACACATTAGGGGCGAAGGTCTTGGTGTTCGATGTGGTTTGGGGGGTCGGTCTTCGGATCCGGGTAGGAGTACTTGGCATTCTTGGACAAAGATCTTGGCGTGCCGGGGTCTTCAAGCCTCGACCATCAGCTCTAGCGACAGGGCTTCGAGTCTGGGAGTTAGATCTTGGTGGATCTTGACAAGTCCATTACTTCGGAAGATCATGGCATTCGACATCGGAACTCTTGCATGGGTCGTTACTGCGAACCCTTCGTGGCTACATCATAAGCAGATGGTATACAGATAATACCATCGAACACATAGACACCAGGCAACAGTAACACCATCAACTTAACATGGGCAGGGACACATGTAACAGCACAGGCACGCGAACACCCAGCATATGGACTCGGTGGTCTTTGACTTCCATATGAGCACCACCTGGGGCAGGTGGCAGTCCGTGGGCGCGTACACCAAGAGCCAGGATGAGGCGGTTGGTGGAGGTCAGGTCAGCAGAGCTCGGGGACGCGGGGTAGGCAACGACCTACTAGCGAGCGTGGGATCTGCTCGAGGAGGAGAGGGGCGGACGGAGCAGTGATGCCGGAACTCGCGCTGACGATGCGTCCCAGAGATGGTCAGAAGCGAGGTGGGCAGGGGCTCGGACGTCACGCTCGTACTGGTGTGGCAGCTCCGAGACGAGCTCGGGCTCGAGCGATGCAGCGAGGATGCAGGGGCGGCCAAGGGGTGAGCTCGCGCAAGCGCGTGGAGGATGACAGGGCGCGGCGGCCAGCGAGGACCTCGACGGAGATGCGGCCATGGGCGGCGCCGTGCGGAGCAGAGGCCGCGGCAAGGTCGAACGGTGGTGCTCGGGCTCGAGGACCTCATGGCGGCTCACAAGGAGACGGCCTCGCGCCAGATCCGGTACGGCTACTGGCCGGAGACGGGGAGGAAGAGGGCGTGGTCGCCGGCGGCGCGCGCGGGCAGAGTGCTTGCCCGAGAGGAGAGGCGGCGCGACGAAGGCTCGCAGGGGCAGTCATGGCGGCTCGGGGAGGAGCTTAGGGCGACGCCAGTGCGCGGGGTCGCGGATGACGGGGGAACGCGGGTGGCGGTGGAGGCCGTCGTGGCTAGACGCGGCCAGGAGTATCCTCGCCTGGAGCGCGCGGGGCGGAGGGGATCCAAGGAGGCGGGGCGGTGAGCGGCCGAGGCAGCGGCGCCATAGGGATCGTGCAAGGCTCTCCCTAGCGGCGGTTGTTGACGGAGATGGGGATCATGGGGCCGAAAGGGGCGTGGTTGGTGGGGTTGGGGACATGGGATGGACACGGGGTGCGGGAGCGGGGATCGCGCGACGTTGTCACTAGCGGGGTGGGGCCGGCTTCGATCGAGAGAGGGGTCAGGTAGGAGGCGTGTCGATCGTGGGCAGCGGTTGGCGCGTGGTGGGGCCAAGCTGTTGGTGGGGGGAGGCAAGGCAGAGGCGGGTTCCATGCGTCTGTGTGCGTGTTGGGTGACCGGCGACGGCTGCGGGGAGTAGGTCGGGTCTAGGTTAGGGTTTGGGGTGGTAGGTGGCCTCCCGTTGGGCCACTTGGGCCTAGCCGGTTGGTTGCCTCCCCTAAAAATATTTTTATTCTTTATTTTTATTTAGAATATTTTTTTAAATAGTTTTTAGACAAATAAAAGATTCACAAAAGACCGGGGTTTTTAATTTGAAATAAAGGCGGGGATATTTAGATAATAAAGATAGGCTTTTAGGAAATAGTTTTAGGCAAACAAATGCATGATGATGATGATGCTCAAATGCAATGTGGCATGATGACATGAGTATGCGGTCATGATGATGCACAAAACAGAAATAGCAAGCGATTTTCTAGTAGTGGTTTTACCGGGGTGCTACAATTCGACACCACTAACAATGGATCTCGCCCTCGAGATCCGCCTCATGTTACTGAAAGAAGGTTGGTGATCTGAATCTTCTCGCGTCATGTAGATGCTCACGACACCACTAACAAGGGTGCTTACTCCATCTTGGAATCGTCGACACCACCAACAAGGAGTCATTGTTCACGTCTGTCGAGAGAACACTCCGGAGAAACAAGGACGAAGATAAAGGTATCGAAAGATAAGGCCACCTTTAACTTCCGTGGAAGGAGTAAAATTGCATCGATCCACCCATTTTATGAACAAAAGCGAATGCTAAGAGTAGTGGTATGGTTGCGACTCCATCCCGCACTCAAAGCATTACTCGGTACATGAATAGAAGAATCATGCGACCAACTCTCGGAATTCAGACTGAAGATCTTGACAAGAGATATTCGGATAACAAAGGAATGATGCAGGCTCCTATTTAGATCTAACGTAGATGATGTGGTTGTATTGGAAACACCGGAAGGCACAAGAAGAAACAAAGAGAAGTCCAACAGATGAAGGATTCCTCAGATAGGATGAAGATCGGATGTAGAAGCACTGTTACCAAAGGAGGAAGCGAAACCCTAAAGGTACAACGGAAACCCAACCACGAGAAATCCTAGACTCGAAAAAAAGATAAGAGAGCAGATTCAAAACACGCAGTGGTAAGAGGAGAACAACAGAGGGGTAAGGAGTAAAAGCAGACCTAATCAGATCTATCCAACCGATTTTTGCAAAATAGTTTTAACACTCTACTTCGGCCGTTAGCTAGGTTATCCTACAGGCTGGACAAGTGGGGTATCATAACTGCTGGGCTCTGATACCACTCTGTAACACCCTTGAATTGGCCCTATGCAAGTTTTAGCGCTTCCCACCAAACCCGCATAGAAACGATTCAAGGACGCCCACCAGGCACTTTCGTGCGGGTGGAAAACAAAGTAATACCATTACACATTAGTCCATGATGGAACCCATAGAACATATATATATATATATAAATATAACAATGACTCCTCGAGTCAAGAATACAGATATACAGTACAAAGATCCAAATCACCTCGAAAACGATACAACATCCGAGTACTGATAAGATGCAAATTGGACTAAGAGTCCTGAAGAATAACCAATAGCATCCATAACCCTTCCCAGGCTAAGCCGGAAGGGTAACCCTGCTAACGACGTTGATCTCGAACCTGCTAAAACAAAAGGGGCGCCAACAAAGGGAAAAGGAAAAAGAGGAGCGTCGGTACTGAGGCCAGTACAAGGCGAGGCTAGAATTCGGCGGCTCTCGCCTACATAGGTATGGTGGACCGAAGCGGCAGCGCAGCAACACTAAACAACCTATAGAGACTCGATACCTCTGTCGGCTATTAGAGAGGGATAAGAAAGACCTATCCGAAACCAACCTTACACTAACACCAATCATACCCATCCTGGTATTCCCCCTCGAGACCAAACGAGGAAATCAAACCGAGGAACTCACACAGTTGGCAGTTTTATTCATTCCATTATAGTTGAAGCACTTACTAGTCAGATATAGATAGCATGAGTCATCCTGACAACATAAGTAGTGGGCAGTTTTAATTAACCATTCAGTTGTGGTTGCAGTACTTACTAGTCAGATACAATTAGCATGTGACATCCCAAACCTAGCAGTTGTTGGCACTTTTATTTCATTCCATTGGAGTTGCGATACTTACTAGGCAGATATAACAGGACACGATACACCCCAGTTCCACCAGTTGTTGGCACTTTTATTATCCATTCCATTATAGTGAAACTGATAACTAGTCACATATTAAGTCAAATTGATAGCACTACTTTAGTTATGCTTGTCTATGATCGAGATACTGTGCTCCAAGTCGTCCATAACCGTGGACACGGCTTTCAGAAAGATTTACCCTGCAGGGGTGCACAAATAGCAACACACACACGATCAACCTCAGAAAAACCAACTCAAAACCCAACGAGGCTTTCACGACAAAGCAATCACAGGATTCGTAAATTATTTCAGGGGGCCACCCCACTAAGCTACCCGCAACGAAGTTGGCCAGCTCCGAGACGGACCCAGGTTTTATGTGGATGGCGGTAAATGACTGGGAACCCGAAAGTGTAACTGGGCTTGTCGATACAGCAAAAACATGTCATGATCCAAAACAGTACATGTGCTCCACGCACAATCGTAAATAAAGCAGTAAAGCATGGCATAAGTACAGGATAGTAATAAAGCCCCAAACTAGTTTGTGGCCCCAAGAAATCAGAAATGAATCAAGCTCTGGCTAAGGGGATTCATGGTCCCATATGCGGATAGTGCGATAGTCAAGGAACAGGTATCAAGTACTCGGGGCCTACAGGACACAAGTGAGCAGGTAAAAACCAAATATTTGCTATTGCCCACCGATGCCTCTGCATTAGTTATATCTATTCCCATCAGTTAATCAAGTTGTATTTAAAGTCATGATCATCTCCACCATAAACATCTGCCAGCATTCCAACAACCGTGGTACTCGACAACACGATATTGCACCTGAGCAAGCAACTACAACTCGCAAGGCCAGCTATCTACCAAACAACATGTAAAAGGAGGTGTCCATGGTAATATAGGCTGCAGGGGATATCAATGGTACGGAAGCTAAAGCATCAGAACACGGATAGCAATAGATCAACAGGAGGAAGTAAAGACTATAAATGCAAAATAGTTAGAAAGGGGGAGAATGCTCGCCTGGGAAAACACTACCGACGGATCATATCCGGAGAACTTGTCGATACTCGCATCAACTCATCGGCCTAATCCGCGAAGAAGCAAACACTAGAAGAAACACCGTATGCAATATTTAATACTACGACAGAAGATTCGGCATGCTTATGATATGATGCATGGCATGGCACAAATACGGTGCAATACGCAATATTAAGCGGAACCGGGGTCCCGACAATTAAATAGAGGGTTCGAGTTGTTTAGGTTCCCCACAATTTAAATGTTGTATTGACAAGACAAAACATGGCATCGGTTCGCTACACAAATTTAAATGGAGCCAATATAAGACTAGAAAATCCCTCATAGAGTCTCCCTGTTTAATTATTAGGTGAGTCAACAAAGTACCCCCAAACCACATGAATATGTATGCGATCATGAACAATTTAAATGCAGTAAGTTTATATAACATTTTATAAAATAGAGTTGGGAAAAGGGGATCACACATTAGGGGCGAAGGTCTTGGTGTTCGATGTGGTTCGAGGGATCGGTCTTCGGATCCGGGTAGGAGTACTTGGCATTCTAGGACGAAGATCTTGGCGTGCCGGGGTCTTCCTGCCTCAACCATCGGCTCCAGC
This sequence comes from Avena eriantha, assembly GCA_910589775.1. Taxonomy (NCBI): domain Eukaryota; kingdom Viridiplantae; phylum Streptophyta; class Magnoliopsida; order Poales; family Poaceae; genus Avena; species Avena eriantha. The sequence continues at coordinate 203,941,976 of OU342742.1, forward strand.
GACAGGGCTTCGAGTCTGGGAGGTAGATCTTGGTGGATCTTGACAAGTCTGTTACTTCGGAAGATCATGGCATTCGACATCGGAACTCTTGCATGGGTCGTTACTGCGAACCCTTCGTGGACACATCATAAGCAGATGGTATACCGATAATACCATCGAACACACAGACTCCAGGCATCAGCAACACCATCAACTTAACATGGGCAGGGACACATGTAGCAGCACAGGCACGCGAACACCCATCATATGGACTCCGTGGTCTTTGACTTCCATATGAGCACCACCTGGGGAAGGTGGCAGTCCGTGGGTGCGTACACCGAGAGCCTGGATGGGGCGGTTGGTGGAGGTTAGGTCGGCAGAGCTCGGGGACACGGGGTAGGCGACGACCTGCTAGCGAGCGTGGGCTCTGCTCGAGGAGGAGAGGGGCGGACGGAGTGGTGACACCAGAACTCGCGCTGACGATGTGGCCCAGAGATGGTCAGAAGCGAGGCGGGCAGGGGCTCCGACGTCACGCTCGTACTGGCATGGCAGCTCCGAGACAAGCTCGGGCTCGAGGGATGCAGGGGCGGCGGAGGGGCGAGCTCGCGCAAGCGCGTGGAGGATGACAGGGCGCGGCGGCCGGCGAGGACCTCGACGGAGATGCAGCCATGGGCGGTGCCGTGCGGAGCAGAGGCCGCAGCGAGGTCGAACGGCGGTGCTCGGGCTCGAGGACCTCGTGGCGGCTCGCGGGGAGACGACCTCGCGCCGGATCCGGTACGGCTACCGGCCGGAGACGGGGAGGAAGAGGGCACGGTCACCGGCGGTGCGCGCGAGCAGAGTGCTTGCCCGAGAGGAGAGGTGGCGTGACGAAGGCTCGTAGGGGCAGTCATGGCGGCTCGAAGAGGAGCTCAGGGCGACGCCGGTGCGCAGGGTCGCGGATGATGGGGGCACGCGGTGGCGGTGGAGGCCATCGTGGATGGAGGTGGCCGGGAGGATCCTCGCCTAGAGCACGCGGGGCGGAGGGGATCCGAGGAGGCGGGGCGGCGAGCGGCCGGGGCAGCGGCGCCATGGGGATCGAGCAGGGCTCTCCCTGGCGGCGGTTGTTGACGGAGATGGGGATCGTGGGGCCGAGAGGGGCGTGGTTGGTGGGGCTAGGGACACGGGATGGACACGGGGTGCGGGAGCGGGGATCGCGCGACGTTGTCGCTAGCGGGGTGGGGCTAGCTTTGATCGAGAGAGGGGTCAGGTAGGAGGCCTGTCGATCGTGGGCAGCGGTTGGCGTGTGGTGGGGCCAAGGTGTCGGTGGGGGGAGGCAAGGCAGAGGCGTGTTCCATGCATCTGTGTGCGTGTTGGGTGACCACCAGCGGCTGCGGGGAGTAGGTCGGGTCTAGGTTAGGGTTTGGGGTGGTAGGTGGCCTCCCGTTGGGCCACTTGGGCCTAGCCGGTTGGCTGCCTCCCCTAAAAATATTTTTATTCTTTATTTTTATTTAGAATATTTTTGTAAATAGTTTTTAGACAAATAAAAGATTCACAAAAGACCGGGGTTTTTAATTTGAAATAAAGGTAGGGATATTTAGAAAATAAAGATAGGCTTTTAGGAAATAGTTTTAGGCAAACAAATGCATGATGATGACGATGCTCAAATGCAATGTGGCATGATGACATGAGCTTGCGGTCATGATGATGCACAAAACAGAAATAGCAAGCAATTTTCTAGTAGTGGTTTTACCGGGGTGCTACAGAAACCTTTGCACAAGGGATCTCAGGGTCTTAGAGCTTAAAGCAATGATTAGGTTTCTACCTTAATTACTTTCTTATACTTGCAGATGCTTGCATGGGGTATAATCACAAGTATGTATTAGTCCTAGGAAGGTCGGTACATTAGCACAGGTTCACCCACACAACACTTAGCAAACTAAAGAAGATTAATCAACTATATGAAGCGAAAGCACTTGACGATATTCTCGTGTGTCCTCGAGAATGTTTTGTCATCTTAAGTAATACAACCGGCTTGTCCTTTGCTAAAGAAAAGATTGGGCCACCTGCTGCATTTATTCTTATTGTCTTTTATTTACTCGCACTTTATTTATCTGAATTATCAAAAACCCCTAAAAATCCATTTGCTAAGTATTTACAGAGAATTCCTGCTCCAAGCCACTCGTCAACACCTTCTGCTCCTCATTGGGTTCGACACTCTTACTTGTCGAAAATACTGCGATACACCCCCTATACTTGTGGGTCATCAGTGGTGATCATGGCGAGTGGGCGCGTGCGCGGAGAGAGCGACGCGCGGCCTATGCGAGCCAATCGGGTGCGATGCTCTAGCGTGTTCTTGGCACGGCGTAGAGACATTGGGCGCGACTGGTCTTGGGTGGTCCAGGGCCTGGCTATGGTCGTGGCTTGGACAGGGGGTGGCGGTGGATGGTGGCATGTCTGGTGCGCATCGTGGAAGAGGGCGGCGTGGTCGCTAGCGCTCTGTCCAATGTCGGTCGGCGAGACACTGGTGCACAACGGCTAAGTGGGGGCATGTCTGGTGCTGCTCGACACTGGGGGAGACAAGGGAGTGAAGAGGGAACCAAATTGGTCTAGTGATCACTGCTCAAACAATGAAGTTAGGCCAGAGTTAATTAGTGTAAGCAAGGTGTTTGATTAAATGGCCGCAAGAGATTAAGTTTGATATTTTCAAATGAAATTTTGTGAGTGATCTGGTCTTATGCTTGAATGTCTATGATTGCTTGGAAAAGGCAAGGTGAATTGATTTGGATGGTTTTTGTGAAATGGTGATCTTACCATATGAACTAGATTCAAATTTGAACTGTCCTTTAAATTGGTTTGGAAATAGCTTTTGTAAATTTGTAAAGTGGTCATTGGTTCAGTTTTACTTGGTCTAGCAAGGGGTGAAAAGAAGTAGAAATGTTTCTGTTAGAAATTCTCTTCTAGGAACACTCAAAGTGGCCTAGTGGTTAACTTTGGTCAAAATGATCTTTTTGTTCATATTTGATTTCTTTCGATTTTGCTTGTAATTGGCCTAGATGATGTAGCATTCATGTTTAAACCATTTGTCATCATTTGTAGCAATCAAACATGGCAAATTCAATCAATTCTACACTAATGCAAAACACACATGCATTCATATAGATTTAATATTAAAAGTTTTTGTTAACCCTAAATTTGGGTGATTAGAACTTGATTGATTAATGTTTTTGGGGTGTTACAAAAAGGCACCTGATTTGATGCTCTCCAGCCCATAATAACTGGGTAGGTCAGTACTGGATGATAAAAAACACAATGTGAAGAGCAGTCTTGTGCTTATATCCATATATAGAAGTTTACCAAGATAAGAGAAATGCAAAAAATTATGGTATTGGATGAGAAAATGCACCACTTCTGATTGACTACACAACGGATTCTTCTGGGTAAGTGATTTGACCTTGGGTGTATATTTTATTCTGGAATCTCTCAAAATACAAACATGCGTTTTCTCTTCCTCCATGGAACTATAAAATCATTTCGAAACATTCTCAAAATACCAAACGCCTAAACCACCAACAGTAGCAAGTTAGCACCTAGTTGATGCGAAGTTCACTATAATGCCCAGGCTAGCAAATTGCTAGCAGATAAAGAATGGAAATTATGTACCTCGCTTGACAATATTTAAATATATAAAACCAGTGTACCAAAGCTATGAATGAAGCACTTAAGAGACCACGTGTTGTGCAGAACAGAAAATATGGTGAATGGAAGAGAAATCCAACATATCGAGCTCCCAAGCAAATAAACAATGTACTCGATCAGACACCAGATAGACGAACGATTTGCCATTGCATTAGCTGTTGTCATGCCTGCAAAATATCTGTGTAGCTGACCTCTAGACTCATGTTGTTCCAGCATAAAGATGGGACCCTGGTGTGTTACTTCCCAGCTCGGCTTTCACCTTGTTTGTCGAGGCTGAAGCTTGTGAAGCCGCCCTCACCGCAAGCATAATTTTCAACATGTCGTAGATGGAGGGATCCATTCCTAACAAACAACAGAAACGTCAACACTTGATACAGGGGAATCCGAGGGATTTTTATGTTCAGTTGGCTTTAGAATTGGAAGTAATAGAAGCAGAAAAAAGAAGTCGGCGGCGGAGAGGTAGAGTGCGCACACCCGAATGGCTTGAATCAGCGGGGGACGATGCCATGGCCAGACTGAGAAAGACTACGTCGGTCGTGGTGATGTATAACATGGAGCTAGAGGCAGTGGGCATCGCTGTCGCGCAGTCAGCAAGATCTTCCTCGCGATCTGGATTGGCTAGGGACGCTGCCGGCGGGTCCGTCAACGGCGACGGCGACGGCACATATGCGCGTGGTGGCATGGCTAGGACACGTGAGAGACAGCGCGCTTGGAAAAGGATGAGCAGAGCAGTGGTCGTGGTAGCAGAGTAAGGCTTGTGGTCGTCCATGTCAAGGTAGACCTTGTAGATGGCAAGGGGAACATGAGGTAGCGGGCGGAGGAGTGGACCGTGGAGGCATTGCCTTAACTGCCCATAATGCAGACCTGCTCCGCACCGCTACTCGGAGCATGGCTGGTGTTGAGGACTGTCCAGGAGAGAACATAGAGATGAAAGTAAGCAGCAGCAACAATCTCATCAACCGAGCGCCGCCGTAGCCTCTCCCTTGCTCCACAGCGAGGACGGCAACATCGGCGGCGCGTTTCGCCCTTGGCCAAGATAGGGATGGGCGGGTCAGCTGGTGCAGGCTAACATGATTATCTTGTTATTGAATGTGTAGGAAAAGTACAAATTACACTTGGAAGATCCCTATTAAAACTCCTTGAGCAATAATAGATGTGGAAAAGGGCACCATGCATTTTGCTTCTCCACCAAACACTCATATGTTCCCCAAGGTTAAGAATAAAAGTAAGAGAGGTAAGGGCAAGCAATTTTGTTTTAATGGTTCTTCGTTTGAGAATACTTGATCCTTTTTCTTGCTTCTTGTGCCTAACTTAAAGGCGTTAAAGAAAGGTACTTATTGGAAGATAATCCAAAAGTTTTAGATGAGTCTTGGAAGTTATTACCTCTGTAATAACCGCTCTTTATCCTTTTTATTTGCTTTTTGTGCCAAGAGTAACCTCTATTGAGAGAGAAGTAATGATTGGGAAAGTTGCTGTCCCGAAACAGATTTTTGTGTTTCGCTGTAAAAATTGGTGTAAAATATCTGTATGTCATTTTGAGGCGTGAATTTTTGTGCTTCTGCCCCAGGTTGTTATCTAACTTTCTTTAGTTCAACACTTTTCGATTTGAGCAACAAAAGGTCTTCGTAAAAATTGGTTTTTACCTGCTGGTCTGTTTTGACAGATTTCTGCCATTATTTGCATTTGCTTCTTGTTGATTCCTTTTTGAGTTCTCTTTGGGGAATTGAGATTTTTGAGGGAAGTGCTACAGTAGCTTGCGTTTTAATAGAAGTTTTATTGGTGTTGAAACTGAACCCAAAGACTCATTACCTTGAGTGCACTAATGTTGCTAATAAAGACTGTGTGAAGTTTTGTATGAAGGAAAAATTTCAGGTGTATAGAAAGAATGATGTAATGAGATGAAGAATGGACTAAATCTCAAGCTTGGGGGTGCCACCCGTGTCACCCTAAGAAATATCCAAGAAGTACAAGCGTCAAATCTTGGGGATGCCCAAGGCATCCCCTTCTTCATCAATAAAAATCTCAGGTTTCTTCCAAAAACTCCATTTTTATTGTTCCATGCACATTTGTGTTGTTCTTGGAGCGTCTTCATTTTTTTTGTTTTTTGTTTTCTTGGTTTGCTTAGTTTGCTTGAATAAATTGGTTGGACCTCCTCTTTCATACATTAGTTTTCAAATAGGTTGGTTTGGATTGGAAAAGAGTAGGAAAAGTTCATGCTTAAGTGGTAAAGAGAGCTTGTTTTGGACTGTGGCCTATGCTTTGTCATGTCATGCTTGATATTGTTTTGGCTTTATGCTTAGTATTTTTTGGTGTAGCATGACATGTTATAAACAATTGAGATTGCTTAATGTGCCTTGAAATAATCATGCATGGTTTTAGCATATTAAAGCATAGTATTGTGGTACTCTCCTTTGATGCTTTATTTGGGTTGACTTGGCGCATGCTCACACCATGTTATGACTATCCCAAGTCACCATAGCCTTTATGATCCTTTAGTTTTTGACTTGTAATATCACTGTATGTTATAATTAATGATGTTTTGTCGCTTTGCATGATTATGACCATTATTGCTCTCTTAGTTGGCCGCTCCCAGTCTTTTGCTAGCTTCCATAACCAAGTATGAGTTCCACTGATGCATCCAACTCCAAATAAAACCAAGTTATTGCAAAGAGTTCACCATACCTACCTATTAGCATTTTCTATTCCAAGTATATTCATGTTTTATCTACCTTCTGAATTAAACTTGTTATGAGAAAACTAGTGATTAAAGCTCTCACGAACTTGATGGCACACTTTACTTTTCTTGCCCCTAATAAACTTGAACCATTGTGTCGTCAATGTTGTATATGCTTGCACTTATATGTTGGGGATTAGCGGAACCATGTTGTCATGGGGAACACTTTCAACATTGCACTTGTACTTTGTACCTAGTTGATATCATGCTCTTTTGTCTATGGATGTCGTCGGTGTGAAAGTAAAGGGGAGCTTGTAAGTCCATGGAGTTATGTATGTGTGTTAGAGAAACGCCTGGGCCGCTGGTCTAATCCATGCCTAATCATGATGGAAACCTGCAGCGTAACCATAATGAGCAATCTATGAAGCATTCTTCTTATAAAAAAGATATAGAGATTGAGAAAAAGAGAAAAAGAAAAAAAGATGAGAAAAGAGGAAAGAGATAAAAAAGCACCATTTTCCCATGGTAAATAAGAAGATTCCTGAGATGCTCGTTGTCTGCTTGCCTTGTCATTTTTATATGGGGATTATTCTGTATCATCGGGCAAGGGGTACCCCGTTGGCGGTTCTCTATGATACACATGTACTTACTATGACAAGAACTTACAGGTAACTAAACTTGAGTAGCATGATGAGCGGCCCTCGTATTCAAGGGACATGAGATTTCCAACTTATACTTTGTCAAGCATATACTCCATAGTTTGTTCACTTGAACCTTAATAACTTCAAGATGCTTATGATAGGGGAAATGAGAGCTGAAAGCTAATAAGTACCATAATTTTTAGAAGCTCTTTATGAGTCTTGAATCCCTGCTTCCTTCTATGAAGGCCTTTATTTTACTTTTATGTTGAGTCTCCACCTTCTATATTTATGCACCTATTGAGAGATCTTAGTGGCCATTCTTAGTTTAATGTGCATTGTCCCAAGACTTGTTGATTGATGCATAACTTTGATATTGTTTGTTCTTAAACTATGTGTATCTTGTCACCCTTATGAACTTTGAAGGTGTCCTATGCATTTATGTTTGCTACTCTATGAGGGACAAGATGAATGCCACTATGCTATGTTTTCTTTATGTGAAACAAACAAACGTCTTGCAAAGCATTGTTATTCATGAATCTTTTGTTTGTGCCTTTTCATGTTACAACATTGTTTCTATGTCTTATTATTAGAACTTTATCTTTCATGCTATGTTGAAGTACTATGATCCCAGCTATCAATGTTTTACAAATACTTTGATCAAGTTTATGATGGTGCATGTCACCTCAAAAATTATTCTTTCTTTTTATCACTTACCTACTTGAGGACGAGCAGGAGTTAAGCTTGGGGATGTTGATACATTGCAAACGTATCTATAATTTTTGATGTTCCATGCTTGGTTTATATCTACTTTCTTATGTTTTTCCCACACTTTGGAGTACTTTTTATACACTTTCTTGGACTAACCTATTAACAAGATGCCACAGTGCCAGCTGCCTATTTTCTGCTGTTTTTGGTTCCCGGAAAGTCAAAAAATGAATATTCTCAGAATTGGACGGGAGAAAAGCCAAAGTCAATATTTCACCGAGGGGGACACGGAGCCAGAATAAGAGACGGAGAGGGGCCCGGGGCCAGCCACACCACCTAGCCGCGCGGCCAGGCCTGGCCCGCGCCAGGGGTTGGTGTGGCTGCCTAGGGCACCCCCTCGGCCTCCCCTTTCGCCTATATATTGCCTCCGATATAGAAACCCTAAGTACCCAATCAAAAATCCACGAAAGAGTCTGTAGCCGCCGTCATCTCCATCCCTATATTGGGAGGGATCTGAAGATCTTATTGGGCACCCCGCCAAAGGGGAGAATTCACCTTGGAGGCCTTCTTCATCACCATGCAAGCCTCCGATGTGATGCGTGAGTAGTTCATCCTTGGCCTACGGGTCCATGTAGTAGCTAGATGGTTGGTTCTTCTCCTTTGTGCTACCATGTTTAGATCTTGTGAGCTCCGTTCATGATCAAGATCATCTATTTGTAATCCTACATGTTGTGTTTGCGGGGATCCGATGGATATTGAGATACTATTTCAAATTGATTATTGATTCTATCATGTCTTTGTTATTTGTGATCCTGCATGCTCTCCGTTGTTAGTAGATATCTTGGCCAAGTAGATGCTAGCAACTCCAAGAGGGAGTATTTATGCTCGATAGTGGGTTCATGCCTCTAGTAATCTAGGGAAGCGACAGAAATCTCTAAGGTACTAGATGTGTTGTTGCTACTAGGGAGAAAACAACAATCCTTTGTTCATAGAACAATCGTATTATTTACTTTACACACAATGCTTAATGCAATTATCTGTTGCTAGTAACTTAATAGTGGAGGGGGATCGGATGATAACCTAAAGTTGGATTATTAGTCACAGATGCAGTTGGATAACTGTCTATCTATAATGTTGTAATGCCCAATCAAATCTCATAGGAGTCAAGATGATTAGTATATGCATGTACGCTTTCTCGACGTTTGTCAATTGCCCCACTGTAATTTATTCACCCAACATGTCATCTATCTTAAGGAGAACCACCACTAGTGAACTATGGACCCCGGTCCTTTCTTTTACCATCAATCTACAACTGTTTACTGTTTTCTATTGACTTTATGCAAGCTATTACTTTCTTCCACACAATATGTTTAATCCTTTGTTTTCAGCAAAACCGGTGAGATTGACAACCTCACTATAAGTTGGGGGCAAAGTTCTGTGGTTGTGTTGTGCAGGATTCCAAGTTGGAAACAACACCTTGGAGGTGTTTCCTTGCTCCTACTGGTTTGATAACCTTGGTTTCATAACTGAGGGAAAGTTACTGCTGTGCTCATCATACCTTCCTCTTGGGGTTCCCCAACAAGCTCGATATCAACCACGAGTCAGCAATGATCTGCTACCGGATTATACTTACCCCTCCTATATACTATTTGCAAATCGTATTCTTGCAGTAATAAAACCCACCTAATCAACCTAGGCTTAGCATCCTTTTTCACAAGGAGGTGACGCAAAGCCTAGTGATCCGTATGAATTATTACCTTAGAATTAATTATATAAGATCTAAATTTGTCACAAGCAAAAATTATAGCTAGAAACTCTTTTTCTATAGTAGCATAATGTTTCTAAATCTTATTAAGAGGTCTACTATTGTAATAAATAACATTCAAATTCTTTCCATCTCGCTGTCCCAAAACAGCCCCTAAAGCATAGTCACTAGCATCACACATGATTTCGAAAGGTTCATCCCACTTTGGAGATTACATGATAGGTGCTGAAACCAGTTTATCCTTAAGGTTCTCAAAAGCTGCAATGCAGTCATGATCTAAATATAATGGCATTTCTTTATCAAGAAGATTGGTGAGGGGCATAGCTAGTTTAGCAAAATCTTTTGTAAACTGCTTATAAAACCATGCATGTCCTAGAAACATTTTTAAGTTTTTAATGTCCTGAGGTATTGTAAGATTCTCTATAGCATTTATATTAGCTTTGTCTATTTCTATTCCCTTCTCCGAAACTTTGTGCCCGAAAACTTTACCTTCTCTTTCCATGAAACAACATTGTTCCCAATTCAAAACTAGGTTTGATTGCCTGCATCTCTGCAAAACTTTGGTCAGATTGTAGAGGCAATTAACAAAAGTCGTTCCACAATCATTTGTTAGAAGTTCCATAGTCTTCTCAACAAAATCATAAAAAATATTTAGAACACATTCCTAAAAAGTTGTTGTTGCATTACATAAGACAAATGTAATTAATCTATAAGCATATGTGCCATAAGGAGAAGTGAAAGTTGTTTTCTCTTGATCTTCCGGTTGTATGGCAATTTGAGAATATCCAGAATATCCGTCAAGAAAACAGAAGTAAGAATTATTACTAAGTCTTTCTAAAATTTTATCCATGAATGGTATAGGTTTATGATTTTTCTGTGTCTCGCGGTTTAGCTTCCTAAAATCAATGCACATACGATATCCTACAATTGGCCTTACAGGAACTAGCTCACCATTCTCATTCAAAGCAGCATCAAGACCACCTTGTCTTGGTATGCAATGAGCTCGGCTAACCCACTTACTATCAGAAATAGGATATATTATGCCTGCATCTATTAAGCGTATAACTTCTTTTCTTACTACTTCCTTCATTTTAGGATTAAGACTTCTTTGTGTATTTACTACAGGTTCAACATCATCAAGTATGGTAATCTTATGTGTTACGATAGATGGATATATTCCTTTAATAACTCTCAATGTATATCCAAAGGCTTCACGATGCTTAACCAAAACTAAAATAACTTTATTTGTTTCATTTTCCGATAGATTCTTGCTAATAATGACATGACATCTATTTTCATTATCTAAAAACTCATACCTCATATTGTTTGGAAGTTTTTTCAATTCTATTGGTGGAGGCTCTTCATCTCCTGTTCTTACCAGTTCTTCGTAGTCATGTGGATTTTGTTGTTCGGGGATTGAATCAAGCTGATCATCCATGTCTTCCTTCTCCTCATCATCTGGTGCTTCCTCCCAATTAATCAAGCTCCTTTCTAATTCATCCTATGGAGTACTGAAATGAATTGCCGCTAGCTCGGCAATCGTCTTCTCTTCCTTCATATCCCCCACTTCTTATGGCCTCTTATTTAGTTTGGCAAAGTGGAATGTCATTTCCTCTTCTCCAAACTATAGTGAAATAGTTTCCTTCTTATTATCTACTCGAGCTTTGGTAATGGAAATAAAAGGCCTGCCCAAAAGAATAGGACAAAAAGAATCTCGAGGCATATCAACAATATGAAAATCAAGGGGTACATGGGTGAGCCAATTAAGACATAGATATTTATGATTACTCCTTCCGGTTTTATGTTGGTTCTATTAGAAAATTTAATTATAGTGTCTACCGGTTCCACATCTGGATTGTTTAAATTGTAGCGGAGTTCCTCATAAAGTGACGAAGGCATAATATTTATAGTGGATATTGGTTCGCAAATTCCATATAAGAAAGTTTCTCCACAATATATAGGGGTCATTGGTTTAGAAGTTTCATTACCTCGAACCTTACCTTTGATGAATTCCGAGGTTTCAAGGTCTAACATAACCACTTCATCTTCCACTATCCGTGCTTCCATAAGATCCTTTATTATAACATTATTTATATTTGTAGCTTCGTAATTCCTTTCTAGTTTCTTCGATCTCTTCTTTATTTGTTCTTCTTCTCTTTGTCTTTTTTCAAAGATCCCTTGTATGGGCATCGAGGAGAACTCTTCCATTAGCGCTCTTGCATGCTTCTTTTCTTCAAGGGGTTTACAAGGTTCCCACTCTGTAGGTACCTGCAAATACCCTGCATAATTCTCAATAATGTTCTTTACTAAGTAAGAATCAACACCGAGGGTTTTGATCATTGTATCCGTCCTCTCATCCACAAGGAAATCGTTAATGTAAGCATATTCAGAAAAACTATTTGTAATGTTTTCCTTATCTTTCATATTTTTCGTTGCTTCTCTCATTTTTATTATTAGATTCCAAGCCTCATCATAGGTATAAGATAGAAAACTGCCATTAGAAGCAGTGTCTAGATTCATCCTATTTTCAATATTTAGCCCTCCATAAAAGGTATGGGTGATTAACTAATCAGGTAAACGATGATGGGGAAATTGTCTACGTAGCTTTTGTACCTTAGATATCCTTCAAATAAGCCCTTACTAGGGTTATTTTTGAAAATGATAATAATACCTCTCATCCTATGAGCTTTGCTTTCAGAATAATATTTTGATAGGAACTTGGTTGTCAATTTCTCCCAAGTCCTTGGTGCTTCTGCACAAAAATATCTGTACCAGTCGCAAACATTATTAGAGAGAGTTTGTCTAAACAACTGGGTTTGAACCATATCAAAATTACAGTCGTCAAAAATAAAGGAACCGAGAATGTCTTCAAAGAATTGTAAGTGTCCATATGGACTTTCTTCAATGGTTCCTACAAATTTATTAGAATGCAACAATTCAAATAATAAAGGATGGATCTCAAGTCCATCCGGATTTATGCTTTTATTGACAGCTATAAAAGCGTCCATGGGCGAACCCATTTTCCTTACTGCCTCAAGCTGGTTTAAATGTTGAGTGTTGTCCATTGTTGTGGTCCTGCAACTCAAGTAAAACTTAGTACAATGAAAGTAAATAACTAAAAGTAAAGTGACTTATAGCGCTAAGCTCCCTGACAATGGCACCAGAAAATAGCTTGATGACTGCAAGTGCACAGATCGTTTGTAGCTAGTTTTGAAATAAAGATATCGATCCCATAGGGAGCAGTAGGTGAAAGACTAAAATGATTTTAACTATAACTGAATGGAGTACTTTAAGAAATAACTTCAAGATGCAAGTAAAGTAGAGTTGTTTTTGGGTTTTTGGGTTTTTGGTTGAACAAAGTGATTTAAAATAAAGAAAAACTTAAAGCAGAAAGTAAGAATCACGTGCGTAATAGAACTTTGGAACTGCAATAGGGAAAATGCGTTCTCGGGGAATAGTGGATACACCGCTAGCAATTTAGACTAAGTAATCGAGAGTATTATAACAAATATTATAATAATGTGTATGTAGGTGGGAGGAGCTCCATATATGGAGGAATAGCCAGCAATCGCTGCACACATCATCCTCATAACCACATCATACAACAATTGACATCAATCGAATTACTGTGCTATTAAGGGATTTCTCCCATGGCATGGGCATGGCTTTCTGAGTTGTCCTTAATTCCCCAAGTTAGTATGTAAAGAATGATAACAGCTTTATAGTCACAGTAAGTGTTATCATCCCTCCTCTACCAACAAGTAATCACCTTCATCGAGTCCCATAAGAGGCAAATATTAAGGAGGTGCACAACTCCCAACATTAGGATGAAGACAATTAACACATACGCATAATGATGTATAACATAATAATCTCTATCTTATCTCAATCATATGCTAGGGTTTCTCCATCTCCCCAAGAACTAGAGATCTACTCAGACATGGAGGCAATCAACATCATAGCAATGGTATTGGAAACAATCATAGATGAATAGTACTTGTATAAATCCACAATGAGTACAGGAATTACAACAAGATCTAGACAAGATGTAGATGGGATGGATGGAGATGGTGGTGATGCAGTGATGGATGATGAAGATCGATGCCTTAGCCTCCCGGATTTGTGCAGGGCAAAGATGGATCCCTTGTGGATGAGTTCCCCCTCCAGATGCCTTTCAGAAGTGAGGTTTCGGCGATTTTTGGGTGTTCTGAATGTCGTATCCTTGAACCAATTGCACATGGTGAAACTATTTGACGAGGCAGAGGCGGCACCAACTATACGACCAGAGCTATATGGCTGGAAAAGTTGCTTCGGTCGTATAGTTGGTCGTTCGACTCTCTGCCTCCCTTGTTCGCTTCTGGTTTTCTTCTGGTATTATTAATATTTCCCAAATAAGCGATTTATGTTGTTTTTGACTCCTTTTCTCCACAGTACAACTGCTCCAATGATTGTATCCATTGGATCTCTCATCTGTCCTGATCCTGGTGAAAACATACATAAAATGTGCGCGCGAGCGCCGTAAAATACCAAGATCCTACATCTACAATGCAAAATAGTAATGTAAAACATGATGCAAATATGCACTCGTCACCATGGCATGGGGGTTGCCCACCTCCCCAATAAAAGGAGGTGAATACCTCCTCTCCACAAATACCTTATCGTGAAGGATCTCTCTCCCCCTCTAGAAAATTGCCCATGGCTTTATATTAGCGAAGTACATGTTCTCGATGGTTTCTCTAGAAAGATATGTTGCTTCCGCTCCTTTGCTGGAGCGAGGAGTTGGAGGTTGTCGGGGTGCTGAAAATGTGTGTGATCACGGATGCGCTGCTGGTTTGTGACGCTCTTCTACTCGATCTTCAGATCGGCAAGAGTTCGTCTACTTCATCTACGAGATTAATTCTCGTAACATTCACTGCTTTGTACCAAGTCATGTCCCTATCGGAAATATGCCCTATAGACAAATAATAATATGGATTATTATCATATTTCATAAAGTTTATGATTAAGTTTTATTCCATGCTATAACTATATTGAAAGGAAACACCAATACACGTGTGATATATAAACAACTAGGAGTTCCTAGTGAAGCTCTAGTCACTGGTTCATTGGTCAACAAATGATCAAGGTTTCCTAATCATGTGGCATTTATGCCAGTTGACAATGGAGTCACCTCATTGTGAGAATGATATGATGAGCTATACCCAACCTAAGCATCATGACCCGATCATGTCAGGAAGTTCAAGTTACGATGATTAGAATATACCTAGTGTCCTATTTCTTAGACCGTGAGGCCATATCAATCACTGTTACCCGAGGATACTTAGATAGCATCAAACGTCATTTGGTGACTCAGTGATCATAAAGGTGTGTTCAGGTATTCGGAGAAACAGTTGAGGAAATATGCGTCAAGGGCGGGATTTTTCCATCTGCGTGATGGAAAAGATACTCGAGGGCCCACTCAGAGAAGTTATATCCAATAGCTGCATAGCGTGTGATTTGATCACAGGGATATCACTTGTCAGAACGATTCAAGTAGAATTTATTGATAACGAGATTGAACATGACATAGTGATGTCATTGATAATATCCTGGACAATGCAAGTATCAAGAGACAAAAGGAATACGGCACGACATTCATGGTTCAACGACGAAAGATTTCGTGGAATGCACAGGGATCAACATGGCCATCTAGGTCCCTCTGATGATCATTGGTACGGGAGGGTCCCGATCATGTCTGGAGTGTTCTCGACTATGGAGTATCATTCTTAAGGGCTTGATGATGCTCAGAGAGTGTTTTGGTATCGGCAGAATCACCGACGAAAAGAGAAGAGAGAAAACCGGAAGGGGTTTGGTAACTCTGGAGGATGTCCAGAATGAGAGGGATTGAGTTCCACATAAACATGGATTGAATAATATGTAAGTGAATGTTGAATATTGATTTAATCATTCATTTATATTTATTCAATAAATTTAAAAAACTAAAAAGGGCCCATGAGGGAAAAGACCAAAGGGAGGAGAGAGAGGAGGTGGTCGGCTGGGCCTTGGACACCCCGCGCGGGGCCCACAAGGGCCTTGGCCGGCCGTCCAAGCCGCCACCTATCCCCTCTCCCTTGTTTAGTCCCAGATGGCTATGCTAGTTAGCTATGGGGTGGTGTTTCCCCTATATAAAGAGAGGTATTTTGACAAATTAAATACACAATAATCAATAAAAGGTTCCCACTCTTTTGGGGAGACCTCAAATTTATTACCTCTCTCTCTCTCTCCGTGATCGTGGTCCCAGGTCTGGATCGCGTGAGCAGGAGTCTTCTTCACCACGGAGCACCTTCACGCTGTGCGATTCGGATCTAGAAGCTCTACTTCTGCAACTGCTTATGGATTGGAGGAGCGGGAGTCATCATCAGGCACCGGACGTGTATAACTCCCTACGAGGTGCAACACCTGTGGCACTAGGAGTCATTGGAGCCGCAGGATCTATCGGGACTTCAACATGACCTCGAGGTTTGCTTCGGTTCATCTACATTGACCATGCTCTCCCGAGCATTGACAATGCTTTTTGGTCTTCAAGGGTAAGTTCGTGAAAAGCCCCTCCCGTTATTGCATTACTAATAGATAGATCCTAGCATTAGGGTTCTTGGCGTATGAAAAACATATTTTTTCATGCGCAGACCCCTACAGTGGTATCAGAGTTAGATCTATGCGTAGTATTGCTAGTACGGGTAAAACACACGAGTTGTAGCATGTGGGCATTGATATTTTAGTTGTTACCCTCCCACGTGTACTTGTGTATACCACAGTAATGCTTGATGAAGTGGGGCCCAACCGACTTTACGCGTTCATTCACGAGACTGGTCCACGCTTTACATATGGCATGTACCGTATAAAGTGGCTTTAGGGGGTGTCTGTCTCTCTCACATTAGTTGGTATGCCATTTGCAACAGAGGGCCCCGAAAGGGGTGTAGTAGAGACAACTACTCGATTAACGTTGTAGTGGAAGTTCGTAGGTAAGAACGGTTCTTGTACGGAAGCCCTATCAGCCACGTAAAACATACAAAGATAAAGTAGAGGCATCTAACTTTGTTTTGCAGGGGGGCGTTTTGATGTGATATGTTTGTGGAAAAGGTAAAGTAGTTTACTTTATGTTGCTAAGTAGTAGTAGATGGTCATGGAGATGGTGGACTACCACACCGGAGGCGCCGACACCCTAGTGCCTACAGCACTAGGACCCTAGCGCCGGAATCCGGAGGTGCAGGATGGAGATCACAGCGTGAAGGACCATATCACATCACACTTACATTCAATGTTTATTTTTTGTGCATCTTATTGTATGCTGGTATAATATACTCCACGGTAGCCTAATAAGATGATCCCTAATGGTGTCAGACATATCTGCATTTGCATATAGTGGGTGTAAGCCATGTTGCACAACGAGTACACTAACGTTGAGTTGGCGAGCCTAGCATGTGTAGACATGGCCTCGGAACAAGAATGGTCGAAAGATCGAGCATGAGTTGCATGAATGATGTGATCGACGTTTCAGCGTCCACCTTTGCAACTATATCGGTGATTGTGACGATCGGGGCGATGTAGTGAATAGGGATTGTGTAATCGCTAAAACCCTTCTGGGGATAGGAGTTTTTAATGGAGTTATTATTTAACTCATATAATTATAAACTTAGTCTAAATTCCTTTTGCAATTATAAATGTAGAGATGGCTCATCATGAAGCTTAATTTGACGTTGATGAGTGGGTAGTTGGTGAAACTTAGACTTGATGGATCAAACTTCCCTGATTGGCTTGTGCGTCTGAATGATCTCCTTACTAAGAATAATGTGGTAGATTACATACGCCGCACGATGGAATTGGCCGAGCCTGATTCCTATGAGACCCCACGAGAGCAGGCAGAACACTACTATCGTCAAGAGATGTCCACTTTCATCTTGATAATAATGCGTTACAGGATGGTGGATGAACTGCATCTGCTCATGGGTGATCTTGACCCATATGCGATGGTGGATCAGCTGAGAGCAGAGTTCATAAGCCATGTGCGCATGTGGAAGCATGAGCTTCTTAGAGATTTCCTTTCCATACAGATGGAGGAACACATTTGTCTGAAGAGGCACTTGGGGCGCATGCTTGATGCACACATGCGACTGGTTTACTTCGTGGACTACTGGATGACTGAGTCATTTGCGTGCTGCTTCGATCGCTGCCTTGCAGCTACGAAGGACATGCCTGGAGTAGCATTATGAGTGGTGATACGGAAACATTGGATTTGGAGGATTTCATATTACGTTTCAGAAACATAAAGGTTGAACCAAATGCCAGAGAGGTCGTCGATGACAAAGGTATATATTTGATATAAAATTTTATAAATGTTACAATGTTGCAAACACTTATTATAGTGTTCAAGTATTTGATACTTGTTCTGTTTTGGTGAAAACAGGTCCTTCTGCATGAGAACTTCTTGCTGGAGAGGAGGTGACGTTGCGTGTTGATGGCGAACATGATGATGATGGCCAACGACACTCTCCCTCGACATTTATCACTTAGTTTATCGTTTTTGGATGATTATTGTAATCGATGGATTATGAACTTCTTTAGTGTGTCTCACACTTTGTGAGACGGTTATTCATATGAGTCTGTAACAAATAGTTGTTCTGCTTCTATGAATGATTTCTATTTGCGTTCATATGTTGTTCGATTATGTGTGAATTATCCTTGTTATGAAACTAATTGAGAATGCATGAACATTTGTAAAATATTGAAAATGCCTTGAAAAATACCCAACTTAATGATATATTCATTTTGAATGAAACCATTGTTTAAATTCAAAGTTATGTTGATAATATGTGAAAGACATTTGATTTCTTGTCACATATGAATCATGCCCAAGTTTGGCAAGATAACTTAAACACTGTGTATTGCATGAATGCAAAATGTTTGATGAATTGTTAAAAGAGAATACATATTCGATTTATCGTATTTAAACGAAGTGGTGATTATCATTTTGTGATTATATGAATTTTGTAAAAGGGTTTTATCAAAAGAAACATGAGCATGAAACTATTTGATATGATCAAAGTATTTCATCATCCAAGGGTATTAAATATAAAAGAGAATCTAATTACCATGATTTGATCAATAGTAATGAAATTCGACATTATAAGATTAGCATAAGGAATTGTGAAATGCAATGCATTTGATACGACGAAATGCAAAGCATCACAATATGATATTAGTTATCAAGTTGATGAATAGATGGCACCAAATAAATCGTTGTAGTATAAATGTAAAGACCATTAGTTAGAAATAGTAAACACTCAATTAGTATATATAGTGAACCGTCTGAATTCGTGAGATCGGCGCCATATCTTTTATGGATTGTCGTGAAAGTTTTGGAGTTATTCGATATCACCAAAACAATAGTGAATACGTCCTTGTAGAGTATTCTTTGGAAACTTTGAATATGAAATCCATGGCTAGAACCAGAAGAAAGGCAGAACTACTGTTGCTTGAATTTTGGTGCATTCTTGAGAAATGTTATGTTCTCAACTATGAAGCTTATGGAAGACAGTAAAAACAAGATGAGGATTCAAAACCCTGCATCAGAGTGTTGAGAAGCACAACGGAAAGCATTCCTGAATGATTCTCTTCATAAAGGAAAGAATCAATGATAATGATCATTGTGTTCTCCCCACTAGTGTTTTCACTACATGAAGTAGGATTGAAAATGTATTTCACATCTTGTATGGAGACATTTGTCAATCATTTGTCATATTACCAGAATATGGCATACCTACAAACTATGAAGGAAATACTGGTAAACTAAAATTATGAGAAATCCTAGAGGCAAAATTCACTTAAGATTAGAAAGCAATTCATTGTTGAATCGTACCAAGTAATGGGTTACTTGAATTTTCGAAATGACTGCAAAGTCATGATGAAAAAGGTGAATGACAAAATGCACGTTTTGTCATGAATAATGTATTAGACAAATTCAAAACAATTTGATTCAGAAGTGCTGAAAGTCTAGTGGATTTGATACTAGTAAGGTACTAGTGTCTCGTAATAAAACTCCCAAGTTTGATAATTGATCAAAGGATTTTTAAGTCATTCAAAATAGTGAGAGGATATGCAATTTGCATAAAATTGAGTGGGGGATGTAATAGTCTTCCTAAACCAATATGTGAATGGCATATTTTTGAGTGGGAGGAATATAAGTATCGGACTTAAATATGTTGGGAACATATTTTGAGTGGGAACTTAAATATTGATTCTTAAGTGTGTGTACGACACATTAAGAATAAAAGTGCAAGTACCGATAAACAATGATTTATAGGGATTTGAAGTTGATAATAACTATATTATGATATTATGTTGTATTCCTAAAAGTGATTCTGAAAATAGTTTCGGAATAGGAATTAAGGATTGGTCCTTGGTCACTCAAATAAGGAATAGCATTAAGTTAAACATCAATGGTTGAAAGAAAGAAAAGGATGATCGTCATCCACTATGTTGATACATAAGTTCTATCTTGAAAACCATGATGACAACTTAACATAATATATGATCCAAGAAGGAACATTTGAAAAGTGATTAAGTATGAATCATGGAACGTTGAGCTAAGTTTCTCCATGGTGTCTAATTGAGAACTGTAGACATGTTTCCAAATCTATGAAGGATGACATATCTTAAAACATAAAGGGTTATGTTATAAGGGCATGTGTTAACCTTAGGAGATTGGAAATTCCTGCATCGATAATACCGACTGAAGTCGAGTAGGAAGCAAGGTGATAAAACATCAAAAGTTGCATAGGGTGTGCTAGTGTTTCGATGATTACATTTATAATAAAATATAAGGGTACCATCTAACGTAATGTATATTGTTATGGTGGGACTAGTCCGTCTTTACGTAGAAGGTGTGTCCCAGGGCACAGTGCCCATGAGAAAGCTTGTTGTGGCTGATCTAACGTCACTGTTGGCTCCTTGAAATCAACCTCATTCTGTTGCCATGACTATGATGCATACACGAAGATGTTATCATGTGATGATAAATTATTAATGTCAATCAAGGTGACATTAGTAAGTTGCAAATAATTTGGAGCTGTAAAGTCTAGACCCAAGACTCAACCTGTTCCATGAGCAAGCATGATCAAAGGTGCCGAGATATATGGTGCCGATGATTGGGAACAAATGTAGCTAGTTTATTTGCACTCTTGTTCAAGTGGGAGACTGTTGGAATTATGCCCTAGAGACAAAAAATAATATGGATTATCATCATATTTCATAAAGTTTATAATTAAGTTTTATATCATGCTATAACTATATTGAAAGGAAACATCAATACACGTGTGATATATAAACAACCAGGAGTTCCTGGTGAAGCTCTAGTCATTGGTTCATTGGTTAACATATGATCAAGGTTTCCTGATCATGTAGCATTTATGCCAGTTGACAATGGAGTCACCTCATTGTGAGAATGAGATGATGAGATATACCCAACCTAAGCATCGTGACCCGATCATGTCACGAGGTTCAAGTTACGATGATTAGAATAGACCTAGTGTCCTATTTCTTAGACCATGAGGCCATATCAGTCACTATTACCCGAGGATACTTAGATAGCATCAAACATCATCTGGTGACTGGGTGATCATAAAGGTGTGTTTAGGTGTATGCAAACATATGTATGTTTGATGGACTAGTTTGTTCAAAAGCTGGCTCAACTTGTGTGCACATGCTAAAATTAATCTATCAACACAGCCCTTTCCTAGTTTAATCTCATGATTTTGGGAGAGTAATTTTTTACATTAACTAACTTCTTCTCTCTACTTGCTAATTCGCAGGAATGAGATAGCGATGTCGGTGAAAGTATGTGGTCCAGGCATGCAAAAAGCCGCCAGATCCTGAAGCAGATGAGGAATGGAAGGTTCCCCTTCCGTCGAGGTCCAAACAAGTACATGTGCCCCTTCTGCGTAACAAGTATTGCGGAACACCTGAACAACATCGTGCAGCATGCCGAGGCATTTCCCGTGGAGGATAGCGGCATGCGAATCATATGAAGGCCAAGCACACTACCTTCATGGTTTACCTAAGCAAGTATGCCAACCTTGGTCACATCGCTCTGTGGCCCTAACTGCTAGCTCATGTTGCCTCTGCTGCCGCCTCATGTTGCCTCTGCTGCCTCCTATTGCCTGTTGCCTGTTGCTGCCTCCTGTTTATGTAATAGGCGTACTGTAATAGTATATCGTTTGGGTTGTGTAATTAAGTACTACTAGTACTATATTTTATGCAAGTAGTATGTGGTGGTTGTGATCGAACCTATTTAACTAGTAACTGTATATATTATCAGTACCTTTTAAGTTGTTTGTTATGATTGTTCCTGATTGCACATATTTCCCACCTTTCAAAATATTTTTTTGGTGTGAATCTTTGAGAAACACACACACGATAGTTCCTGGTTTTTCAACAATATATAAAATCCATGGTTATTGTTCCATGTTGCACTATGTTTGAAATCAACAAAAGATAAATACACATTTCTTTTGCAACCATGATTTTTCCTAGTTGCAACAAGTTTGGTACTACAAGTTAAAGACATCTCATGAATACTGAAAACAACTCACTAGCTAGCTAGATAACTAAACATCCAACAAAATATCATTCTTTGCAGTTACTGATGATCATTTCTTCTCAGAAGTTCTAAAAGTGAGCGTGAAACTCATTTCTCATACTGATATCTAAAATGTCAAAACCAAGAGGAAGAATACATCCATAATTCAATACTTATTTCCATAATTGCCAACAACAAAAATAAGAACACACCCTAAAGTTACTTCCCCACTAGCATCATCATGAACCAAACATGTGTGCATTCCATTCCTCAAAGATATAATCTTGGGATATGGGTATCTACACAGCATAATAACTGACAATGGCACAAAATTTGTCGAGGGAGCATTTGCTCGGTTCTACAATGAAAAGAGAATAAGACTCGACGTCGCATCAGTTGCCCATCCCGCATCGAACGGGCAAGTGGAGAGATCCAATGGGCTAGTATTGTCCGGGATAAAACCCCAGCTCATTGAGCCACTGCAGCGATCAGCTGGGTGTTGGATTGATGAAATCCCGACAGTTCTATGGAGCTTAAGGACAACTCTGAATCGATCAACTGGCTACATGATACGTTGCAAACGTATCTATAATTTTTTATGTTCCATGCTTGTTTTATATCTAGTTTCTTATGTTTTGTCCATACTTTGGAGTATTTTTATACACTTTCTAGGACTAACCTATTAACAAGATACCATAGTGCCAGTTGCCTGTTTTCTGCTGTTTTTGGTTCCAGAAAAGTCAGAAAATGAATATTCTCGGAATTGGACAGGACAAAAGCCAAAGTCAATATTTCACCGAGGGGAACACGGAGCCAGAAGACGAGGCAGAGGAGGGCCAGGGGCTGGCTATACCATAGGGTCTGCCTGGCCACGCCACTAGGTGGTGTGGGCCCCTGGTCCACCCTCTGACATCGCCCTTTCGCCTATAAGAAGCCTTTGATGCAGAAACCCTAAAAAAGCCAGCCTCCAGCCACGAAAAGTTCTGTAGCGCCGCCGCCACCGAAGGGGAGATTCGGGGGACAGAAAGTCTCTGTTCCGGCACCCTGCCGGGATGGGGAAGTGCCCCCGGAGCCATCTCCATCGATCTCCACCACCATCTCCATCACCATCGCTGATTCCCATGATGACGAGGGAGTAGTTTTTCCTCGAGGCTAAGGGTTCTACCGGTAGCTATGTGTTCATCTCTCTCTCTATGCATGATCATATTGTGATCATGTGCTTTGTAATCAAGTAGATCTACCTTGCTACTCAAGTGCTTTAATAGATCTCTGGCTCTCCCCACGTGTGAAAGTGATAGCGTGCACACCATGGTGGCACTTAGGCTAGAGATTACAATTAATTGTTATGAGTTATATTTGGAGTTGGATGTTTCTATGAAATTGTGGTGTTTGTTGGAACCATCTAGATCTCAAGGTGATAGTGTGGGGTTATCTAAATGGGGAAGGCAGACTTTGAGGTGTGCTGTTATAGCCCTACCATGGATTAGAGTTATCCAACCGGAGAGTAGTATCATAAAGAGAAGATATTTATATGAGAGTCTTCACTAGCGAAAGTATGATCCCTAGGCCTTGTTTCTAAGCATTGAAACACCATTTGCAATTAGATATGTTACATGTTTGCTTGCTTCCATCTTTATTTCAGATTGCCTTTAGTCTCTTCCCACATCAACCACACGCCATCAAAGCTATTTTCTAGCACCGTTACCACTTATAATTATCCATACCACTTGTATTTCACTATCTCTTTGTCAAACTAGTGCACCTATACACCTGACAAGCATATTGGGTGTGTTGGGGACACAAGAGACTTCTTGTATCTTGATTGTAGAGTTGCTTGAGAGGGATACCTTTGACCACTTCCTCCCTGAGTTCGATAAACCTTGGGTAATCCACTTAAGGGAAACTTGCCATTGTTCTACAAACCACTGCACTTGGAGGCCCAACAACTGTCTACAAGAATAGAAGTGCGTAGACATCAAGCTATTTTTCTGTCGCTGTTGCCGGGGAGGTAAGGTAAAAGGTATTCACATCCTCTAGATACTATGCTATCTTCTAGTACTGTAGCTAGTGTGTGAGTGCTCGAAGTTATTTCCTTTAGATTTTGCAATTATATCTTTTTGTTTCTTGTTTTTATTTTCAATAGTTAGGCTTAATGGAAAACAACAACAAAATTAGAGAGCTTTATAGTATTTATCTTGAGTTAGGACATGAAGTATTTGAAGAGAAAATTAAAAAACATATGGAACTTTACTTGCGTGCTAATAGCAATGTTATTAGTATGAATTCTTTGAACACCATTATTGCTAATGCTATGGAAAATTCTAAGCTTGGGGAAGCTGGTTTTGATGAGCATGATATTTTTAGTCCCCAAGCACGGAGGAGAAAATTTACTTTGATGATACTATGCCTCCAATATATGATGATTACAATGATGAATATGATATTTTCAGTCCAGCTACTATCGAGGAGAAAATTAATTATGATTACAATATGCCTCCTATATTTGATGATTATGATGATGAGAATAATAATGATAGCTATTTTGTTGATTTTTCTCCCACTACAATTAATAAGAATGACTATGTTTATGTGGAGAGTATTAATTCTTTTAAGCATGTCGCTCATGATAAGAATGTTTTATGTGATAGTTATATTGTTAATTTTATTCATGATTCTACTGAAAGTTATTATGAGAGAGGGAAACATGGTTTTATGCATCTCAATAATATTAAGTTTCCCCTCTTTATGTTGAAAGTCTTGAAGTTGCACTTGTTTTGCTTTACTATGCTTGCTGCTTTGTGCTTTCATGACTTGTTTCTTTACAATATTCCTATGCATAGGAAGTGGGTTAGACTTAAATGTGCTTTGAATTTGCTTCTTGATGGTCTCTTTTACTTCAATTCATATTTCTTTTGTGAGCACCTTCTCAAACTATCATGCCTAACTTAAAGGCGTTAAAGAAAAGTAGTTCTTGGGAGATAACCCAATAGTTTTCTTGAGTCTTGGAAGTTATTACCTCTATAATAATCGCTCCTTATCATTTTTGTGTGGTTTTTGTGCCAAGAGTAACCTCTAATGAGAGAGAAGTAATGCTTGGGAAAGTTGCTGTCCCGAAACAGATTTTTGTGCGTCGCTGTAAAAATTCGTGAGAAATCTTTGTACGTTGGTTTGAGCTGTAATTTTTTTTGCTTCTGCTCCAGATTGTTATCCAACTTTCATTAGTTCAACACTTTTCGATTTTAGCAACAGAAGGCCTTCGAAAAAATTGTTTCTTACCCGCTGGTCTGTTTTGACAGATTTATGCCATTATTTGCATTTGTCTCTTAATCTCTTTCTCTTTGAGTTCTCTTTGATCACTTGAACTTTTTAAAGGAAGTGCTACAGTAGCTTGTGTTTTAATGGAAGTTTTACTTGTGTGGGAACTGAACCAAAAGATTTATTATCTTGAGTACACTAATGTTGCTAATGAAGATTGTGTGAAGTTTTGTATGAAGGAAAAATTTCAAGTGTAAGGAAAGAATGATGTAATGAGATGAAGAATGGACTAAAGCTCAAGCTTGGGGATGCCACCCATGTCACACCAAGAAATATCCAAGAAGTACAAGCGTCAAAGCTTCGGGATGCCCAAGGCATCCCCTTCTTCATCAATAAAAATCTCAGGTTTCTTCCAAACACTTCATTTTTATTGTTTCATGCACATTTGTGTTGTTCTTGGAGCGTCTTCGTTTTCGTTTTTGGTTTTTGTTTGCTTGGTTTGCTTAGTTTTCTTAAATAAATTGGTTGACCCCCTCATTCATGCATTAGTTTAAAATAAGATTGGTTTGGATTGGAAAAGAGTAGGAAAAGTCCATGCTTAAGTGGTAAAATGAGTTTGTTTTTGACTGTGCCCTATGCTTTGTCATGTCATGCTTGATATTGTTCTGGCTTTATGCTTAGTGATTTTTGCTGTAGCATGACATGTTATAAACAATTCATATTGCTTAATGTGCCTTGAAAGAATCATGCGTTGTTTTAGCATATTAAAGCATAGTATTGTGGTATTCTCCTTTGATGCTTTATTTGGGTTGACTTGGCACATGCTCACACCATGTTAAGACTATACCAAGTCACCATAGCCTCTATGATCCTTTAGTTTTCGACTTGTAATATCATTTTATGCTTTAATTAATAATGTTTTGTCGCTTTGCATGATTATGGCCATTATTGCTCTCTTAGTTGGTCGCTCCCAGTCTTTTGCTATCCTCCATACCAAGTATGAGTTCCACTCATGCATCCAACTCCAAATAAAACCAAGTTATTCCAAGGAGTGCACCATACCTACCTATTAGCATTTGCTATTCCAAGTATATTCATGTTTTTATCTACCTTCCGAATTAAACTTGTTATGTGAAAACTAGTGATTAAATCTATCACTAACTTGATGGCACACTTTACTTTTCTTGCCCCTAATAAACTTGAACCATTGTGTCATCTATGTTGTATATGCTTGCACTTATACGTTGGGAATTAGCAGAACCATGATGTCATGGGGAACACTTTCCACATTGCACTTGTACATTGTGCCCAGTTGATATCATGTTCTTTTATTTATGGATGTCGTCGGTGTGAAATGAAATAGGAGCTTGTAAGTCCATGGAGTTATGTATGTGTGTTAGAGAAACGCCTGAGCGGCTGGTCTAATCCATGCCTAATCATGGTGGAAACCTACAGCGTAACCATAATGAGCAATCTATGAAGCATTCTTCTTATAAAAAAGAGATAGAGATTGAGAAAAAAGGAAAAAAAGAGATGAGAAAAGAGGAAAGAGAGAAAAAACACCATTTTCCCATGGTAAATAAGAAGATGCTGAGATGCTTATTGTCTGCTTACCTTGTCATTTTGATATGGGGATTCTTCCATATCATCGGGCAAGGGGTACCCCGTTGGCGGTTCTCTATGATACACATGTACTTACTATGGCAAGAACTTACCAGCAACTAAACTTGAGTAGCATGAGGAGTGGCCCTCGTATTCAAGGGACATGAGATTGACAACTTATACTTTATCACGCATATACTCCATAGTTTTTTCACTTTAACCTTAATCACTTCAAGATGCTTTTGATAGGGGCAATGAGAGGTGAAAGCTAATAAGTACCATAATTTTTGGAAGCTCTTTATGAGACTTGAATCCCTGCTTCCTTCTATGAAGGCCTTTCTTTTACTTTTATGTTGAGTCTCCATCTTCTATCTTTATGCACCTATTAAGAGAGCATATTGGCCATTCTTAGTTTAATGTGCATTGTCCCAAGACTTGTTGATTTATTCATAACTTTGATATTGCTTGTTCTTAAACTATTTGTATCTAGTCACCCTTATGAACTTTGAAGGTGTCCTATGCATTTATGTTTTTCTACACTATGAGGGACAAGCTGAATGCCACTATGCTATGTTTTCTATATGTGAAACAAACAAACTTCTTTCAATGCATTGTTGTTTATGATCTTTGTTTGTATCCTTTCATGTTGCATAAAAAGTTACTATGTCTTTTTGTTAGAACTTCATCTTTCATGCTCATGTTTAGAGTACTTTGACCCAGGTTTCATGCTTTGCAAATGGTTTGATCATGATTGTGATGGTGCATGTCACCTCAAAAATTATTCTTTATTTTTATCACTTACCTACTCGAGGATGAGCAGGAGTTAAGCTTGGGGATGTTGATACGTTTCAAACGTATCTATAATTTTTGATGTTCCATGCTTGTTTTATATCTACTTTCTTATGTTTTGTCCATACTTTGGAGCATTTTTATACAATTTCTGGGACTAACCTATTAACAAGATGCCACAGTGCCAGTTGCATGTTTTCTGCTATTTTTGGTTCCAGAAAAGTCAGAAAATGAATATTCTCAGAATTGGACGGGACAAAAGCCAAAGTCAATATTTCACCGAGGGGAACACGGAGCCAGAAGACGAGACGGAGGAGGGCCAGGGGCTGGCTATACCATAGGGTCCGCCTGGCCGTGCCACTAGGTGGTGTGGGCCCCTGGTCCACCCTCTGACATCGCCCTTTCACCTATAAGAAGCCTTTGATGCAGAAACCCTAAAAAAGCCAGCCTCCAGCCACGAAAAGTTCTGTAGCGCCGCCGCCACCGAAGGGGAGATTCGGGACACAGAAAGTCTCTGTTCCGGCACCCTGCCGGGATGGGGAAGTGCCCCCGGAGCCATCTCCATCGATCTCCACCACCATCTCCATCACCATCGCTGATTCCCATGATGACGAGGGAGTAGTTTTTCCTCGAGGCTAAGGGTTCTACCGGTAGCTATGTGTTCATCTCTCTCTCTATGCATGATCATATTGTGATCATGTGCTTTGTAATCAAGTAGATCTACCTTGCTACTCAAGTGCTTTAATAGATCTCTGGCTCTCCCCACGTGTGTGAAAGTGACAGCGTGCACACCATGGTGGCACTTTGGCTAGAGATTACAATTACTTGTTATGAGTTATATTTGGAGTTGGATGTTTCTATGAAATTGTGGTGTTTGTTGGAACAATCTACATCTCAAGGTGATAGTGTGGGGTTATCTAGATGGGGAAGGCGGACTTTGAGGTGTGCTGTTATAGCCCTACCATGGATTAGAGTTATCCAACCGGAGAGTAGTTTAGAGTAGTATCATAAAGAGAAGATATTTATATGAGAGTGTTCACTAGCGAAAGTTTGATCCCTAGGCCTTGTTTCTAAGCATTGAAACACCGTTTGCAATTAGATATGTTACATGTTTGCTTGCTTCCATCTTTATTTCAGATTGCCTTTAGTCTCTTCCCACGTTAATCACAGGCTATCAAAGCTATTTTCTAGCACCATTACCACTTATAATTATCCATACCACTTGTATTTCACTATCTCTTCGCCAAAGTAGTGCACCTATACACCTGACAAGTGTATTGGGTGTGTTGGGGACACAAGAGACTTCTTGTATCTTGATTGCAGAGTTGCTTGAGAGGGATACCTTTGACCACTTCCTCCCTAAGTTTGATAAACCTTGGGTAATCCACTTAAGGGAAACTTGTTGTTCTACAAACCTCTGCACTTGGAGGCCCAACAGCTGTCTACAAGAATAGAAGTGTGTTGACATCACTACACGCCATTCTTTCTGGTATATGGGGCAGAAGCTATATTACCAGCCGACATATTGCATGACTCGCCTAGAGTCAACCAATACATAGAAGCCCAAGTGCAAGAAGCCCGGCAAAATGATGTTGACCTGCTGGAAGAAGCGAGAGATTTGGCATTGTCCAGATCTGCCATATATCAGAAAAATATCCTATGCTATCATAGCCGGAAAGTAAACCCCCGAGTTTTTTGGGAAGGGGATTTTGTGCTTCGGCTAGTGCAACGCACTGCCGGCATGCATAAACTATCACCTCCATGGGAGGGGCGATTTATTGTGAGCAAGGCATTGTACAATGATGCATATTATCTCATAGATGCTCAAGCACAGGAGAAGAATAAGGCGGACATGTCACAAGAAGAGTCAAAAAGGCCATTGGATGTAGTGCTACTTCGTCAATTTTACACTTAGCAGAAGTGTATGTATATCGAACTCTCATATGTCGGTCTATATATCAGCAATGAGCTTATTAATGAAATCTCGAGACCACGACTAGTGACTCGGAGACTGCCTTAGTAGTAGTTGTCTTTTTCTGTATTTACTTTTTTATGTCGACTGGCTTAAGTTTTTTACCCCTTTAGGCCGAGTTAGTAATGTGTCAGCACCAAAGGCCCACTCTTGGACTTGTTGTTGTCTAGAACTCGGCTTCATGGCAAGCAAGAGAAAAAGCTGGCGAGTGTTGCGCACATGAAAAATGACTAAGGATAGAAAAATAAGCGAGACACCACTTGTTTTTCAGACTAACCCCTTTATTTACTTCCATTATTATTATGCCAAATCACTCTGAGCTAATTCTTGAGGTTTTAAGTATTGTTAATTTGATTATTTGATCTTGGACTCATAAGTCGAACGCCGAAAAATGGTAGACATGAGTCGGGTCATAAGATTGAGCAAACAAGAAAATGAAGCTCGGGGACTCTGCCCAAAATGATCCGACATAAAAAAAACTTAGTAGTAGCAGGGCAACTTAAACTATTTAATACATGTGCACCCGACATACCGGAGATTTAACAAAATTTGAAGTTTTTGTGCCTAAGAAGCAGCATGGGCCGAACCATCGACAACTGGAGGAGGAATGGCGGCTTCAGGATTGGTAGCCTCGGCTTCCGCTTCACCATCCTAGTTAACCTCATGTTCAACCGGGTTTTCATCGTCTTCATTGGCGCCCTCTTCGACATATTCGTCGTCGACCTCATCGAGGAAACTTGGCCCTACTTTCCATGCATGGGTATTGGCATATTGGATCAGTTGATAGGATCGAGCTTGGCACTGTTGGATGAACTCCGGATTGTTCATCCATAGTGAACCAGTGCGCATGTTCTAAAGAGTACCTAAATTGATACCTTCGTACCATGACAACACAAAGGACAAAGTTGTGTCGGTGCCAGCCCGTGCATCAGGTTCCCTCCAAAGACTGACCTGCGTCTCGCACTCCATCAGTCTCTCGACTGGTGTTGCGACACGCTTAGGGGTAGCCTCAGTCGTCCAAAGAGTATTGAATACTCGGATGGTGACATCCATGAGGTCAACCCCAAAGGTCTTCATTGGCTTACGGCTGGCCGCCAGGCTGACCAGCGAACATAAATGTCATAGTTAGAGGGGGTGCCACAGATTCGCCCCTCTACGACCTGAACTTTTGAACGATGGCGGCACCATGAGCCTTTGACTCTGGGAAATTATCTGAGAAAAGGAGCAAAAATCACATATCAGTAAAAGGAAACAAACGACATAAGAGGAATGTCTCAAGATTCACCGAGTCAAATTTGACCTCGGCCTCCTTGAGTATCTCTTTATCCTTCTCCAGCTGGAGAGTGATCCAACTCTTTTCCTCGATGAATTCTTAGTCAATTTTGTCAAGGTCAGCCTTTTGGAGCTTCTTTAATTCCTCATTATCGGCACGAAGCGGAGAGATCTCTTTGTCCTTCTTCATCTAGGTTTGGTATTCCCCTACTTGATCAAGAAAATGGGTCATCAATTTAGGCATAAATATGCAATCCCAATGAGATTATGCAAGAGCCTTTGATCCGGCTGAGCTAAAGTAAAGATTAAAAGGCGAACCAATGAGAGGCAGGGGCATAGGTAAAGGACAAAAGGAAAGGTACATTCCAACTCGGCAATGCGCTTCTGCAGTTCCTTGTTCTAGGCCTCCACCTCAACTGGCAAAATAGAAATCACAAGTTAATTCGGCAAGTCAAGAATAAAAGAACACCAAGGCAGTGAGGCAGAGACATACCTTTCTTCTTCAACTCCAGCAGCAACTTCCTGTGCTTCGTTGAGAGGCCCTTGTGCGCAAAGAGGAGTCTCTAAAATTCGGTAGTGTGATGGTTGTTGGAGACCTAAAAAAGAAAGCTATTAGTCACCGAGTAAAATGGATATTCGAATCTACTCAAGATTCGAACCGAGTAAACTCGATCCGAATCTAGGTGGCTGGATGTTTGAGTCTACTCAAGATTTGAATCAAGTAAACTCGATCCGAATCTAGGTGGCTGGATGTTCGACTCTACTCAAGATTCGAACCGAGTAAACTTGATCTAAATCTAGGTTGTTGGATGTTTTATTCTACTCAAGATTCAAACCAACTAAGCTCGATCCGAATCTAGGTGGATGGATATTCGAATCTAAAGGATTTTTTGACTATGTCCTGATGACTCGGCGTAACACCTCAGACATGCTAAAGTGCAAAACAAAGTTACGCAAGGTTTGTTCCACGAGCATCCGTCCGAGTAATATCTTACTCCCCTAGAGGCTCGGGGACTAGGGGTTATATAGAACTATTTGTGTAAATATGTAAAGTATAACCGAGCTGCTTACCTCCATCATTTGGTTAGCCTCAGAAAGTGTTGTTTGCGTAGTGAACATCCTCTCTGCGATCTCTACCGGGCCAAACTTCTGCGGTAAAGGATTTCTGGATGAAACTTCTCCATATTTGGCATTGTTCCAGTTTACTCAGTAAGCGAGCCAAGGCTTTGACCACTCAGAGTTCAAGTCAGAACCAAACCTTTCCCGGCAGAAGCTTTATGAGTGGCCATCACAGCAGCTAGGCTAACGTGCAATGCAAGCCACTAGTCCCTG
Source organism: Avena eriantha (assembly GCA_910589775.1). Taxonomy (NCBI): domain Eukaryota; kingdom Viridiplantae; phylum Streptophyta; class Magnoliopsida; order Poales; family Poaceae; genus Avena; species Avena eriantha. The sequence goes on from OU342742.1 coordinate 203,974,250, forward strand.
GCCAGGGCAGAGGCAAAAGCACCTTTGTACAACATTGTGGTGATTGATGGTTGTGGGAGTGTGACCCTATCTTTCTTAGAGTCACCTTAGTTTCCACAACAGGTTTCTTCTGCATGCTAGCTAGATTGCCTCACTGCGGAGATGTTGCTGGCCGAGGTTAAGGTTGTGAAGATGGCGGAGCCTAAGATTGCGAAGCTTGTTGAGGTTTGGGTTGCGGGCTATGCCAAGTTTGGTCTTCTGGCCGAGTCTTGGAATACTCGGACGATGTTGGTGCTGGTTGCTGTTGCTGCGTCGAAGTAGACATAGGGACAGTTCGCTGCTGAGGTTGGGGTTGAGTTGGTGCCGGGGTTAGCAGCACCTCAGATGAAACAGTCTCGACGTTGGTGCTGCTGGTGCGGGCATCCTTCTCTATTCGTTCAGGAACCGAAGAGTCATCTCCTTGATCCGGCATGGCCACATCCACTGGTGCACCTCCTCCACCTCTGCCGACATTTTCATCCTTCGGCCAGGGTAAATCGGTATCCGGCGCGGGAGGAGTGTTTAGTCGAACGGGGCTGGGAGCCCGAGTATCATCTCGACATGGAGAAGATGATGGCCCGTGGATGGGGGAGGTTATGCTGGAACCACTCTGGGGTATGTTTAGAGTAGGCTTGCCGAGTAAAACAAGGAGAGAGAATGAATCAGAAAAGAAAGAGAGAAACAAGAAATACAGAAAGAAAGAAACAATAAATACAAAGATAATCACAAGATGAAGCTTACCTAGAAACAGCTGGTGGCTCCTTTCGTCTCACGGGTTTCTTCCCGGACTTCTTATACCTTTTTCTGGCCTGAGATGGCTCGGCTGGCGGGGTAGAGGCTGTGGCGCATTTCTTCACCACCCATTGACCTCCCACGACCACAGGAGGCACGTTGTGCACCTGGCCAGCCGGGTTAGCTGGCGGACAGTCAAGCGGATAAGTGAATGATAGTTGCATTAGATCAAATACCTCAAGAATATCACAATCATCTTCCTCATCATCGACATCCGCCAATCCTTCAAGGCGATAAGACAAAAGTCTTACCATGGGGTCGGCCAGAACCGGTGTCCGGGATAGGCATGAACTCCTCGGAGTCCGGCTCTTCCGGGTCTGAGGTCTCGCTATCCTTGCCCCGAGTGAGGGCAGGATTTGGAGTATCTTCAATGGTTTGCTGAAGGTATTTCTGCACAAAAGAACATAGAGAAATCAAATAAGAAAATGTGCTAACATAACGCATAGCTCAACAAGGATGACTCGGGGAAATTACCTAGGGTACAGGGTTATCTCGGTTTAAAGGAGCCATGCCCCACTCCCATGTCTCGGTCATGTCCATCTAGAAGATGGACTCGACTCACTTGCAAATATAAGCCTTGGATAGCTCGACCGTGGAGACATGATTTGGATCGAAACAGCTGATCATATGGCAGATCTTGTGACTACGCAGCTGAAGGGGGCAGACTCGACTACTAATGAAAGTGGCCATCATGTCATCGCTCGATAACCCGGCCTCCTTCAGCTCAATGAGGCGTTTCTCAACCAAGTTGACAAGAGGGTTCTTCTTCTTTGGGTCGAGGTCCCAGTTGAGTTTGGTGGGGACACCGACTGAGAATGTGGGAAGTCGAATCATGTCAATGTCATTGTTGTTCTTCACATAGAAGAAGGACCCCGACCACTTCTTGCATGAGTCGAGGCCCTGAATCCGAGGAAAGATGGAGTACTTCTAAGGTGTAATCTATGCATCCCCACATTGAGTCATAGGCTTATCGCTAGAGTGAAGTTATTTCTTGGGAACTACATTGGAGCAGATCTGGAAATACCCCGCCCAAAGCTGCACGCTAGTCCAAAGGCCGAGGTATCCCTCAGAGAAGGAGATGAAGCCGGACAGAGAAGCTATAGCATTTTCCGCGAGATGGTGGCGTTGAAGGCCGAAAGTCTCAAGGAACTCCTTGGGAAAATCACTAAGGGGAAGTCCGAATCCGTGAGCGAAATGCACAACAAAGATGACGAACTCACCCTCTTCGATAGCGGGGATCTGCTCATCACCAGGGAGGCGGAAGGTGACATCTATAGGAATCCGGCGAGTCCGCAGCAGCCAGTCAATCTCTGCCTAGACGATGTTAGACCCCTCCCACGAGCCTCGCTCGAGGATGGCCCTCTCCTCCTCTTTGTGCTCACTGACGGTGACCACATCGCGGGGATCCATCTCTAGATCATCTTCCTCCGAAGAGGTACTAGCTGCGGGGGTGCAAGGCATGGATCACGTGGTCCCGTGGTGGTAGCGGAGGGTGGCGCTTGGGCGGAGAAGCAGCATAGAGGAAGCAAAAGGGTGGAGCGGTCACAGATGTAGAGAGTAGCGACGGCGGCGCGAGGAAGAAGAGAAGTTGGGAGCAGGGGAAAGTGAATAAGGGTTCCCCCGCTCCCCTTTTTAACCGCGCCGCATGCAAGAGGTAGTGGGATCAGTTGCGCATAGCGACCCCACTATGTGCGCGTGTATTTTGCGCGGAAGATCATGGGAACGTGCCATAGGCACGGTTACACAGCCCAGAGGTAAAATGGCAGAACGTGCTGATGAGTGCATATTTTCATCATGTTTTATTTTATTGTTTTGCATTATAGTGGTAGGATCTTGGTATTTTACGGTGCTTGCGCACATATTTTATGTCTATTTTCACAAGGATCAGGACAAATGATGGATATGATGCACACAATTCTTGGAGCAGTTGTATTTTGGAGTAAAGAAGTCAAAAACAATGTAAATCGATCATTTGGGAAATATCAATAACACAAGAAGAAAACTGAAGCGATCGAGGCATCCAGAAGGTTTAATGACCAACTATACGGCGGGAATAATTTTCTAGCCATATAGTTCCAGCCGTATAGTTGGTGCCGCCACCGCGTCCTCAAATAGTTTCACCCTTGCAACTGGATCAGAGAGACGACATACAGAACATCCAGAAATCACCGAAAACCTCACCTTCGGAAGGAATCTGGAGAGGGAACTTGCCCTAGAGATCCATCTTCGCCCTACACAGATCTGGGAGTCCAAGGCATCGATCTTCATCTTCATCAATCGCTGCACCAACATCATATCCATCCATCCCATATTCACCCCATCTAGATCTTGTTGTAATTTCCATACTCGTTGTGGATTTATACAAGAACTATTCATTTACAATTTTTTCCATTACCATTGCCATGATGTTAATTGCCTCCATGTTTGAGTAGATCATTAGTTCTTGGGGAGATGGAGAAACCCTAGCATATGATTGAGATAAGATAGAGATTATTATGTTATACATCATTATGTGTATGTGTTAATTGTCTTCATCTTGATGTTGGGAGTTGTGCACCTCCTTAAATTTGCCTCTTATGGGGGCACGATGAAGGGGATTACTTGTTGGCAGACAGAGGGATGATAGCACTTACTGTGACTATAAAGCTGTTGTCATTCTTTACATACTAACTTGGGGAAACAAGGAGAAGTCATAAAGCCATATCCATGCCATACGATTGATGTCGTTTATCTGTCAGCTATGGTTATGAAGGATGGTGTGAGCAGTGGTTGTTAACTATTTGTCCATATATGGAGCTCCTCCCACATACATACATACATATCATGAGAATATTAGTTATAATAATCTTGATTGCTTAGTCTAAATTGCTAGTGGTGTATCCACCACTCCCTGAGAACGCCTTTTTCCCTATTGCAGTTCCATGCTCTTTTACACACGCGATCCTTAATTTCCGCATTAAGTTTTACTTTACTTTAATTGCTTCATTTAATCAAAAACCCAAAAATAATTCTACTTTTCTTTTATCTCAAAATTATTCCTTAAGTACTTCGTTTACTTTTAGTTAAAAGCATTTTAGTCTTTCGCATACTGCTCCCTGTGGGATCGATATCTTTATTTCGAAACTAGCCACAAACGATCTGTGCACTTGCAGTCATCAAGCTATTTTTTGGCGCTGTTGCCGTGGAGCTTAGCGCTATAGGTCACTTTACTTTTAGTTATTTACTTTCGCTGTACTAATTTTTAATTTTAAGTTGCAGGACCGCAACAATGGACAACACTCAGCATTTAATCCAGCTTGAGGCAGTAAGGAAAATGGGTTCGCCCATGGACGCTTTTATAACTATCAATAAAAGGATAAATCCAGATTCAATTGAGATCCACCCCTTATTATTTGAACTACTACACTCTAATAAATTTGAAGGAACCGATGAAGAGTGTCCATATGGACACTTACAAGTTTTTGAAGATGTTCTTTGTTCCTTTATATTCGACAGCTGTAATCTTGATATGGTTAAAATCTAGTTTTATAGACAAACTCTCTCTAATAATGTTTGAGACTGGTATAGATCTTTTCATGCAAAAGCACCAAGGACTTGGACGGAATTGACAACCAATTTCCTATCAAAATATTACTCAGAAAGCAAAGCTCACAAGATGAGAGGTATTATTATCAGTTTCAAAAATAGTCATGAGGAGAGTTTGTATGAAGGGTATCTAAGGTACAAAAGCTATCTAGATAATTTCCCCCACCATCGTTTGCCTGATTGGTTAATCACTCACACTTTTTATGGAGGGCTTAATAATAAAAATAGAATGAACCTAGACACCGCTTCTAATGGTAGTTTTCTAGCTTATACCTATGATGAACCCTGGAAATTAATAATGAAAACGAGGGAGACAATAGAAAATCTTAAAAATGAGGAGAACATTATGAATAGTTCTTCTGAATATGCTTCTATTAACGATTTCCTTGCAGACGAAAAGACGAGGCATTTACATGTACCTACAGAATGGGAACCCCATAAACCCCATGAAGAAAAGAAGCATGCAAGAGAAAGTGCACTAATGGAAGAGTTCTCCTCTACACCTATTCAAGAGAATATCAAGAAAAAGCAAAAAGAGGAAGAACAAATAAAGAGAAGATTAAAGAACCAGAAAAGAACCCCGAAGCTACCAATATAAATAATGAAGGACCTTATGGAAGCATGAACAGTGGATAATGAAGTGGTTATGCTAGACTTTGAAACCTCAGAATTCATCGAAGGTAAGGTACGAGGTAACGAAACTTCTAAACCTATGACTCCTATATATTGTGGAGAAACCTTCTTATACAGAATTTGAAAGCCAATTTCGACTATAAACATTATGCCTTCATCACTTTATGAGGAACTTCACTACAATTTGAATAATCCAGATGTGGAACCGGTAGACACTACTATTAAATTTTCTAATAGAACTAATATAAAACTAGAAGGTATTATCGGAAATATCTATGTCTTTATTGGATCACTCATGTACCCCCTTGATTTTCATATTCTTGATATGCCTCATGATTCTTTTTGTCATATTCTTTTAGGTAGGTCTTTTGTTTCCATAACCAAAGCTCGAATTGATAATAAGAAGGAGACTATTTCAATGATGTTTGGAGAAGAGGAAATGACATTCCACTTCGCCAAACTAAAGAAGAGGCCATATGAAGTGGAAGATGTCAAGGAAGAGAAAACGATTGCCGAGTTGGCCGCAGTTCATTTCAGTACTCCACAAGATGAATTAGAGAGGAGCCTAATTAATTGGGAGGAAGCACCAGATGATGAGGAGAGAGAAGACATGGACGATTACCTTGATTCAGTTCCAAAAGCACAAAATCCACATGACTATGAAGAACTGGTAAGAAAAGGAGATGAAGAACCTCCGCCAATTGAATTGAAACAACTTCTAGATGATATGAGGTATGAGTTTTTAGATAATGAAAATAAAAGTCCTGTTATTATTAGTAAAAATCTATCAGAAAATGAAACAAATAAACTCATTTCGGTCTTGATTAAGCATCGTGAATCCTTTGGATATACTCTAAGTGATATTAAAGGAATAGATCCATCTATTGTAACACATAAGATTACCATGCTTGATGAAGCTGAACCTATAGTTAACACACAAATAAGTCTTAAACCGAAAATGAAGGAAGTAGTAAGAAAAGAGGTTATACGCTTATTAGATGTTGGCATAATATATCGTATTTCTGAGAGTAAGTGGGTTAGCCCATCTCATTGCATACCAAGACAAGAGCGTCTTGATGCTGATATGAATGAGGCTGGTGAGTTAGTTCCTATAAAACCTATTATTGGATATCGCATGTGCATTGATTTTAGGAAACTAAACCGTGAGACACAGAAAATCATAAACCTATACCATTAATATATAAATTTTTTAGAAAGACTTAGTAATGATTCTTATTTCTGTTTTCTTGATGGTTATTCTGGATATTCACAAATCGCTATACAACCGAAAGTTCAAGAGAAAACAATGTTCACTTGTCCTTATGGCACATATGCTTATAGATTAATTCTGTTTGGCTTATGTAATGCAGCTGCGACTTTTCAAGAATGTGTTTTAAAAATCTTTGATGATCTTGTTGAGAAGACTATGCAAGTTCTAACAAATGAGTTCCTTATTTGTGGAACAACATTTGATAATTGCCTCTACAATTTAACCAAACTTTTGCAGAGATGCGGGTAATCAAAGTTGGTTTTGAATTGGGAACAATGTCGTTTCATGGAAACAGAAGGTACATTTTTTGGGCATAAGGTTTCGGAGAAGAGTATAGAAATAGATAAAACTAATATAGATGCTATAAAAAATCTTCCAATACCTCAGGACATAAAAAACTTAAAAATGTTTCTGGGACATGCAGGTTTTTATAAGTATTTTATAAAAGATTATGCTAAAATAGCTATGCCTCTCACCAACCTTCTTGAGAGAGAAACTCCATTCTACTTAGATCATGACTACATTGCAGCTTTTGAGAACCTTAAAAACAAATTAGTTTCAGCACCCATCATGCAATCTCCAAAATGGGATGAACCTTTCGAAATCATGTGTGATGCTAGTGACTATGCTTTAGGGATGTGTTAGGATAGCGAGACGAAAATAATTTAAATGTTATTTATTACACTAGTAGACTCTTAATAAGATTCAGAAAAATTATGCTACTATAGAAAAAGAGTTCCTAGCTATAATTTTTGCTTGTAACAAATTTAGATCTTACATCATTAATTCTAAGGTAACAGTTCATACAGATCACCAAGCTTTGCGTCACCTCCTTGTTTAAAGGATGTGAAGCCCAGGTTGATTAGGTGGGTTTTATTACTGCAAGAATATGATTTGCAAATAGTAGATAGGAGGGGTAAGGATAATCCGGTAGCAGATCATCTCTCTAGGATGGAGGGAATAATTACTAACCCCGTACCTATAAATGAGTCATTTACAGGAGAATATTTAGCAAACGTTGAAATTGCTGATCCTTGGTTTGCGGATTATGCTAACTATCTCGTAGTAAAATTTATACCTCCTGGTATGACAATAAATTAAAGAATGAATTCTTTAATGATCTCAAATATTACTTTATGATGATCCGTATCCATATCGTCATGGACCTGATGGAATGATTTGGAAGTGTGTTCCTAACCATGAAATGAATGCAATTTTGCAAGCTTGTCATGACAGCCCGTATGCAGGAGATCATGCAGGCAAGCGAACTACAACGAAGGTACTTCAATCCGGATTCTTTTGGCCCACCGTGCTCAAGGACGCACACAGGTATGTAGAACACTATGATGCTTGCCAAAGAAGGGGTAATAGAGGTAGGAGACAAGAGATGGCAATGAATTATAGTCTTATAATCAAACCCTTTGATGTATGGGGAATGGATTACATGGGACCTTTTTATAGAATCAAATGGTCACACTCATATTGTTGCTGCTGCCAATTATGTTACTAAATGGGTTGAAGCTATTCCAGCAAGCCATGTAGATGCAGCTGCCTCAGTAAACATGATCAATGATGTTATATTCCCTGGGTTTGGAGTTCCTAGATTTTTAATCACTGACGGTGGTTCTCATTTTATGAAAGGAACTTTCAGAAAAATCCTCTGCAAGTGTGGAGTAACTCACCGTGTTGCTTCACCATCTCATCCTCAGATGAGTGGCCAAGAGGAACTCTCCAATAGAGAATTAAAGACCATACTCAAGAAGATGGTGGACAAATCCAGAAAAGATTAGTCATACAAGTTAAATGACACTCTATGGGCTTACTATACTGCATTTAAAACTCCAATGGGTATGCCACCTTATAAGATGGTATATGGTAAGGCATGCCATTTACCTTCAGAATTGTAACGCAAAGCATTTTGGGCGATCAAGAACCTAAACTATGATCTTAAAGCAGCAGGAGAAAAACGTTTATTAGATACTCATGCTTTAGATGAGTTTAGAAGTGAGGCTTATGAGACTGCTAGATTGCTTAAAGAAAAAGTGAAAAGATGGCATGATAGAAAAATAGAAAATGAGGCCTTTAAAAGTGGAGACAAGGTGTTGCTCTATAATTGTCATCTTAAGTTGTTTCCAGGAGAGCTCAGATCAAAGTGGGAACGCCCCTATATAGTTGAAGAAGCTTCTTCATCGGGAGCAATGAAGCTCTAGGGAAAAACACCCTCTCTTTGATGGGTGCTAAATGGACAACGCTTTAAGAATTATCGAGCAAAAGAAAATATAAGTGCATTCACCATACATGTGATCACCCCAGAAGAGGTGATTAAGCAAAGATATACAAGGAATGGCAACTGCAAGAAGGATAGAATCGAGATGAAATGAGCAACACTATGGTCAAGCTATTGACCATAAAAGAGCACTTCATGGGAGGCGACCCATGTGAAATAAAGGTTTGAGTAAGTTTTTAAATTTTAAATTAAGTTTTAGTTGAGATTGTGTTAAATAAGGAACATTTAAAGCTCTAGCGAAGAAAAAGAAGATTGATAATGCTAAAATCCTGTTCAAGGGATGCTAATATTGGTCGAAAATTTAAGTTGTCATTTTTCTGTCAAAACTTGATATTTCATTAAGTTTTAGATTAATAAAGGATTCTCGGAGAAGCAGGTAATTTTTGGTGGATACAGAAGGTCTAACGACCAACTATATGGCGGGAATAAAATTTCGGCTGTATAGTTGCAGTCATATAATTGTTTTGACATCACCCCTTCCATTTACAAAAGGTATAGAAGGTTTAACGAACAACTATACGGCAGGAATAAAAATTCCGATTATATAGTTGTCGTCATATAGATATCAATGCCTTCGTCAAAATTCATTTCTAGGGTACTGAAAGTTTAACGACCAACTATACGGCGGGAATAAAAATTTCGGCCGTATAGTTGCCATTATATAGTTATCGACCCGTCTCCAAATTTTTTATTCGGACTACTGAAGGTTTAACAACCAACTATAAGGCGGGAATAAAAAATTCCCGCCCCTATAGTTCCGGCCGTATAGTTCCGGCCGTATAGTTGGTTCCACCGTAGAAGGAAAATCTATAGTCGGTTCATAACTATATGGCGGGACCTATACGGGCCGTGCCTGTATAGTTGCTCATTACAAACTGGGGCTACGGTTTTCAACCTCCCCTTTTAAAGCTGATCACATCTAACCTTTTTCATTAAGTTTTCGCAGAGCTATAGCCTCCAGCCTTGAAAAATCCTCGCCATCCCTATACAAGCCCCTTCTAACAACATACGTGCAGCAAAGCCATGCAGCCCTTCCATGTCAACAAGATTTGGAGGAAGAAAGAAGAGAAGCCCGTGAAGAGGATCGGAGATGTAGAACCTAAAGGATCATCATCATCGTCCAGCCTGGAGATCTAGCCTCTCCTAAACTGGGAGGACATGTTCCCGCAAAGGATGGAGATGATGAGGCAAGCGGAGCGGGGAAAGAGCAAGGATGAGTATCTCCCTAATCCCTATTGTCACAACATAGGATCCTATTATAAACCTCCTCTCGGTCTGTCGCCTTTTAAACCTAAGAAGGTGCGGCAAGATGAGATTCATGATAAGATCTATTAGTTGGAAAAAGCTTCAAAAGCATGTGTTGAAATAATTGGAGAAGGGATTGACTCCTACTGGATGATGAGCAAAGACCTTGAGAAAAAGGTCAATGACATCGATGGTAGAGTTGGTTTCTTGATTCAAACTGTTTTTGAGTTGATAGATGAGAAGAAATTCCTCCAGAAGAAAATTTTGAAGTTTCAATACAACATGGCCGAGCTCAGCATCCACCTCGCAAGCATAGCTAAAGTTTGCTACACAGGAGAAGAAGGCAATACTCTTCTTACCTAGGAGGAGGAATAGGTACCAACAAGGAGTTATTTGATCCCGTCTGGCTTGATTCCAATCTTGGGGAGATCTTTAAGACCTTGTAATCTATTTTATAAGTTTTATATTACTATTTTAGTTTTGCATTAGTTCGAGCTTAGAAATAAAGTTTGCATCATTTAAATTCCCTTAAGGAATAGTCAATCCCATTTGGGAAATTCTGAGTTTCTTATCATATATGGAGCATTGTTGAGTTTGTGCTTGTCTTATTGGATATATGAATGGCTTGAGTATAATTTTACTTGCACTTGATGATAGCAATAGGAGTCTTCCACACCATTGGCATTAATGGAACATATAAAGATAATTTTACTCGATATGTTGTAAGTTCATGGTTTGATTTTTCAAAAGTAAAAATAATCTGATTAGTCAAGTTGAGGAAGAAACCTCGACAGATTTTTTTTAAAGTGTTATCAAAATAGAGTGAGAACAAGTCGAGGTAGAGTCTTCAAGTCATAAAGATGCTTCATATACAATTGGAATTTGATAATTGAGATCGTTAAACTTTGGATTCCTACATGAAGTGGAATGTATGGCTACCTCCTTTGCACAATACTTAAACAAAAGTGTGAGCATATATATATATATAAGAAAAGAGAGAAGAAAAAGAGCGAATGTGCAAAGAGCAAATAGGCATATACCACTATACTGTAGTAAGACAAAGAGACGTTTTGAGATTTTGAATCCCAAGTGAATATGTTAATCCTAAAACACTTGGGAATACCACGCTAACTCATTCGATCAAACCAAATAGTTTTACATCATGTTGAGATTCACCTTTTGTGAACTGTTGATCACTAAGGTGTGGAAGCCTGCTAATATTATTCAGATGGTTTGAGTAAGGTACTATTCATGAACTCATTCCTATGTATCTTATAGGATAAACACATGCTGCAATTGCCTCATTTATTTTATCGACTTAGCTTCGTGAATATGAGGATCACATTCACTAAGCCAGCCTTGCTCGGGACGAGCAAGAGTCTAAGCTTGGGGAAGTTGATGAGTGCATATTTGTATCATGTTTTATATTATTATTTTCCATTATAGTGGTAGGATTGTCGGGGGGATGACCTCCGGATACCCCAACCAGACAAGAACCATGGCAGTCAGATCGTGTCCGGCTGGCTGAGTGCAGCCGGAAGGAAGCAAGTCAAGTCGGCTACCTCACGGTAGCCAGAACGGCGAGGAGCTGCCAGCTACATCAGCGTAGCAGGAACCAATTAGGAGGACAGAGCGACGTGTAGCACAGTGCACGGTACACCCTGGTACGATGCCAAGACTCGCAACTACTCGGCATACCAAAGACTTTGCGGGGTGAGACTGGAACTGTGGATAGCTGTTGACAATAGGCTCGCACGGCGTTCACTTTACCCACGACAACCATACCGCTCGTACTCTAATGAGACGTAAGTGTACCGAGTATTGTAGATGACCAGCCAGCTGGGACCCGCCTGTGGGGCCCGCCAGCCAGACTGGCCAGTGAGACTGTTGCCTCTCTGCCTATATAAGGAGAGGCAAGGCCTCAGTAGAAAGGGTTGGTCTCAGTGCATTTAAGGCAATAGCAAGAGAATACAGCTCAAGGAGGACTTGTAGCCCGTATATCACTCATAGTCAGATCAGCAGGAGTAGGAGCTTTACCTCATCATGAGGGCTCCAAACCTGGGCAATTCCTGTGTCCAGCTACACTTGCTTATATCCAATCCCGCATGCGGACGCCGTCGATAGCTTCCATGCTAGGCCCCACACCTCTATCTAACCTGCTTAGGTACTGCCATTCCCAATACAACGACAGTTGGCGCCCACCGTGGGGCAGATGGCTTCGACCGGAGTCACGTTCCGCACGGGACCCCGCACTTCAGCCGGTGAGCGCGTGGCCTCCGGCCTGGTGCTCACGCTCGGCAAATTCGACTGCGTCATCGACAACGCTTCCTGCTTCATCGAAACCTCATTTCTAGCGAACGACTCCATCCTGCTTTTTGGCGACCTCCCCGTCTACATCGCCACCATGCCGGAACGTTTCCCCTGGGAGATTGTTTCCGTCGCGGAGCTGCCACACCTGGGCAGCAGCACCTCCGTCGCTTCTCGTGGCATCAAGGTAATGATGGCCGACTCTATCTCTCACCCCCGCCAGCCGCGGGAGCGGGGCGCGGACGAGGGCGGGACTTCCGCGCCACCGCAGCCCTAGAACCCGGTGAAGGAGGCAATCGACCGGCTCCTCACGCCAGTTAATCTCGGGGATAACCCGGAGGACACGGAGGCCAACTTCGCCATAGAGAGACAGCTTCTCCTCCAGGAGGCCATGGAGCTAGCTGCGACCCGCGAACAGCTCGAGATCACCCAACGCGAGTACGACCGCGCACATGGCTTCACTCCGGCTACCGCAGAGCCGAGCCGGCGCGGGAAAGTATGATGTCGGGGTGGCGAGCTAGGCGGAAGGATGGAGAAGGATGGCGAGCCATATCCCGCACCCGCTCTCATCCGGCCCACCTACAGCACGCCCATCAAGAACCTACGCGCGGCAGGAGCCACAATAGACGAACTGCCCAACCTGGAGGGCGAGGAGCGAGCCCGCCAGCACGCTCAGGTCTAGGAGCTGCTCTGGATCACGGACGAGTAGGCTGATGCCAACCAGCAGATGCAGGAGGACCCCAGCTGCTCCAAGGGGAGTAGGCCGCCTGCCAATTGCAAGGGTGCACCCCGCGACAACCAGCAGGCGTCCTCTCCTCCAGCTAGGGCCCGCAGCAAGCGCCGCGGTTCTGGCAGCAAGGGCCAGCTGCGCCAGGAGCAAACGGTGAACAGCAACCCACCGCCTCCCCCCTCCGCCAACCGGAGCGCCAAGACCTACCGGTTCCCGTCTCTCGGGCCGGGTAGGAGCGCCCAACCCAAATCGTCCGGATACCAGCGACCGCACTGAGCTCCTCGCTCAAGCGCGCGTCACGGAAGAGGAAGACTCCACTGGACCGGTTTGTTTCGGACCCCGCATCCGGAACGAGCCGTCTCCGGATAAATTCGCCCTACCCAGGGACACCCCCAAGTACGACAACAACATGAAGCCGGAAGATTGGCTGACCGACTATGCCACGGCAGTTAGGATCGCCCATGGGAACAAGCGCACAGGCGTGCGCTATGTCCCCCTTTGCTAACCGGGTCAGCGAGGACATGGCTCAACAGCCTCGCACCCAACAGCATCAACGCCTGGCCAGATTTTGAAAAGGTGTTCGTCCGCAACTTCAACGGCACGTACAAGCGTCCGGGCCGCCCGCGCGACCTGGCCCTATGTGTCCAGGGCGACCGCGAGACGGACAGTGAGTACCTCGCCAAGTGGACGGAGTTGCGCAACACTTGCGAGGGTATCCTGGAGAGCCAGACATTGGCTTCTTCATCAAGGGATGCCGAGAAGGCACCATGCTTCGCCACCGGCTACTGTGTGATGAGCCGAAAACCATGGCGGAGCTCATGACGGTTGCGGACCAGTACGCCATAGCGGATGCCGCCGTGAAGAAGCCCCTCGAAGTAAGTGCCGACGAGCGTCCGACTCCAACAGAGCCGGCTTGTGAGCGTCCGAGCAATCCGGCTGGAGAAGCCAGATCCTCCAGGTGCCACGACAACGACAACTGGTTCCATGGGGACCGCCAGGCCGGACAGCAGAAGCCCTGCAACCACGCGCGGCGGGTCAACGCTGTGGAGGGCGCGCCCGACACGCTGGCTAACGATGCAAGAAGGAAGAAGCCGCGACTCACCTTCAACCAGATGTTTGACGGCCCGTGCAAGTGGCATAGCGGTCCCTGTAAACCGGCTATGCACACCACCCGGAACTGCAACTGGACCTGCCAGCTAAAGGACCAGGGCAACCAGCAACGCCTCCCCCCGCCCCCTCCTGGTGGACCACCACCACCGGGTAGGGCAGCTGGTAATGATGGTAACGGCGGCAACAACAACAACGACTACCCCCAGCCGCACGGCGCCTACCACATCTTCGAGACGGAGCTGGACGACAAGCACATCCGCAGATGGCGCTCCAAGGAGGTCAACGCCATCGTCTCGCCTATCCCCTAGTACCTGAACTGGTCAGATACCCCCATCACCTGGAGCCGAGAAGATCAGCCTGAGCAGCTTCCGACTCTCGGGGGCTACGCTATGGTCCTCGACCCCCTCATCGTCTCCAACAAGCACACCTGCCGCTTCTCGCACATCCTCATCGACGGAGGGAGAAGCCTCAACCTCTTCTACCGGCCTTCGCTGGAGAAGCTGGGTATCTGCGAATGCGACCTGCGCTCGACTACCACAACATTCGACGGCGTACTGCCGGGACCGGCTTGTGCCCCGCTGGGTAAAATCCAGCTGGACGTCTTCTTCGGGACAGAGGAGAATTTCCGCCGCGAGCCGATTTGGTTCGAGGTGGTAAACCTGATGAGCTCCTACCATGCTCTCCTCAGGTGCCCCACCCTCGCTAAATTCATGGCCGTCCCCCATACGCGTATCTCAAGACGAAGATGCCGGGACCAAACAGCGTGATCACCGTCGCCGGCTGCTTCAGGCGGTCGATAGAGTGCGCCTCAGCCGGCTCGAAGCTAGCAGAGGCCCTCATCATAACCGAAGAGAAGCGCGTGATCATGCGCAATGTGGCCATGGCTGATGACCCACAAGTATAGGGGGTGTATCGCAGTATTTTCGAGGGAAGTGAAACCCAATTTATTGATTCGACACAAGGGGAGCCAAACAATACTTATAAGCCTTAACAACTGAGTTGTCAATTCAGCTGCACCTGGAAACAATCTTGCTCACAACAATTTATCAGTAGCAACAGTTTTGTAGTAGGAATAGTAAAGTAGCAGCAGTAGTAAAGTAAAGACAGCAGTAACAATAGCAGTAAACAGTTGGATTCGAGTGCGGTAGGCATAGGGATGGATGGACGGGCGTTGCATGGACAAGATAATTCACATAGCAATCAGAACATAGGGCAATTGCAGATAAATAAGATAAAGCATCCAAGTACTAGATAATCCTAGGCATGCGTTCCATATATAGTAATACATGCTCGCAATGAGAACTTGCACAACATCTTTTGTCATGCCAGCCCGTTTGCAGCGGGGCCTCAAGGGAACTACTGGAAATTAAGGTGCTCCTTTTAATAGAGCACCGGAGCAAAGCATTAACACTCTGTGAACACATGTGATCCTCACATCAAAGCCATTCCCTCCGGTTATCCCGATTTCTGTCACTTCGGGGCCATTGGTTCCGGACAACAACATGTGTATATAACTTGCAGATAAGACCATAAACAATACTATCAAATGAATCAATAATATGTTCAGATCTGAAATCATGGCACTCAGGCCCTAGTGACAAGCATTAAGCATAACAAGTCGCAACAAAGTCATAAAGCACTAATAGAAGATACTAGGCACCATGCCCTAACAATCTGATGCCATTACATGAACGATCCCATCCAATCCCTACCATCCCCATAGCGTACAGCGGGGGATTACTCACTCATAGATGGGGGAAACATGGATGGTCGATGGAGAAGCGATGGTGATGATGATGGCGATGATCTCCTCCAATTCCCTGTCCCGGCAGGGTGCCAGAACGGAGTTTCTGGTGCTGTTTCGTGGAATCTGGTGGTGGCGGCGGAGCGGAACTCCTTCTGGAAAAATGTCGACCCCCTGAGTTTTTAGGTTAGAATGCTTCTTATAGGAGAAGAGGGAGACCGAGGGGCAGTCTGGGGTGGCCAGAACATGCCCTAGCGTGGCCTGGGGGTACCCGCGCCTGGGGGGTGTGGCCAGGCCCCGGCCCTCCTCCGTATCGTATTCTGGCTCCGTGAGTCTTCCGGAAAAATAGGCACTTTGGCTTTTGTCCCGTCCAATTCCGAGAATAGTCATTTTCTGACTTTCCTGGAACCAAAAACAGCAGAAAATAGGCAGCTGGCACTGTGGCTCTTGTTAATAGGTTAGTCCAAGAAATCAAATGAAAAGTACTCCAAAGTGTGGACAAAACACAAGAAAGTGGATAAAACCAAGCATGGAACATCAAAAATTATAGATACATTTGCAATGTATCAACATCCCCAAGCTTAACTCCTGCTCGTCCTCGAGTAGGTAAGTGATAAAAAGAAAGAATAATTTTTGAGGTGACATGCAGCATCATAAACTTGATCAAAGTATGTGTAAAACATTCATAGCTGGGATCATAACACTTCAATCATAACATGAAAGACAAAGTTCTAGCAATAAGACAAAGAAACTATGTTGCAACATGAAAAGGCACAAACAAAAGATTCATGAATAACAATGTTTTGCAAGACGTTTGTTTGTTTCACATAAAGAAAATATAGCATAGTAGTATTCAGCTTGTCCCTAATAGAGTAGCAAACATAAATGCATAGGACACCTTCAAAGTTTATAAGAGTGACTAGATACAAGTAGTTTAAAACAAGCAATATCAAGTTATGCATCAATCAACTAGTCTTGAGACAATGCACATAGAACTAAGAATGGCCACTATGCTCTCAAAGTAAGTGCATAAAGGTAGAAGGTGGAGACTCAATATAATGGTGGAAGAAAGGCCTTCATAGAAGGAAATGGGATTCAAGTCTCATAAAGAGCTTCCAAAAATTATGGTACTTATAGCTTTTAGCTCTCATTGCGCCTATCATAAGCATCTTGAAGGTGATTAAGGTTAAAGTGACACAACTAAGAGGATATGCTTGACATGTTATAAACCGAAATCTCATGCCCCTTACTTATGAAGACCGAACCTCATGGTACTCAACTTTAGTCACGAGTAAGCTCTTGTCATTGTAAGTACATGTGTATCATAAAGAACCGCCAACGGGGTACCACTTGCACATGATACAGGAGCTATCCCATACTCAAAATGACAAGGCAAGCAGACAATGAGCATCTCAGCGATCTTTTTATTTTCTATTTGCATAGGTTTTTATTAAGGATGATTCATATAGTGCTCATTATGGTGATGCTGCAAGTTTCCACCATGATTAGGCATGGCTTAGGCTAGCGGCCCAGGCGTTTCTCTAACACACATAGAAACTCCATGATCTTACAAGTTTCACTTTTATTTCACACCGCCAGGATCCATAAGCAAAAGAACATGATATCAACGGGGTACAAAGTACAAGTGCAATGTTGAAAGCGTTCCCCATGATACATGGTTCTGCTAATTTCAACTTATAAAGCGCAAGCATATACGCAACAAAGAAGGACCCCATGGTTCAGGTTTATTAAAAGCAACAAAATAAAGTGTGCCATCAAGTTCGTGAGAGCTTTAATCACTAGTTTTCTCATAACAAGTTTAATTTGGAAGATAAACAAAAGCATGAATATACTTGGAATAGCATAAGCTAGTTGGTAGGTATGGTGGACTCTTTGGAATAACTTGGTTTAAGGAGTTGGATGCATGAGTGGAACTCATACTTGGTTCTGGAGGCTAGCAAAAGACTGGGAGCGATAAACTAAGAGAGCAATAATGGTCATAATCATGCAGAGCGACAAAACATCATTGATCAAAGCATAAAGTGATACTACAAGTTGAAAACTAAAACATCATAAAGGCTATGGTGACTTGAGATAGTCATAACATGGTGTGAGCATGCGCCAAGTCAACCCAAATAAAGCATCAAAGGAGAATACCACTAAACTATGCTTTAATATGCTAAAACAACGCATAATTCATCCAAGGCACATTAAGCAATCTCAATTGTTCATAACAAGTCATGCTACAGCAAATAATACTAAGCATAAAGCCAAAACAATATCAAGCATGGCATGACAAAGCATAGGCCACAGTAAAAAATGAGCTCTTTTTACCACATAAGCATGAACTTTCGTACTCTTTTCCAAACCAAACCAGACTATTTGCAAACCAATGTATGAAAGAGGGGGTCCAACCAATTTATTCAGCAAACTAATCAAACCAAGAAAACGAAAAACCAAAACAAAAACAAAAAAAAGACGCTCCAAGAACAACACAACTGTGCATGAAACAATAAAAATGAAGCGTTTGGAAGAAACCTGGGATTTTTATTGATGAAGAAGGGGATGCCTTGGGCATCCCCAAGCTTTGACGCTTGTACTTCTTGGATATTTCTTGGGGTGACATGCGTGGCATCCCCAAGCTTGAGCTTTAGTCCATCCTTCATCTCATTACTCATTCCTTCCATACACCTGAAATTTTTCTTCATACAAAAGTTCACGCAATCTTCATTAGCAACATTAATGCACTCAAGATAATAAGTTTTTGGGTTCAGGTACAACACCAAATAAACTTCCATTAGAATACTAGCTACTGTAGCACTTCCCTAAAAAAGCTCAATTCCCCAAAAGAACTCAAAAAGGAACGAACAAGAAGCAAATGCAAATAATGGCAGAAATTTGTCAAAACAGACCAGCAGGTAAAGACGAATTTTTTCGAAGACCTTCTGTTGCTCAAATCAAAAAGTGTTGAACTAACGAAAGTTAGATAACAACCTGGGGCAGAAGCACAAAAATTCACACCTCAAAAGGACGTTTAGAGATTTTACACGAATGTTTATGGTGAAGCACAGAAATCTGTTTCGGGACAACAACTTTCCCAATCATTACTTCTCCCTCATTAGAGGTTACTCTTGGCACAAAAAGCAAATAAAAAGGATAAGGAGCGGTTATTACCGAGGTAATAACTTCAAATACTCATCTAAAACTTTTGGTTTTATCTCCCAATAAGTACTTTTCTTTAAAGCCTTTAAGTTAGGCATAAAAATAAAAGTAAACAAAGATAATCATGGTGAAAACATTGTTTTGTTCATTGAAATCATTTTGTTAACAAGGTTGATCAGGTCTTGTTACAAAAAAATTCATATGATACAAAACTTTGTATTCCACTAATGATTATGTTACCTCAACCTTGATAGCAATGGTCCCAATCATAATAGTTTCAAATTTTTCTCTTGGTATGGGACGATATATTTCTCCAACTTGAATGCCCTCATCATGTTCAATTGAATTCAAAACCATAAGTCCTATCAATCTTCTTGGGAAAATAGACAGTATGTTCCTTGTCATTAACATTGAAGGTCACCTTCCCTTGATTACAATTAATAACAGCTCCTGTAGTATTTAAGAAAAGGTCTCCCAAAAATAATAGACATATTATCATCTTCAAACATGATAGTATGAGAGGATGCTCACATAAGAAATAAGAGTTGAAATAAAATAGAGCATCAAGAAGCAAATGCAAAACACATTTAAGTGTAACCCACTTCCTATGCATAGGAATCATGTATGCAAATAAATTCGCAAGGAACAAAGTGACAGGCATAGGAAGATAAAACAAGAGTGACTTCAAAACTTTCAGCACATAGAGAGGTGTTTCAATACCATGAAAGATTCTACAACCATATTTTCCTCTCTCATAATAATTTTCAGTAGCCTCATGAATAAACTCAATAATATAACTATCACATAAAGCATGCTTTTCATGATCTACAAGCACTAGAGCTTTATTATAAACATCTTCAAAAGAATCCTCAGGAAGATAACATTCATCCTTCTTTAGTAAGCATGGGGGACAATCAAATAATGTAAGGGATAAAGAGTTACTCTCATTAGAAGGTAGGCATGGGTAGCTAATCCGTTCTTCTTCCTTTTGTTCATCACTCTCCTCCTCTTTTTCATCTAATGAGATTTCAGGTTCATCAATTTCTTCTTCCATAGGATCCTGCAAGGCATTAGTCTCTTACATTTGTGGAAAGCATCTATTAATATATTCAAGAATATAGCCATTTTCTTCCTTGTAATTATCAAAGCAAAATTTAAGTATACCATAAACCACATATTTATAAGGTGAATCATCAATATTTTCAAGCAAACTAGCAAGTTCAAATGCACCCTTCCAAGCAATAAATTCTTTAATTTGTTCCACATCATAAAAGTCATAATTTCCTTTAACATAAGAAGATATGGTAACATTATTATTATACTCACATTGAAAAGGGAGGTGTTTCTACCTCCTACAGCAACAAGATTTATCAAAGCAATATGTAACATTGACAACAAGCATGATAAAGCAAGACAATAACAGACCAGCGAAAATAACAACTAGAGTAGGAACTAATTTTTTGTATTTTTGATAAAGAAATAAGCAAACAAGGCAGAAATAAACTGAACTTGAACAATAGTGATTCCAAGTGGACTTGATAAATAAAGCTATGCTCCCCGGCACCATCGCTAGAAAATAGTCTTGATGACCCACAAGTATAGGGGGTGTATCGCAGTATTTTCAAGGGAAGTGAAACCCAATTTATTGATTCGACACAAGGGGAGCCAAAGAATATTTATAAGCCTTCACAACTGAGTTGTCAATTCAACTGCACCTGGAAACAATCTTGCTCACATCAGTTTATCAGTAGCAACAGTTTTGTAGTAGGAATAGTAAAGTAGCAGCAGTAGTAAAGTAAAGACAACAGTAACAATAGCAGTAAACAGTTGGATTCGAGTGTGGTAGGCATAGGGATGGATGGACGGGCATTGCATGGACAAGACAATTCACATAGCAATCAGAACATAGGGCAATTGCATATAAATAAGATAAAGCATCCAAGTACTAGATAATCCTAGGCATGCGTTCCATATATAGTCATACGTGCTCGCAATGAGAACTTGCACAACATTGTTTGTCCTGCCAGCCCGTTTGCAGCGGGGCCTCAAGGGTACTGCTGGCAATTAAGGTCCTCCTTTTAATAGAGCACTGGAGAAAAGCATTAACACTCCGTGAACACATGTGATTCTCACATCAAAGCCATTCCCTCCGGTTATCCCGATTTCTGTCACTTCGGGGCCATTGGTTCCGGACAACAACGTGTGTATACAACTTGCAGATAAGACCATAAACAATACTATCATAATGAATCAATAACATGTTCAAATATGAAATCATGGCACTCGGGCCCTAGTGACAAGCATTAAGCATAACAAGTCGCAACAAAGTCATCAAGCACTAATAGAAGATACTAGGCGCCATGCCCTAACAATCCGATGCCATTACATGAATGATCTAATCCAATCCCTACCATCCCCATAGCCTACAGCGGGAGATTACTCACTCATAGATGGGGGAAACATGGATGGTTGATGGAGAAGCGATGGTGATGATGATGGCGATGATCTCCTCCAATTCCTCGTCCCGGCAGGGTGCCAGAATGGAGTTTCTGGTGCTGTTTCATGGAATCTGGTGGTGGCGGCGGGGCAGAACTCCTTCTGGAAAAACGTCGAACCCCCCTGAGTTTTTAGGTCAGAAGGCTTCTTATAGGCGAAGAGGGAGACCGAGGGGCAGTCTGGGGCGGCCAGACCATGCCCTGGCGCGGCCTGGGGGTACCCACGCCTGGGAGGGTGTGGCCAGGCCCTGGCCCTCCTCCGTCTCGTATTCTGGCTCCGTGAGTCTTCCGGAAAAATAGGCACTTTGGCTTTTGTCCCGTCCAATTATGAGAATATTCATTTTCTGACTTTCTTGGAACCAAAAAAAGCAGAAAACAGGCAGCTGGCACTGTGCCTCTTGTTAATTGGTTAGTCCAAGAAATCATATGAAAAGTACTCCAGAGTGTGGACAAAACACAAGAAAGTGGATAAAACCAAGCATGGAACATCAAAAATTATAGATACATTTGCAATGTATCAGTGGCCCTGCAAGATATGTCGGTAGCAACAAATAGGCCGGGGAAGGAGCTTTCTAGCCGGCAAAGGAGACGAAGAGGATCCTGCTCGACCCCTCCGACCTAACCAAGTTCGTCACCATTGGTGCCAACTTGGACAGAAAATAGGAAGGCGCGCTCATCGACTTCCTCCGTGAGAATCGGGACATCTTCGCATGGTCACCCAAAGACATGCCAGGTATACCGAGGGAGTTCACCGAGCACTCACTTCATGTGCGGTCGGATGCCAAGACGGTCAAGCAACCTCTGCGCCGGTTCACAGAGGAGAAGAGGAAGATTATCGGTGATGAGATCACCCGGCTCCTTGCTGCCGGGTTCATCATGGAGGTGTACCACCCGGACTGGCTGGCCAACCCAGTCATGGTGTTGAATAAGAACAAGACCTGGCGCATGTGTATCGACTACACCAGCCTGAATAAGGCATGCCCGAAGGACCCCTTCGCCCTACCCCGTATCGATCAGGTCATAGTTTCCACGGCCGTCTATGATTTGTTGTCTTTCTTGGATTGTTATTCCGGTTACAATCATATCCGGCTAAACCCGGCTGACCAGATAAAAACATCGTTTATCACCATGTATGGGGCTTTCTACTATGTAACCATGCCTTTTGGTCTGAAGAATGCAGGCGCTACCTATCAGCGCTGCATGCAAAAGTGCTTGCACTCGAAGATCGGCTGAAACGTGCATGTCTATGTGGACGATGTGGTCATCAAGATCAAGGAGAAGCGCACCCTCCTCGAGGACCTAGGGGAGACTTTTGGCAACCTCCGGCAGTACCAGATGAATCTGAACCTAGAGAAATGCGTCTTCGGAGTCCCATCCAGCCAGCTACTTCATATCCTTGTTTCACAACGAGGGATCAAGGCGAATCTGAAA
Organism: Avena eriantha; assembly: GCA_910589775.1. Classification (NCBI taxonomy): domain Eukaryota; kingdom Viridiplantae; phylum Streptophyta; class Magnoliopsida; order Poales; family Poaceae; genus Avena; species Avena eriantha. Next base: position 203,997,059 of record OU342742.1, read on the forward strand.
AAGATCGTGGCCATCGAGAGGATGCAGCCCCCTAGGAGCCTGCTCGGAGTCCAGAAGTTCACCGGATGCCTAGCCTCCCTCAACTATTTTGTCAGCCGGTTGGGGGAGAAAGCACTTCCGTTGTACCAGCTGATGAAGAAGACGGATAAGTTCATCTGGACCTCGTAGGCCGATGCCGCCTTTCATGACCTCAAGCGCTTGCTGTCCACAACGCTGGTTCTAGCCACGCCGGCTAGCAAGGAGCAGATGTTGCTCTCTATAGCAGCCATCAGCCAGGTCGTCAGCGTCGTCCTAGTGGTGGAGCGCCCCGAGGAAGGCAAGGCTCAGCTGGTTCAGCGATCCGTCTACTACCTCTACGAGGTTCTCTCTCTCCAAACAGAACTACCCCCACTACTAGAAGATGTGTTATAGCGTGTACCTAGCATGCAAGAAGCTCAAGCACTACTTTCAGGAGCATCCGATTAAGGTCGTGTGCACATCACCCCTTTCGGAAATCATCGGCAACAAGGACGCCACCGGCCGAGTTGCTAAATGGGCCATCGAGCTCGCCGCCTACTCCATCCAGTACGAGCCCCGACTCGCGATCAAGTCGCAAGCTCTAGCGGACTTCCTCGTCGACTGGGCCAAGACCCAATACCTCCCACCAGTTCTGGATTTGGACCATTGGAGGATGCACTTCGACGGGTCGAAGATGCTCGGGGGCTTGGGAGCCGGCATCGTGCTCACCTCGCCAAAGGAGACCGGCTGGAGTACGTCCTGCAGATCCACTTCAGGGCCTCCAACAACGTGGCCAAATACGAGGTGCTGGCGCACGGCCTCTGGCTAGCCAGAGAGATCAGTGTCAACCAGATCCTTTGCTTTTGCGGTTCGGATCTAGTGGTACAGCAGGTATCCGGGGAATGGGACGCCCGCGACCTAAACATGGCTCTCTACCGGTTCCACATACAGAAGATCAGCGCCTGCTTTGACGGATGTGAGTTCCATCATGTCCCTCGCATCAACAACGAGGCAGCCGATTTGCTCGCGCGAATCGGATCCACCAGGCAGGCGATCCTACCTGGGGTCTCCTTGGAGCACCTACGCAAGCCCTCCATCAACCCGACCCACGAGTCGGATTCCATCATCTGGGCATTGGAGTGCTCCGGTTGATGGCATGGCAGACGCAGAGCCGGTGGAACCCCCAAAGAAGAAGGCCCGCACCAACTCTAGCAAAACCATACCCTCCGGCTCGCAAGACCCGGGGGTTGCCGACTCGTCAAGTGGCTCGGGGGCTGCCATTCTGAGTACATCACCCGGACGATCCCCCGACGACCATCAACCGGAGAGCGGAAGCATCCTCACCATCCGAGAGATACCATCCTGGGCACAGCCCTTCATGGACTACATCGCCAATGGAGAGCTTCTGGATGATGAGGTGGAGGCCAGGCAAATCCGGCGCCGCGCGCACACGTACACCATCATCAACAAAGAACTGTACAAGCGCAGCATATCCGGCATCTTCCAAAGGTGTGTCGACATGGACATGGGCTACCGGCTGCTCAAGGATATCCACCAGGGCGAGTGCGGGAACCACGCCTCATCCAGGGCAATAGTTGCTAAGGCGTTCTGCCACGGCTTGTAACTACCTCGGTGAATTACGCTCTTAGTTAATGCATGGATGAACGAAAGTGGTTAAAATAGTACGGTGGGGCCCAGGGCCACTCACGGTAGACCTTTTGGCCGTCCTAACCACTTTCAAACAACGGGACAAGAACGAGCAGCGTAATCGGCAAGCGAAGGGATCAACTACATACACAAGTGAGTATGTATGCAAGCCACATACAACAGTCCTCGGAGCCATTCCATCTAAAAGAAATAGAAATATTGCAACGCCATACGGCAAGATCCAAATGTCCTAGATAGATATAATAATTTAGGATAGCTCCTCATACATCACACATCAGAGTATCAGGCGGAAGCGGAAAACAAGATCCGAGTACGGATAAGAAGCAAATTGGCATAAGATGCCCCGTAAATAAACACGTCCCGCCCACAGATCACACGGATCCCCGTTCCCGGAATCTCTACACCGAATGATCGTTGCCAACATCATCTGTCTCTTCCACCCAGTATCCATCTTGCGGGTACACCTGTTCATCTGAATCAAACAATTTATCGTGTGAGACCCTAGGGGTACTCAGCAAGTCTTTATGCCACTAAAGGGGACACAACCTGGGTGACGCAATTGCAGCAAAAGATAATACCTAACAATACTATAGAGACTCGCTAACCTTTCGCCTAACCAATGATAGACGGAAGTCCGTGAATTAAGAACAACAGTTATAATGGTATAATTAACAGATCCATTCTCCTCCTCGCTTACCAACGAGGAAGCGGATGAACAACCCCATCATCCGTTGGCAGTTTTATTAACCATTCCATGAGTGTTGCACTATTTACTAGTCAAGTATTTAGTCAATTTAAAAGCGGTACTTTAGTTATACTTGTCTATGATCGAGAAACTGTGCTCCAAGTCGTCCATAACCGCGGACACGGCTTTCAGAAAGATTTACCCTGCAGGGGTGCACGAATAGCAACACACACTCGATCAACCTCGGAAAAACCAAATCAAAACCCAACGAGGCATTCACGACAAAGCAATCACAGAATTCAGAAATATTTCAGGGGGCCACCCCATTAAGCTACCCGCAACGAAGTTGGCCGGCTCCGAGACGGACCCAAGGTTTGTGTGGACGGCGGTAAACGACTGGGAACCCGAAAATGTGACTGGGCTTGTCGATACAGCGAAAACGTGTCACGATCCAAAACAGTACAGGTGCTCCTCGCACAAACTTAAATAAAGCAGTAACATGGCATAAGTACAAAATAGTAATAAAGCCCCAAACTAATTGTGGCCCCAAGAAATAAGAATGAATCAAGCTCTGGCTCAGGGGGGTCCATAAGGCCTCCCGGATGTGGATAGTGCGAATAAACAAGGAACAGGAATCAAGTACTCGGGGTCCTACGGGACACAAGTGAGCAGGAAAAACCAAATAGCAGATATTGCTCACCGGTGCCTCTTTCATTAGTTATCCCATTACTACTCAGGTTATGTTGTTTAGGTACCTCATTATCCATCAGACACTCACATACCCTACTCATGCTTTTCTACGACTCGCATGGCTCAAACAACTCCTGTAGTATTGGCTCATGGGACAGGAACAAGCTTGGTGTGGTTTAAAAGTAAAGGCTATGCAGTACTTGGGATTCAATTTAATGCAATCGCGACTCAATGATGCAAGAATAAGATAGAGGCAATAGGTACTGTATGTATGCAAGCATGTGGTAGTGCTTGCCTGGCAGCTCAGTTGAAGCGAGAGATGGATCTGGGTAATACTCCTGGGATTCCTGGTAATTCTCCTGCTGGGCGTCTATTCGAAGAAGAACCAAACAAACAAGGGCCAACATAAATAAAGTGCACAAGCATATGAATTAAAATGCAACAAGCAACCAAGCATGCCATGATGAATGATGCACAATTACATGGCATTAAAGTAGCATGGCAAAGGTGAGGTGTGGATACAAGAAATAAAGCACTTTATTATTTATTTGCCCAAGTTTAATTGTCATAAACAGTTCAGATTTTAAATGACAACATGATGCATGCTTCAATTCAGAACAAGGACTGCATAAGTAGAACGGGCTCATCGCGCTGATCGATTTAGACATATTATTTGTCAAATTTGGAGTTATAAAACAAAAGTTATTGATTAAATAAGGAAAAGGGCATTTTATTGTAGTTTTAATCATCTCGAAATTTAAAGTGTTCAAAACATATTTTAAATGGCATATTTGAATTCCTCACATTTTTCTGATTCCAAAACATATATTACATGTATTATTTGGATTTGTATTTTAAAAATTATTTGAATCTGAAAAGAATTTGAATTTAAATTAATTTGAAAAAGATTTGAATAAAAACAGACACAGGGAAAAACTTTTTACACCGCAGGTAGTTCTAGCCACAGCCACTGACGGGTGGGCCTGGCGCTGACTGGGCCACGCGCGCGGAAAACACTTTTGTCACCGCGGGCTCGCCTAGCCACAGTGACTGCGGGGTGGGCCAATTGGTGCAGGCCCACGTGTCAGCGGTGGGCGAGACAGGGGCTGACAGGTGGGGCTGGGGCTGGAGCGCGGGTTGCGGCTGAGAAAGGCGGAGGGGTTTTCTGCGAAAGAGCTAGCGCGGCTGACAGGTGGGGTCGTTAGGAGCGCGGGTCGTAGGAATCAAAAAGGTGGGGGGCTTTTTGCAATTCGACCACGACCCCGATACTGTTTCTCTTCCTCTCGCGTCTGGCGGCAGGTGCGTGCGCGGCGCGGAGCAGGGATTCGATCCCGGGCCGCGGGAGTGCGCGCTGAGGGGGCTGACCGGTGCGGCGGGCTAGGGGAGCTGACAGGGAGGTGGGCATGGGCTAGATAGGCTTGCTGCGGCGCGGGAAAACTGCAGACGCCGGCGAGCTCTGGCGCGCGGAGGTTGTTCGACAAAACGATCGACGGCGCTAGGGCGGTACGGCGAGGCGGACCATGTCAGGGAGGAGGGGATGCTCACCGCGGGCTCGGCGGTGGGCTCGGATCGGCGCAAGGAGCGGCGAGGCGTCGAGGTTGCTGGCGCTCCGACGAACTAGGGTTTCAGGGAACGACGAGGTACTGGCGGCGCTGGGGAGCGCTTCGTCCACGTCGGCGGTTGCGGGGCGTCGTAGTGGAGCGTCCTCGGCCTCCCAGGCCACCTCCAGGTCAAGCTCGCCGGCTGGAGCGTCGGGCGGGGTAGTTGCTGGCGGCGACCGGCGTCGGCTGCTGGTGGTCGGAGAGGAAGAAGGAGGAGAGGAGGGGCGACTTGGCCAGATCTGGGGAGGGTAGAGAGGTGTGGGGAGGAAGGGAAAAAGAAGGGAGAGAGGGAGGAGAGCAGCTGGGGCACGGCAGGATAAAGGTGGCCTCGTGCCACCTTCTCTCCTTTTCTCCCTCGAGCACGTGCTCGGCCGGCTGGAGCTGGGCCTGTGGCTACCGGTGGACCAGGTCGGAAGAGAGGGACATGCTGGAGGGGGACCCTCAGGTCAGAGAGAGAGAAGAGAGGGAGGGGTAGCTAGGCTAGGTTAGATGGGGCATGGCTCGGGTTAGGGTTAGCTAGGGTTAGGGAGAGGGTTAGGGTTAGCTAGGTGTTGCTCAGCAGGTTAGAGAGAGAGGGAGAGTAAGAGAGAGAGAGTTGGGAGTGTTTAGGGTTTAGTAGAAATAGGGTTATGAGGAGGATTAGGAGAGTGGCTAGGTTTAGATTGTTTTTAGGTTTTTAATTTGTTAAAACTTGTACCAATGCCAATACAAGTGGGACATGAGGAGTGTTTGAATTAATCATAAGATGAAGTGAAGGAGGATTTCAAGAAAGGAAAAGAAAAGAAAGGAGGAACTAGGCCTCATATGGTTCATGCATGTAGAATAAAAAATCAAGAAGAAGGATCTATATGAGCCTAAGAGGATGGTGGAGTGGTAGGAGATGTTTTCCTTAGATAGGATCCACCAAATCCAAAGAAAAACCAATGGAGTAAAAAGGTGGTGAAGAATTGTGCATGGCCCATGCAAAAATAATAATGCCATGATTAATTTGTGAAAACAATATTAATATAATGGCATTAATCTTATGCATTTCCAAGAAGTGGAACAAAGCCAAGCAAAGAAATTTAGAGGGTTTAATCCACCCCAAACTACATGAGCTAGAATTAAATAGCAAAAGAAAGAGGAACAAGCTCATGGTTAATGGGATGGTGGAATTATAAAGTGGTGGGAGGGAAAGATGGTAGAATGGAACTAAAAGATATGCCCCCAACTCAACTTGGGCATTTAGACAATATATCAATAACCAAATACAATATCAAGAGGCAAATACAATTAATAATGCATATGAGAGAAGAGCCAAAAGAAAAAGGGTTTTATATGATGCTCAAATGCAAGGTGTCATGATGACATGAGCATGGTATAGTTATGATGCAATAATACTATATATAAAGTAGCCCAAATCTTACTAGGACAAGTAGCATTCCAATTGTTAGACAATTGGGGTGCTACAACTCTCCCCCACTAAACAGGAATCTCGCCCCGAGATTCTAGGAAGAAGAATGCTCAAAGAGGGTAGGATACTTGGCACGGAGCTCATCTTCACGTTCCCAGGTGGCTTCATCAACGGAATGGTGCGACCACTGCACCTTACAGAACTTGATGGACTTGTTGCGAGTCCTTGTTTCTGCGACTTCAAGAATTTTTGTGGGGTGTTCTTGATAAGATAGATCTTCTTGGAGATTAATGAGTTCATGGTCCACGGTCCTGCCGGGATCCTTGAAGCACTTCTTGAGTTGAGAGATGTGAAAAACATCATGGACTTTGAGTTGTTCAGGGAGCTCAAGAGCATAAGCAACTTCTCCTCTTCTTCCACGAATTTTGAAAGGACCGATGTATCTAGGAGCCAGCTTTCCTTTGATACCAAAACGGTGTGTACCTCTCATGGGAGTGACACGAAGGTAAACGAGATCACCCGAGACATACTCCATGTCTGTGTGCTTTCTGCCATAATTGCTCTTCTGGCGACTTTGAGCAATCTTCAGATTTTCAAGAATGATGTGAACTTTCTCCTCCGCTTGAGTTACAATGTCGGGGCCAAACAATATTATTTCACCTGCGCCTGACCAACCAATCGGAGTTCTGCATTTGCGACCATATAGAGCCTCAAATGGTGCCATCTTTAGACTTTTCTGGAAGCTGTTGTTGTAAGAGAATTCAGCATAAGGAAGACATTCTTCCCACTTCATGCCGAAAGAGATAACGCAAGCACGGAGCATATCTTCCAGAATCTGATTGATCCTTTCAACTTGTCCTTGCGACTGAGGGTGGTAAGCTGTGCTGAAGTTTAATTTTGTTCCCAAAGCATTTTGGAAACTTCCCCAGAACTTGGAAGTGAAGATGCTTCCACGGTCTGAACTGATTTCAAGAGGAACTCCATACAGAGAGAAAATTCTGTTGATATAGAGCTCAGCCAACTGAATTGCAGAAATTGTTTCCTTGACTGGAAAGAAGTGAGCTACTTTGGAAAGCCTGTCAATGACAACAAAGATTGCATTGTTGCCTTTCTGCGACCTTGGAAAACCAGTGATGAAGTTCATCTCTACTTTCTCCCATTTCCATTCCGGAGGCTTCAATGGCTGTAGAAGACCGGAAGGTTTCTGATGGACAGCTTTAACTCTGCGACACACATCACACTCTGAGACATACTTGGCACAATATCGTTTCAAACCAGGCCACCAATATTGTGTTTTCAAGTCCATGTACATCTTAGTGCTGCCAGGGTGGATAGAAAGAACAGAATCATGCGCCTCCTTGAGAACTTGCTCTCTTAAACCCGGGTAGTTCGGAACAAACATCCGGAGTTCAAAGAAAAGAGTGCCTTGGTCATCTACGTGAAAAGACTCATACTTCGGAAGTTGAATGTTGGAGATGATCTTTTTAGTGTAAGGATCCCTAAGCTGAATGGAACGGACCTTTTCTTCCAAAAGAGGTGTTGCTAGAAGGTTCAGAAGATAACCTTGATCCACAATTTCAAGGTTGAGCTTGCGGAATTCCTCGCACAAGAGAGGCTGTAGTTCTTCCACCATGAGGTTGTTGACATAAGCTTTTCGGCTGAGAGCATCTGCCATGACATTAGCTTTGCCCGGGGTGTAGTTGATGGTCAAATCGAAATCATTGATTGTTTCAATCCACCTCCTCTGACGAAGGTTGAGATCAGGCTGTGTGAAGATATACTTCAGACTCTTGTGATCAGAAAAGATCTCACAACGGTTGCCAAGTAAGTAATGCCTCCATACTTTCAAAGCAAAGACAACTGCTGCGAGTTCGAGGTCATGTGTAGGATAGTTGATCTCATGCGTCTTCAACTGACGAGATGCATAAGCAACAACTTGCTTTTCTTGCATAAGGACCGCACCCAATCCTTGCAATGAAGCATCACAGAAAATCTGGAAAGGCTTTGATGTATCTGGAGGAACCAAGACTGGTGTGGAAGTGAGCTTCTCTTTGAGTGTTTCAAAGCTTGCTTGACATGCAGGAGTCCAAAGATATTTCTTGCCTTTCTTGAGGAGATCGGTAAGAGGCTTCGCAATCTTTGAGAAGTTTTGAACGAATCGACGACAGTAACTGGCCAAACCAAGGAAACTCCAGACTTCTTTGACATTTATGGGTGGAAGCCAGTCCATAATTGTCTTAATAGTTTCTGGATTGACGGCAATGCCCTTGGCAGAGATGACGTGACCAAGGTAGGTGACTTGAGGCAGCCAAAACTCACACTTGGAGAACTTTGCATATAGGCGGTTCTCACAAAGCTTGTTTAGGACACACCGAAGGTGTTCTTCATGTTCTTCCTTCGACTTAGAATAGACTAGAATGTCATCCAGATAGACCACAACGAACTTATCAAGATACTCCATGAAAACCGAGTTCATAAGCCTCGAGAAGGTGGCAGGTGCATTGGTGAGGCCGAAAGACATGACCGTGTACTCATACAGGCCATAGCGGGTGGTGAAAGCTGTTTTGGGAACATCTTCCTTGCGGATCTTGATTTGATGATAACCACTTCTCAAATCAAGCTTAGAGAATACCACAGCTCCAGCTAGCTGATCGAAAAGATCATTAATCCGCGGAAGGGGATATTTATTCTTGATTGTTTTAGCATTGAGTGCCCGATAGTCAACACAAAGTCTATCAGTCTTGTCTCGCTTCTTCACAAAGATGGTTGGACTACCCCAAGAAGAAGTACTGTGCTGAATGAAACCCAACTTCTCTTGTTCATCCAACTGACGCTTAAGTTCAGCCAACTCAGCAGGACCCATTTTATAAGGCCGCTTGGAAATAGGAGCGGTGCCAGGTTCAAGTTCAATGACAAACTCAACCTCACGATCCGGAGGCATACCTGGAAACTCTTCAGGAAAAACATCTGGAAACTCACAAACTACAGGAACACTCTGAATACCTTCCATAGCATCATCATTCAGAGCCGCCAAAGAATAAAGCTGAATTGCAGGAGTCAGACTTGGAGAATAGACTATATGGCCTTCAGGAATTTTCAGAGAAACCGAACGTTCAGCACAATCAATCACAGCTGCATTTGCTATCAACCAATCCATGCCCAAGATAACATCAATATCAGAATTGCCCAGAATAATTAAGGAAGCCGGAAATGAAGAACCACCAATCTCAATTTGATTGCCATGGCTGATATGAGCAGCCCTCATGTTTGACCCAGGAGATTGTACCACAAGACGGTGTAATAAAGGAACCATAGCCAGATCTTGCTCATGAGCAAACTTGTGAGAAACAAAAGAATGCGAAGCACCAGAATCAAACAGAACTCGTGCAGGAACTGAGTTAACAGAAAGCATACCCATCACGACTCCAGGAGCATGCTCAGCTTGAGCGGCGTTGACACAGTTGGCACGAGCAACCGTAGATCCCGGCTTAGTGTTGATGTTGAGAGCCCGAGGTGGAGGTGCACGAATCAAAGGAGCACTTGCTGCAGGTCTTGGAGGTGGTGGTGGAAGAGCTTTGTTGTTCGCTGGACAATTCCAGTGCTGATGCCCAGTGTTTCCACAAGTATAGCAAGCACCAGGTGGACGTGGAGCAACGTAGCCAGGGACTCCGCCAGGCGCTCCAGGGTAGTTGTGGTTGTAGCCCCTGGGAGCCGCAGTGAAGGAGTTTGGTGGCCTTGGTGCGTAGCTTGAAGGTATTGGTGGAGCAGGGAGCGACGGTGGGGTGTTAGGAACCCAGACACGACGCTTAGAAGGAGCTGTCATAGCAGAAGAGCTTGCTGTATCACGGCTGGGTTTCTTTGACTCCTCAAACACTTGCCTACTTGCTTCTTCCTGCAGAGCTGTGTGTTGAAGTTCCAGGAAAGATGCCGGCCTTGCATGAGTGATTGCATATTTGATGGAAGCATTGAGGCCTTGCCGAAACCTCTTTTGCTTCTTCTTGTCATCAGAGATCTCATCGCCACCATAACGAGAAAGGTTCATGAAGTTTCTGATGTAGGTGTTGACATTGTCAGTGCCCTGCTTGAGGTTGAGAAACACTTCCTTCATCCTTTCCATGACAATTTCTGACAGATATTGCTCTTTGAAAGCAGTAGTGAACCGCTCCCAAGTAGGCTGAAAACCAGAAAGATCTGCCTTGAGATAATTTTCCCACCAGAGAGCTGCATCTCCCTTCAGAAGGTGAGTAGCACACTTGACCCATTCTTGCTCGGGAACATCCGCAGTCATCAACAACCTTGACACTTCACGAAGCCAATCATCCGCATCAAGTGGTTGATCAGACACTTCGAATTGACGTGGGTTGAACTTGAGAAAACTCTTGATGTCTCCTCGCTTGGGAGGTGGAGGTAGCGGAGCGAACTCATTCCTCCTGACACTTTCCTCGAAGCGCTGCTGGTTCTGCTGCATAGTGCCCAAAGCATTTGCAATACTTGCCAAAGCAGCCCTGAGTTCAGGTGGTATATCCTCCTCAGAACGGCGTGGTGGTGCCATCCTGTGATTGATATAAAACACAAGTCAGTACTATAATGGAGAATGATAATAATCCAAAATAGTACCAAAATGAAATTAATCAAGATTAAAGAATGCAATTCACTGAGGTGATATTAAAATATCAACAAAGTTCAAGGCAACTAGAAGATATTAAGCATAACACACACGACTGAACAAGGAGTGTGGTATACAAACTAACAAAGAAAAATTTTCCGCAAATTTCGGCATTAAAATACCACTATATGCGCAAAACCACTTAACGAATCAAGATTAGTAACTCTACTAGTTCAATATACAAAAGCAAATGACAAAAGTAGTGGTATGGTCGCGACTCCATCCCGCACTCAATCATTACTCCGCACATGAATCAGTAAAACACATATCCCAACAACTTCTTCTTAGATGAACCTAAAGATTGGTAACTATGAAAAAGAACACCCCAACAAGATAACATCGGGTAACAAAGAGTAAGATAGATCGCATCGGTGTACAACGAATCAGAATAGATCGCGTCGGTTTACAAAGGCCTGTCGGTATGGAATGTACCAACAGTTGATATCCAAAGGCAGATAGTGATAACATTTGGATGCAACAGATAGACAAGGAATTCACACACACACACACACAAACACAACCTATGGTACTACGGAACCCAGAACACGTGAATCCTAGTTTGAATTTTAGAAGAGGATTGAAAACGTTACACTTCCTTACCAGAAAAAGGTGGGTGGGTGGGTAAGAAGAAAAATGGAAGCAGTCCTACTCTCACGTTTGTTTTTCCCTAGTATACATAACTACCAAAATATTTGCTAGACAGACAATGACCATTTTGGCTGAGACCCTGAAGGGCGGGATGGCTCTGATACCAATTGTAACTACCTCGGTGAATTACGCTCTTAGTTAATGCCTGGATGAACGAAAGTGGTTAAAATAGTACGGTAGGGCCCAGGGCCACTCACAGTAGACCTTTCGGCTGTCCTAACCACTTTCAAACAACGGGACAAGAACGAGCGGCGTAATCGGCAGGCGAAGGGATCAACTACATACACAAGTGAGTATGTATGCAAGCCACATACAACAGTCCTCGGAGCCATTCCATCTAAAAGAAATAGAAATATTGCAACGCCATACGGCAAGATCCAAATGTCCTAGATAGATATAATAATTTAGGATAGCTCCTCATACATCACACATCAGAGTATCAGGCGGAAGCGGAAAACAAGATCCGAGTACGGATAAGAAGCAAATTGGCATAAGATGCCCCATTAATAAACACGTCCCGCCCACAGATCACACGGATCCCCGTTCCCGGAATCTCTACACCGAATGATCATTGCCAACATCATCTGTCTCTTCCACCCAGTATCCATCTTGCGGGTACACCTGTTCATCTGAATCAAACAATTTATCGTGTGAGACCCTAGGGGTACTCAGCAAGTCTTTATGCCACTAAAGGGGACACAACCTGGGTGACGCAATTGCAGCAAAAGATAATACCTAACAATACTATAGAGACTCGCTAACCTTCCGCCTAACCAATGATAGACGGAAGTCCGTGAATTAAGAACAACAGTTATAACGGTATAATTAACAGATCCATTCTCCTCCTCGCTTACCAACGAGGAAGCGGACGAACAACCCCCATCATCCGTTGGCAGTTTTATTAACCATTCCATGAGTGTTGCACTATTTACTAGTCAAGTATTTAGTCAATTTAAAAGCGGTACTTTAGTTATACTTGTCTATGATCGAGAAACTGTGCTCCAAGTCGTCCATAACCGCGGACACGGCTTTCAGAAAGATTCACCCTGCAAGGGTGCACGAATAGCAACACACACTCGATCAACCTCGGAAAAACCAAATCAAAACCCAACGAGGCATTCACGACAAAGCAATCACAGAATTCAGAAATATTTCAGGGGGCCACCCCATTAAGCTACCCGCAACGAAGTTGGCCGGCTCCGAGACGGACCCAAGGTTTGTGTGGACGGCGGTAAACGACTGGGAACCCGAAAATGTGACTGGGCTTGTCGATACAGCGAAAACGTGTCACGATCCAAAACAGTACAGGTGCTCCTCGCACAAACTTAAATAAAGCAGTAACATGGCATAAGTACAAAATAGTAATAAAGCCCCAAACTAATTGTGGCCCCAAGAAATAAGAATGAATCAAGCTCTGGCTCAGGGGGGTCCATAAGGCCTCCCGGATGTGGATAGTGCGAATAAACAAGGAACAGGAATCAAGTACTCGGGGTCCTACGGGACACAAGTGAGCAGGAAAAACCAAATAGCAGATATTGCTCACCGGTGCCTCTTTCATTAGTTATCCCATTACTACTCAGGTTATGTTGTTTAGGTACCTCATTATCCATCAGACACTCACATACCCTACTCATGCTTTTCTACGACTCGCATGGCTCAAACAACTCCTGTAGTATTGGCTCATGGGACAGGAACAAGCTTGGTGTGGTTTAAAAGTAAAGGCTATGCAGTACTTGGGATTCAATTTAATGCAATCGCGACTCAATGATGCAAGAATAAGATAGAGGCAATAGGTACTGTATGTATGCAAGCATGTGGTAGTGCTTGCCTGGCAGCTCAGTTGAAGCGAGAGATGGATCTGGGTAATACTCCTGGGATTCCTGGTAATTCTCCTGCTGGGCGTCTATTCGAAGAAGAACCAAACAAACAAGGGCCAACATAAATAAAGTGCACAAGCATATGAATTAAAATGCAACAAGCAACCAAGCATGCCATGATGAATGATGCACAATTACATGGCATTAAAGTAGCATGGCAAAGGTGAGGTGTGGATACAAGAAATAAAGCACTTTATTATTTATTTGCCCAAGTTTTATTGTCATAAACAGTTCAGATTTTAAATGACAACATGATGCATGCTTCAATTCAGAACAAGGACTGCATAAGTAGAACGGGCTCATCGCGCTGATCGATTTAGACATATTATTTGTCAAATTTGGAGTTATAAAACAAAAGTTATTGATTAAATAAGGAAAAGGGCATTTTATTGTAGTTTTAATCATCTCGAAATTTAAAGTGTTCAAAACATATTTTAAATGGCATATTTGAATTCCTCACATTTTTCTGATTCCAAAACATATATTACATGTATTATTTGGATTTGTATTTTAAAAATTATTTGAATCTGAAAAGAATTTGAATTTAAATTAATTTGAAAAAGATTTGAATAAAAACAGACACAGGGAAAAACTTTTTACACCGCAGGTAGTTCTAGCCACAGCCACTGACGGGTGGGCCTGGCGCTGACTGGGCCACGCGCGCGGAAAACACTTTTGTCACCGCGGGCTCGCCTAGCCACAGTGACTGCGGGGTGGGCCAATTGGCGCAGGCCCGCGTGTCAGCGGTGGGCGAGACAGAGGCTGACAGGTGGGGCTGGGGCTGGAGCGCGGGTTGCGGCTGAGAAAGGCGGAGGGGTTTTCTGCGAAAGAGCTAGCGCGGCTGACAGGTGGGGTCGTTAGGAGCGCGGGTCGTAGGAATCAAAAAGGTGGTGGGCTTTTTGCAATTCGACCACGACCCCGATACTGTTTCTCTTCCTCTCGCGTCTGGCGGCAGGTGCGTGCGCGGCGCGGAGCAGGGATTCGATCCCGGGCCATGGGAGTGCGCGCTGAGGGGGCTGACCGGTGCGGCGGGCTAGGGGAGCTGACAGGGAGGTGGGCATGGGCTAGATAGGCTTGCTGCGGCGCGGGAAAACTGCAGACGCCGGCGAGCTCTGGCGCGCGGAGGTTGTTCGACAAAACGATCGACGGCGCTAGGGCGGTACGGCGAGGCGGACCATGTCAGGGAGGAGGGGATGCTCACCGCGGGCTCGGCGGTGGGCTCGGATCGGCGCAAGGAGCGGCGAGGCGTCGAGGTTGCTGGCGCTCCGACGAACTAGGGTTTCAGGGAACGACGAGGTACTGGCGGCGCTGGGGAGCGCTTCGTCCACGTCGGCGGTTGCGGGGCGTCGTAGTGGAGCGTCCTCGGCCTCCCAGGCCACCTCCAGGTCAAGCTCGCCGGCTGGAGCGTCGGGCGGGGTAGTTGCTGGCGGCGACCGGCGTCGGCTGCTGGTGGTCGGAGAGGAAGAAGGAGGAGAGGAGGGGCGACTCGGCCAGATCTGGGGAGGGCAGAGAGGTGTGGGGAGGAAGGGAAAAAGAAGGGAGAGAGGGAGGAGAGCAGCTGGGGCACGGCAGGATAAAGGTGGCCTCGTGCCACCTTCTCTCCTTTTCTCCCTCGAGCACGTGCTCGGCCGGCTGGAGCTGGGCCTGTGGCTGCCGGTGGACCAGGCCGGAAGAGAGGGACAGGCTGGAGGGGGACCCTCGGGTCAGGGAGAGAGAAGAGAGGGAGGGGTATCTAGGCTAGGTTAGATGGGGCATGGCTCGGGTTAGGGTTAGCTAGGGTTAGGGAGAGGGTTAGGGTTAGCTAGGTGTTGCTCAGCAGGTTAGAGAGAGAGGGAGAGTAAGAGAGAGAGAGTTGGGAGTGTTTAGGGTTTAGTAGAAATAGGGTTATGAGGAGGATTAGGAGAGTGGCTAGGTTTAGATTGTTTTTAGGTTTTTAATTTGTTAAAACTTGTACCAATGCCAATACAAGTGGGACATGAGGAGTGTTTGAATTAATCATAAGATGAAGTGAAGGAGGATTTCAAGAAAGGAAAAGAAAAGAAAAGAAAGGAGGAACTAGGCCTCATATGGTTCATGCATGTAGAATAAAAAATCAAGAAGAAGGATCTATATGAGCCTAAGAGGATGGTGGAGTGGTAGGAGATGTTTTCCTTAGATAGGATCCACCAAATCCAAAGAAAAACCAATGGAGTAAAAAGGTGGTGAAGAATTGTGCATGGCCCATGCAAAAATAATAATGCCATGATTAATTTGTGAAAACAATATTAATATAATGGCATTAATCTTATGCATTTCCAAGAAGTGGAACAAAGCCAAGCAAAGAAATTTAGAGGGTTTAATCCACCCCAAACTACGTGAGCTAGAATTAAATAGAAAAAGAAAGAGGAACAAGCTCATGGTTAATGGGATGGTGGAATTATAAAGTGGTGGGAGGGAAAGATGGTGGAATGGAACTAAAAGATATGCCCCCAACTCAACTTGGGCATTTAGACAATATATCAATAACCAAATACAATATCAAGAGGCAAATACAATTAATAATGCATATGAGAGAAGAGCCAAAAGAAAAAGGGTTTTATATGATGCTCAAATGCAAGGTGGCATGATGACATGAGCATGGTATAGTTATGATGCAATAATACTATATATAAAGTAGCCCAAATCTTACTAGGACAAGTAGCATTCCAATTGTTAGACAATTGGGGTGCTACACGGCTTCTATTGGCCCACCGCCCTCGAGGCCGCCGAACAGCTAGTCCGCACGTGTAATGGGTGCCAACGCTTTGGGCAGCTCAGGCACATGCCGACTTCGGTGCTCAAGACCATACCGATCACCTGGCCCTTCGCTGTTTGGGGCCTCGACATGGTCGGTCCCTTCAAGCGGACATGCGCGGGCATGACCCATCTGCTGGTGGTGGTAGACAAGTTCACAAAATGGATAGAGGCCAACGCCATCCAGAAGCTGGACGAGGCAACAGTCGTCACCTTCTTCACCGACATCATCAACCGGTTCGGCTACCCCAACAGCATCATCACCGATAACGGCACGAACTTTGCCAAGGGGGCCTTCGCCCGGTTCTGCAGCAACAAGGGCATTTGGCTACACCTTGCTTCCGTCACGCACCCGCAATCCAACGGGCAAGTCGAAAGGGCAAATGGCCTAGTGCTAGCCGGCATCGAGCCATGCCTCATCGAGCCCTTGTAGCGGTCGCCCGTATGCTGGATTGAGGAACTTCCGGCTGTGCTGTGGAGCCTTCGCACCATGCCAAATATGTCAACCGGCTACACCCCGTTCTTCCTCGTCTACGGCTCGGAGGTCGTCCTCTCCGCGGACATCGAGTTCGACTCTCCGTGCAAGCTCCTCTACGATGAAAAGGCCAACCAGGAGGCGTGGGAAGATGGTGTGGACCTCCTCGAGGAGGCCCGCGAGCTGGCATTGTCTAGATCGGTCTTATACCAGCAATGCCTTCGCCACTACCATTCGAGCCGGATCTGCCCTGTCGCATTTCGCGAGGGCGACATGGTTCTCCGGCTGGTGCAAGACACGAAGGGCATGCACAAGCTATCGCTATCTTTGGAAGGTCCCTTCATCATCAGCCGGGCGCTGCCCAACAACTCCTACTACCTCATCGACATGCAGCAGCCGTGCAAGAACAAGATGGACAAGTCGGATTAGGAGACAGAGCACCCCTGGAACGCGGCCCTACTCCGCCCGTTTTACACCTAGTCACCGGACAGTGTACGTATCCCGCAAACCTTATGAATGAAAATGCGGACCCCTACGAGATACTCGGGGGTTCCTTGCTAGAAATTTGTGTGTATCTGTTTTCTGGTTCAGTTTTCCCGGCTCTAGCAACCCCTACCCGGGGGCTCGCCGGCTGGCCTGGCCTGCTAAATCAACAAACCGGCTGAGTAGTGTGCGACAATGTCAGAGGCCCACTCTTTGTCTCAACTATAGACCACAACCCGACTGTCCGGCTAGCAAGAGCAAAAGCCAGAGGCATCCCACATGAAAAACGGAGAGGAGACGTGACATGTCGGACTTCCTAGCCTTGCAACTAGTTTGAGACTATCCGGCTACTAAGCTGTCAGTACCGTGCGCAATGTACTGTCAGCTCCCTTCAATTCCGGCTGCAGACCACAACCCGGCTGCCCGGCAAGGACACAACGGAAACAACAGAGCACACGGGAAAGTGACTAAGTGACTAGAGAAGCACAAGGTGGTTTTCAAAAAACAAATCCGCCTTCCGACTAAAGTTTAACAGACTAACCTATTGATGGGTGAGAACGTATGTATGTGTGTCTATTTTTTGTACAACCACTTCAAGTTGGAATTCAGGAAGAAAGAAGATTCGAAGTCCTTGCCTTCATCAAGTGCTCCAAATCTCGGGGGCTACACACACTAGGTGCGCTTGCGCGCCCCTAGTGGAATGTTGTAGTTTCTGATCGGCTAAAGGAGTTAGCTGGATATTTGGAGCCCAGGTGAGGGCAAGGGCAGAAAGAGAAGAAGAAGATTCGAAGTCCTTGCCTTCATCAAGCGCTCCGAATCTCGGGGGCTACACCCACTGAGTGCGCTTACGCACCCCTAGTGGAATCTTGTAGTTTCCGACCGGCTAAAGGAGTTAGCCGGATATTTGGAGCCCAGGTGAGGGCAAGGGCATGAAGAAAAGCAAAAGATTCGAAGTCCTTGCCTTCATCAAGCGCTCCAAATCTCAGGGGCTACACCCAGTGGGTGCGCTAGCGGGCCCCACTGGAATGGAAGTTCCCCCGGCTGCAGGCGTCTAGCCAGCGAAAGTAACCGGCTAAGAGGTGTCTAGTCAGATGAAACTAAAGACTTGAGGAAATAAAGAAGATTTGAAGCGCCTGGCTACGCTAGCCACTCCGAATCTCGGGGGCTACACCCAGTGGGTGCGCTGACACGCCCCCACTCGAATTGGAGTTCCCCTGACTAAAGGCGTTCAGCCGAGTGAAGTTAGCCTGATAAATTCAATCAGTGAAATATGGAAGAGACACACAAAAACACAAGTTGGAAGCAAGCCAAAATAATTCAGACCGATATAAAAGGGGAAGAGGGAGACGAAGCTCCTGTGAGTTGACCCGGCGTCAAAATAAACCGGCACAGATAGCAAGGTTCGAGCAAAACAAGATAACAAATACACCCGACATCTCGGGGTCATAACTAAGTGGCAGGGCCCTTGCCGTGCAGAGCACCCTAGCTGGCGGCAGTCTCGGGTGGAGGTGGCACGGCAGCTGATCTGGTTCCGGCGTCCCCACCGGTCGGCTGCGACGAGGCTTCCGCATCCGGAGTGCCTGCAGACTCCGAGTCGGTGAGGAACTCATCGACATCCACGTAGTCGGCAATCTTGATGGCGGAGGCCCGGAGCTCCGGATGGGCCTGGGAGATGGCGGCAAGGTTAGCACCGGCACGGAAACCCCCGTCGATCTTCTCGACACAGGCGTCCTTGTACTAGGAGAGCATGAGGGCCAGGGCCACCTCCGCCCTGACTCGCGCCGCCAGGTCCCTCAGGCCGTCGATGGTAGCTGGCACCTCCGCCACCTTGGCGGCCAACTATGCCATCGTCTCCAAAACCGGAGCATCCGGCCACAGGAAGGTGAAGATGGCCTGCGTCGCCTGGTGAAGTTTGGTAGCCTCCTCGCCAAGAAGGACAACCAGCTCCTGGGCTGTTGGTTGCTCCCCTAGCTAGTTCTCCTGTAGCCGGTTGTACGCTAGCAGGTCTACGCCGAGATAAAAAGCTGTAAGAAAAAAGAACGTCAGATCCGGCTACCAGATCCAGAAAGACGAGGGGAGTCAGAGAGAAAACTTACCCTTGGTCGTGTGCCCGACCTGCATCAGCTCCTCCACCAGGGCGTTCTCCCAGACCATCAGCCGTTTGACTTCCTTCTCTTGGTCCTTGCTCTAGGCCTCGAGAAGGTCGAAGGCTTGGGCTGGCGAGGGTGGCGTCACGCTCTTGGGCGGTGGCCTCCAGAGCATCCACCTTGGCGTGCTAGTCTTTATTCTGCCGCCGAAGCGTAGAATTCGACTTGCTCAGCCGGTCGTTCGCCTTCTCCAGGCGATCGATCTCCCGCTGAGCGCACACCATGATGGCTGCAAAAAGCCGACTATCAGCAAAAAACATGATGGGGCGATTCCGGTTGAGGGAACTTACTCTGCGAGCTCCCGTTGGTAGCAACAAGCTTCTACTCTTGGGTCTGGTTGCCACCGGCTGAGGCCTCGAGCAGCCGGATCTCCTTCACCGCCATGTCAAGAGTGGCGGCAACATCCGTCAGCGAGGCGGTGGAAGAGTCATCGTCGTCGACGGTGTTGGCTACCAACGACTCCTTCGCCGCAGCCACCGCCACCCGCCACTCCTCCCCCAGCTTGTCGTCGGAGTTCTCGTCGCTGACAAGCACGAGCTCCTTCCCGGTGGCGGCCCTCCGCGCCCCCGCTGGGAAAGTACCTCCACTTTGTGAGGTGGTCACAACCGTTTGCTGCACGACCATGGTCGGCAGGACGCCCTCCGCTCCGGCTGTGCCAGACGGATCAGCTCGAGGCAGTGGCACGGGTGGTGCCCTAGAAGGAGGGGGAGCGGAGGCAGATGCGGGCGGCGCGGTGTCTGGCGCACGGGGCGGTGAGCTAGTCGGCGGCCGTGCTAGGCTTGTAGCACCGAAGGAAACCAGCGTGCTGAGCAATAGAAAGGAGAAAAAAGGCAAGAAGAAAGTCAGCCAAAGACAGACAAGGACAGCTCACAAGAGCAGAAGATAGTAAAAACACTTAGAGAAGAAAACTTACCCCGCATCACCGGGTGCGGCCCCTTCTTGCGACCGAGGCGGCTCGGCGGAAGGGTGCTGGTCCGGCTCCTATTGGGGTCGGCTCCTCCACGGCTGGCCGGCTGGCCCCACCCACTCCACCACTGGACCGGCTGGAGCCACCCCCGCTGGCACCAGACCGGCTGGAGCCGCTCCCGCCGACGCCGGACCGGCTGGAGTCGCCATCCATCACGCGGCGCCATGACGGCTTGGGAGCCAGTGCGGCCTCCTCCTCTTCGTTGACCTCCGCGTGAGGGTAGTGGCCGGCTCGTCATTCCGGTTGGGGAAGACGTCGCCGTCCTTATCAGACTCCTCGCCGGACCGACGATCGCGTGGCTCGGGCAAGTCGGCTGTGAAGGTCTGAAGGGGGTTCTCGCCCTCCTCTCGGAGGATGCAAGGGAAGATCTGCCAAGAAGAAAAGAAGCAAGCAGATTAGTCGAATTGCAAAAATAACAAGAAACGCAAAAGGAAATCCGGTTGGCAAGACTTACCCGGGGCGTGTGGTTGTCGCGACTGTAAGGGACCAGCCCGAACTCCAGCCTTCCGGCAGCCGCTCCTTCGTGATAGTCCACACCCACTCCTTCAGGTTGTGGTAGCGGGGATCACGGCGGGACAGCCGGGTCGGATCCAGCCGGCCGGAGTAGAAGCACATCTTGTGTGCCTGCTGCTGAAGCGGCGTCATCATCCTGGACATCCAGCTGAGGATGATGTCCAGGCTGGTCAGACTGGCGGTGATGAGGGCGTGCATGAGCTGCAGCATCGCGTCCAACTCTGTCTTCTTTCGATAAACCTTTAGATCCCATTGCAGCCAGCTGGACTCCATGTACTGGAACACCGGCAGGTTGATCCGGTCCATGGCGGTGAGGTTGCGGACGTATAAGTACGACTGTTGCCACAACTATACCATGTCCTGCAGCCGGAATTTGGGGTACCCGGTCTACGTGTGGGAGTAGATGGAGGCACCACCGCATGTCACTAGCGGTCCCTTGGTAAACTGAACCTGCGGCCGGACTGGTAAGAGCCGGCAAAAGATCCCGAGATCCGGCTGGATCCCGAGGTAGTTCTCACAGAAAGCTACGAAGTGCGCCAGCATCCCGATAGCGTTGGTGCCTAGGTGGTGGAGGCGGAGATCGAAGAACGCGAGAAACGTGAGGAAGAAAGGGTGCACTGGCAGCACGAAGCAATGGGCAAGATGTGACAAGAAGATGACCCGCTCCCCTTTCGCCGGGTGCGGCGACTCTTCCCCCACCGGTGCGAGCCGCACCTCCATCTCCTCCTTCGGCGGCAGAACGCGCATCGCACGATACTTCTTGATGTGCTCCTCCGCCACACCAAGCTCCGTGTTCGGCTGCCATCGCCGGTTCGCTGGGAGGCGCTCTGGTGGAGGAGTGACGGACGCTAAACAGGCGGCGTGGCAGACTACAGTATCAAGGCGAGCGAGGCGATGCAAGGAAGGCAAGGGCGCATGAGAAGAATGAGGAAGCAACGAACGGAGGGACAAACCGCTCCCCCGGGCGCCCCTTTAAAGACCCGGAAGCGGAACCGTCCGCGACGCCACGTGGCAACCACCCAGACGCTCCCTGCTCTCTGCATAGGGTAGGATCTTTTGCATAGGCAGAAGACGCATAGACGATCCCGAGGCAGAAACCGAAGAGGCAGATGACGGTTCCCGAGGCGACATGCGACGGGACATTACGCTGCCCGTCACAGAGTAATGATGGCGCGTGCGCGCGTGGCCAGCGTCAGCACTAACGTCACGGGCAGCGCAACCGCCAAGCCTAGCCGGCCAGAAAATTCAAAATGATGAGGAACGCACGCATATTTCTCCTAAGGGCGAAATCTACATGCGCTCGGGGGCTAGTGTCGGGGGGATGACCTCCGAATACCCCAACCAGACAAGAATCATGGCAGTCAGATCATGTCCAGCTGGCTGAGTGCAGCCAGAAGGAAGCAAGTCAAGCAGGCTACCTCACGGTAGTCGGAACGGCGAGGAGCTGCCGGCTACATTAGTGTAGCCGGAACCAATTAGGAGGATAGAGCTACGTGCAGCACAGTGCACGGTACACCCTGGTACAATGACAAGACTCGCAACTACTCGACCATACCGAAGACTTTGCAGGATGACGCGGGAATAGTGGCCAGCTGCTGACGATAGGCTCGCACGGCGTTCACTGTACCCACGACGACCATACCGCTCGTACTCTGATGAGACGTAAGCGTACCGAGTACTGTAGATGACCAGCCGGCTGGGACCCGCCTGTGGGGCCCGCTAGCCAGACTGGCCAGTGAGACCGTTGCCTCTCTGCCTATATAAGGAGAGGCAAGGCCTCAGTAGAAAGGGTTGGTCTCAGTGCATTTAAAGCAATAGCAAGAGAATACAGTTCAACGAGCACTTGCAGCCCGTATATCACTCATAGTCAGATCGGCAGGAGTAGGAGCTTTACCTCATCACGAGGGCTCCAAACCTGGGTACTTCATGTGTCCAGCTACACTTGCTTGTATCCAATCCCGCCTGCAGACGTCGTCGATAGCTTCCCTGCTAGTCCCCACACCTCTATCTAACCTGGTTAGGTACTGATGTTCCTAATACAACGACAAGGATCTTGGTATTTTACGGCACTCGTGTGCACATTTTATGTCTATTTTCACTAGGATCAAGACAGATGATGGATACAATGGACACAATTCTGGGAGCAGTTGTAATGGGGATAAAAGGAGTAAAAAACAACGTAAATCACTTATTTGGGAAATATCAATAACATGAGAAGAAAACCTGACCCTATCGAGGCATCTAGAAGGTTTAACGACAAACTATATGGTGGGAATAATTTTTTGGTTGTATAGTTTAACGCCCCAGGTTTAGCTAATCTTTAATTAGGGTTTGTTTGTGCATTCATGAGCATCATTATTTTGCTAAGAAATAAAAATGCATGCAGATAAATAAAGTTAAACCCTAAAACCTATTTCCTTCTCTCTCTAGAATCAATTCAAAAGATGTTTTTAATTTTCGAAACGATCAAAAGTATGGAACCCAAATGGTTATAATGGGTCCCATAGTATTTTAAAATGTTTACAACAACCTCTGGTATTATGAAAATACTCAAAACAGAAAATAAATCGAAATTACAAAAGAGAAAACATGAAATAGAAAAAGAAAAGGTTTTATAAAAACAAAACCTGCTTCCTATGCTAACTGGGTTGCGTCCCACTTACTCTCCTCTATCTGCCGCGCACCCTCAGCCTTGAGCAGCAGCCAGCAACCAAGTAGCCAGCCCACCCCGGCCCAACTTGGCCCATGCAGCCCATACCCCTTCCCCCGTGCTTCTCCTTTCTTCTTCCCCGAGCCACCGGAGAAGCTGCTGCCTGGCAGCACCTCCGTCGCTCGATGCTGGCCGCACCGCGATGCCCGCTGCCGCCTATAGGAGGATAAGATCACCGCGCTAACGCCTCATCCCCATTCCGATCCTCTTTCTCCCCCGTGACCTCTCTCTCTATTCCCCTATGCGTGCCAAAACCCTAGCTCTGACCGTTGAGTAGAACCGCCATCTCCGTCCGCCTGGTGCCCATCCGAGATCACCTTGAGCTCCGCCTTGATGTGTTGTTCCACCTCGCCGAAGGAATCGACACGAGCTGCCCCCAATCGATGCCCACGACCTTGTCTTCCCTGAGCCCGACTGAGCTCCGCCATCGTAATCACCGTCAGCCTCGACCTCTTCTGGCCTCTCCATCGCGCTCGTCGCGTTCACAGTGAGATTCTCGTCCTCCTGTACCTCCCCTCTGTCTTCCTCTCGTGTCGTAGCCGCCTCCCGCCATGAGTCCGAGAGCACCGTCGCTGCTCTCCGTCGTGGCCCATGCTCCGACGACCATTCTTGGGTGGTGCCTCCACCATGGGGTTTGTATCGCTGCGCTGAATCGGATAGGACTGCTCATTTAGCCCCGCATCGCCTCCTGTGCCTTCCCTGTCGCCGGCCTGAGAACCATCTCCGGTATGACGTTGTGCCGATGCCATCACGACGCCAGCGCATGGGTCAGCCCCAGTAAAACACGGGTGGGTCCCGTCTGCTGGCGTGGTAGCTGAGGTGGCCCTGGGCCCATAGGCCAGCCCCTGTGGCTAGCCTCTGCCGTGGTGAGAAAAGTTCCAGTGCCTGTGCTGGCGTCGTGGTGATGTCAGCATGACGCAATAAACCTTTTAAATTGGTTTAATAAATCCAGAAAATGGTTTAATTCTTATAAATTCAATAAGTAATTATTTATAAGTCAGAAAAATACAAATAATATATCAAATTGTTTAGAAAAATGAGATCTTTACAATAGACTCATAATCATGCATTGTTCAACAACTTAAATTACAATTTTAATTAGAGAACGAAATCAACCCCTAACAGGTGTTCCGGGGTTTCCCCTGTTCTAGGGTTTGCGACCCTCGGACCTTGTTTAAAATAGGCGAGCATGTCTTAGGGGTTCATTACAATACTAATTAACTTGTCATATCATCATCCTTGCTTGAGCATTGCATCGATGCCATGTGTTGACTGTTTCCCTTTCTTTCTGGTGTTAGCTTCTTCCCGGTAGAATACGATATCGGGATCAAGATCGAAGACCGAGATTAACTCCATTGAAGATCGAAGATCAATACTTGACCAACTGAAACCAAGTCAACTACAAGGCTTCCGAAGATCTATATCTGGGTATCAACAAACAATGCAAGCATAGCCCCACCATTATACAATCCTATGATTTCGAAAGTATTTCATTCTTTCCATGTTGCATACGATTCTACTGTGGTCTTTTATCGATAGATAGAGTATCCTATCTATTGCATTAATCAATTTGTGCTTATATTACCTGATCCACTGCTCCTAGCATAACTAGGTTTGTCTTGTGTGCACTACTAGAGCTATTATTTGTGTCTTGCTTAGCCATGCTTAGCTGTTAGTGCTGGTCATCCAGATGATGTATCAGATGCAGAGAACTCAGTATGACAGGAGAACGAGGTATACTGATGAGGTAAGATCAGTGGTAAAGGTTAAATATGCTAAGGCTTGTATGGGAGGCCACGGTGGGATGTGGTTTTTGTAGTCCCATGCTCGCCACCACTAGGACCCGAGTTCTTGCCTTTGGACCAAGACGAGCGTATAGCCACACGGGGTTTATGGGGACCCCTCCACTGACTAACTTGCCTAGTAGATTCCATGAGTCACATAGTTCGGCGTTCCATTCGACATATACATAGAAAACGTTTTGAAAGATTTGGCGGGTGAAGGTGCATCATAATAGGTAGGTAAGCGTGGCCGGGATTGCTTGGGGTAGATGGCGCCCCTGGTAAACCAACCCCGCCTCACATCTCTAGGGACCGACTTCGGGATTTGACCCGTTACGGTGGAACCACCCTTAGGGTGTGACTCATGATCTCGGCGAAAGCAAGGTAAAGGTCATGTCTAACCACCCTCTGTCGGCCTTCCAAGGAAGAGGGCTAATGATCTGGCATTAAGAGTCAGTTAGTACGTGTGGGTAAAGTTGTACACCCCTGCAGGGTTAAACCTTTTCGAAAAGATGTGTTCACGGTTATGAACGCTTGGTGACCAAATTCTAAGATCATAGAGAACTATAACCTAAACGTAAAACTTGGGAACTAATGTTTGTTAAGGATGCTTCCTCATGGGTACGAGGGGGTGATCCTAGTTGCGAGATGAGAATTACTTTGGTGGATATCAAGATGATGATCAATTCTTCGGAGATGTCGCTCTCTTATTCCCTATTTTAAAATATTCTGATTAGACGAGCTTCTTCTCTCTCTAGTTTCGTAAACAAAGATGGCTTTATGCAAAATAACCCCACCAGCCATAAGTCTTGTGGAGTACACCCTGTACTCACCCTTGCTTTGTTGATACTTTTGTAGCAGAATAAGTGTTCCCCTGAAGACAAGTTTGGTACGACATGGACACCGACGAGTAGCTTAGGGTTCCTAGCCGACAACCTGGAATCTATGGGCTAGGACGTCATCGTTATGCTTCAGGCCTCTTAGGCCATTTGTTATGTTTGCTATATTTAATAGCATAATTTGCCTTCCGTTGTTTGATGTTTGTGGTCAGTGACCTCTGCTTGTAATATTTTGGTTCTTCGCTCAGTTATGAGCTTGCTGTAATAATTTTCGAGTCGTAGGGTTATTGTTGTGTTACCGATTTCTCATTGGATATCCTCGAGGTCTAGGTTAAGCTTATGTCAGGCTAAGGTCTGGATTTGTTTAACCCTGATCCCGGGGGTGTCACATATAGTTCCCGCCGTATAGTTGGCACCGCCACCGCCTCCTCAAATAGTTTCACCCCATGCAACTGGATCGGAGAGATGACATACAGAACACCCATAAATCGCCGAAAACCTCACCTCCGGAAGGAATCTGGAGGGGGAACTTTCCCCAGGGATCCATCTTTGCCCTTCACAGATCTAGGAGGCCAATCCATTGATCTTCATCTTCATCAACCGTTGCACCACCATCATCTCCATCCATAACATCTTCACCCCATCTAGATCTTGTTGTAATTTTCGTACCCATTGTGGATTTATACAAGAACTATTCATTTACAATTGTTTCCATTACCATTGCCATGATGTTGATTGCCTCCATGTCTGAGTAGATCATTAGTTCTTGGGGAGATGGAGAAACCCTATCATATGATTGAGATAAGATAGAGATTATTATGTTATACCTCATTATGTGTATGTGTTAATTGTCTTCATCTTGATGTTGGGAGTTGTGCACCTCCTTAATATTTGCCTCTTATGGGGAAACAATGAAGGGGATTACTTGTTGGTAGACGGAGGGATGATAACACTTACTGTGATTATAAAGTTGTCGTCATTCTTTACGTACTAACTTGGGGAAACAAGGAGAACTAATAAAGCCATGTCCATGCCATGGGAGGAATCCCTTAATAGCGGGATAATACGATTGATGTCATTTATCTGTCAGCTGTGGTTATGAAGGATGATGTGAGCAGTGGTTGCTGCCTATTTGTCCATATATGGAGCTCCTCCCACATACATACATATCATGAGAATATTAGTTATAACAATCTTGATTGCTTAGTCTAAATTGCTAGCGGTGTATCCACCACTCCCTGAGAACACCCTTTTCCCTATTGCAGTTCCAATCTCTCTTACACATACGATTCTTACTTTCTACATTAAGTTTTACTTTACTTTAATTGCTTCATTCAATCAAAAACCTAAAAATAATTCTACCTTTCTTGCATCTCAAAATTATTCCTTAAGTACTTCGTTTAGTTTTAGTTAAAAGCATTTTAGTCTTTCGCCTACTGCTCCCTATGGGATCGATATCTTTATTTCGAAACTAGCTACAAATGATATGTGCACTTGCAGTCATCACATGGCCATGGTGAGAATCGAGGAACCACGACATGATGGGACGTGCGGTAGTGATAACTGACACGGCGTGGTAGTGAATGTTTTCGTGGCCCTTAAAATCAAGCAAAGAGCAATGATTGATGGACACGTAGGATGAAGTGAGGAGTACGAGAGAAGCTAAGCGTCTGAGGGAAATAACCCGAATGCGGCAATATGACTCGGACAACGAGATATATATCGGATAGAGCCAGGAAGAGTCAAATTACATTCCAAATTACCAAGTGGTCTTGCCGAGTCAAAATCGATATGGGCCAACATATAAGTATGTCGGCAATACGAACAAAGATCCGGATAAGTTGAACCTGTTGTGGTCTTGTCAGCTAAAGTTGCTAAGACCGCACCAGCTTTAGGGACTAATGTTGGGGAGATGAACCCAGGTAGGGTCAGGCTAAGGTATAAGGACATAGTCCACCGAGGTACAATTCAGCTAAGGAATAAGCTAGCTGAGGTATATAAGGGCCGACCGAGTTACGGACGGGTTACCCAAGGTTGGACTAGCCCAACAAAACCTGACCGATAAATACCATATGTTGGCACGATATCTATGTTGCTTTCTATATGCAGGTAGCATCCAAGCCAAGTCATCTGGACAGGACCGGGTCAAGGGTTGGCGTGCTCAAGAAGGAGTGAGCCAGCCCAAGGTCAGCGCTTTTCTCTCTCTCCCGGAAATCCTGGGGAGACAAGCGCTAAGGACAAGGGCATCTGGAACGAGGTCGGGGCAGACGGTCACAGACGTGATAGTGTCTGACAATTGGCGGGTAGACAACATGGACTTTGCGCTATTACCATGCAAAAGATGGCGACTAAGGAAAGGAGCACACCGAACTACTATTTCGAGACAAGCATCTCTAGGGAATATCCGGGCCACGTATGCCCTAGATGTAACCTGGCTACCCCTTTATAAGGTGAGCCAGGGCCTCCAAGGAGGGGGTCGGTCCATTAGCACTATGAGAAAACCCTAGAGGGAGAGGAGGGCAGAAGCACTTCACCTTCTTCCTTCTCTCGATACAGCTCAAGGAGCATTTGTACTAGTCCAGAGATCATAATATAAGATCTAGAGGCATGCGTAGAGGTTTTATCTCCATAGAGAGCCTAGAACCTGGTATATCGTGCGTTTTCCATGTGTTCTTCATGTGCGTATGCACCGCACTATCCCTCTAGGATACCACTAGTGTCCATAGGCCCAATCTTTAGCCTACCCATGGGATCTGCCGTGACACCACCACGACATCCAACGACGAGGCTAACCCTTCTAAGCACATGAACATCGAAGAATAAGCCAGAGAGGCCAACAAGTCATCCTGGCGGGCGTCCGAACAACAGGAGGAGGAGGCGGAGGTGGCGATTAGGATGACACCAGCAACGATGGTGGCAACCGCTGCCGGAGCTGCTGAGGGCAACAAGGGTGATGATGAGCACGAGGGGGACGATGACGATTACGACGGAACCAGTGAAGGCGGTGAGGAGGATGACACCACCACCTATGGCAGCAACCGCACGGATGGCGGCGACCACACGAATGGCGGCGACCGCACAGATAGCAATAGCGGCAACCCGACCGCTATAAAGAACAAGAAGGAAAGGAAGGATCAGACGCCACAAGTGCTCTCCAACGTGTGCGATGAGTTCACTAAAGTCACAAAAGGTGGCCTACCCGTGGCGCCTGCGGCGATTGCCAAAGGGTACGGCATGCAACTCGGGTGCATCGTCTGGGAAAGCATGTCGATGAACACGAAGCACCTCAGAAGTGCTGCCAATGAGGCTTTGGTGGAGAACCTCATTAAGAAGCTTCACAAACAATACACGTTCCCATCATTGTTCAATACCCTAGACAAATCAAACAAGGTGAACAAACTAGCCATCACGAATATGAGCAATGCCTTGAGAATCTAGAAAATCCGGGTAAAGACCAACGTTGAGAAAGGTGAAAGTTGGGAGAAGATAAGTAAGAAAAATCCGATGCTCAACAAAGAAGACTTCAAGATATTCAAGGTGGAGATAGCTACCCATGACGCTAAAACATGGACTGACTAGGGGAGGAGAGTGCAGGAGCAGAACATAGGTAACCACCGGCTTGGAAGCAGCGGTCACAGAGGGAAACATGTCATTTGGGACAAGGAGGACACCGAGATTGAACGTATGGGAAAAGACAACCCGTGGGATAAAATTACAGACTTGCAGCTGATGAAATTTGTATGGGCCCGCTACTACCTGGACCCGATTACCAAGGAATTCGTCGCCGATGATCCAGAGGTGAAGGACTTCGAGGTGGAGCTGGTAAAGAATTTACCACAGACCTCAAGTCTATTACGTTCTAATTAAAATAATGAAGCCAAGAATCTAAATGGGTTCACCTATCCTTGTCTCTGCAGGAGAGGGAATTGAACGCTACTATTGAGTCATTGTCCAAGAGGTCGACGGAGTTGTGGGACAGGGTTTTCAGCAGGGCAACAAACGCTTACAAGAAGAGGGACAAGTGTTTGCCACCGTCCTCAGCTGGCCGTGTGTATGGCTTTGGTACGAGCATGAAGTTTGGCGAGTACTACAAAGAGGACGCCAAGAAAAGAAGGGAGATAAAGAACCAGTCAGTGGTTAAGGATAAAGCCGAGGTTAAAGAACCGAAGATGAAGGTGCCGTCACTAGAGAAAAAAGTGGATGAGAGAGTAGTGGACAATATAGTGGAAGATAAGCTTCACACGATCATCCCCTGGGTTGATGGAGGGGCTATCTGCTTGGAATGCGGGAGGTCGAGTGGAGCTGATACATGTGACTAGCTTCAGTGTCAGCAACTCGAGCATCAATGTGTCACGGATCTGGTGACCCTGCCGGCCGCCAACGCCGTGTCGCAGCCGCTCGATTTGTTCGCACCGATGCCCCTCCAGCCAAAAATACCAAGGCGCAGCCGGTGGTGGTGGTGCTTCATAATGCACCCGAGCGGGAGAATGCTGATAGGCCGGCTGCTAGCAACGGCCATGTCTCGACATTAGCTGAGCTCAACGCCATCACCAAGGTAACTAATTAGTTAGTCCATGTCATCTCCTTAATGCCTTTGACGAATGCCATCTCATGATGCCCAACATGTTTTAACTTAGGACACTCCTTGCATACTCCCGCATAACGTTGCCAACGGCGAGTTGAAGGATCTTGCCAAGGGCACTCTCATGCAACCGACGAGCCGCATGATGCACAAAAATCTAATGGACAATGACGTGATGAGGGTCAGGTTGGCTCGGGTGTTGCCAGGGTGCAATGACATGGAACCCCCTTTCAACCTCAGGGAAGCCGACGAACACAAGACCCTTGCAGAATGCCACAACTGGCCCTTGACATTGCCGAAGACCTAGATTTGTCTTGCGGAGGGAGGGTGCACCGCTGGTGCTACCACGATTGTTCGGCCACCTCAGAAGCCATCGGTCATTGTCACCACCTCCAATTGTCACCAACAACTATTGGGAGTGTGTGTACCACCCCAAGGCGAAGCCGTTGCACCGCAACCCCTATCACCCCCTCCACCACCACCACCACCACGTGATAGAAACAATGACAATGATGATGAAGATGTCGATGTCGACGGTTTCCTCAGCACTAGCGCTGACAAAGGATTACACATTCCTTGTGTGGATGAAGAACCCTTCATCGCTCGAGACAATCAAGATGGGCGTCCTAGTACATGCATGCAATGTCTGGTCTTCCATGGTTTTTCTCAAGAGACGCCTCCGGCCGGCGATCCACGAGACAAACTGGGAGTCTTTTTCAGCCCTAGCACACTCCAAAAGGCGACCGAGGAGCAGTTAGCATCCCTAGTGGAAGACCCTGCTGCGAAGAATAAGAACATGAAAATCAGTACGAAGGCTGCGAGCTAGTCTCCTCCAAAGAGGATCCAGGCTCAGGACGTCGTGGTACCAGCCAGGATGGATTGCCCTGAGTGCATGTAGCTGGTGAACCGATATTGACTCCGGAGCTACTCCGCCTTGCGCGTGGAGCCATGGTAACTTTGCATGAGGGTATCAAGACACTAGAGGGCCTCCTTCTTAAAGACAAAGATCCAAATTACCCAATTTTCATGGCCAAGGTGCCACCGGACGTGGACTTTGTCCATGAAGCCCCCACATATCTGTTGTTCATAGTATGATGTCTTCAAGCTGTTTCTCTTGAAACGGGTGGACTATAACTTGGTCCGCCTATATGGCTCAATCTAGTGATGAAAATCAAGATAGAGGAAACCCCATACGTCGCAATAGTGAATCCCTACTACATGTGTGATATCCAGTTGGTGGAAGGATCAGAGACACAGACCATGGCGACGGCGTACCTCCAGAAGTTCATGGTGGACAACAAGAGGAAGGACACACTTCTTTTGCATTTCTTTCCCGAGTAAGTACACGCCCATTCACCGCTGTAATTTATGCCTTTCTTATAGATTTCTTCCTTTGCTATTTTTCCAAAATTTTATTCCAATTGTGTTGCACAGAGACAAATACTGCGCAGTCATCGTCATTTACCCAAGGTATTCGCTAGCCACATATTTTGACTCAGGGAGTTTGACAAATAAGAAAGACTACACCAGAATAAGGGGTGTTCTAGATGAGGCACTCGAGGGCTACGCCAAAAGGGATGCCCCTTCGCCAATAAGTGGGATTGTTTCAGGGATGGAAACACGTGTTCAAGCAAGTGCTCGAGTTCCCATGCGTCAAGCAACCGGCTCGTAGCATTAAGGATGCCTTCTATGTCCTCCAGCACCTTAAAGGGTTTGTCTGGGATTGCTAGAACCTATCGTTTCCATCTAGTGTCTCAGGACGGGCCAAAAAGTTGGCGGAAATCGATGATGATGATCTTAGAGAAGACTTCCATCGCATCTAGATGAGGTTATCGGAAATCATCATGGAAGATGTCAAGTTGTCAACACAAGGGGGCCCTACAAGAAGCCAGAGGGTGGACTAAGAGGGATATCAAAGAACGCCTCCATAAGAAGGGTGACATCGGGACATGGATGGCGAAAGAGGGCTATCAACCGTTCCCGAAGCCGAGCGACAAGAAGTCTTCATGATCGATGTGTGCCTATCATGATAGAGTGTGTGTATATTATCGATGGACGCATGTAGTGTGTGTCATAAACTTTACTATCGTCATGAGTTTGTGTATGAATGGACGTGTAGTGTGTCGTAAACTTAACTTGCCTAGCTCAAAACGGTCGTTGTTGTTGGACTTAAATATATTGTAGTCGTTGTCATTGAACTTGCTTCTATGATGATCGATGCTATCTTTTAGGTTTAAGAATCCTTTGCTTTAATTTTTATGAACATATATGCATGTGAACCATTTAATTTTTTTTGTTGCATGATTTACTAATATGCCTTGTCTATAGAGATGATGAACTGGTACGTGGTGTACAAGGGTTTGGTTCTAGGAGTCTACGAGGAGTGGGAGGACTTTTAGAAACTAGTGAACAAGTTCAGCGGAAATAGCTACAAAGGATACACAGCTAGAGAGGAGGCAGTAGCCAAGTGGAGGAACCACATGTGGAAGAAGAACCAACTGAAGATCTTGGGCGTTCTCCCGCTCTTGCTCACCGGCATAGCGGTTGTACTCTATTTGATCCTAGTGTGGGCGGTGACCACTTCATTTGTAATGTGAGATGATGAACTTTGTACCAACACTTGTGTAATAATTCGGCACTTGTCACTATGTATCTCGATCGAGATCTAAGTAATGTGATGATATTAGACTTTTGTTATTGTATTATGCCTGTTTTCATATACCATATGTATTCTTTGTACAGTTCTATGTATAAATACTGTAATATACCTGTATCTGTACAAGGACTGCAATATATTTCGAATACATGTAGAAACATTATGTGGCACATACATTTATGATTCTGTGGCGCATATATTTCTGTGGTGCATACTACAGGGATCCGCCACTGATAGTATTTTGTGGCACATATGAAACAATGTGCCACCGAAATTTTAGAATTCTATGGCGCTTATTCATATGTGCCACCGAAATATAATTTAGTGGCGATAAACCATGTGCCACAGATAGCTTGTTTCCTAGTAGTGTGCAAAACAGAAACCTCAACAATACGATGAGTGTCAAAATGCAAATGACGAGCAACCTCAACATCGTCAAAAACCTAGGCATGAACCTCATCAACCACCACAACCGCATGAAGAGGCTCCAAACCATCATCATCCTCGTGAGTCCCAAGTGCCTCAACCTCGTTATCAAGCGCCAAATGGGCCACCTCAACCACCACAACCACACCAAGAGGATCATGGAAATCATCAACATCGTGAGGAACAAGTTCCTCCACCTCTAAATGTGGCACAACCACTACAAAAACAACGTCAAGCTCATCATCAACCTTAGAAACAATAAAATCATCACCAAGTACATCGAGATGATAGCTCGGATGATGAGGACAACCACCAACACTGCAATCATGGCAACCGCATCATCGGGACTACCAAGACGAAGAAAAATTAGGCAAGCTCAAGTTCACTATGCCCAAGTTCACCGGTTCCAATGACCCCAAAGAGTATATCTCATGGTCACTCAAGGTCGATAAAAATCTTCCGCATGCACAATTATAGCAATGATAATATGGTGGCTATGGCATCTCTCGAGTTTGATGACTATGAAATTCATTGGTGGGAACAAGTCCAAGTTGCCTGAGAAGCAAGAAGGGAGCCTTTCATCAATACTTGGCAAGCTATGAAGGCACATATGCATTCCTGCTTTGTTCTGTCGCATTACACATGTGACTTATTCAATAAGTTTCAAAAGCTAAACCAAGGAACCAAAAGTGTGGAAGAGTACTTTAAGGAAATGGAACTTCACATGATCCGCGCTAACATAGAATAGCGAGATGTGCAAACCATGGCTTGTTTCCTAATGGGCTTGAACCATCCTATCAAGCGTATCGTGGAGTTCCAAATGTATAACAACATGGTATAGATTGTGAATAATGCTATCAAGGATGAATATCAAGTTCAAGAGGACCTCAAGTATAGCAAGCCAAATATGTACTTGACCTACAAGCAAGCTCGAACCACCACTCTGACAAACATCAAAGGAAGCACTTCAAGAAATCCAAAGCCTCTTATCAAGTCAATGACCCCTCAAGGAGAACCACCACCAAGTGGAAAGCAACCATTAGGTGCCACTACACATATCCAAGTGCAATGTTACAAGTGTGGAGGCAAAGGTCACAAATATTTCCAATGTGGAAATACCAAATTCTTGTTCGTGCATGACAATGGTGACGAGGAATACTTGAGTGAAGAAGAGTTTGAAGTAAGAGTCAAGGAAGCACTCATAAGACAACATGTTGAGAATGATGATCAAGATCTATTGGGCCACGTAGAGATAAAACAAAATTTTCCTACGCAGTGGTCCCAAGATCTAGCTGAGGTAGAAGGCCACGAGGATTACCACTAGACGCGCAATTGTGGATTAGTGATGAAGCGCGTCGCTTGATGCAGTGCAGTCCTCACAATCGAATCCGATCATGATCGTTGAGGTGCTGATCGTACATCACCACTGCCAGTATCCACACGTATGAGGAGGAGTGTCGACGGTGGACTGCTAGGTCCGGTATGGTGGCTAGACTAAACTTGAGCTTGGGTTTCCAACGCATGGAATGACCTAATTGCCCCCCTTGGGCATCTGCGCCCTAGTTTATATAGGGAGTGAAAGTGGGCTCCACTCACTTGTGGCCCATTTACCAAAAGTCCAAAATTGGTCATTGTGAGTCCAACTCACTGACTTAGTCTATGTCTGACATAGGTATGACTTCTCATGTTCTTATTATTGGTTACCCTACTTACATGATGGCTCACAGCCCACGAAGCCCAAGAACAAAGCCCAGGAAGCATCTGACGGAAGGCATAGCTTGGTAGATAAAGGAAATAGAAACCGACATTGTACTACAATTGTAATAATAACTTGTAATCTATCCATATGAGACCTCTGGACCTAGCCTATTATATATAGGCTGGGACGAGCCAGCGGAGAGGTACAGAGAAAATCCTTGAGCAATCTGTAATCGATCTGAGCATAAGCAATCAGGCGACTTCAAATCCCTTGTTTGTCTGATCAGCCGACAAAATCCACAGCGTTCTATTTTCCATGAAACCTAAGTCCATAACCATGGGCATTGCTGAGGTTACCCCTCGTCAATTGGTGCCATCTGTGGGAAACCTGGATGTTGGAGTCATGGATTCGGTGCCCCTCTCTATCAAACAGCAATCCAATAGCAATGGATCCATGCCCGCCCACCCCTGTCTCGGTTCCCGCTGACTTCAATGGCGGATCTGATCTCACCATCGGGAGCTTCCACTTTCACGTGGAGGAACCCGAAGAATCTGCCCTATCGGCCCTGATTTTGTCGGGTCTGTTGGCACCAAGAACAGCACCCATGGTGGTACCTGTGACTTCTGTCGGCTCATCGGAAGAAGTGATAGCTGTGAGATTCGACACATTTTTGATGGCTTTTATTGATGGTTTTCCCCCGGATTTGATCATTTTTTGGCTTTACCTAACGCTAATACTTTGGTAGCGAAGAAAACTTGGTTTTTAATGTGTGTTTCAGGTTCTGAATGTCAACATAGGGATTTAACTAGAGAAACACAATATTCTGGAAAAACAAGCAAGTCCAACCTTGGAAGCGCGTGAGGGGAGCTCAAAGAAGCTTTAACGAGCAACTATACGGCAGGAATTTTTTCTGGCCATATAGTTCCCGTCGTATAGTTGCCGCCGCCTCTATCTCGTCAAAAGGGACAACTTCGGTGAAGGGACCGAGGACGAAAACACAACACAGCAGTCGCCATACCATCCGGAAGGGATAAAGAAGAGATCCAAAGAAGAAGAAGACGTTCTTCATCTCGCTCCACGATCTTCAACCTCCTAGCCAATATACCCTCGTAGCCACTACTTGTACTTGAGAGAGAGAGAGAGGGATGTCCACCTTGCAAGACTAGGGTTTGAGATTATTTCTTCCCATCTTGAATTATGTCTAATATTTTTCTATTCTTATTGTGGATATCCACGGTAATACAAAGACGAATTCCCTTCATTCAATTATATTGATGATCCATTCTTCTCTCGTGTGTGAGTAATTCCCTTGGGCGTGGGAGATGTAGGGATTGGTGAGATGTGATGTGCCTTCATATTTTCCATTAGTTTCTGATTGATTCTAATTACTATATTATGTGTGCTTGACTATATGTGGGATGCCTAATGCTTGTTCTCCAATTAAGGGTCCGAACAACATGATGCTTTGTTCTACATAGATAAGATCTTGTTCGCTAATGGACCGGGGACCCTCGGGTGACACGGGGATATCAATGGAAAGCTAGTTGACTCGAGGATAACGAGTGACCTCTGTGCTTATTGCATTAGTCCGATCCAAGGAGCGTAATCGCTAAGCGGCCTGAAGGGTCTTAATCGTCTAGTGTCTTACCATGGTTTTGGTAACAAGCTAGTAGGATTATTGAGGTTGGGATGAAATCTACCAAGAGGAGTTCCGGCTAATTATGGGTTGCTCGCCTACACATATATTTATAAGATTATAATTGTTACATTTACCACTCGTCCACGTCGCACAGTCACTATCACCTTGAATTGAATCTCCCCATGCCTTCTTT
This sequence comes from Avena eriantha, assembly GCA_910589775.1. Classification (NCBI taxonomy): domain Eukaryota; kingdom Viridiplantae; phylum Streptophyta; class Magnoliopsida; order Poales; family Poaceae; genus Avena; species Avena eriantha. Next base: position 204,034,166 of record OU342742.1, read on the forward strand.
CGCCATCTGTAGGAAACAACAAGCAACAAAGTCGTTCTTTACTTTTATGCTTTATATTTCTAAAGTTTACATTTTAGTTCTATTTAAATACATCTCATTTAATCAAAACCCAATTCCTTATTTCAAAACTTGTAGTTAATTCACTCGAAGGCCTGTGACAACTTCGGGTGTGATAGAGATTTCATCCCTAAACACTTACCTTTGGGATCCCTGTGGGATCGATATCTGAACTTCGAAACTAGCTGCAAACAATCTGTGCTCTTGTAGACATCAAGAAGCCGCGCCCCAGCCGGTAAACGACAAAGATAACTCTAGAAATTCAGCAGATCTAGGGGATTTGGCCAATCTATACAGTGGTCTCTCCTTTGGATCAGATGCCTAGATAACACCACCACGTGGCTCAAATCCTGCAATAACAAACCCACAGAAAGAGACGAAGACATTGACTTTGGAATCAGGATGGCCGAAATCTATCCAAAGCAAAACCCGCAGGATCTCATGCATAGTGTCTCTTGTGGGTCTAGTAAAAATAGCAGCAGCCCGTACCTCATGCACCACCAAGTGTGCATGATCATTAGAGAACTAACAACAACACCGCACGAATCCAACGGTAACCCACTCCTTGACCTAACGATATTTTATCAGGTGATGATGCAAAAAAACATGGAAATGGAGGAGACCCGCCTAAAAACCGAGTCTTACCAAGAAGAGAAGAACCACACGAAGGCAAACGGCAAACTCTTCGGGTATCCGCCGAAGCATGGCAAAGAGAAAGGGATGCCATATTGGGTGCAGTTCCGATGACAGTAGAAGCAACATGCAAGGACCTAATGGCCTACCAATACCTACTCCATCACAAGAAAATGGACCTACTTAGGATGCAGAGGTAACTCGATGAAAGAAAAAGACTAGTCGACGAATCTAGCCTCCGATGGGCGCAGATAAGCTCTACCCGAGGATCAGGAAGCATGACTAGAGGCGCCCCACCAAGGAGAGGAACATCACGACTATAGAATATCCCTGAAGTGGAAAGAAACGAGATGACCCGAAACCTCGATCTATCATTCATGTCGATAGACCAAGAGGGACACATAAAAGCAAAAACAACACAAGTCGCAATTGTCGTCGCCCAGACCTACCTAATCACAACTCAACCCACACCCGATGAACCCCGTGCATCCCTCCATCTATCATCTCTCACGAACCTCGGTATGGTGGGAGCATCAATCAGACAAGGAGAACAAGGAGTCGCACGACAACCCAACAGATACCCACACTGTCGCAACATCCCTCGCCATGTGGGGCACACCCGAAGATCGCAATCACCACATCGGGTGCACTTTTTGAACACCGAGGCACGAGATGAAGCAAGAAACAACATTACACAGCACATGATTGATAGATCAAGGGAGGAGCACAACGGCCGAAGATACTACAACGGGGAAAGTGAGGATGAGTATGAACTATGCACAGCTAGTTGCTTTACCCAACAGGTTCGCAAAACGCTAGTACCCAAAGATTTCAAACTTCCTCACGATCGCCAAAAATACGATGATCTTGAGGAACCTAAACTTGGCTGGTAGACTATCTGGCAACTGTCAAACTACAGGGTGGCTCTAAGGCTACTACAGTGCAAATCCTACAACTACACTTAAGCGGCGCCACACGGTCATGGCTCATGCAGTTACCCAAAGAATCCATCGGCAGCTTTAATGACCTCAAAGATAATTTCATGCAAAACTTCCCATCCATGTTCAAGCGACCCGCATAATTCGAGAAGTTACGGGCGTGCAAGCAGAAACCCGGAGAGTCAATATGACATTTACCTAGCAATGGAACATCATCAAGAATTCAGCCGAAACTATATCTGATGAGAGGGCAATCGACACATTCAACGATGGCCTCCACTGAAGAGAGTTCATTGAGGAACTAGGGCAGGTCAAACCCAAAACAATCTCGCAACTAATGGACATGGCAAATCACTGGGCGGATGGCGATGATGCATTGAACAACACGCGAGGGCGCTCACCCGAAGAAGATCGAGACATGCACAATAACTATAGGAGGAGACGGAATAATGACGGATATGGCAGGCCAAGCTACATCGCGGTTGGCTTTTCAAGGGAGAACAGCCAAGAAACGACGACCGTGGCAGTGGATACTATAGTAGCAGAGAAGATGCTAGCAGGAGTAATTCTGCACATTGATACTAGCCAAGAGCTTGGGAACCACCAATGTCCCCACTACAGATGTTGGAAGGGCCCTGCAATATGCACTTTTACGTCAACTCCACAGGAAGGAGGCAATCTAACCATCTCATGAAGGACTGCCGCACTTTCCTAGAAATGCAGAAGGTATGCAATGCAAAGGCAGCTGAAGCAGAGAATCAAGGATATGCCACCGCACCTGGAACCCTAGCTCTTGGTGCACCACCGCCACCTCCAGTGCAACCACCAGCAGGACAAACACAACCCGCAACAAACATAAACCAGGAACATGAGTATCCATGGTCTAGAGGCGCAACGTCTATGATCCAGAAAGGGCGCCCATCTAGCAGGGTTCAAAAGTCGATCACATGACAAGTTAACATGACAGAGACATCACCACCACCCACACCCGAATACCTACATTGGTTAGAGAAAGAAATTACATTCAGTAGGGCTGATCATCCACTTCAAGTCCCACAACCGGGTCATTCAACTCTAATCGTGGAAGCCCAAATTGGAGGATTCGGCATGAGAAAAGTTTTCTTGGACGCAGGCAGTAACATCAATCTAATCTACACCAAAACCTTGCAAGCAATGAATTGGTCCTTACAAAACCTGGCACCTACGGATACAACCTTCCACGGGATAGTCCCAGGAAAAGCCCAAATTCCTCTAGGAAAAGTCTATCTCGACGCAGTCTTCGAATCAAGGAACAATTTCAGGCGTGAAAAACTTGAGTTTGAAGTCATGGACTGGCCATCGCAGTACCACACGATCCTCCGAACGCCCAGCTTTCGCCAGATTTATGGCAGCACCTCACCACGCATATCTGGTATTAAAAATGCCAGCACCAAATGGAATCATAACCGTGAGAGGAAGTTTCACTCGCTCAGATAATTATGACCGGGAATCAACAAAATATCGAATCTTTTAGGATGGAGACAAAATTTGCCCAGCTGAAAATAGCAGATATAGAGCTACTACCCGAAGGATACATCCCCACCGACAAAACTCAGGAAAACTAGGTCCACCGTAGAAACCCAAAGACGATCTATCAGCCTCCAACAATGGACCTGCATAGGAAAGCGCGTTCCTCGGTTCCCCCTGTGAGAATTGGGAAATCTCTTCAGAATCAGCCAACATACAAGGAATCCCCAAGGAACCCGACGAGCACCTATTCAAACTACGTCTAGTTGTTGAAATACGGTCCACCCAATAGGTCATGGAACCAACAATCGAGGCTATTGGGAAAATGATCCATCGCCTCACCAACTCATGGCACATCATAGAGATAACAAGAGCAACATGGGTGGCCAACCCAGTATTCACCCTGAAGAAAAACATAGGACTTCGCATATGCATCGACTTTTCCACCCGAAGCAACCAAGCAGGACACACTCCTTTTTCTCTAGTCCACCGCGCAGAAGTTGTGCCTCTAGTCGAAAGGCTAGAAAAACACCTTTGAACCACCACATTCAAAGGGAACACGCAAAGAAGCATAGACGCTAGGATTTTTTACTTTTTTGCATTTTATATTCAATAAGGCTAATGGCCAGGAGAGCACGCCAAAACATGTACCCCCTATGATTCGATGAAAAATAAAGATAAGTTCCCAAAATTGAGTCTCTTTCTATTGGTTTTATTCATCAACCCGACACTCGGTGGCTATATCAATTGATAACTGATCAAAAATATCCACCCGAGACTCGGGGGCTTTGCCAAATATACCATACCAAAAGTTTTGGCTTCAATACAACGCGCTTTGACCTGAATAGCTGACTCGGCCCCAGGGCGTCAGGCAAACAAAATGGTCTCGCGTAATAAACAATTTTTTATAAGCTAATGACTTTTTCACCAAAACAAAGGTGTCATATATTTATCAACTATTGGAATACAAATCTACATAATATACATGTTCCATTTTGCAGGAAATATTCAGATGGAAAAATTTAGGAAGAAATCTTCGTTTTCCTCCAGGCATATCTGGACATTCCTTACGGCAGGCTTGCGAGCAGCCGCGTAATGGGGCTCCATGCTGACCATCCCACCAATGGGAGGGGGAGGCAATCCCCGTGACACAACATCTAAGTCAAGTGTAGGATGGTGTAAGGAAAGTGCAAGTTTGGCATCCTCCATAAGCTGAAGTTTTACGAAGTGGTAAATCCTCTTTCCTTGTCGAAACGCTGACATCAAATCAGTAAGGCTCTGATACCGAGGGTCCCGAGGAATCATGGCATTATACACAATGGCCAAAGACCTGCAACAGCACTTCACAAATTGTTCTACCTCAGACACGCGATCCTAGAACAAGGCTAAGGAATACGAACGGTGATGGTCAGTCCAGAAATCACTACTAGTACCTTGGGAGGTAGCCTCCAGAGAACTAATTCGGGTACACACACGTTGGGTTTCCTCCCTTTCGCACAATTGAATACCTGAAGGAAAAGAAGCAAGGTCAACTTCCATGACGGAACAAGTAAAACTAGGGGCTCTGTGAGACGCTTAGAAAGCACTTTTTCACTTTCCCTAGAGATTTCCTCTAAGAAATATGACTCATGATCCAATGCTTTGCGTGTTTTCGATTGTGACACATGTACCATTTCTTGTTGAACTCGAAGATTCCCTTCCAGTCTCTTTACCTGTTCAAACATTTCTACATATAACGGCTGATCGACAACGCGAACAATGGTAGTCTCGGATGCACCCATCCCTGAAGAAGATGGTTGCGCATTTGAAGCCTGAGTGGACCTAGAGGGAGTAGCTGAATCAAGAAATATCTGGCAGGACAGACGAAAAGTATAGGAATTTTAGTGAACTAGATAACTTCCATACACAGCAACACATACGCCATTTAGACATGCAAACTATATGCTTCTCGGAAAAAGGAGTAGTTTAGCAAAGGGAACCAGGTTCATTACAAGAAAAGTAAACAAAAGGGAAGTTTCTACGACTACAAGCCAATTACAGGGCAGATTTCTCTGCAGACAAAGTAGCACTGGCTGACGGAGCATCAGCCGGAGAAGGCACGAATGGAGCAGTACTCCCAGAAGGAGCTGCAGTCGAGGGATGGGCGACAGATTTCTCAGGACCTCCACCTATACCTAGGAGAAGCCGTGAATACTTCTTGGCCTTCTTAATATAGGGTTTAAGATCAATCGCTTTGCCATCATTGGTGACTGGAACATAGGAGCTAACCTTCTTCTAGTTGACCATTTCGCCGTGCGCCATCGCTAGGGCCATGGAAGTTTCGGCGCCACTCTTCGACTAAACCATATTGTTGCCTATCAACGGGTTCGAATCAGCGCCAAAGATAGCGACAAGGTCATTCAGATCCGTCGGCACCTCCTTCGTTGGGAAAATTTCAGCGTGAAGACATTTGAAGGTGTAGCACAAACGAATCAGAAGGTTGCGTGCGAACATTGTTGGCCTCAAGAGTACCAACAACATCCAACAAAGGGTTAACCTTCTTGTCCTCGTCCAACATTAGAGACTGGCCGTTTAGCTCTGCAAGAAGGAGATCTCCAGTAAGAAACAATAATCAAAAGGAGAAGACATAACTCAAAGATTATGAAGGAGAAAACTTACGAGTCAAAGAAGTGTTGAGAACTTTTAGTCGCTTCCTAAGATTTTCATCTTGTTCGACAAGGGCAATCATTTGTCTTTCCCTTTTTTCAACATCAGCCTTGGTTTTCTGCTTGGCCTCCTCTAGCGCATTCTCCGCTACCCGCAATTTGGCCTCTAAATCTTCGATGCACTTCAATGCCTTGTCCTAGATAACCCCGGATTCTTTAGCAAAGGTTGGACGCACAAGGTCAATGAAAGTCAGTAATGACAATGTTATCGGGTGACCAAACAAACCTTTAGATACTTCGGATTCATTGTGGATCTTGATAAAATGAGAGGCCACGTCAACCATCCCGCGCATCAGCAGCTGCATCAAAGGGATAAGAACATCAGAAAATGAAGAACAGAGGCAAGCTTCAAAAACAAATTTCGAGGGTAAGCACTCACATCATACAGGTCAACCTCGACAGGTTTCTCGGTTATTGCGATGCCATGGCCCGCAATTTTTCTTCTTTTTTGCGGCGGCGGTGTCAGGGAGGCACCAATATCTTTCGAGATCAGTTTTTCCGCAAGTGACTCGTGCGGTTTTCATAGATCCATCGATGGCATGGGCTACTTGGCAAGAGGAGGTGCAACAGAAGTACCAGGGGGACAGAGGAAGATTTTATTCTTTATCGTCACTACAAGAAGCAGAGAGAGAATCTCTTTTCAGCAAAAGGAAAAGTTACAATCAATAAATACCAAAGAGAGACAACAGTACTTACAAGGAAACATCTTGCATCATTCAGAAGATATTCATCTGCAGCAAAGTTGATGAAACAGGGGCAACCCACAATGGTTTTGAACCCGTCGAAACGTTGGAGTCTTCGACCATTTCGACGGCTTCAGAACACTTCCTTATTTCAGTAGCTGGTACTCTTCAGAAATCTTCAAAATGAGCCAAAGCAATAGAATGTGTATGCGAAGAAGACTCAGCAGCAGATGTCTATTCTTCATTAGGGGCAGTTCCAGTCCCGGTGAAATCCTCGGATAGGGAAGGACTGGCTAGCAGTTCACCAGTCTTCTGAAGGGGAGGAAGTGTAGAAAGGTGGTCGTAATCCTACACCATAAGGATACAAAATAAGATGACACAATATGATAGCATGTAAACAAAAGGAACGAAAACTCCCATATGGGAGCAAATTTTTCTTGCCGAAGGGCTCTGGACGACAATCTGAAGGAATTGGTATCTTCTTCATTAGCATGGTAAATGAGCGAACCCTCTTCTCATAAATATGGAGAGGAAGGCTATCTAGTGAAATCCTCATAGGATCCTTCTTGCCGGTGTAAGCCCACATACTGGAGATCCTCGCCTGGATAGGATGGATACACATCCAGATGAAGTAGGCCAAAATATGTAGCTCCGATAGCTCCTTGCCAACCTCAGTGCACGGTTTTTCAAGCCACAACAATAAAGGCTTGATCTCAGCCATTTCTTTGGGAGTAGGGCATTGGTACCATGTGTCAAGCCTTCAGCAGGTTTTCTTAGGGTCAAAAGGGGCCAACCCGAAGGTCTGGCCCTCACTTTGCTGATCCTTGATGTAAAATTACTATCCACCCTTGGACAGAATCCGAGATTTTGAAGTTAAAAAAATCAACCTCAGAACGAATGGAGAAGATGGCGCCCCAACGTCATGGATAACTTTGTCAGTGGCATTATGGCGAACATATAAGAAGTACTTCCACAAGCCCCAATTGGGATGAATCCTGAGGAAGCACTCGCAAAGAGTGATAATGCAGGCAACATGAAGAATAGAGTTTGGTGTGAGCTGGTAAAGCTGCACATCGTATACAAAGAGAAAACCACGAAGAAACTCGTGAACAGGGAGAGAAAGGCTGCAATACAAGAAGGAGAGAAACATTACCCGCCACCCAAGTTCAGGAACAAGAATTACTTCATCCCCTAGAAGCTTGAAGGTGCCCTCATCAAGGAGGCAGTAGTTGCGAGCCTCCGGCAGATCTCACTGGGAGCACTTTCTGGGAAGCCATCCAACGACCCTCTTCCTCGTCGCCTTAGAGGCAGTAGCAGAAGTCCCGACCTTGGACTTGCCCATGGTGGATCTCGCAGGGAGGAGGAAAGTGCACAAGGAAACAAGAACACAAAAGAACATCAAGCGTAGGTGCGACACAAGGAAGAAGAAGAACAAGGCAGCAAGGGGGAATAGTAAAAATAGTAAAAGGACTCTCTCTACATTTATAAGGGAAATGAACGCGAAGCTCAACTGTTAGATAAGGGCGGTGAAACGTCAAGACATACAGGATGAAGAAGTGGCAATGATTTGCAAAAGGATAAAAATCATGGGCAGTTATTACCACGGTAAACATGGAGGAAATCTGCACGGCGCCTCGATTCTCACGCATAAAGGGGGTCGTGCGGTGAACAATCACCACTGACGCGTCACTCAAGCATCAGCATTACTGCAGCACATGACCACCGTTGTAACGTCCCATCGGGTCTCATTTCTTGGAAGCCACACCACATCAACTTCATTAGACATGACGTCATGGAAATAAATGGAAAACCCTCGGGTGTATTAAGCAACGGATCCGAGAAAGTCACTACAAGAAATGAGTTAGATTAAATTCTTAAGGTAAAGACTTGAGCCTACAATCGAATACAAATATTCGACTGTAGCCTCGAGAGCTACTTCCATCGGGAGCGCTAGCCGCGCACCCGATAAAGACGTCATGATGATTCTAGAAGAAGAAGACCTGAATTGAACATTTCCTCGGATGACTAGAAACTTGAGCCTATAATCGAATCGAATACAAATATTTGACTATAGCCTCGGGGGTACTCCCATCCAGAGTGCTGTCGTGCACCCAATAGAAAAACTTTGCTCTACATATAAGGCCATAGTGTGAAGAAAATTTATCCTCGTGTGTTGAAAGCACACCCGATCAAATAAAATCTCCAACGTAGTCAAAATATATGAACTTTTGAGTATTACATTGTTGTATCCTGATGCCCACAAGTATAGGGGATCGCTGAAATTTTTGATGGGATGTATTACCCAAATTTATAGTTCGACTCAAGGGGAACACAAGTATATCAATAAGACTTTAGGAATTGAGATGTCACTCTCAACCACACCTATGTACCAATAAACTCAAGATAAAATGGTGATGGTCGTAATTTGATTTGAGCAAGAAAAATAAAACAAGAGCAATTGAAACGGTTTTCCAGTCTTCACCGGAAGTAGTGAATGTGTAACAGTCAGAGATTGAAATGTAGGCATGAGGTGATAGCGGGGTGCTGCATGAATAATATTGATCATATAATAAAATAAAAATAGCCTGGGGTTTTTCTCTAACTCCGATCTGTGTAGGTATGTGCTCTGAATTTAGTTGTGTGTACTAACCAAGAGAATTTGCACAACATCTATTGTCCTACCTACCCATTTCACTAGGCCCAACTTGGAACTACAGGTAACTAAGGTCTACCATTTCGAATAGCCTAGAACAACTCATTACCACTTCATGAACACATAGAATCCTCAAACTAAAACATCTCCCCTTGTCTTTCCTATATGTCGTTTTAGGGTTTGCAAGTTCAACATAATAATAGGCAATACACTTTGCAAATAGATACCAAACTCAATTATATGATAGGGCAAAATAAGTTCAGTACTGAAATCATGCCACTCGGGCCCTAGTAGCAAACATTAAACATAGCTAAAGTGCATCAACACAATACAAGAATATCTTCAAGACAAACCCCTCAAATCTCGAACAACTAATATAATTACATGATCAATCTCATCCAATCCCCATCCACCGCATATGCCTATAGTGAACTACTCACCCATGGTGGGGGAGACGGAGCTCATGGTTTATGGGGATGGAGGCGGGGAACATGATGGTGAACATGGCCTCCGGATTCCTCCCTCGGGAGAGAAATCCTGGATCAATCTGACCCCAAAATCTAAGATCGTGGCTCTAGCGGCACTTTGTTTCGTGAAAACCTCTGTCCTCCTAGGGCAACCAGTTTTGGGGGTATATAAAGGATTATGCAAAAACAGAAGGCGAGACGATGCTCGTGGGCCAAACGAGCATGCCACATGTGGCCCCACCACCTGGCCGCATGTGGTGTGCCCGTTTGGGCCTCGGGCACTCTCTCGTGTCCATCCAATGCTCAAACTCCTTTTTATAAAAAAGTGGCCTGGTATTTTCCCCGATTTTATTTCCTTCAAAAACAACTAGAAACAAGACTTTGCTAAAAACAACGTCAGATTCTGCAGTTTTAATCAAATATGGGAGGATTCTGGAGGAAATTGCGAGGCAAAGTGCTTGGAAAAATAGATGCATTTTGAATGCATCAGCTACCCTAAGCTTAGCTCATTGTTTGTCCTCGAACAACTCAAATGTAGTGCTAAAGCAATAAAATACTTTGACAAGAATTTTGCATTGCATATGAATCACCTTTAGTAATGACAAGTACCCAAAACATAATTTCTGTAACAAATAGTAAAATGATAACAAAGGTGCATCTAATCAGTGTTCAAACATTTATATTTGCTGCAAGGAGGATCATATAGAGTGGCACCGCTTAGATGAGTTTGACTGATGGTAGATTTAAAAAAAGGTTCTTGCATCGATTTTGATTGAATCATGAATGAGATTTTTGAGATCTCTGATTCTCTCAGTTGTGGACAATAAATTCATCATGCTTGCAAACTTGCCTTGTTAGTCAATCAAAGTAATTACGAGAGTTAGTATGGCTTATATGCTTGACCAACTATAAGTTGAATGCCTCATGCCCCTTGAATACGAGGGCCTACACCACATGCTACTTAACTTAGGATACAAAGCAATTTTGTGTCATTATAAGTACACATGTATCATCGAGAATGCCAACAGGGTACCTCTTGCCCCATGGCATGAAAGGTTTCCCATACCAAAATGACAAGACAAACAAACAATGAGCATCTCAGCAATTATTTTTATTTACTATTGGCATAGCTTTTTATTGAATATGCTTCATAGAATGCTCGCTATGGGATGCTATAAATTTCTACCATGAATGATGCATGGCTTGGGTTAGCGGCCCAGGCGTTTCTCTAGCACATATACAAACTCCATGAGCTTACAAAGGTTCCAACTTATTTCACAAGGATGGGCATCCATAATAAAAAGAACATGATATCAACTAGATAAGAAACTGCGATGTTGAAAATGTGCCCCATGAAAGCATGGTTATGATAACTCCCAACCCATAGTTTGTTAAGCATATAACCTCATAGTTTGTATTTAAGAATTCTTTTTATTTTGCAAGTGTGGGGCAAGTTTATCAAGCACAATGGGATGTGTAGACATTTACTTAAAACTATAATCACTCAACCACAACTAAGTGTTGTCGCTTAATATAATCTTCCTTACATCACCATATAACATAAATGAACATGGACAAGATAAACATTGATCACCACTCTCCTAAGTATTAAAGAAACGATGATATGCACACTTATTATTATTATTAAAAATGTCTACATAAGCATGGAAAATGTGTCATATCTCTCGTCTCTATTCATACACATTGATTCATCATTGTTGTTCTCATTTCCCAACTTGAACTGCACATTAAAATTTCAATTCTACTAGAAAACTTCATTGAAAATCAGAACAATTTTTACCCTACTTAAACACCTCAGAATGGTAAAACAAAATTGTGTATGTAGGGAATGAAAAGTTGCAGCAGTGGTTAAAATTTGAGTTCAATTGGAGTTATAGAAAAAATATGAAAAATCAAACAGTGGGTAGCTTTCAGCAAATTTCTACAACTCAGATTTTCATTATATTCGAGAAAACAAAAAATGTTTTTGTTCTTTTCAATTTTAAGATGAACAAGATAAATAACTAGAGATAAATAAGTGAAAGAAACAACTAAAATCTTTTTGTGTTTTCATAATTTTCAGAACAAAGGAACTAAAAACATATCAAAGGAAACATGATATAAAACAACGAATGAAAGAGGTAGTAGTACTCCCCCAAGCTTGGATCGAAGCTAGAACCCCGGGTTATAGTGGTCCCAACCGCCTGCTCCACCCTCATATGGGGGAGGAGCATTCCCCCACTGTAGCGGTGTTGTGTTCTATGGTACGGTAGGTTTGACCTCCTATGGTGCGGCTTCCTCCACCCAGGCTAAGTTCTCCACCTCTAGGACTATCCACTTGTCAGTATTCAAGTCAAAATAATCCAAGAGACGGAGCAGGGTGGACACCAATAGTCCACCTCTGACCATATATTGATACCTATAGTATATACTTCATATTCCCTCATCATGCTCATACATTTAATTATTTCAAAATCAAGCAAGTTAGACTCACGCACTTTCGTGCCCATGTGGGAAAAATGTCTCTCAGCTTTAATATGATCAAAAATCAAAGTAGAAATTGGACCAGTGCAAAGAGGAGTTCCATGATCATTATTCTTAACTGCAACAGACAATGACCTAGCAAGCATTACTCCCAAATTATATTCAAATCTTCTTCCCTTCTTTTGCACATTTTAACAAGTGTAAAATATATTAAGTGCAAGCAGAAGTATTATCTCTAGCAAGAAAGCCTCTAGCTAAGAACAATGCAAAGTATCTAAGCCCAGGGTGCTGAATGTGAGTGAGTTTACCCCTATTAAGTGTGGGAGGTACATTTACGCTAATACTTCGCCAAAAATAAACAAGTTCCTCATCAGTATCTCCCCCTGGACTTCAGCCCAACTCCCCGTGTTTTCAACATGTATCTCTCTACAGAATTCTTCATGAGACATAACGAACCTCTCACCTCTCATATTGAACTTAATAGTAAAGGTGGGTGCGGTCTGTTTACCTCTTTTGCTTGGTCTATAGCTTTTGATATGATCGAACCTGAAGGTGGCGAGGAATTCCCTACTGATTTCCACATATGTATCTTGTGGATGACGAGAGAACTCGAGCAACCCTGTTTGGGTGGCGAAGAAGTTGAAGTCCTCATACAACCCCCATGGAAGAACAAAGGGGTCTTGCCACCTTGTGCTATGAACACGAAGTGACTCCGATTGGTACAAAACATCATCTTCCCATTGTTGAGCTTCTTCGAAGTTGATGGAGACCCTTACCGCACCCCTCCTTGTCCTAGTAGCCATGTTGCTCAAGAGTCATTTTCCCTTAAACATGGCGAGAACTTTGTTGCCAAAAATAAAGATCACTAAAAAGTAAGATGTAGCAAGTTAAAACAAGATTGACCCAACCATGGAGAGTCCAATAATCAATATTATGCATCAACATCAACTAGAAAACTCAAATCCATGGATTTATCAAGCATATTAAGTGACATCTAGTGCAACAAATTACTCAACATATAAGGCATGAGAACAAAAAGTAATTGGATGTGTGTAGGATCACATACCAAGGAGCAATCCCACCCAAGGGATTTGAAAAATCTGCTCTAAACATGTAGATCCAAGAAAGGCATGGAGAGAGCTCGGGAATTTTTTCAAAAAATACCAGGGAGTATTTTTAGTGGGGAAGACGAACCCGGGCACTTAATGCTCACCTAACACCCACCTTGGCCCATTTGGGCATGCCACATGCGGCCCCACCACCTAGCCGCGTGTGGTCTGCTCATTTGGCCCCAAGTGGCCTTCTGTGGTCACTCTTTTGCCCAATGGCCCCTCTAGTAAAGTTACTGACCCCATAATTTTTCTGGATTTTTCTAAGAAAAATTTCTATAGAGAATTTTTCAAACTTCATTTTCTGTTAATTCTGTCCTCTAAAATAATTATGGTTTTTCAAAATAAAGTAAATTCCAATGTAAATAAAATTAAAATATAACTACAATTTTTATGGGAATCAAGTCTCCATGTTTTCCACATCAGTAATAAGGTTGATCAGGTCTTATTAATAACATGGTAAAGATAAAATACATGATTCAATTTTCAATATAAAAAGGAAAAGTTTAGGATACCTCATATTTGATTGGAATAGCTCCAATCATCAAGGTAGCATATTTTGGTTTAGGAGGCGGTAGTGCAAATTCAAAGCTCCCAATCATAAGGGTATTCATTTGAATATAATTCACACTTTTCTTCATAGATGATATAGGATTCTTCTTGGGAAATAAATGGTATGCTCATTTCCTTTGACATTAAATGTCACTTTTCTCTCAGTGCAATTTATCACAGCCCCTGCAGTATTCAAAAGGGTCTCCCAAGAATAATAGATAAATTATCATCTTCGTGCATTTCTAATATAACGAAGTCTGTAGGGATTAGTACATTAGCAATAGAAATAGGAACATCCTCACAAATGCCTATAGGAATAGAAGTGGATTTGTTAGCCATTTGTAGTGAAACTTCAGTTGGAACCAATGTGTTTAGGTTGAGTTTCTTATATAGAGAGAAGGCATAGCACTAACACCAGCTCCTAAGTCACATAAAGAATATTTCACATAAGTTTCTTTAATCTTACAAGGAATAGTTGGAATATCTGGGTCTCCACGCTTCTCAGGCAATTTTCCTTCGAAAGAATATTCAGCAAGCATAGAAGTTATAGTTTCATTAGGTATCTTTCTTTTATTAGTAACAATATCTTTCATGTTTTTAGAGTATGAAGGAATTTTAATAGCATCAACAAGAGGAATTTGTAAACATAAATTCTTAATTAATTCAAGAAACTTCTCAAATCTAGCATCATCCAAAGATTTCATTACCTCTTGGGGATATGGTATGGGTCTTTGCACCCATGGATGCCTATCTTTACCTTTTTGTTGGCTTGGAAGTTTCTTCTTTTTACTCTTCTCGGTGGATGGTTGAGGATCCTCTCTCGCAGTAGGTTCAGATTCTTCATTATTTTCAACTTCTTGTTGTTCTTCATCAGGTGGAGATAATTCCTCATCTTCATTATTATTATCATCCTCCGTCTCAGAATCAGAAATAGAAATATGCTTCTCTTATTCTTTAGAATTCCCATTGACTTCACTATCATTGGGAGATTTACTTGAATAAGATTTCTTTTTGAGAGCATATTGCTCTCTCCTTGGATGATCCTCAGGAAAATCAGGATCCTAAGTACTTTCACCTCCCCTAGTATTAACTCCACAAACTTGTTTCTTCTCAACAATAAGCTTTTCATATAATTGGTTTTGAAGAGAAAGCATTTATTCAACTTGATTATTCATCATTTCACAATGCTTAACAATCATTTTAATAGAATCTATACTAGCATTTATCTCTTCACAAAGAAATATTATTTTATGAGAGTTATCCATAAGATTCATTCTAATATCATATTCTTTGGAATTATTATAATAAGCAAAGTCATTAACATATGATACTTCATAAGTGGGTGGTACCCTTTCTTTACCTTCCATAGAACTTACATAATTAACTAGAATAGGAAAGCATGGTCGGTCAATAGGAAGTTTAACACCCATTTCAGATAATTCCTTGAGATGTGAGGTTTTAATTCCCTTCTCTTTAATAGAATTTGAGGCTTCCTTCATTGTTTCTTCTGTTAATTTAAGAATACCTCTCTTGCTGGGAAATAATTCTACCTCATTCATCTCTTCAATATTCCAATCTTCGTAGTTCTAAGAAATGGTATTCAATAATTACGTGGCTTCATCAATGGTCTTGCCCCTGAAAACATTACATGCAATGCTATCTAGGTAGCACCTAGTACTTTCAGTTAGTCCATTGTAAAATATATCAACTAATTGATTATCCTTGAAACCATGGGTAGGACATTGCCTGACCAAAGCACGGTATATCCCCCAAGCTTGAGGTAATTCGTCTCTTTCCCTTAGTGAAAAATTGCTGATATCAAGAGTTAGAGCATGCATCTTACTAGAAATAAAAAATTAGTTAAAGAATAGATTAAGACATGCCTCCTTTCTAGTAATAGATTTTGGTGCTAAACCATTGTACCAAATTTTAGCATCTCCCCCTAAAGAGAAAGGGAACAATTTCAAGACATAATATCGTTGTTGGATTTCATTTTTACCAAATAAAACAGACAATTCATGCAAAGTAGTGATGTGTTCATAAGGAAACTCATCCTCTTTCCCATAGAATTTAGACTTCTCATCCTTTCTAATTATTACAGGATCAATGCTGAATTCATAATCTTTATCTTTAATGTAAATAGCAGAAGCATTGGATTTTCTAGTAGCAGGGAATAGTTCATTAAGAGGATAATCCTTGTAATTACCAAGTTTATCCAGATCAAAAAAATTGCATTGATGAGAGCCTTGGTAAAAGCATCTTCCTCTTCCGATTCAGCATCATCATCATATTCATTATCATCCAAATCAGATTCTACATTATCAGTTGTGGGAGATTTAGATAAATCTTTGTCTACACTACCACACATAGAATCGTTTTCATTATTTGTAGAGATCTTAGACAATGGTGAACCAGGTAAAGTAACACTTTTCTTTTTAGTAGCAGTAGCAGAAAAAGCATTAGGAGAAAAGTTGGGCCTAGTTGGAAACTCTTTACCTCCTCGAGTAGTGGAAGGCATCAGAAACGTCTTAGCAATATCATTTTCCTTTCTCATAGTTAGAAAGCAAATAAGTTCAGCAAGTAAATGATAACAAGTGGTCTTACCAATAAAGCTTGGATCCTCAGCAATAGCGTCGGAAAATATCTTGATGCCCACAAGTATATGGGATCGCTGAAATCTTCGATGGGAAGTATTACGCAAATTTATAGTCGACTCAAGGGGAACACAAGAATATCAATAAGACTTTATCAATTGAAATGTCACTCTCAACCACACCTATTTATCAATAAACTCAAGAGAGAAATGGTGATGGCAATAATTTGATTCGAGCAAGAAAATAAAACAAGTGCAATTGAAACGGTTTTCCAGTTTTCACTAGAAGTAGTGAATGTGTAACTCTCAAAGATTAAAACATAGGCATGAGGTGATAGCGTGGTGCTACATGAATAAGATTGATCATATAATAAAATACAAATAGCATGGGGTTTTTTCTCTAACTCCGATGTGTGAAGGTATGTGCTCCGAATTTAGTTTTGCGTACTAACCAGGAGAATTTGCACAACAAATATTGTCCTACCTGCCCATTTCACCGGGGCCAACTTGGAACTACAGGTAATTAAGGACTACCCATTTGAATAGCCCGGAATAACGCATTAACACTCCATGAACACATAGAATCCTCAAACTAAAACATGTCCCCCTTGTTTTCCCTATATGTCATTTTAGGGTTCGAAGGTTCAACACAATAATAGGCAATACACTTTGCTGATAGATAGCAAACTCAATTATATGATAGGGCAAAATAAGTTTAGTACTGAAATCATGCCACTCAGGCCCTAGTAGCAAGCATTAAACATAGCTAAAATGCATCAACACAATACAAGAATATCTTCAAGACAAACCCCTCAAATCTCGAACAACTAATACAATTACATGATCAATCCTTTGTTCATAGAATAATCGTATTGGTTACTTTACACACAATTCTTAATGCAATTATTTGTGGCTTGCAACTTAATACTGGAGGGGGTTCAGATGATAACCTGAAGGTGGATTATTAGTCATAGATGCAGTTGGATTACGTCTATGTATAATGTTGTAATGCCCAATCAAATCTCATAGAAGTCAAGATGA
This sequence comes from Avena eriantha, assembly GCA_910589775.1. Taxonomy (NCBI): domain Eukaryota; kingdom Viridiplantae; phylum Streptophyta; class Magnoliopsida; order Poales; family Poaceae; genus Avena; species Avena eriantha. Next base: position 204,051,587 of record OU342742.1, read on the forward strand.
TTAGTATATGCATGTATGCTTTCTCGATGTTTGTCGATTTCCTCGCTATAATTTGTTCACCCAACATGTCATCTATCTTCAGGAGAATCACCACTACTGAACTATGGACCCCGGTCCTTTCTTGTACCATCAATCTACAATTATTTACTGTTTTCTGTTTATTTTCTGCAAGCTATTACTATCTTCCACGTAATATGTTTAATCCTTTGTTTTCAGCAAAACCGATGAGATTGAAAACCTCACTGTAAGTTGGGGGCAAAGTTCTGTGGTTGTGTTGTGCAGGATTCCAAGTTGGAAACAACACCTTGGAGGTGTTTCCTTGCTCCTACTGGTTCGATAACTTTGGTTTCATAACTAAGGGAAAACTTGTTGCTGTGCTCATCATACCTTCCTCTTGGGGTTTCCCAACGAGCTCGATATATTTTGGGCCATCAAGCTATTTTTCTGGCGATGTTGCCTAGGAGTCAAGGACATCTTCACAAGGGGAGTCCCTCATAACCAGTCTCTTTACTTTGTTTTATTCGTTTTGCTTAGTTTATTTCTGCTTTGTTTGCTTGTTTATTTATCAAAAACATACACACACAAAATTTCCTACTTCAAGTTGTTTTTATGTCTAGTTCTTCTCCAATCACTATTTCATTATGGATAGCTCACTTGGTTTCCTATTTGGGAAAACTACTATCACTGCTAAGGTAGTAGATGAACCACCGCCTGCTAGAACCTCCATGGAAGATTTTATTAGGTATAGAGAATCTTATAAGGGTAAAGTCATGAGAGCCGTGTTAAAAATGTTGGACCTAATTGCTAAAATTTTGCTTAAACGCCATGATATAAATTGTTGCTTTGAACAGGATACTAAACATCTTAAATTCCAATGTGGCTTTAGTAAAGAATTTTTAATTATGAACTATCATTGGAATAAGTATATTCATCTTGGATTTGAAGAAGTAGAACAATTCATTTTGTTTATGGGAGCTTCTGAAAATAGAATCCTTCATGTCTAAAAACTATGAAACTTGTGTTTCTTGTAAAGGCCTTAAAGATATGGTCTCTTTTATCCATATCATTGCATAGAAAATTTCAGCAATAATTATTATATCATTGATTATAAAGAGAGACTCAGTCATGCACAAGAATGTGTCCACAATTTGCAGGAGCCTATGGAAGAAGAAATTGCTGAACCTGAAAGCTCATTAGATGAAAAAGATGAGGAGAGTGATGGACAAAAGGAGGAAGAATGGATTAGCTACCCATGCCTACCTTCTAATGAGAGTAACTCTTTATCCCTTACATTATTTGATTGTCTATGGACAAAAGGAGGAAGAATGGATTAGCTATCAACTATGGGTAAAACTTGTGATAATAATTATGCTCTAGTTATCTATGATAATCCTTTATTAGTGCCTAACTTCGAAATGCATGGTACTAAAGAGCGTTGCTTAGAAAATGTTTATGATAAAGCTCTAGATGATGGTCCTATATTGGTTGATAATATTAATTGTACTACTATTAAAAATGAGATTGGAGGGGTCTTGACCTTATCTTGGAACCCCATACCTCTTGAGAATGATCAGTCACCTTGTTATAAATTTGTTAAAAGTGGGTTTGAAGGTTTTAATCCCATTATTTTTTTGCTTGATAAAAATTATGTGTTTGTAGATCATGAAAAGCATGCTTTATGTGATAGTTATATTGTTGAGTTTATTCATGAGGATACTGAAAATTATTATGAGAGAGGAAAATATGGTTGTAAAAGTTTTCATGGTACTGAAACACCTCTCTATTTGCTGAAATTTTTGAAGTTACTCTTGTTTTATCTTCCTATGCCTGTCACTTTGTTCTTTGTGAATTTATTTGCATACAAGATTCCTATGCATAGGAAGTGGGTTAGACTTAATTGTGTTTTGAATTTGCTTCTTGATGCTCTCTTTTACTTCAATTCATATTTTCTATGTGAGCATCTTCTCAAACTATCATGCCTAACTTAAAGGCGTTAAAGAAAAGTACTTCTTGGGAGATAACCCAATAGTTTTTGTTGAGTCTTGGAAGTTATTACCTCTGTAATAACCGCTCCTTATCATTTTTGTGTGGTTTTTGTGCCAAGAGTAACCTCTAATGAGAGAGAAGTAATTCTTAGAAAAGTTGTTGTCCCGAAACAGATTTTTGTGCTTCGCTGTAAAAATTCATGAAAAACCTGTGTACGTCGGTTTGAGCTGTAATTTTTGGTGATTCTGCCCCAGGTTGTTTTCCAACTTTCGTTAGTTCAACACTTTTCGATTTGAGAAACAAAAGGTCTTCGAAAAAATTGGTTTTTACCTACTGGTCAGTTTGACAGATTTCTGCCATTATTTGCATTTGCCTCTTAATCTCTTTCTCTTTGAGTTCTCTTTGATCACCTGAACTTTTTAAAGGAAGTTCTACAGTAGCTTGTGTTTTAATGGAAGTTTTGCTTGTGTTGGAACCGAACCAAAAGATTTATTATCTTGAGTACACTAATGTTGCTAATGAAGATTGTGTGAAGTTTTATATGAAGGAAAAAATTTCGGTGTAAGGAAAGAATGATGTAATGAGATGAATAATGGACTAAAGCTCAAGCTTGGGGATGCCACTCGTGTCACCCCAAGAAATATCCAAGAAGTACAAGCGTCAAAGTTTAGGGAGGCCCAAGGCATCCCCTTCTTCATCAATAAAAATCTCAGGTTTCTTCCAAACACTTCATTTTTATTGTTTCATGCACATTTGTGTTGTTGTTGGAGCGTCTTTGTTTTTGTTTTTGGTTTTCATTTGCTTGGTTTGCTTAGTTTGCTTAAATAAATTGGTTGGACCCCCTCATTCATGCATTAGTTTTCAAATAAGATTGGTTTGGTTTGGAAAAGAGTAGGAAAAGGTCATGCTTAAGTGGGAAAAGGAGTTTGTTTTTGACTGTGGCCTATGATTTTTCATGTCATGCTTGATATTTTTTTGGCTTTATGCTTAGTGATTTTTTCTGTAGCATGACATGTGATAAACAATTGAGATTGCTTAATGTGCCTTGAAAGAATCATGCGTTGTTTTAGCATATTAAAGCATAGTATTGTGGTATTCTCCTTTGATGCTTTATTTGGATTGACTTGGCGCATGCTCACACCATGTTAAGACTATGCCAAGTCACCATAGCCTCGATGATCATTTAGTTTTCGACTTGTAATATCACTTTATGCTTTAATTAATGATGTTTTGTCGCTTTGCATGATTATGGCCATCATTACTCTCTTAGTTGGTCGCTCCTAGTCTTTTGCTAGCCTCCATAACCAAGTATGAGTTCCAATCATGCATCCAACTCCAAATAAAACCAAGTTATTCAAAAGATTCCACCATGCCTACCTATTAGCATTTTCTATTCCAAGTATATTCATGTTTTTATCTACCTTCCGAATTAAACTTGTTATGAGAAAACTAGTGATTAAAGCTCTCACAAACTTGATGGCACACTTCACTTTTCTTGCCCCTAATAAACTTGAACCATTGTGTCATCTATGGTGTATATACTTGCACTTATATGTTGGGGATTAGCAGAACCATGCTGTCATGGGGAACACTTTCAACATTGCACTTGTACATTGTACCTAGTTGATATCATGCTCTTTTGTCTATGGATATCATCGGTGTGAAATGAAAGGGGAGCTTGTAAGTCCATGGAGTTATGTATGTGTGTTAGAGAAACGTCTGGGCCGCTGGTCTAATCCATGCCTAATCGGAAACATGCAGCGTAACCATAATGAGCAATCTATGAGACATTCTTCTTATAAAAACGAGATAGAGATTGGGAAAAGGAGAAAAAGAGAAAAAAGATGAGAAAAGAGGAAAGAGAGAAAAAAGCACCATTTTCCCATGGTAAATAAGAAGATTGCTGAGATGCTTATTGTCAGCTTGCCTTGTCATTTTGATATGGGAATTCTTCCGTATCATCGGGCAAGGGGTACCCTGTTGGCGGTTCTCTATGATACACATGTACTTACTATGACAAGAACTTACCAGTAACTAAACTTGAGTAGCATGAGGAGCGACCCTCGTATTCAAGGGACATGAGATTGCCAACTTATACTTTGTCAAGCATATACTCCATAGTTTGTTCACTTTAACCTTAATCACTTCAAGATGCTTATGATAGGGGCAATGAGAGCTGAAAGCTAATAAGTACCATAATTTTTGGAAGCTCTTTATGAGACTTGAATCCCTGCTTCCTTCTATGAAGGCCTTTCTTTTACTTTCATGTTGAGTCTCCATCTTCTATATTTATGCACCTATTGAGAGATAATAGTGGCCATTCTTAGTTTAATGTGCATTGTCCCAACACTTCTTGATTGATGCATAACTTTGATATTGTTTGTTCTTAAACTATTTGTATCTAGTCATCTTTATGAACTTTGAAGGTGTCCTATGCATTTATGTTTTGCTACTATGAGGGACAAGCTGAATACCATTCTCATTATGCTTTCTATATGTGAAACAAATAAACGTCTTGCAAAGCATTATTATTCATGAATCTTTTATTTGTGCATTTTCATGTTACAACATAGTTGCTATGTCTTATTGTTAGAACTATATCTTTCATGCTATGTTAAAGTACTATGATCCCAGCTATCAATGTTCTACAAATACTTTGATCAAGTTTATAATGGTGCATGTCACCTAAAAAATTATTCTTTCTTTTTATCACTTACCTACTCGAGGATGAGCAGGAGTTAAGCTTGGGGATGTTGATACGTTGCTAACGTATCTATAATTTTTTTATGTTCCATGCTTGTTTTATATCTACTTTCTTATGTTTTGTCCACACTTTGGAGTATTTTTACACACTTTCTGGGACTAACCTATTAACAAGATGCCACAGTGCCAACTGCCTGTTTTCTGCTGTTTTTGGTTCCAGGAGTGTCAGAAAATAAATATTCTCGGAATTGGACGGGACAAAGGCCAAAGTCAATATTTCACCAAGGGGGACATGGATCCAGAAGACGAGACGGAGTGGGGCCAGGGGTCGGCCACACCACCTGGACGTGCGGCCAGGCCTGGCCAGTGCCAGGGGGTGGTGCGGCCGCCTAGGGCACCCCCTCAGCCTCCCCTTTCACCTATAGATTACCTCCGATACGGAAACCCTAAGTACCCAATCAAAATTCCACAAAAGAGTCTATAGCCGTCGTCATCTCCATCCCTAGACCGAGAGGGATCTGAAGCTCTTCCCGGTACCCTATCGGAGGGGAGAATTCACCCTGGAGGCCTTCTTCATCACCATGCCCGCCTCCGGTGTGATGCGTGAGTAGTTCATCCCTAGACTACGGGTCCATGTAGTAGCTAGATGGTTGGTCCTTCTCCTTTGTGCTACCATGTCTAGATCTTGTGAGCTTCGTCCATGATCAAGATCATCTATTTGTAATCATACATGTTGTGTTTGCGAGGAGCCGATGGATATTGAGATGCTATATCAGATTGATTATTGATTCTATCATATCTTTGTTATTTGTGATCTTGCATGCTCTCTGTTGTTAGTATCTATCTTGGCTGAGTAGATACTAGCAACTCCAAGAGGGAGTATTTATGCTCGATAGTGGGTTCATGCCTCTAGTAATCTGGGGAAGTGAGAGAAATCTCTAAGGTACTAGATGTGTTGTTGTTACTAGGGAGAAAACAACAATCCTTTGTTCATAGAACAATCATATTGTTTACTTTACACGCAATGCTTAATGCAATTATCTGTTGCTTGCAACTTAATACTAGAGGGGGTTCGGATGATAACCTGAAGGTGGATTATTAGTCATAGATGCAGTTGGATTACGTTCTATGTATAATGTTGTAATGCCCAATCAAATCTCATAGAAGTCAAGATGATTAGTATATGCATGTATGCTTTCTCGATGTTTGTCAACTGCCCCGCTGTAATTTGTTCACCCAACATGTCATCTATCTTAAGGAGAATCACCACTAGTGAACTATAGACCCTGGTCCTTTCTTTTACCATCAATCTACAAATATTTACTGTTTTCTATTTACTTTCTGCAAGCTATTACTATCTTCCATACAATACGTTTAATCCTTTGTTTAGCAAAACCGGTGAGATTGACGACCTCACTGTAAGTTGGGGGCAAAGTTCTATGGTTGTGTTGTGTAGGATTCCAAGTTCGAAACAACACCTTGGAGGTGTATCCTTGCTCCTACTAGTTCGATAACTTTGGTTTCATAATTGAGGGGAAACTTGCTGCTATACTCATCATACCTTCCTCTTGGGGTTCCCCAACGAGCTCGATATATTTTGGGCCATCAATACAGCGCTAGAATCACTAGCCACATTGGTTGTTAAGTCCTAGATATTATGTTCCTTTACCACTTGAACTATATCAATAGATTATTACCATTTGGTAAATAATCCATAATCAAATTATTATGAAAATAGTGTTTTCTAACCTTTTTGAAATGCAGGTGATAACAATATTTGAGTTACAAGCATTTGATTGAAAATAACCAAAGGACATGAGCAAGTGTGAACTTGCCTTTTGTGATTACAAGATTATGCACTCATGGTCTTCGAGGAAATAGAAAATCCAAATTCTGTAAACAACATTATTGGTCCGATAAGGAAAAATGTTTAAAGAAGCAAGATGCAATTATGCATAAGTAATGTAATGCAGTTTGATAAACGCGAATCCTCAGAATAATTGTATCTGATCTAGGGTTTGGAGCTTGTGATGAGTTCTTTGGAATGTGTTGCACTTTTATACCCGTTTCACACTTGTGTTTCTTATTAAGGCTTGTGGGTGTGTGTGAGATACAATAGGAGAGAGCAACAAGTAACATTCAATGACACAACATCCAAGATGTTGACAATTGATTCAAATTTTATTCTTGTCAACTTTCTACTGTAACCTTAGAGAATTAAAGACAAATGTAGAGTTCATTTATATTTACTTTTAAAAGAATTACTTTTGACAAAAAGGTTACCTCATAAGTGAAAGCATTTCAATCATGAATTTACACTTTTAAGGTTTCTTATTAGCTAAGATTATTAAAGAGGAAAACATTACTACATTAAACAATCATAGTACAAGTGGTGGAGATTTACATGTTTTGAATAAGTCACCACATTGTAGATGGTTGACTTCTTAACATTCCACAATTCGAATTTAAGTATTATTACTTAAATGAGGTGTTGTTTTATTAAAGTTATAAGTGAATAGAATTAATTTCTTATTAATTCTTATATTTTATAAGCATAGATAGGGTATTGCTAAAATTACTTAAGAACTTAGTTTAATTATTTAGGTGCATTCCTAAATTGGTAAAAGAATTAGTGGATAATATCTTGGTGATTTTATGGATGAGGAGAATCCTCAAGACAAGAAATACACTATTTTTGTGTATTTTATAGTGGATCAAATCTTTTTAAGGAATAAAATATAACTACTTTGAATGGTGTCTTTAAGAATTACATTTTAAAGGGTTTGGATTTACTCTGACTTCTTATAAACACCAACTAGACTTGTTATTACACTTTTAGACTTTAAACAAATAAGAATAAAGTCAATAATAAATGTTTTCATATTTTTAATAGGTTAAAATAAAAGAAAAGGATTTAAATAAGATTTATTAGACCTTACCTTTTATTTGTCTTCAATTATGGAATATGATATTTTTAAAGTATAAATTGTATTTTTGTGATCATTTTGGTATATTATAAATATTTTTATGATTTATAAATAATAGGATATGATTTTTATAAGTTTATTACTTTATAAACACTAAATAAATAATAAACACTTAGTTAAGTATAGAGAAAATGTACAAAATAAATTTATAAAGGTATATTTTGTTTTTCTAAAAATGTTGATATATTATACTTATTTTTCTGAATTTTAAATAATAGAATATATATTTTAAACGATTAATCCTTAATAGGTTATTTATTATTAATAATAATTATCTTATTTAAATTGTAAAATAAAATATGATAATAGGTCTATAATATAGAATTTATTTTTCTAAACATTTTGATATATAATTTATATTTTTTGAATTATAAAACAAAAGATATTGCATTTCTAAGATTTAATCATTTGATTAAATTCCTGGAAAATATTTAGATTTTAATTTATATTGTTAATTCATTTATAATTAGAATTTAAACAGAGGAATACCTTTTACACCGCAATTAACCCTAGCTAGGGTCACTGACCAGTAGGCTAGCGGCCACGTCGGCATTCCACGTTAGCGTGGACCGGGACAAACCGGCTAACTAGGTTGACGCGACGTCAACATGCCGTCACGGTGACGTCAGCGATGGCCTCCACCGCCAGATCACGACCACCAGCGGCGAACTACTATGTCCTAGCGAGCGTGGTTGTGTGTACGAGGAAGAGAAGACCGAGGCGGTCTAAGTGGTAGCGGCGCCGCCCCATATTGGTCACCGGAGCTACTCCGACGACCGACGACGGGCTACGGCGTGAGGGTGGTACAAAACAAAAGGGGAGTCGAGGAGGGTATTGGAAGACTCAGTGACTCACCAAGAACCTCGCAAAGGTGACGACAAGGCGAGGCGAGCTCGGAATCGATGGTGAACGCTGGCGCATGGCGGTGGAGGTGAGGTGTCGATTGGCTTGACTGGGGGCTCTCCGGCTTCCGTGGCCCAGCTAGGGAGAACGAGGACATCGAGGCGATTCCAACGGTGCGCTCAGAACTCCATGGGGAGCTCGGGAACGGCGGCGTCTCAGAGCTCCGGCGAGCTAGGTTTACAGCGGATAAGAGAGGAGGAGGAAGAAGGGAAAACGGGGTTCGCTCTCTATGTGTGCGGGGTTCTTATAGATGATGGCAGCGTCGGTAGAACGAATCATAGCGCGTTACTTCCATTCTTATAAACGGAGCTCTCGCCAGCGAGCTACTTCCATTCGACGAGGAAGACGACGACGACGCGATCATGCGGAAAATGGCTTGGCATGTTTTCAGCCTTAACCCGTGGTCCTCCATCTGGTCCCACCTATCAGTCAGAGAGGAGAGGCAATCCGGGCTGTTGTTGGGCTTGTGCTAGGCCGCGTCTAAGTGAGTGAAAGATGCTGGTTGCTACGCTAGGCGGCGTGTAGGAGATGGGCTGCGGCCTGATGCTGGTTGCTAACATATCTATAATTTTTGATGTTCCATGCTAGTTTTATATCTACTTTCTTATGTTTTATCCACACTTTGGAATATTTAATACACTTTCTTGGACTAACCTATTAACAAGATGCCACAGTGTCAGCTGCCTGTTTTCTGTTGTTTTTGGTTCCAGGAAAGTCAGAAAATGAATATTCTCGGAATTGGACGGGACAAAAGCCAAAGTCAATATTTTACCGAGGGGAACACGGAACCAGAAGACAAGACGGAGAGGGGCCAGGGGTTGGCCACACCACCTGGCTGCGTGGCCAGGCCTGGCCCGTGCCTGGGGGTGGTGCGGCCGCCTCGGGCACCCCCTCGGCCTTCCCTTTCGCCTATAAGAAGCCTCCGATACAAAAACCCTAAGAACCCGATAAAAATTCCACGAAAGAGTCTGTAGCCGTCGTCATCTCCATCCCTAGATTTGGAGGGATCTGAAGCTTTTCCCGGCACCCTTCCGGAGGGGAGAATTCACCCTAGAGTCCTTCTTCATCACCATGACTACCTCCGGTGTGATGCGTGAGTAGTTTATCCCTGGACTATGGGTCCATGTAGTAGCTAGATGGTTGGTTCTTCTCCTTTTGCTACCATGTTTAGATCATGTGAGCTCTATTCATGATCAAGATTATCTATTTGTAATCATACATGTTGTGTTTGCAGGGATCCGATGGATATTGAGATGCTATTTCAGATTGATTATTGATTCTATCATGTCTTTGTTATTTGTGATCTTGCATGCTCTCTATTGTTAGTAGCTATCTTGGCCGAGTAGATGATAGCAACTCCAAGAGGGAGTATTTATGATCGATAGTGGGTTCATGCTTCTAGTAATCTAGGGAAGTGACAGAAACCTCTAAGGTACTAGATGTGCTGTTGCTACTAGGGAGAAAACATCAATCCTTTGTTCATAGAACAATCATATTGTTTACTTTACACATTTTTCTTAATGCAATTATCTGTTGCTTGCAACTTAATACTGGAGGGGGTTCGGATGATAACCTGAAGGTAGATTATTAGTAATAGATGCAGTTGGATTACGGTCTATGTATAATGTTGTAATGCCCAATCAAATCTCATTGGAGTCAAGATTATTAGTATATGCATGTATGCTTTCTCGATGTTTGTCAATTGCCCCGCTGTAATTTCTTCACCCAACATGTCATCTATCTTAAGGAGAATCACCACTAGTGAACTATGGACCCCGGTCCTTTCTTTTACCATCAACCTACAAAGCTATTTACTGTTTTTGTTTACTTTCTGCAAGCAATTACTATCTTCTACACAATATGTTTAATCCTTTGTTTTCAGCAAGATCAGTGAGATTGACAACCTCACTGAGTTAGGGGCAAAGTTCTGTGATTGTGTTGTGCAGGATTCCAAGTTGGAAACAACACCTAGGAGGTGTTTCCTTGCTCCTATTGGTTCGATAACCTTGGTTTCATAACTGAGGGATAACTTGTTGCTATACTCATCATACCTTCCTCTTGGGGTTCCCCAACGATCTCAACATATTGAGTAAGCAGTAAGATGTGTGCTTTGCAACTGATGACTCCTAGCCAAATAATTGCGGACAATGCAAACACTTTAATGAGGGTGCAATCCACAAATCTCTAGTGAGATGAGAAGTGAGCGAGTGAACCACTAAATAGCGAGTGAGAACCACAAGCCAAATATGATTGAAAAAACTAACAGCATCCTCCTTGCCAACAAAAGTGAGATGAGAGGATTGAGGAATAACACATCCATCTTGCACTATGTCCTCATATGCAATAGCTTAGTGCAAGGAACTAACGACTTAACAAATGTTCCTCCTTGTTTGATGGCTATTTTACATGAACTCAATGATGTGTTACCTGAAGAACTACCGCATGGACTACCTCCTCTTCGTTTAATAGAACATCATGACCTAATCCCTGGTGCGTGATTACCAAACCGCACCGCTTACCGCTACCCTGGTGACCTAATCCTAGTTTTATAACAAATGTAATGCTACTTGTGTATTCTATATAATGCTACTTGCTACCTATCTTTTATTGTATCATCATTATATCATGATCATGTCACAATTCCACCTTGCATTTGAGCATCATATAAAACCCTTTTATTTGGTTCTTCCCTCATATGTTTTTGTATTCTCATTAATTGTATTTTCCTCTTATTATATTATAGTTGGCTCTTGATATATATTGATTAATGCCCAATTTGATTTGAGGGCATATCTTTTAAAATCATTCCACCTACTAACTTGTCCATATCAACTTCCATGTGATCACATCCTCATTCTACCATATACATGTATGTGGGCATAGTCATTTGTTTTTTAGATTTAATTCTTGCCCACATATATAGTTGTAGGGATCCTACTATTCATCTACTCATGGTCATATATTGGTTTGATCAAAACTATTCTATAAATGCCATGTGTTTTATCTTTTCTCTAAATTTTGGTCTCGTTGCTATATTTCTTTATCTTCTTACTCCCATTCATGAACCCAAATGGTTTTTGCCATTTTTTTTCAACACGTGCATGCACCAGTGTGCACATGCAACATAAAACTCTCCACCTTCATCTTCTTCATTTCTTTCCTTTTTGTGTGTTGTTTGCAAACCTTGGAGCCTGAACCTATGCTTAGATTAAAATCAAACCTAACCATCTAACCATCACGACATCCCCACCACATCTTAGCCATGGGCATTGTTATGCACCCATGTGCGTGTATGCAAACGCACCACACTACATGCCTCGCCCTCTCTTTTCTTCTTTAGGATAAAACTCCAACACCACACTGCATCCACCCCTCCTTTCCTTTTCTTCACCCTCAAGAAGATCAACAAGACCTGCTCTCTCCCTGGCCCCCTTCCCCTCTCCTCCGTGTTGAAAAGAATTAAAGAAGGAGAGAAGAAAACCCACACCCGAGCCACCCCTCCTTCCTACTTTTTGCAAAGCAATAAGCAACCATGTGCTCTCTCCCCTCCCTTATCTCCCCAACCACCCCACTCCATCTCAGATCCAATTTGGGAGGCGCCTAGGTTTCCCCCTCTCTTCTTCTTCCTCCCTGCCATGGCCATGGCCTCCTCTTGTTCAAACCCTATCTCGGGCTCCCTCTTCCTCCACCGATCCATAGCAGCCCAAGCCTTACCATAACACCTGGAAGCTGCGCCAGGACCTCATGATCTTCCTCAACCACTTGGACACGCCGAAGAAGCCTCAGGTTGTCCTTATCGCAGCCGTGAACCCACCGAAGCCCGATGCTGCCACTAGTAAGCTCGCCGTCGTTCTACAACGACCCCCTAGCTGGGTTAGCCAGGAATCCTCCTGGTGAGTGCCCCACCCCCTGCATTCCTGGCAGCCTACCTCGTCGTCCACCTCCGCTATAGTCGCTAGAACACGCTCGCCGTGCTCGCCGCCCTGTTCTAGAACCCATCTGCAGCATCGGCGCGTACATCCGCCTGTCGGGCTATCTTACCGATTTTTTCTCGGCGCCCTTGAAGCTCCTTTGGGAAAACTTCCTGAATGGAACTTGTTCTCCTACATCACAGCTATCCAATGCAAAATACCTCGCCCAATTTGATTACCTATAGCTTTTAGAATCGCCATCTGAAGTTATCCTTATCTCCAGCAAAAACTGAAATTCGTCCGACAATTTGCGTCCAGTTTTGCCTTTGTTCCTCTCCAGATCCAAGCTGCTGTAGACCTTCTACAGAAAGACTTCCTACACGAAAATTGTAGCCCTACGTCCCCTCTCCATCTTTCGTTTATATGGAGACATGAAATTCTCAGCAGTTTGGTCACCATCTTCGTCGCAAGATTGGATCAGCTAGCCCAAAACGCGCGATCGAAATAGTCTTCGTCAGTTAACTCAACTGTGTGCCTGAACCTTTTGTAAAAAGACCCTTGCCTTTTTGAGCTCATCGCCCCGCGCTCCGATGTCGTCCCACGTGTCATGCCGCGCGCGCAGCAGCACAATCAGCACCTCAGGCCCACCAATCATCGGCAATGGCTGGGATTGCCTGTGTACAAAAGTTTCCTAGTACTTTTTCTAAATGACAAAATTTTATAAATTGGTATAATTCAAATTTAATTGTATCTTTTGAAATAATTCAAATTTGACAAAACTTATTAAGTGAAATATGAATTTTTTCAAATATGAATTTAAACATATATTCAAATTTGACCAAAGTTGACTGCAGCTAGTCGAACCTTTGACTTTTGACTATATTTAAATTGTTTTGTAATTAAATAATATTTTAAATTCATATTTCCAAATAATACAAATGATATATGTTTTCTGATCAGGAAAATGCCAGGAATTCAAATATTCCATCCAAAATAAATTTTGAGCAATTTAAAATTTTGAAATTATTTAAATTACAATAAATGCCTTTTCGTAAATAATTCATAACTTTAATTCTGTAATTCCAAATTCACAAGTAATATTTATAAATCGATCAGAGTGACGAGCCCGTTCTAATTATGCACTCCATGAAATAAATTAAAGCATGCATCATATAAATATTAAATATTCAGGGCTGTTTATGGAAACAAAATACGACTAAACAACTAATAAAAATGCTTATTTCTTGTTTCCACACCTCACCCATGACATGCTATGTTATACCATGTAATTGTGCATCATTCCATCATGGAATACCTTATTTGATTGTTGCATTATTCATATGATTGCACACTTTATTTATTATGGCCGTTTTGTGTGTTTGGCTTTTATTCCAAACAGACAGCGTGCAAGGGAACTACCAAGAAAACCAAGAGTACTACCCGGATCCCGGTTACACCATTGCTGATCCGTCAGGCAAGCAATTCCCCATGTTTGCATACATATATCACCTATGCTTCTATCTTACTCATGCATCGTTGAGTTGCGATTGCATTAAATTGGAATCCCAAGTACTGCATAGCCTTTACTTCTAAACCCCACAAAACTTGTTCCTCAATCCTATGAGCCATTACTACATGAGTTGTTTGAGCCATCCGAGTCATAGAATTGCACGTGTAGGGTTTATGAGAGTCTTTGAATAACGAGGTACCTAAATAACTTAAGCTGAGTAGCAATGGGATAACTAAAGAAAGAGGCACCGTCGGGCAATAGTTGTTATTTGGTTCTTCCACGCTCGCTTGTGTCTCGTAGGACCCCGAGTACTTGATTCATGTTCCTTGATTATCGCACTATCCGCATGTGGGACCATGAATCCCCTTTGCTTGAGCTTGATTCACACTTTATTTTTGGCACCACAAACTAGTTTGGGGCTTTATTACTATCATGTACTTATGCCATGCTTGACTACTTTACTTACGATTGCACGTAGAGTGCCTATACTGTTTAGGAATGCAGAGTGTTTTCGTGGTATCGACAAGCCCAGTCACACTTTCGGGTTGCCCATCGTTTATAGCCATTAACACAAACATTGGGTCCATCTCAAAGCCGGCCAACTACGTTGCGGGTAGCTTATTAGGGTAGCCCCCTGAAATCATTTATGAATCTTGTGAATGCTTTGTCGTGAGGCCTTGTTATGTTTTATTTTTGTTTTTTCCGAGGTTGATCGTGCGTGTGTTACTATTTGTGCACCCCTGCAGGATAAATCTTTCTGAAAGCCGTGTTCGTGGTTATGGATGACTTGGAGCACAGTTTCTCGATCATAGATAACTATAACTAAAGTAACGCCTTTAATTTGACTAAGACATGACTAGTAAATAGAGCAACACTCATGGAATGGTTAATAAAATTGCCAATGGATGGGATGTTCATCCGCCTTCTCGTCGATAAGTGAGAAGGAGGGCGAGCGATGTTTATTTATGTTACTTATATCACTGTTGATACTAATTAACAAGCGTCCATCCATCTCTGGTTGGGCGGATGTTGTAGCGTGTCTCTATAGAACTATTTAGATATTATCTTTAGCTGCAATTGCATCACTCCCAGATTGTTCCCTTTAGATGCATTAAGACTTGCTAAGTACCCCTAGGGTCTCACAGAATAAATATTTGATTCAGATGGATAGGTTTACTCACAAGAAGGTTACGTGGTCAAGGAGACCGATAATGGGGGCAACGACTATCAGGTGTAGAGATTCCGGGGATGGAGATCCGTTAGATCTGTGGGCGGATGTGCTTATTTTTGTGGCATGTTATGCCGATTTGCTTCTTAATCCATACTCGGATCTTGTTTTCCGCTTCTGCTTGATACTCTGATGTGTGATGTATGACGATATATCCTAAACTATTATATCTATCTAGGAAATTTGGATCTTGTCGTATGGCATTGCAATATTTCTATTTCTTTTAGATGGTGTGGCTCTAATGTACTATTGTATGTCGCTGACATACATACTCATTTGTGTATGTTTTTGATTGCTTTACCTGTCGACTACGCCGCTCGCTCTTGTCACGATGTCCTTGAAAGTGGGTAGGGTGGTTGGCCTGTACCATGCCTTAATCCGCTTCTATGGGCCTACTGGTGGGCCACGTAGAGATAAACAAAAAAAATCCCTACGCGGGGATCCCAAGATTCAGCTTAGGTAGAAGGCCACGAGGATTACCACTAGACGCACAGTTGCGGAATTGATGAAGCACGTCGCTTGATGCAGTGCAGTCCTCGCGATCCGTTCTGGTTCCACGATCCACGATCCGTTCTTTCTTCACGATCATCGAAGTGTTGAACGTACAGCACCTCCGCTGGTATCCACACGTACGAGGAGGAGCGCCAGCGATGGACTGCTAGATCCGGTACGGCGGCGACAGGATGGACTGGGGCTAGGGTTTCCAACACATGGAGTGACCTAACCTTGTGCGCTAAGCACCTGCGCCCTAGCTTATATAGGGAGTGAAAGTGGGCTCCACTCACTTGTGGCCCATTCACTAAAAGGCCTATATTAGCCACTTCAAGTCTCAATTGCTGACTAAGTCCATGTCTCTATTTGGGTCTAACCCAAATAGATTTCCTGTTTGGGTCTAACCCAAACTGCTCTCGCTCTTAAGTGTGTGACCCGACAGGCTCATGGTAACCTGGACACGATTCCGAGTCTCACTCGTGATCAATCAATTGGTAGTGGCTGCTAGCAGAACGTGCCAACTCCCAAGTACCAATAAGCCATAACGACATACCTTTCCAATGCGACTTTTGTCTGAGTCCCTTTTGCCTCACGATATACCTTGTCGGACTATAGGCGAATGATCGTCATCCCTTGAATAGTCCGACTCTCTTTCTCGATCCGAGATAAGTGATTCATCCGACTAACTCTTAGTCGGTTGCCTCGGTTAACATTTAACTGTGACGCGCATGGCCATGCTTTCCGAATCATATCTTCCAAGAGGCCCCAGAGAATATCTCTCCAGATGGAGGGGCAAAATCCTGTCTTGGTTATTCACATCACGGAGCTTGATTCTCAGTCGACCCGAACTCCGTCTTTATAACTGGCCAGTGACGGAACAGCGTTTGACAGAACCTAAGTCGGAGATCCTCAACTCGGATTGTGCAATAACCTCAGGTCTAAGGATTACATTGATTGAGACATGCAAATGACGACTTGTTCGTTGCATCTCAATATGGGTCAGTCCGACTCGCTAAACTCTTTAGCCGAATCCGGGTAAGTCGGAATAGCATCTCCATGCCCATGACAAGTGGAACCTATTCATCTGCCGACTTTCACATTGGTCTAAGTTGTGTGTCCAGCACAACCTCGATGACCAAGGACAATTAGTATGAACAACATGAATATGCAGTTCCCCAATCGAATCACATATTCAATGATACATATCAGTAGTTCATACATGGACCATAACTTTATGAATACATTAGGAAATATCATCAACCATGATTGCCTCTAGGGCATATTCCCAACACCTACACATGGGTGGCCCTGGGCCTCTACGGTAGAATCCTTTATCCACTTTTGGGTTCATCCTGGCATGTTGCTTAGAGCGTAGTGTCCGAGGTATTACAAGTCACCCTTGTGGGTAAAATACGCTTGCTACAACACTCTACACTTGGAGTCCCAACGAGTTGGTACACACAGAGTTTTTGCCATCAGGTACCCATGATTCTAGTCCCAAAACAGATGATATGTTGCGGTTATGCATGGACTGTCGTCCTATCAATGTTATTATCATGTGTTATCAACATCCAATACCACATCTTGATGACATTCTTAACAGGTTGAGTGGAGCCACGATTTTCTCTAAGATAGATATTTGTAGTGGTTAATCAAATATGCATGGCCATGGGTGATGACTGGAAAACCGCCTTCAAGACTAAGCTTAGTTTCTATGAATGGTTGCTAATGAACTTTGGGTTATCTAATGCCCCATACAGCTTCATGCATCTTATGAATCATATTATGAGATCCCTAATTGGCAAGAGTGTTGTAGTTTACTTTGATGATAGTCTTGTCTATAGAAAATCCCTTGAAGAGAATGTTAGAATGTTAAGGAAGTATTGCAAATCCTTCGAAATGAAAAGCTACATGTTAATTCCCAAGTGCACTTTTGCTAAAGACAAGTTGGTTTTTCTTGGTTTTGTTTTTTCTTCAAATGGCATTGAAGTCGATAATTCTAAATGAAAGACATCTAAGATTGTCCTATTTCCACAAATGTGAGTGAACTTTGAAGTTTTCACGGATTAGCCAGCTTATATCGTCGTTTTGTGAAAGACTTATCTACTATTACTTGCCCTCTTAACGAATTGATCAAAAATAATGTCACCTTCATTTGGAGAAAGGCACAACAAAAGGCCTTTGATGAGCTAAAAAAGAGACTCATCGAAGCACCTCTATTTGCTTTACCAGATTTCTCGAAAACCTTTTGAGATGGTGTGATTCTACTAGTATTGGCATTGGCGAAGTCCTTATGTAAAACATACGTCCGGTTGCTTACCATAGTGAGAAACTTGATGGAGCATGCCTCAATTATCCAATTTATGCCAAAGAACGTTTTAATTTGGTTCGTGTTTTGCAAGTTTTTCAGCATTACCTTTGGCCCAAGGAGTTTATCATCCATTCCGACCATGAGTCATTGAAGTACCTAAAAGGTCAAGCCAACTTGAGAAAAAAGCACACTAAGTGAGTTGATTTTATGGAATCATTTCCCTATATTGTCAAGTACAAAAACAGTAAAGATAATGTGGCTCCGGAAGCTTTATCCTGCAAAAACACAAACCTACTTATGCGTATTGAAGTGAATGTTTTGGGTCTTGATGATATGAAAAGTTTGTATTATACCAACCCATTCTATGGAACAATATTTTCTAAGTGTTACATTCATAAAGGATTTGATGTCTTCTATTTTCACAATGGTTTTCTCTTCAAAAGAAATTGCATTTAGAAGTCATCTCTCCAAATTTTGCAAGTCCAAGAGTCTCATGGTGGAGGATTAATGGGTCACTTTGTGAAACAAATATGCCCAAGAGGCAATAATAAAGTGGTTATTATATTATATTACATGTTTCTGATAAATGTTTATTTCTCATGCTATAATTGTGTTAACCGGAAACATCAATACATCATAAACAAATAAAAGGTTCCTAGTGATGCCTCTCATTTCACTACCTTGTTGATTAACAGATGATCAAGGTTTCTTGATCATGACATTGGATGTTGTTAATAAAAAGGTCACAACATTGGTAGAATGATGTGATGAACATTCTCCCAAAAGTATAGTAATACGATCATGGCATTACGTTTACACTACTATAACATCACCCAAAGTAACCCTAATCCTTAGACCATGATATCACGCCAATTGCTGACTCACGAAGAGTATTTTGATTACATCAAACATCACTTCATAACTGGGTGATTATAAAGGTGTCGCTAGATACTTGGAAAGTGTCAGTTGAGGCTCGTGGATCAAGAGTGGGATTCGTCCATCCCGATGACGGAGATATATACTCAGGGACCTCTCAGTGATATCACATTAACATAGCTTGCAAGCAAGTGATAACGATCACTAAGAATGTTATATCACAGGAACGAGAAAAGAGTACTTGTCAGTAACGAGATTGAACTAGGTATGGATGATACCAAATGATTGGATCTCGGACAAGTAAAATATCACGAGACAAAAGTAATTGGTTACTGCAAATAAAGGTTCACGCGATCATTAGTTTATCGCTTGAGCTGGTGGGAGTCATTATGGATATCTAGGTACTACTAATGATTATTGATCGAAGAGTGTCTCGATCATGTCCACTTATATCATGATCTTGTAGGGAGACACACTTAATGGTAGTCGACACATTTGAGTGGATAGGGAACACCAGAGAAAATACTGGACAACGCAAGAATTATTCTGATAAAAACTACCAGAATAGTTTCGGTGTATCTGAACATTATTGGGGATTAGATTATCAATGTGATCATTCAATGAAATGTTCATTAAATTGAGTGGCATTAAAATAAGTGAATTAAATAGCTTTAATAGAAAGACCTTTGATTTTTTAGTGGAAATTAAATGGAAGATGAGTGGGGCTAAATTGATGTGAGTGGACTATCCACCCACATAAATGGGGAGAGGTGGGGGCACCACCATGGTTGTGATCCATGGCCCTTGGGGCTGCCCCCCTCACCTATAAAAGGCCCCTCCTCCTCCTCTCATCTCACTCATTCACCCTTCCTCTCATATGCCCTTTGGTTGGCATCTTCCTCCCCTCTAGCCTTGTCCATTGTCACGAGTATGGAGCTTAGGCGATGCCCTGCTAAAGATCTTCTCCACCACCATGTCATAGTGTTGGTGGAGTTCCAGAGGATCCACTACTTCCGTTGCCGTGCTGGAGCGAGGGACAGAAGTCATCAACACACCATATGTGTGACTGATTACGGAGGCGCTGCATGTGTGGCATTGTCACCGTGTCCTTGAGGACGGTCGTGTACACTCTACAATAGCCACATTTGTTTGCGGGAACATTATCCCACGTTAAAGTCTTCGAGGGTGAGTCCATATGAAATCATTACATGTATCTCCTAGATATGATCTTGGTGGTTGCAACTGTAGGATTTTTTTTGTTTTCCATGCAACGAACCCCATCAGTGGTATCAGTGCTATGTCTATGCATAGATGCTTTGTACGGGTAGAACACATATGTATATGTGGGATCTGATGATCATGTTATTGCATCCTTCGTGTATTTTGTATATTAGCGGCATAGTGGGATGAAGCGGCCCAGACAAACTTTACATGTCCTCGCACATGAGACCTGTTCCACGCTTGACATGCAACTAGTTTTGCATAAGTGGCTAGCAGGTGTTTGTCTCTCCTACTATAGTTGATATCTGATTTACAACGGGTTGCTATAATTTGATTATCATCATTGTGGTTCCTTGTTCATAGGTAAGATCGATTATATCTTCAAAAATCCAAAGCCATGTAAAATATGCAAAAGATAAATTAGAAGCGTCTATTTTTATTTTTGATGGGCTTGTGTCATGATATGGTAAATGTTATAATTTTAGTATGGTGAGATACTCTTGGGAATTATAACAAAGTGGGAGCGCCATATCCTTGGCACTACACAAATGCAATGATAGAGATCATACCATGATGCACAAGATAGTGATCAAGTGCAAGAACCATATCATATCACTTTATGCATATGATGTTTGTTTGCATCTTATTTTGCTTATGTCTAGCTTAGAACTTGGCGGTAGCATTATAAGATGATCCCTATCACTAATATCAAGATAATAATATGTCCTTCCTTAGTATGCACCATTAAGAAGGTTCTTCGTTTCGAAGCACTTCGTGTTGATCGGGTTCGTGCCTCAGAACATGAACCGAAAGGTAAAGCATGAGTTATATGAATGATATGATGTCCATATGATGCTAGCCATTGGAGCTGCACCACCATTTGTGTTGATCGGTCGCGGTGTAGTGAATTTGGTTCGTGTAATCACCAAAACAACTAGAGGGATCTTGTTTTGAATGGGAGTTCAATTTAGTAATTTGGATTGATTTGAACTCAAATTATAATAAATTAAATCAAAGTGAATTTGCATAGTTCGTTGTAGTCACTGACATTCATTTACTACCTTGTATTTAGCTATGATTCAGATAATAGAACTATAGAATTCTGGATATTTACTTTACGAACTGGTATCGTATTGTTTTATGAGTGTCAATTTAAAGTTTAAACTACTATTGCAAACTTTTAGCAAAACCTCACTTACTCCGTGAAATTCAACAAATAATATTGAATCAAGAGTAACAAATTCCAGTGTTAGTATCTAAGTATCATGCTTTCCTCCATGATTCTTGATATTGAAAAATTGTTTTAATATCAATGTTATATAGGAGCTGAAAACTGTTTCAGAAACCATCATGTAGAAGATATCGTGATATCTGAAACAATGTCTTGGTTGTAATATTATAGAATATAATAAAATACATATTCTCATATTGTATGAGAATATGTAATGGTTGGAGACGCTAGGTGTCCTAATCACCCGAAAGGTTTTGGGAATTAACATTATATTCGTGATTCATCCTTATGATCTATAGTATCTTGATCATGAAAGTTGTTATGATAATGATGGATGGAAGATGTAGGTAAAATGTTTACTACATTAAAAATATTACTAAAAGGAATGAAATTTGAAAGAACGCCAAACATTTGATAATGGTGATCCACTTCAAAGTGCAAGTCCAAATGTATTAGTATTTGACCATACATGCTTTGGACTATGTGTCATATGTATGACACCACTATTGATGTTGATAGATTCTTTTGAAAAAGAAAAGGAAATGCTGAAAGAGAATCTAGAAAATATTTGGCAGGAAAAGAAAAGACTAGAAATGTCTAGCTTAGGTATATAAATGATATACACGTTATGGGTGTATTCTTGGCTGGTTAAACAATGTGGTTCTTGGGTACTGGATACCGGTATTAGATACCAAAATAGTTGTTGTGAAATGTCACACAGAGAAACACAATTCATGAACTGCAATGGCCTAAGTAACTAGCTAAATAATATGTGATGATGTTCATCAAAAATAAATAAAGTGTTATTGTGTTTCTCGTTGACATCAAAGCTAGCCTTCAAGATTTGTTTTCATAATTGTTATTTTGTTCCGATATTATAAGAACGATGGTTGTTAAAATAATTACCATATTCCATTGAAGATGGATGAACTCTTACAAATCTAGTTGGATAACTCATGTCCATAAACACTGATGCTAAAGTGCCGTAAGACGAATGATTAGAAGATCACTTCTGAGTAACACTACAGTTTAAATCATATTGGAAAGAAAACATGAAGAAACTCCATGTTGATGGAATTTTGGAGTCTTTTTGATTTTTGAATCAATTGGCGCTTGTGAGAATTTCCTGAAAATGATTTAAATTTTGATCATAGGCCAAAGAGGAACGAACGACTAACTTTTTGGAAATTGTGCATATTGATGCATATAGTACATTATGTGTAGCCGTATGTGGTGGATCATTCAAACTGCATATACTTTAACCAAACATTTGAGTGAATATATGTATATTTACTTAATCAAGGAGAAGTATGAAACATTTGAAAATGTTCAAATGATTTCAAGATGAAGAGGAAAATCATTGTAAAGAGAAAATAAAGAATTTATGATTGGATCATAAATGAAGATATTTGAGTTACAAGTTTAGCAAAAACACCTAAGATTCAAGGAACCATTCCAGGGATTTATGTTTCCCGATAAACCATAGAAGTATGGAGTATTCGAGAGATATAATCAAACCTTGTTTGACACGGTAGGATCAATGGTGTTATTTATAAATTGTCATTATATTTTGAAGATTAAGCTTTAGTGACTACCGCTTTTACACTAAAAAGAGCTCCATCGTGATCCCTTGAAATGACACCATATGAGTTATATATTGGGATAAAACCCAAATTGTCTTTTATTAAATTTTGATATGCTAGGCATAAGTAAAATGTTTACAACCAAAGTCGGATAAGCACGTCTTTGTATGTTATCCCAAATAAATGTTGGGTATTCCTCCATAACACGGAAGATAAAAGTGTTTGTCACTTAGAACCTCAAGTTTCTTGAGAAGGATTTTTTCAAGAAAAGTTAAGTGGGAGGAAAATAGAACTTTGATAAGGTTGTTGCACCTTAGCTATATGTGCAGAGTTGCGTAGAACCAGAAAGTGTCACAGAGGCAGCCATAATGCTCATGGCTCCCGTCCCTCAAAGGTTGTGGTCACGGAGATCTAAGTTCATATTGAACCGTGTAGGTCAGGTAACAATCAAATACTAAGATTTGAGATTAAATCATTATTGTTTGACCATGATGGACCGACTACATGCAAGGAAGAGATCATGGGCCCGTCAAATGTCTTCAAGCCATAAAAATCTGTGATAGTTCCTAATGAGTGCAAAATTGATGCATATTTATATTTTTTTTTGCATAAATAGAGTAGTGATCTTTGTGTTTCACTATGTTTGCATGCACCATTTTGTTCTGGTTTTAATAGGATCCCAAACACTAAGTATTATATGAACATATCAACCAGAACTGTCATATTGTGTTATAATATGATATTTCTAAGTGATAAAAGTCATTTTATGGATTTACATTCGCACATGGGAGAATACCAAGCGAGGAGAAGCAATCAGTACCAATAACAACCAGTGGTATGGGCGGAGCCCGCCCATACTGTCCGCTCGTACTAGGTGTCAGCGTGATTGCCTCGTCAAATACTTTCTCCTGACATTCACAACCACCAGAAACCACGAAAAACCACATCTGAAAGGGATCTGAAGGAGGAACTTGGCTGGGGCAAAATCCCAGCTGCTTCACAGATCATTGGAGGACAATGCATCATCCCCTTCATCATCAACCGCTGCATATCCATCACCACCATTACCCCTATATCTCATCTATTAGATCTTGTTGTAGTTCCAGATTCAATTATGGTTTGCATTAGATCTATCTCTGTACTCTTTATCCATTCATTTTATTATGATGATGTTGTTGATTGCTTCCATGTGTGAGTAGTTCCTTTGTTCTTGGGGTGATGGAGAAACCCTAGCACCATTATGAATTTGTAATAAATATGATCTATTTTTGTGTCCATATGACTTGCCGGTCTATGATAGATTTATGATTTGTGTTTGATATCTCTCTTTAGATGGTATGTGTAGTCGGCCACATATCATTTTCCCTCGGAACTAAAGGGAGGGAGAAATCCTTTGTACGTGTCTTGGTATCATACCCGGAATGGCCTCATGATAGATCGGCGTTGTCTTGTATCCTACGCGATCAAAGGAGGATAGAAGAGGGACTCCCTAAGCTAATTGCAATATCCACGTGGAAACCCTTAATTGCGGTGGTTTTTATGGGTGACTGCTCTTGGACATCACACTAGTTATTTAGAGGTGACCTCACTCTTGGCTCAACAAAGTGGCTTCCTACGAGCCTTGTAGTGAACATCTTATTATGGAGCTCTCTCCACACATCTCATGACACAAGAAGTATGTTATCTTGATTATTAATAACTAATAATACCATGCTACTGGTGTATCCTACATCCCCGAGAACATTTTAGCCCAATTGAGTTCAACCATGTTTTCACACAATCTTATTACTTGTTTCCTTTTACTTGTTTTAATTACTTTTCTGCAAACAACCAAAAACCTTTCGAACACCCTTTACTTGAGATCAAAGGGATCTTATAAGTATCCTTTGGTAGATAGTGACGAGGGGCATAAAGAACTTTATCAATATATCTCTATGGGTTCGATATCTTTACTTCGAAACTAGCTACAATTTATCTCTACACTTGCAGACATCAAGCTATTTTCTGGCACCGTTGTCGGGGAGCTAAGCGCCATAAATTCATTGTGTTAAATAACTCATAAATGCATTGTGCTCCTATTTTCCATTTGGATTAGAGGTGGGGCATTATATCGGCCTTATACTCATCCAAGGAATAAAAAATCTTCCTATTCCCACTTCTTCTATTCAGTATTTAGGACATCATTCCCGTACTCTTTTTTAAGTAAGACACTAGAAGAATAAAAAGACACGCATTCATCTTCATCTATTAGTAAGTATGTTGTGCCCAGATCTTGGATCAGAAAATAGTAAATCGATTGTTTGCCTGCCTGGGAGTGATCGTGAGCGGACGCTAGCCAAACAAATTCATTGCCAAACTTATTTTACTCATTGTTTTACTAAAGTTGCTTATTAGTTTTAGGTAAGCACCATGACTGCACTCAGAATGATTAATCAGCTCGATGCTACTAAATACCTCGGGAAGTTCAATAGAGGACCCATCAAGGAATTCCCGAGTGGGAGCGAACCAGAATATGAGGTCAACCCTCATTTTATCGCTATTATTAAAGATAAAATTTTGTGGGAGATGATCCAGATGAGGATCCTTACACTCATTTAATGCATTTTACCGAGCTATGTTGAACTCTTAAACTGAGAGGCTATTCTGATGATGAATTGAAACTTAAAATGTTTAGCCAATCTCTAACCAACACTGCTTTGTCTTGGTATAGAATTTTCCCTGTAGAGAAAATTGATACTTGGGAAAAACTCAAAGGAGAATTTGTGTTTCGATTCTTTCCCAAGGTAATAACTCCTGAAGTAAGAAGGACAATTGCAAACTTCAAGAACCTCCCGGGTGAAGGCCTAGTAAGGGCCTTCAAAAGGTATAAGTCCCTACTTAATAAATGTCCCCATCATGATTTACCTGAATGGTACGTTTTACATATTTTCTATGGAGGACTTAATCAAGAAATTAAGCATGAGCTTGACACGAAATCCGGAGGCTATTTCAAGGAGTTAACTATAATTAAAGCTTGGGAAATTTTAGAACGAATTCACCGTAATAGAGAAACATGGGGATTTGATTTAGGAGGTGAAGGAGGTATAGAAATAGAATTTGATTGTCTCAATGCTTATAAATACTCCGGTAAAGTAAATGAAACCTCTAATGAACTTCAACTTGATGATGATATTATTTTGCAAATCCTTAGTCTTTTATAGAACACACTGAGGCTCCTAAGAAGGTCTGGCTTCATTACACTCCACCATCCGATCCAGTTGTAGAAGATGATCCAATAATCACAGCCCCTGTCGAACCATTAAAGGAGGTATCCCAATATGTTGAACCCCTTCCTTTCCCAAGGCCGGTGAGAAAACATATGATGGCTCAGTAGCTACAGGATCAACACAAAGAAAAACTATTGCTCAAGGAGCTGGAAGAGGAGATACAAAGAAGGACAACTGAAGAAGTAAGTGCACAAGAGGCAGAGGCATCAATGAAGGAAGATATTTTAACCATATTTGCACACTGTAACATAATTGAGCTAGATACTGAAACTTCACAATTCGTCGAAGGAAAGGTAAAAGCTAAAGAAGTTGGTAAACCTATTCTCCTTTGTACTTTCAGAGGAACTTCCTATTGTGGCCTTTATGACATAGGGACAGCTGTTAATGTGATCCCTTTAAATTTTTATTTAAAAGTTCAAAATGAACTAACACGAGCCGAACTGGAAGATACAAACATGACTATAATGCTTGTATATAAAACACTCAGAGTCCCCATGGGAATAATTAGAGATGTTCCAATTTGTGTTGGACCATACAAGTACCCCATTGATTTTGTGCTTATTGATATGCCTACTGATGTTTATTGTCCCATCATTTTTGGAAGAACATTTCTAAATACCGCAGGAGAAAACATAGATTGCAAGAGATAAACTGTGTCCCTCAAGTTTGGTGAAGAGAAAATGGATTTTCATTTCTCCAAATTTGACCATAAGCCAACTATTGAATAATTAGACGATGATGAGTACGAACGTGAGGAAGAAGGTAATATCGTTAATTCAGCCTCAATAGTCATTGAGACTCCTAATGATGATTTAGCAAGAAGCTTAGTCAATACTACCTCCGTCCCAAGGCTTAAGGCCTATAATTTTTTGAAAAAGTCAAACTATGTAAAGTTTGACCAAGTTTTTAGAAAAAATATTAATATTTACAATATGAAATATATACCCTTGGATACATCATGAAACATATTTTCACGTGGTATCTATATAATATCCTAGTTCTTGATAGTTTTTTCAAAAAGTTTGGTCAAACTTTCCATACCTTGACTTTTCAAAAAAAATATAGGCCTTAAGCCTTGGAACGGAGGGAGTAATAATAATATCCTCCAGGATAAAGAAAAAACTGAAAGGGATGATTATCTTGACTCCACACATAAGGTGGATGCCGAGATTAATCAAAAATATGAAGAACCCATAAGGAAGTGAGATGAGGCTCCTCCCCCTCCAATCCTAAAAACTTTACCCAAGGAACTAAAATATAGGTTTCTTGATGAGACGAATAAATTTCCTGTTATTATAAGTTCTAACCTTGTTGAGAAAGAGGAGGAAAATTTAATGAAGGTTCTTCGGATGCATCGAAATTCTCTTGGGTATTCAATGAGTGACTTGAAGGGGATTAGTCCTTTGATAGCCACCCATAGAATATTCATGGAAGAAGGAGCTCAGTCAATCACAGATTTTCAGCGACGACTTAAACCTCACATGAAAGAGGAGGTAAGAAAAGAAATAATACGTTTGCTAGATGCAGGCATCATCTTTCATGTAGAAGAGAGTGAATGGGTAAGTCCTATTCATTGTGTTCCTAAGAAAGGTGGATTTACGGTTGTAGAAAATGAACATAATGAAATGGTACCTACTACAACTATTGTTGGTCACATGATGTGCATTGACTATAGAAAACTTAACAAGGAAACTAGGAAGGATCATTACTATTTGCCATTTATAGATCAAACTTTAGAAAGGCTTGCTATGCATTCTCATTTTTGTTACTTAGACGGTCATTCCGTTTTTTCTCAAATTGATGTTCACCCAGATGATCAACTTAAAACAACTTTTATTTGTCCCTTTAGCCTTTATGCTTATCGATGTATTCCTTTCGGTCTCAGCAATGCTCATGCCACTTTTCAAAGATGCATGACTACTATATTTGCTGATTATGTTGAAAGTATTATGGAAGTATTCATGGATGACTTATCTATTTATGGAACTTCCTTTAATCATTGTCTCCATAATCTTCATAATGTTTTTTAGAGATGTGAAGACACTAACTTAGTCTTGAACTAGGAAAATGTCATTTTATGGTTCAAGAATGCATAGTGCTTGGCCACAAAGTCTTAGGTAAGGGTATATAAGTTGATAAAGCAAAAAATTGAAGCAATAGAAAGGTTACCCCCTCGTAGAGACATAAAAGGTATAAGAAGTTTCCTAGGCCATGCTGGATTTTTTAGAAGGTTCATTAAGAATTTTTCAAAAATTGCTAGACCTTTAACTAACCTTCTTCAAAAGGATGTTCCTTTTAATTTTGATGAAAAGTGTCTCGCTTCTTTCAACATATTAAAACAAGCTCTCCTTCCAGCTCCAATTATTAAACCACCTAATTGGAGGAAACCTTTCGAGCTATTTTATGAGGCTAGTCTGAAGCTGTAGGAGAAATTCTTTATCAGTATGATGGTGATGATCTTAATATCATTCATCATGCTAGTCGTACCTTAAACGGGGCCCAAAATAATTACCCTATGGCAGAAAAAGATTTTTTTGCAGTGGTTTTCTCCTATGACAAGTTTAGATCTTACATCATTGACTCTAAAGTAAGAGTACACACTGATCGTGTTGGCTTAAAGGAAAGCCTAGAAAGGACTGACGCTAAGACAAGGATGATCCTCTGGACTTTACTTTTGCAAGAATATGACTTACAGATTCTACAAAGAAAGGAAGAGATAGAGGAAACATCCATGGACACTCAATAAATTTCTCATCCGAAAGAGGTGTCATCCGTTTATATACCTATTGGAACCAAACTACCAAACAGGAAGTTATCGATTTCTTCTTGCAATGGTTTTGGTGATTTTCTACAACCTACTTTGTTAGAAGAGAAGAAGAAAAAGGTGATTCAGGAAGGAAAAGGTACCCCAAATGAACTCATGTTCCCTCGATGATCGAAGCGAATGAAATGTTGAACACATCTTTGTTCTGGATGATTTTCTATTGTTTCTTTTTGCATATCGGTATTCCATTCATTTTTTTGAGTTCAGTGCCGGTCTTACGAGGTCGGTACGGGTGGGCAGTACGGCTAGATCCGCCTGTACTGCTAGTCGTTAAGCCCATGGGAGAACTCGTTTCGTTTTTGCATAAACAGTACGGCCACATGGTATGGCCGCAGCCCCCCATACGATTGGTCGTTATTAGTTATGTGCCTTTCTTATGTTCTTTGTTTGTTTTGTTTATCTAAAAAGAGAAGGAGAGAAAAATGAAGTCGTAAAGTCAGGACGGACGGGCAGTACGGGCGGAACCCGCCCGTACCACTTAGTTGGTTGACTATTTAATGACTTTGTCACGTCGTACTTTTGGAAACGACTCGGTGCGAGTGCACCGTACGGGCATCCTCCCGTACCAGCTGGTCATTACGATCACAATTTCCCTCTTTTGCACCTATTTGTTTCCATACTTGTTGGGATTCTTTTCTTGGGCGACCCTTTTCCTTCCAGTACGAATTTCTCCCTGCCTCTGACTCTTAATAAGCCTCCCTAGAGGTCCTCCTCCCTCTTATATCAACAGATCTAATCTAATTGATGCGCTACCAAGTTCAAGGCAAAGGCAAGCCATTAAACCTCATGGCTCCTTCGTGGGATAGTTTCCGGACCTTCTCCATTGAAGGTGATGATCATGAAGCTCAAGGCCTAAGCCCGAAGAACAAGCGGTATACCTATGACTCTAATGATGATTCTGATGACGAGGAGTTCAAGACCTTCATGGAGCAATCAAAGAGGGGATGTAAGCAGCCGAATTACCTGGCTGTGGTGAAGCCTGAAGACGAGGAAGAAGGCAGGAAACCTCATGGGAAGGGGTGCATG
This sequence comes from Avena eriantha, assembly GCA_910589775.1. Lineage (NCBI taxonomy): Eukaryota > Viridiplantae > Streptophyta > Magnoliopsida > Poales > Poaceae > Avena > Avena eriantha. The sequence continues at coordinate 204,081,645 of OU342742.1, forward strand.
GAGTCACTCAAGTTCATCATCATCAACTACTCCTCACCAAAGCGTAAGAAAGCTAACTGTCCTGGTGCAGGAACTTATCAGGAGACTATGGCACATACCTCAACAACAAATAAGATCACCATGAACATGCGCATGAGGATGAAGCCACAAGAGGATTGGGGGTTCAATCTTCTGGACGCATCAGTTGGCGTGCATGATCCAGACACTGAACATCGTCTCCATGAAATAGAGAAGTACCAGAAAGAGGAGTTCATCCACAGGGAGATCATGCGCAAGTGTCTCTTGGATCTTGAAGGCAAGAAGGAACTCAATGACGTGATGAGCAAGGTCGTTGATGGGATGTTTCTCTTGCGTTCGGATCTGCAGAAGTGTCTTCGACGCATATCTGCCCTGGAAGAGACAAACAAGAAGCTTCGTGCAGTAGTCTCCAACAAAACTACTTCACCATAATGCACACCATGGTATCAAATAATCACAAGGAATTATTTGATCAACGCGGCTTGATTCCAAGCTTGGGGGATCTATGAGAGCCTTGTAATCTATCTCACAGTTTTTAGAATGTTTACTTTCTCGCACGCATGTTAGACTTTAATTCCAGAATTTGCATTAGTTGCATCAACTTCGAGCTCCCTTTGTTCAAGAGAAGATTTATATCCGTTGAGTTGCCAGACTTTATGATAATTCATGATTATTATATTAGATGATTGAACTAGGTTGAGTGTTATGATACTTGTACAGCTGTCATGATTTTAGGGACTTCCACACCAATAAAAGTATTGATTAAGTTATGAGAATTACCCTATGGCAGAAAAAGAATGTTTTGCAGTGGTTTTCTCCTTTGACAAGCTTAGATCTTACATCATTGACTCTAAAGTAAGGGTACACACTGATCGTGTTGGATTAAAGGAAAGCCTAAAAAGGACTAACGCTAAGACAAGGATGATCCTTTGGACTTTACTTTTGCAAGAATATGATTTACAGATTCTACAAAGAAAGGAAGAGATAGAGGAAACATCCATGGACACTCAATAAATTGCTCATCTGGAAGAGGTGTCATCCGTTCATATACCTGTGGGAACCACACTACCAAAGAGGAAGTTCTCGATTTCTTCTTGCAATGATTTTGGTGATTTTCTACAACCTACTTTGTTCAAAGAGAAGAAGAAAAACGTGATTCAGTAAGGAAAAGGTACCCCAAATGAACTCATGTTCCCTCGATGATCGAAGCGGATGAAATCTTGAACACATCTTTGTTCTAGATGATTTTCTGTTGTTTCTTTTGCATATCGGTATTCCCTTCATTGTTTTGAGTTCATTGCCGGTCTTACGAGGTCGGTACGGGTGGGCAGTACAGCTGGATCCGCCCGTACCGCTAGTCGTTAAGCCCGCGGGAGAAATCGTTTCATCTTTGCATAAACGGTACTACCACATGGTACGGCCGCAGCCCCCCGTACGATTGGTCGTTATCAGTTCTGTGCCTTTTCTTATGTTCTTTGTTCATTCTGTTTATCTAAAAAGAGAAGGGGAGAAAAATGAAGTTGTAAAGTCAGGACGGATGGGCAGTACGGGTGGAACCCGCCCGTACCACTTAGTTGGTTGACTATTTACTGACTTTTTCACGTCATACTTTTGGAAACAACTCGGTACGGGTGCACCGTACGGGGATCCCCCCGTACCAGCTGGTCATTACGATCACAATTTCCCTCTTCTGCACCTATTTGTTTCCATACTTGTTGGGATTCATTTCTTGGGCGACCCTTTTCCTTCTAGTACGAATTTCTCCCTGCCTCTGACTCTTAATAAGCCTCCCTAGAGGTCCTCCTCCCTCTTATATCAACAGATCTAATCTACTTGATGCGCTACCAAGTTCAAGGCAAAGGCAAGCCTCTAAACCTCATGGCTCCTTCGTGGGATAGTTTCTAGACCTCCTCCATTGAAGCTGATGATCATGAAGCTCAAGGCCTAAGCCCGAAGAACGAGCGGTATACCTATGACTTTGATGATGATTCTGATGACGAGGAGTTCAAGATCTTCATGGAGCAATCAAAGAGGAGATGTAAGCAGCCGAATTACCTGGCTATGGTGAAGCCTGAAGACGAGGAAGAAGCCAAGAAACCTCATGGGAAGGGGTGCATGGAGTCACTCAACTTCATCACCATCAACTACTCTCACCAAAGCGTAAGAAAGCTAATTGTCCTGGTGCAGGAAATTATTAGGAGACTATGGCACATACATCAACAACAAATAAGATCACCATGAACATGCGCATGAGGATGAAGCCACGAGAGGATTAGGGGTTCAATTTTCTGGACGCACTAGTCGGCGTGCACGTTCCAGACACTGAAATCGTCTCCACGAAATAGAGAAGTACCAGAAATAGGAGCTCATCCATAGGGAGATCATGTGCAAGCGTCTCTTGGATCTTGAAGGAAAGAAGGTACTCAATGACGTGATGATCAAGGTTGCTGATGGGATGTTTCTCTTGCGTTCGGATCTGTAGAAGTGTCTTCGACGCATATCTGCCCTGGAAGAGACAAACAAGAAGCTTCGTGCAGCAGTCTCCAACAAAACTACTTCACCATTATGCACACCATGGTATCAAATAATCACAAGGAATTATTTGATCAACCCGGCTTGATTCCAAGCTTGGGGGATCTGTGAGAGCCTTGTAATCTATCTTATAGTTTTTAGTATGTTTACTTTCCCGCACGCATGTTGGACTTTAATTCTAGAATTTGCATTAGTTGCATCAACTTTGAGCTCCCTTTGTTTAAGAGAAGATTTATATCTGTTCAGTTGCAAGCCTTTATGATAATTCATGATTATTATATTAGATGATTGAACTAGGTTGAGTGTTATGATACTTGTACAGCTGTCATGATTTTAGGGACTTCCACACCAATAAAAGTATTGATTAAGTTATGAGAAGAAGAATTCTGGTAGCATATTATTATTAAGAGCTTTTGAAAGCCATTGAGGTACTGAGCATGATCAAATAGCTGTACTAGAAGGAAAAGAGGAAGGGAAGAAAGTAAAAATATAAACATATAAAAAAGAGAGAGATAAGAAAATAAGAAATAAGAGAGAACAACTATAAAAAATTCAAGTGTAGAATAAAAAGAATGATCATGAATCTTCATTACTAAACTTAGTGCTTGATATCTCTAAACTTTCTGATTATATGATATGTTGAATCACTAGAAGTTTCTTATGATTTAATTAATACTAGAAAAGGTGTGGAAGCCTCCAAGTCATGTAGTGTGTAAGGGTATGGTAATACCCCCAAAGTATCTTGTCATCCGATGTTGTATTCCTGTTTATATTTCTACCTCATTTATTGTAACGACTCGTGTCTCATGAACATGTTGATCTTGTCCATAAACCACCATCTTGCTCGGGGACGAGCAAGAGCCTAGCTTGGGGGAGTTGATGAGTCCAAAATTGAATCATATTTACCTTTTTTTTTTGCATAAATAGAGTAGGGATCTTTGTGTTTCAATGCGTTTACACGCACCATTTTGTTCTGGTTTTAACAGGATCCCAAATCACTAAGACTTATATGAACATATGAATTGGAACTATCATATTGTGTTATAATATGATATTTCTATGTGATAAAAGTCACTTTATGGATTTAAATTTGCACCTGGGAGAATACCAAGCGAGGAGAAGCAATCAGTACCGATAACGACTGGTGATACGGGCAGAGCCCACCCGTACTGTCCACTCGTACTAGGTGTCAGCGTGATCGCCTTGTCAAATACTTTCGCCTAGCGAAGACTGTTGGGTTTGCAGCATAGAAATCAAAAAAAATCCTACGATGGGAACTACTAAGCACCAAGATCTATCAACCTAGATACAAGCAACAGGTGGATATACATCCATAGAGAACATAGCCTTGAAGACCGACAAAGTGTAACGAGATTTGACTCGTGGATGATGTAGTCGATCGTTTGCCGATCTCAAGATCGAGAGGAAGTCCTAGCGCCGCAAATCAGTAGCGCATCCATGCTCGCACACTTGTCTGGTCCACCGAACAACCTCCAACTCCTTGCTCCAGCGATGCAGCGGAAGCAGCAACTCCTTCCAGACAAAAAGCTACCGAGAACAAGTATCTCGCTAATCCGAGACCATGGGGGAATAATTCTAGAGGGGGAGAGAGATCCTTCACGAGGAGGTGTTCTTTGTGAGGGAGGAGAGGGGGCCTTTTATAGGGAGAGGGGCAGCCCCCTCCCATGGCCGGCAGCCATGGAGGGGTGCCCTCACCTCTTCCACATTCATGTGGTGGATTCTCCACTCACATAAATTTAACTCCACCCAAAATTCCACTCACATGCATTAAATTCCCACCAAATTTAATGCAACTCTCATTTAATAAAACTCTTTTATTTATCTTATTCAGAATTTTGTTAATTACTTTAATTAACAAATATTCACATAAAACCCCTGCAATATTTCAATATCACATGCAGAACCAATTTCAACAATTTCACCCGAAATAATTTCGGTGTCCATTGAAATAATTCCAATGCTTTGTAATTCTTTTGTCTGGAACACATTTGCTCCAAGTGGTGTCGGTATCCCTTAAGTGTGTCACCCTATGGTTCACGAATAATGCAGACATGATCGAGACCCTTCTCCGATCAATAATCAGTAGTGGGACCTGGAGATCCATACTGACTCCCACACATTCAACGATGACTTCTGTGATCGTGACAACCTTTAACGCTAGTAACTAAATCCCTTTGTCTCGTGATATATTACATGTCCGAGATTCGATCATCGGTATCACAATACCTAGTTTGATCTCGTTACTGACATGCACTCTTTTCTCGTTCCCATGATATAACATTCTAGTGATCACATCACTTGCTTGCAAGCTATTTCAATGTGATATCACCGAGAGGGTCCAGAGTATATCTATCCATCATCGGGATGGACAAATCCCACTCTTGATCCATGAGCCTCTACATAACACCTTCGGAGTACTTAACCCACCTTTATAGTCAACCTATTACGGTGTGATGTTTGATGTTATCAAGAAACTCTTCTAGTGTTAGTGATTAACATGATCACATGGTCTAAGGACTAGGATTACTTCATACGATGTTATAGCAATATAAACACAATGACTTTGATCGTAATGCTATACTTCGGATAAATGTTCATCACATCATTCCACCAATACTATGACCTCGTTATTAACAACATCCAATGTCCATGATCAGGAAACCTTGATCGTCTTGGCAATCAACAAGCTAGTTTATAAGAGAGGCATAACTAGGAACCCTTCATTTGTTTATTAAACACATATGTATTAATGTTTCCAATCAATACAATTATAGCATGCAAAATAAGCATCTATCATATACTTGAATACATATAATAACAACTTTATTATTGCCTCTCGGGCATATTCCCTTCAAAGACGAGAGGGATATCTGACATTCACAGCCACCAGAAACCACGAAAAACCACATCTGAAAGGGATCTGAAGGAGGAACTTGGCTGGGGAAAATCCCAGCTACTTCATGAATCATTGGAGGACAACGCATCATCCCCTTCATCATCAACCGCTGCATATCTATCACCACCATTACCCTCATCTCTCATCTATTAGATATTGTTGTAATTCTAGATTCAATTATGGTTTTCATTAGATTTATCTCCATACTTTTTATCCATTCATTTGATTATGATGATGTTGTTGATTGCTTCCATGTGTGAGTAGTTCCTTTGTTCTAGGGGAGATTGAGAAACCCTATAAACATTATGAATTTGTAATAAAGATGATCTATTCTTGTGTCCATATGACTTGTCGGTCTATGATAGATTTATGATTTGTGTTTGATATCTCTCTTTAGATGGTATGTGTAGTCGGCCACATATCATTTTCCCTCGGGACTAAAGGGAGGGAGAAATCCTTTGGATGTGTATTGGTATCATACCCGGAATGGCCTCATGACAGATCGGCGTCGGCTCGTATCCTACACTATGAAAGGAGGATAGAAGGGGGAGTCCTAAGCTAATTACAATATCCACGGGGAAACCCTTAATTATGGTGGTTTGTATGGGTGACTGCTCTCAGACATCGCAGTGATTATTTAGAGGTGACCTCACTCTTGACTCAACAAAGTAGCTTCCTACGAGCCTTGTAGTGAACATCTTATTATGGAGATCTCTCCACACATCTCATGACACAAGAAGTATGTTATCTTGATTATTAATAACTAACAATACCATGCTAGTGGTGTATCCTACATCCCCGAGAACATTTTAGACCTATTGTGTTCAACCATGTTTTGACACAATCTTGTTACTTGTTTCCTTTTACTTGTTTTAATTACTTTTATGCAAACAACCAAAAACTATCCAAACACCCTTTACTTGACATCAAAGGCAGCTTATAAGTATCTTTGGTAGATAGTGACAAGGGGCATAAATACCTTTACCAATAGCTCTCTATGGGTTTGATATCTTTACTCTAAAACTAGCTACAATTGATCTGTGCATTTGCAGTCATTAGTTCCATACACGAGAAACCAAGTTACTGAACTTGGAAGACCCTCTGAAAGGAATCAAGCCTACCAGTCGTATTTGGATCTATAAAGAACATACATGGATGTTTCACATCTATGAAATAGTCGACATATTGGTAAAGAGTTTATGACTATTTTCAAGGAGTTGAATACGAAAAATTTGATCTTTCGTAGCGATATTTAGTCTAGACAGATTAGTGTAACAACCACTACATATATCAATTATGGTATATGCTAGTTGAACAAACAAAACTACAATCTTCTAAAATAATGGTTACTGAGGACGTGTACATGACACGGTCCGAAGGGTTTTGTTCAATCAAAGGACGCTAAAAAGGCATGCAAACTTCAATGGTTGAAGTAAGCATAGCGGAGTTGGAATCTTCATCGTGATGAAAATGTTAAATTTTTTAATTACATCAGAGACGATGAAGATTCTCGCATTTGCAAGAAATTAAGTGGGAGCGCTGAGACATATTTCTAATACATTGCGTGTAAGACATATTGTTGATTGGAAATGATGTATCTTTTATTGACACAATTTAAGGATTTCATTTAAATTATATTTAAATGAAAGATTTGGGAAAAACCAGAATATTTGGCATCAAATTCTATTCGGATAGATTGAGACATTAATATGGTATGACAAATGTACATAGATGACATATTGAATGAGTTTAATATGGAAACGACTAGAAAGGTTCTTGCCACATGGAAAAGGTTGAATCAAGATTCAAGTATATAGATACTTGGTGAGTGAATCAAGATTCAAGTGTTTTGACACTTGGTGAGTAAAATCACATGAATATATTGATAAATGATATTCAAATGTTTTGACACATGGTGAGTAAAATCACATGAATATATTGATAAATGATATTCAAATGTTTTGACACGTGGTGAGTAAAATCACATGAATAGCTTGATAAAAGAGATTCAAGTGTTTTGACACTTGGTGAGTAAAATCACATGAATATATTAATCAATCATACTGTGATATGTACATACCCAGATATGTCCTATGCTCTAAGTGTTACGAGCATATACTAGGGTGACTCATTAGATGATCATTTGATGATAGTAAGGATATTCTTATGATCTTTGGAAGAACTAAGAATATATTCTGTATGTAGAAGTGACGAATAGTTCATTGTAAAGTGTTACATTGTAACTAAACAGATAGTTCAGGGTAAAATATTATATCGATACTAATTTTTTCACAAGATACAAACTAAGTTTATCTCAGTTTAGGCTATGGGTTAAGGTGGCACAATTTGATGGAAGAAAGTTCCATGACAGATTTGGATGAGTTCCAAAAGGTTAAGTATTGTGACAGATACTACAACGAAAGCTAAGTATAAGACTGCTCTAGTAGCGGCAAAGGAAAGACATTTGTGTCAACAAGTTTGTTAATAAAACTAGATGTAGTTCCAAGCGGAATAATACGATGAAGATATATTGTACGACAATATCATCATCATGTTTCAAACCTCAAGGAACTAATGTCTCACCAAAGGACCAAATTTATACAATGCCATCTCATTTAAGAATGAGTGATGTGTAAAGACGTATAGACATGCAAATACACATAGACCTTAAAGTGTCAGATCTGGAGATTAGGTTTACCACAAGAAGTGCGTATATACAACACCAGCCATAGGTGTTTATATGCGCAAGTTTTAAACTAGATTATTGAGTCTAGTGCAAGTGGGAGACTGAAAGGAATATGCCCGAGAGGCAATAATGAAGTGGTTATTACATTATATTCCATGTTTATGATAAATGTTTATTTCTCATGATATAATTGTATTAACGGGAAACGTTAATACATGTGTGTTTAATAAACAAATAAAAGGTTCCTAGTGATGCATCTCATTTCACTAGCTTATTGATTAACAGATGATCAAGGTTTCCTGATCATGACATTGGATGTTGTTAATAACAAGGTCACAACATTGGTAGAATGATGTGATGAACATTCTCCCAAAAGTATAGTAATACGATCATGCCATTATGTTTACACTACTATAACATCACTCAAAGTAACCATAATCCTTAGACCATGAGATCACGTCAATTGCTGACTCAGGAAGAGTATTTTTATTACATCAAACGTCACTTCGTAACTAGGTGATTATAAAGGTGTCGTTGGATACTTTGAAAGTGTTAGTTGAGGCTCGTGGATCAAGAGTGGGAGTTTTCCATCCTGATGACGAAGAGATATACTCAGGGCCCTCTAGGTGATATCACATTAACATAGCTTGCAAGCAAGTGATAACGATTATTAAGAATGTTATATCACGGGAACGAGAAAATAGTACTTGTCAGAAACAGGATTGAACTAGGTATGGATGATACCAAATGATTGGATCTCGGACAAGTAAAATATTGCGAGACAAAAGGAATTGGTTACTACGAATAAAGGTTCACGCGATCACTAGTTTATCATTTGAGCTGGTGGAGTCATTATGGATCTCCAGGTCCCACTAGTGATTATTGATCGGAGAGTGTATCGATCATGTCCACTCAGCCCGTGAGCCCGTAGGGAGACACACTTAAGGGTAGTCGACGCATTTCAGTGGATAGGGAATACCGGAGAAAATACTAGACAACGCAGGAGTTGTTCTAATAAAAACTGCCGGAATAGTTTCGGCGTATCAGAACATTATCAGGGATTGGATTATAAATGTGTTCATTAAATGAAGTGCTCATTAAATTGAGTGGCATTAAAATAAGTGAATTAAAGTGCTTTAATGGAAAGACCTTTGATTTTTGAGTGGAAATTAAATGGAAGATGAGTGGAGCTAAATTAATGTGAGTGGAGTGTCCACCCACATAAATGGGGGAGAGGTGGGGGAACCACCATGGTTGTGATCCATGGCCCTTGGGTCTGCCCCATCACCTATAAAAGGCCCCCTCCTCCTCTCATCTCACTCATTCACCCTTCCTCTCATATGCACTTTGGTTGGCATCTTCCTCCCCTCTAGCCTTGTCCATTGTCACGAGTATATCACTTAGTTGATGCCCTACTAAAGATCTTCTCCACCACCATGTCGTAGTATTGGCGGAGTTCCCTAGGATCCACTACTTCCGCTACCGCGCTGGAGTGGGGGACGGAAGTCGTTGGCACACCATATGTGTGATCGATTATGGAGGTGATGCACATGTGGTGTTATCATCGTGTCCTTGAGGACGGTCGTGTAAATTCTACAACATCCATGTTTTTTTGCGGGAACGTTATCCCGCGTTATGGTCTTCGAGGGTGAGTCCATCTGAAACTGTTACACATATCTCCTAGATATGATCTTGGTGATTGCAACCATAGGACATGCAACGAAACCCATCACTCTGGTCATGACAAGACATACGACATGCTCTCCACACACTACTATTGGCCCAAGATGAAGAGAGACGTGGAGCGCCTCGTTCAATGATGCACCACATGCTTACAAGCTAAGTCCAAGTCAAACCCATCTGGTATTTATATGCCATTGCCTATTCCACATGCACCTTGGTCAGACATTAGCATGGATTTCATACTAGGATTTTAATTCCTAGATCAAAACATGGACATGATTCAATATTTGTTGTAGTTGATTGCTTTTCCAAAATGGCACATTTCATTCCTTGCCATAAGACCAATGATGCTTCACACATCGCAAATTTGTTTTTCAGGAAAATCATCCGTCTTCATGGTGTGCCAAGAACTATCGTCTCTGATATGTGATGTAAAATTCATGAGCTATATGTGGAAGACGCTCATGGCCAAGCTCGGTGTCAAGCTTCTATTCTCATCGATCACATGATCCCTTTACACCGCATCATCCCCGATCATCATGGCCTTTGATGCAGATGCCAGGGTGGACTATATCCGTCGATCACATCGTTCATGTCACTCGTGCTTGATCTTTCAATCTACCATATTCCGAGGCCATGTCTTTACATGCTAGGATTACCAACTCAACCATAGTGTATTCGCTGTGCATACATGGCTTGCACCCACTGTATGTGAATCCAGAGATGTCTAGCACCCGATCATCACGACCTGCTTCATAATTGTGAACTTTCTTGGTGGTTGCGCACTAATGGGAGAACACTAAAGTTGGTCTCGATTATGGATTATCCTATTCTACTACCGTCGTGTATCTAATATAACCAAGCAAAACAAGATACACAAAATAACATCACATGAATTTTATAAATGCGATATGACATGGTCCTTCATGACATGCAGATGATCAACATCACATGCCACCAGTATTACACATTGAAGTGGTGCTACCAGCTGGTCATTTCTACATGAAGTTCTGTAACCATATCATATAACTATCCCTTCCCCGCAACATAGAGATACTACTTTATTAATTGCATATTTTATGTGGTTGTTAGGGCTACTGAGATAGAACCATTCATACCTATGATCACCAACCACAACATTGATCTTGTAGTTGTCTTATTACTCCCCTCCCGGGGCCTTCCTTTCTAAATGCCATATTAAATATTGTGAGAGAAACAGACACCCGCTGGCTACTTATTCTGTACAAGCCGTATGTCGAGTGTGGAACTAGTCTCGTGTAGGGTTACGCATAGGGATGCGGAAGTAGATCCTCTAGAACCAAGATCTAGCAGCACGACGGCGTGCCGGTGTTGTCGGCTCTCTTGTGTGCATTTATTCGTGGAACCGCACTCGTGAGATCAACTGAGGAAGAGGAGGGAAAAATCCCTAAGGAAATAATCCTTAGGAAATCCCCTTCTATTTTGTGTGTCTTTTTCCCTCCAATATAGACTCATATATATAGGCGGAAAAGTAGGACTCCCTTCCCTCAAGTCGCCATTTGGGACTAAAGGAAATAAGAGAAAAGAGGGGAGAGGGGGCAGCTGGCCGGCGGCTGGGCCCTGCCTGCGCGCGGCCTCGCAGCCCGCGTGGCTAAGGCGGCGGCCAGGTGGGCCTACCAGCGCAGCAGCCGGGCAGGTTGGTGTTCCCACCTGGGCTGGCCTATAGCCTTCGGCCCGCCGACGCCGAGCGGCAGTCAGCTTCGCATCGCGCGCGCCTGCCATCCCGCGCCTACACGCCCGTGTGGGCTAGCTAGCGGCATCGCCCGGGGTGGCCTCCCTTTGGGATGGTTCCCTCCGGGGAATTGGCCCATAAGGGGAGGTTGCGCCAAATAATTAATTTAAATATTTCATTTAATATATTAATTCATAATTTATATATATATGTATATTTAAATCTCATTAATCCGAAAACACTTTTTCGTCTTATTCCTTCTTATTCTGATACAACTTTGGATCCTCTTCAGAACTATTCCAGCATTGTCTTATTAGAACAACTTTGATCCTCGTGTTTCTCATATGTGATCCCTTCCTTCCATATCAATCTCAGGACATCGCCAGACCCTTAAGTGTGTTACCCTATGGTTCAGGAATGTCTCAGACATGATCGAGATCTCTCTCTTGATCAATGATCATTAGCAGGATTGCGATGTCCATAATGACCCCTATGCATACACGAGACTCTGTCGTGTTAGAACCATAAACTCCGTGTACCTATCCCTTTGTCTCTTCGATACATGACTCATTCGAGATTCGATCTATGGTATCAACATACCTCTCTCGTTGTTGACAAGTCTGAAAGAACATTTCATGGTTCCGTGTGTTTTGAGTGTTAGATAACAATACTATGGAGTTTTCTTATGTGTGCTAAGTGTGTAGGGGATGTTTTTGTGTTTGGGGGGCCGGATTATCCGCCCCCATCAAGGACCGGATAATCCGGCCTAACTCATGGCAAAGATAGGCATGGCGCGTCACTCTGTCTGGGGACGGATTTTCTCCCGGAAAATCCGAACTGGGGCGGTTTTCTTCCCTTGACCGGATAATCCAGCCCTCGCCTTGGGCCGGATAATCCAGCCCCCAAAAGACGATCAAAGGCAGGCAAGGCGCGATGCTCTGACTGGGTTCAGATTTTCTCCCGGCCCCTATTTGGATTTTCCTTCCCTGACCGGATAATCTGGTCCTCGCAAGAGGCCGGATAATCCGGCCCCGGGAGACGATCAAGGGCAGGCTCGGAGCATCGCTCTGAGTAGAGGCGGATTTTTTGCCGAATAATCCGAGTCTGGGGCGGAGTTTTCCCCCAAGCCGGATAATCCGGCCCTCACTTTGGCCGGATAATCCGGCCCCAAATGGCTCTTACGGCTCAGTGGGTGCAGGGGGTATAAAAGCCCCTTCACCCCCTCCATTCAGAACTCTTGATTCATTCGAAAAAGGCTAGACCTGTTGCAAGGGCTCTCTCTCTAGATCTCCCACTTCAACCACCCGAAGGCTTCAATCTTTGGGGGAATTGAAGGAGGGGACAACATACATTGTCATCACGAATCAAGCGCATCAACTCATCTCCATTCACTTGGAGAAATCCCCGATCTAGTATTCTCGTTAATATCTAGATCTTGTATTTTGTTATTGATAACTTGTTCTTGTGGCAGCTTGTTGTCATTACGGGAGCCTCCAATTTGGTTGTGGAGTTGTGCCCTGCTGGTTGTGTAAAGGCGCCGGTTCCCGCCTCGAAGGGTTCCTATAGTGGAAAGGTGGATCAAGCCTTTGGTGGCGGGATCCATCGGAGAACAGGGTGAGGCCTATTGTGGCGTGGTGGTCTTAGTACCGCCCACCCCTCCAACGCAGATGTACTTCCCTTAACAAGGAAGGAACTGCGGTAAAACAAATGTTGTGTATCTGCGTGCTCCACTACGGTTTACTCGTTCATCTATCTCACTTGCCTTTACTCGCTAGTAGTTAGGTTTGCATATAGGGAAATTCTTCATAATAGCTTATCTGGAGAATTTACCTTTTGCGTCAAGCCTAAAATTGAAAAAAGCATTAAAATTTGAAGTAGTACCTATTCACCCCCCCTCTAGGTGCCCATACGATCCATTTCAATTGGTATCAGAGCCCTGGCTCTTTATTTGGGCTTAACCGCCTAAGAGAAGTATGGGTACCAAGGAGAATGGGAATGAGGTTGTGGACAAGGTCACAATGTATGGCCTCAAGACGTTGGAAACAACCTTGTTGAAATCCTTTGAGACGAAGATGGAGGAGATGTAACAAATGATTGCTTTCCTCACATCATCCGCAGCCCCATCTCCATCTTCCTTTGAGGCTGCCACTCCATCATCCAAGGATAAGGCTAACATCGGATCTAAGGAAGATGAAGTGGCAGGTGAAAAACATAATGGTTCCGCCTCTAAGAAGGGAAGTGGTAAGGAGGACTATAGTGAGGTTCATCACCTATATTCCCCCGACCCACCTATTTCTCATCCTCATATAAACAATAGGGGTGATCCACCCAAGCTTACTGCATCTTCTTTTAATCAATAGCAATTCTTAATGAAGTCACATGTATGCAGTTCGTCAATTGAAGTTTGGAGGATTATCGAAGAGGGTCTTCATATTGGAGATCACACCAACCTGGCAAGAAGAGAAGTGGTGGATAGACAGTTGAATGCAATGGCTCTCCACATGATACAACTCGGAGTGGGTCCCAAGGACATGCCCCACATTGAGCATTTCAACACCGCTAAAGAAGCTTGGGATGCTCTCACTGATCTCTTTATTGGAAATGAAAGCATGAGGAGGAATAGGTATGATGCCCTTAGCAATGAAGCTGACGAATTCTACATGTTGGATGGTGAAAACCATGAAGATATGTATAAAAGACTCAAGGGCATTGCAACCACTTTTAGAAAGCATGGAGCAACTCACATTGATGATGCATGGATAAAAAGGAAATATGTGAGTGCTTTAATGCCTTTTGAGCCAACGGACTTGAAGAGCTTGCAAGGTAGACACAACTACCATCAAATGACTTCCAATGAAGTCATGCAAGAAATGGCATCATTCAAGATTGCAGCTAAGAATGCGGAAGATGCCTGTGCCCGAGCCATTGGTATGCAAAAAGGGGGTCAATGTTGCTCTAAAGGCAAATGTTATTGATCAAGATGAGGATGAAAGAGGTTTCGAAGGTATCTCCATGGGCTGCCCTGAGGAAGTCAGGCGTCCTCATGGTGAGTACATGGCATTCTATGCGAGGAACTTTTGGAAGGATCCAGGCAAGGCCAAGTCGGAACTTGAGCACAAGAATGGGTCAAGTGGAAGAAGAGAGAATGGCCCAAAACTGAGAACATGCTACAATTGTGGAGATAGGCTACACTTTGTGGCTGAGTGTCCATATCAAAATAGAGAAGACAATGGTGGAAGGCTCATCCTTAAAGAAAAATCCAAGGCACCACGAAAGAAGCCATTTATCAAAAAGAATGGCCCTTACAATAAGCAACCCAAGATTGTCTTGGTGGCACAAGAAGAATATTCCTCTACAAGTGAAGATGAAGAGGATGATGATAGTACTCGTGAGGTGGCTGCTATAGTCACCACATCTATTCCATCATCACTCTTCGACTCTCCAAGCGAAAATGCCATCAACAACAACGTCACATGCCTTATGGCGAGAGGGTCCGAGGTATCATCTTTTATTTCTTCATTTCCTAAGACTAAAATAATATGGATATGGATGATCATAGTAGTCTTAAGATAAAAGAAGAAGTTATTACTTTGGACACCTTTTTCACTAACTTGCAAGGTGAGCACAAACTTCATTTTGATGCTCTTATGAGTCAACTTGCCCAATCCTAAGATCTTCTAGAAGAAAAGGGCAGAATTGAAAGAGAAGATGCCTTGGAGATAGCCTCCTTGAAGAATGCCTTGGAATAAGAAGAGGAAGCTCGAGTATCCTTGGAAGAGAGACTTGAGTCAATTGAGGAGTCCCATGAAGAGGTTGTTGCTCAGCTCATCAAAGAACGTGACAATGCTCTTGCTAAGGTAAAGAAACCAAAAAAGGAAAAGATTGATTTTGGGGCTGCTCATGCTAGACGCTTGGAGAAGTTTGAGAAACTTGACATTTCTCACAAGGCTTTGAAGAGTGAACATTCCACTCTAAATGAGTCTCGTGACCAACTCCAAACTCAATTGGAGAAGTATGATATGCCCAGCACCTCCACACCATCTTGTGGACAAGAAGAACTTGTAAAGGGATCTCAAGACAAAGGTAAAGAAGTTTTAGATGAGATACTTAGCAAGCAAAGGACAAAAAATGGAAAAGAGGGTCTTGGTTATATTCCCAAGACAAAGAACAAGAAGAAGAAGAAGAAGAAGAAGAAGAAGAAGAAGAAGAAGAAGAGCAAGACTGCTCAACCAAAGACTAGCACCACCACTAATGACAATTCTAATTATGATGGTTTTGCAGGGGCTAACAATCCTAACTATGAGTTATATTGTGATTATTATGGTGATGTTTATTCTAGTTATGTAGGTCCTTATGATTGTTACATTACTTGGTCTATTTGGGTCCACAAGACCCTTGTCACTAACATGAGATGAAAAATGGGTACCTAAAACCAAGAAGTAACTTTCTTGCAGGGCTATGCTTCCGATGGGTCTAAATGGGTACTCGATAGAGGGTGCACAAGTCACATGACCAGAAGCAAGGAGATCATCACAGAGATGCGGCCAAATCATGATCATATAACCGTATCCTATGGTGACAAGTCAAAATCTGAGGTATTGGGTCTCGGCAAAGTTGCGGTTGCTCACGATATCTCTCCCGTGGACATCATGCTTGCTGAGACCCTCGGTTACAATTTACTTTCAGTTCGTGCCCTTGGTAAGATGGGTTTTGCAGTTTTTATTGATGCTGATTTGGTGGTACTCTTGTGGAGCAAGTCTCTAAAAGTCGCTTTCATGGGATATGTCAAAAATGACTTGTACATGGTGGACTTCTCGGGGAAAACCACTACATGCCTGATGTGTCTTTTCGGAAAGGTTGACGCGGGTTGGTTATGGCATCGCCGACTAGCCCACGTCAATATGAGAACTTTGCAAAGTCTCGACAAGGGTGGCCACATCCTTGGACTAAAAAAAATGTTTCCTTTGCCAAAGATCGTGTTTGCGGGGCCTGTGTTGAAGGGAAAATGCATGACTCTCCTCATCGAAGGAAGAGTATTATTTCGTCAAAGAGGATCTTGGAGCTCCTTCATGTGGACCTATTTGGACCTCCATCACATGCAAGCCTCGGTGGGAAGAAGTACTGCCTTGTGATTGTTGATGATTACTGAAGATACCCTTGGGTCTATTTCTTCAAGTTGAAGAGTGAGACTCAACAAATGGTCATCGACTTCGCCAACGAGGTTCAACGTCAACACAATGTCCCTATATTGGCAATAAGAAGTGATAACGGCTCCGAGTTCAAGAACTACACCTTAATGAATTCCTAAGTGAAGAGGGGATAAGACATCAATATTCCGCTGCGTACACCCCTCAACAAAATGGTGTTGCCTAGAGGAAGAACCGGACCCTAATGGATATGGTGAGGTCTATGCTAGCTGAATTTAAGTCTCCGTATAACTTATGGGCTGAAGTAATATCTACCGCTTGTCATTCATCCAACCGGCTATACCTCCATAAAGTATTGGACAAGACTCTGTATGAAATACTTACCGGTAACAAGCCAAACATCTCATACTTTCGGGTATTTGGTTGTAAGTGTTTCTTTCTCATCAAAGGAGTTCGTTTATCTAAATTTGAGTCTAAGGCCTTAGAAGGATTTTTTGTTGGTTATGGTGCCGAATCCCACACTTATAGAGTCTACAATAAGCTCTCCGAAACTGTTGTAGAATCTTGTAGTGTGGTGTTCGAGGAAAATGATGGCTCTCGTGTGGTGCAAGTTGATGTTTGTGATGCAGATGTTGAAATACCCCAAGATGCCATAAGAAGAACGGGGGTGGGATTTTTCTACCCCATTGGGGAACCCCTTGTGCCGGATCGGGAAGGACAATGCTCTACTCATATAGAACCCTCATCTACACAGACTCAACATGCTCCAACCACGGGAGAAACTTCTACACCAACTCCACCAAATGTTGAAGGTCAACATGCTCCTGAATGCTCCAGGCCGGATTATCCGGTCAACACCGGATTATCCGTCCATCACTCCACTAACGACCAAATTGATCATCATATCGAAGAAACAGCTACAAGTCCTAGGCCAGATTTCTGGCTGACCCCGGATTATCTGGCCACTCGCCAAGTCGAGCAAGTTCTAGTCAATCTAGTGAAGATGCTTCAGGATCTCCTAGGCCGGATTATCCGGCCCCACCCATTGCCGGATTATCCGGCCCTGAAACTCCGGAAGTGCAGCAGCCTCCTATTATGGCTGTTGATCCATATCAAGGGTAAGGTTCACATCTCCTACTCCTGCTAATCAAGCTACAGATCAAGGCCAAGCCAATGATTCCAACAAAGACTCAAATGATGAAGTTATCCCCCCAAGAGACAACAAGCTAATTGAACTTCGTTGCATAGCTCGTGCCAATAGGAACCTTGATTTAAGGGGTCACACTCTTCACAAAGTTTTAGGTGATCTTCGATGAAGGGTTTCCACAAGAAGGGAGTTGGCAAGTTTCGGTGAGCATCAAGCTCACATCTCAATGGTGGAACCCAAGAAAGTGTTTGAAGCTCTTGAAGATCCAGACTGGGTTGTTGCTATGCATGAATAGTTGAATAACTTTGAACGCAACAAGGTTTGGAAATTAGTAGAGAAGCCCAAGGATTGCCGCAATGTTATCGGCACTAAATGGATATTTAAAAACAAGCAAGATGAGAATGGCATTGTTGTGAGGAACAAGGCGAGACTCGTGGCACAAGGCTATTCCCAAGTTGAGGGCATTGACTTCGGCGAGACCTATGCTCCTGTGGCTCGTCTTGAGTCCATCCGTATCCTTCTTGCTTATGTTGCTCATAATAATTTTAAATTACAGCAAATGGACGTTAAGAGTGCTTTTCTTAATGGCCCTCTACATGAGTTGGTATATGTAAAGCAACCCCCGGGATTTGAGGATCTTAACTTTCCGAACCATGTCTACAAACTCGATAAGGCACTCTATGGCCATAAACAGGCCCCACGTGCGTGGTATGAGCACCTTAAAGAGCTCTTGTTAGACCATGGCTTCGAAGTTGGGAAAATCGATCCCACTCTTTTTACTAACAAGGTTAAGGGGAAGCTCTTTGTATGCCAACTATATGTAGACGACATCATCTTTGGCTCTACTAATAAAGCTTTTAATGATGAATTTTCGAAGCTTATGACTGATAGGTTTGAGATGTCTATGATGGGGGAGTTATGGTTCTTTCTTGGATTTGAAATCAAGCAACTTAGAGAAGGAACCTTCATCAATCGAGAAAAATACATCCAAGACATGCTTAAGAGATTCAATATGACGGATCTTAAGGGCGTCGCCACTCCGATGCAAACAAAATGTCACCTTGAACTCAATCCTCACGGTAAAGAAGTGGACCAAAAGGTATACCGGTCCATGATCGTCTCTCTTCTTTACCTCTGCGCATCTAGACCCGATATTGTGTTGAGTGTGGGGGTGTGTGCAACGTATCAAGCAGCTCCTAAATAAAGCCACTTAGCGGTCAAGAGGATCTTCCAATATTTGGTTCATTCCCCTAACTTTGGTCTATGGTATCCCAAGGGCTCCAATTTCTCTCTATGTGGTTATACTGATTCAGATTGGGTTGGTGATAAGGATGATCAGAAATCAAATTCTAGAGCTTCTCAGTTCTTGGGAAGGTATCTAGTCTATTGGTCTTCTAAAAAGCAGAATTATATATCTCTCTCCACCGCCGAAGCTGAATATGTTGTTGCTGCTAGTGCCTGCACTCAGTTATTATGGATGAGGCAAACTTTAAAGGAATACGGTGTCAATTGTGACAAAGTGCCTCTTTTATGCGATAGTGAAAGTGCAATCAAAATTGCGTACAATCCGGTACATCACATAAGGACGAAGCATATTGAGATCTGGAATCATTTTATTCGGGACCATGTTGCTCGAGGCAATATTGATCTATCTTTGGTGAGCACGAAGAACCAACTTGCTAATATTTTCACGAAGCCACTTGACGAAGCAAAGTTTTGTTACTTGAGGAATGAGCTAAATATCGTTGATTCAAGGAGATTGTCTTGATTACCCATGCACTCACTCTTACATCTCAGTCTTACTTGGTCTAGATGTGGGAATGGACATAGGGGGAGTGTGGTCCTAATTGATTGGGTTAACCCTCCCCCCTAATGCCGAAAGCAAGTCAAATCATTTCTCTTAATATCATTTTGTGATATGTGAGCTTACGATGAGTATTGGTCATGAACCCAAGATATATCTCCGCGGTGTCATACCATACACTCCAACAAGGTGGCTTCGGCCACCGCCCTCTTCCATGAGAAGAGTTGGATTTTTGTGGATCTTTTTGGTTGTTTTAGCTCATCTCATGTTCTTATGGGAATCACACTCAATTTGGGCTTTTAGTTGATTTGTTTCTTGCAATTTTGAGTGTGTAGTACCATCTCAGTTTTGACGACCGGAAGCTCGAAGATGGCTTTGACGACCAGAAGCTCGAAGAAAGCATGTAGCTATTGTGGATAAGATAGACACCAAGCCAGCCGGTGTTTCGGCCACTGCCCAAACTGTGGGAAACCTCACCCGCCCAAGGTTTGTCCAACTCGGTTTGTCACTTGTTTCCTCTATGAAGGCCAAGACCATGTCCCTGTCGACTGCCCAGTATATCTCCTCATTGGAAAGGCTTATCAACTTCTCGGTGTCAGCATAGGAAGGTTGTCAATTCAGTTACACCAAAAGAAAGGTACTTGTTTCTCGTGTGATCAACACGGTCACTTCAGTCGAGAATGCCCCCAGCGTTCACCCATCAAGGACTCCGCAATGGTGAAGCCCGAAGGCACCAAGGTCCTTACCCCAAGAAAGGACGACCATCCGACCTCTCGCAACCCTACACCTCAAGATTGAGTAATCAACTCACATCTCTAAACTACTACATCTCGTTGAAGTACAATCGAGAGAGAAGCTCCTTAACTTACCCTAGAACTCCCTGAACGTCGGCAAGTGCAACTTGTAATAAACTAGTCCATGTTCCCCCCTGGAGCGACACCTATGATGCTACCCTCCCTTATGTCGTTGTACGCTACCTTAAGAACTATATTTTGCCGCCCTCATAAGGATGCCACTGGCTTGTAACTCTCCGATCTACCCCTAGTCTAATCCTAGGGGGGAAAGACTGCTTCTTTCCCGCAAAATGGAATAACCCTCTGCCAGAAGCAATCCAACAGTTAGACCCAAGGACGTATACTAGAATATAATAATCCCTTAGGACAGGCGCCGTAAATCCTAACAGTCGGAAGATCACTCCTTGGAATCCTGGTTGAAGCCTTCTCCGCGCTCGTGTTTCAAGACGATCAAAGTTTAACCTCACTATCTAAGTGACCCGGATCAGAGACAAAGCCGACAAGTTGGTTCGCGGGAAACCCCTAGCACTAACTCCAAGACGAATCCCCTAATCTTACTCTCCCGAATCTCGGGACGAGATTCTTTTAAGGGGGAAAGGTCTGTAACATCCCAATTTCAGCAACCCTGACTGTTGTCCAGAATGCAAAAATCAGGGGGAGCAAAAACTTTTTCTTGTTCATGAGTGCAGTGTTTGCTTGGTGTTTGTTTGTATTTGTGCATGTGAGTGTATACCATATGATACTCCTTACCTCACCCTCAGTTGACAAAAGCTATTTAACAAAACTACCATGGCTCAGTTTACATATTCTCAAATGTTCTGACAATTCAAAACCTGGGCCCAGATGTTTCTGTAACCAAAACTAGTTTAGTAGCTTCCATTGACAAAACTATGGAGAGCTATAACCTCCTTATGTTTTCAAGACAGAACCCTCAACCAATCTTATCTCTAGTTTTCCCAAAACCTCTTTACAAAGTATTTGAATTCTACTCTTGGTAGAGGTGCCAAGGACTCTCATCTTACTCAAACCCCAACCTCTTCAAAAATCCCCAACCTTACCTCAAGCTAAGCTTGATGATAACCCCAGTAGTGGATTTGCTTAGTTTATAAGATGAGTTGCCTTGATCTGTTGTCTAATGAGTTGCCTTGATCTGTTGTTTGACTTGTTTGCTTAGGAAGTAGTATGAGCCACTCTAGGAGCTCATCAGTTTGACCATTATACTTCAAACTCACCAAACCCTAAGCAAGATTACAAGGTGGATCTGATCTCTAGTAACTAGGAGATCATCTAAAACCCTTACCCAGATCAATTCTGCAGTGATCCACTCCAGAAGTTTCCAAGTCAATGGAGACCAATATCAAGCATGGATCCCTTCTACTCAATCTACTCTTCAACATCATCCACTTGATGATGATATGGTACTTTCCAACCCATCAAAATCATCACCACCCACATTCTAGTCAAAAACCATAAATCTGCCAAATTTGGCTAAGTCTGGGAAAACTATTCCCAACATCACCTCTTTGGATGTCCCCCTTTCTCAACCCTTGTGCATTATTGGTAATGCACTTGAACCATATTTTTAACCATCCTAAGGACTACCAAGGACCACTTTTTCCCTTGGTTATATCATCCTCCAACCCACTTGTTCTTGATGGTTTTGCAGGCAAGAAAATAACTTTTCCTGCAAATCTAGTCCTCATGCCTACTTTGACAGAAGCTCACACCATCATCCAACCTTATATGGACCAACTATTTGCATGGCTGTGTTCTACTAATATAGGTCTATCAAAATCTACTTCACTTGTTCCAAGTGGATCTCTGTGCTTCTGAAACCCACTTGGTTTATAAGGCATCATGACTCATCTGATATGGCAACCTTATTTTCAACAAAGTTTGCCATCCCTTCCAGACCACCTCAAATGTAACCCCTCCAAACTCCTTCTTCCATGATTTATATATATTCTTGGTCTAACTAATGATCTATCCCTTGCATCAAGGTGAGCTCTGAGCTCCAAGATCTAACAAGGTTTTGGTGGTATAAAAATAACATCTCCCTAGATCCACAACTCCTTGTTTTCCATCTTATTCAAGTTGGATTTCCATTTCCCAAGGTTGAAAATTCTTGCTACACCTTTTCTACATCATCTACCTTGATCATCAAGATTTCTCAATTAGAAAAAATCTACCTTGATCATCTACCTTAATTCTTGTGGCTCCAAATCTATTTCATTCTTTTAATAGACAAAATCTCAAAACCCCTTTCCCAATGGAAAGTTTGGTTTTTGTCAAACAATTCCCAAAATTTTGGCTCATGTGAGTTCCATATATCATACCCTATCTTCCCATCTCAAAAATAAATATTTTTGAGAATCTTTATTAATTCTTTTTTCCCATTTTTTCTAAAAAGGCGGAAATGGAATAATAATTGTTTTAAATACTTTTAATCCCCAATAAATCCTGGGAAAATTCCCCTAAGTGTGTATTCACATTTGGGACCCTCTCACACCAAAAACCAACCTTGTCCAAAGTAATAATATCAAATGAGCTTCTATAAACTACTTCTGCAGTTTTTGTTTAAATGAAAATAAGTGGACCAAACTTCATCTTTTAATTCCCAAATTATTCAAGGATATGTACCTCCACCGTATCCATCTACCAGTACCATCTCTCCCACTCTTTCCAACATAAATAAGGGAACTTCTTCCCAAGCATTCTTGTGATCAAATTAGCACAACAATCAAAACCTTGTACAAATACCCCATTAAACCTTATCAAATCTTCTCCACCAAGCTGGTACAACACACTTCTCTCCCTCTGGTCGAAAACACTGTAGCCCTAGCACTGTAGCACCCCTTCCCCTTGTCCCATGTGCTTGGAAGTGAGAAGTAGAGAGAGAGACAAGCATGTGAGATTAACTGCAATAGCTGCCCCTCCCTCTCTCTCTGAGCTCCAGCACGACCAGATCCCACTCTTACCCCTCCTCACCGCCCTCTAAGCCAATCACTGGCTAGCACTACCCCTCCCCCATGTCCAAAGTGGGCATTTCCTCCATGGATCTCTCCCCCTCGGTATAAAGGCCAGAGGCCACCCCCAGCACGCCCCTGGCCCTCATTTGCCCCTCTCCTCCTCACTCACCTCCCCTACACTCAACTCCCTCTCCCCTGCTCTGTGCTACCTGGAAGAAGAAGAAGGAGGAGCCTCGGCCTCCCTCAAAAACCGAGCAAGGCTCCCTCCTCCCCCTCTTTCTCCCTCTACATGTCACTCTACCGTGACCCCCTCTTTCCCCTCTATCTAACCCTGTGCTTGTTTCAGCCCAGGAACGCCTCCTCCGACCTCACCGGCAAAGCCCCGACGAGCTCCGCTCGGGCACCATCGTGTGAGCTACTTCCCAGAGACAACCGCTGTTGTGCCACCCCTCCCCAGACTCGCCCGGGAGTCCTCCGTCGCCCTGTCACCTCCTCGGTCACCGACGAGCCCCCAGGTGAGCCTTCCCGCTGCCGTCGGTGCCCTCTAGGGTTTCCTCCTCGGCCGGCCTGTCCCGAGGTCGAAGACGACCTGGCACCGTCGGATCCTCCTTACCCCAATGGCCCAGATCTGTGGATACCTTTTCAGGAGCCGCCGTCACTGACCAGCGGGCCCTGCTTGCCAGTTTCGAACTTGGCCTCCCGTGCGTGTGCCGCTACGAGTGGGCCGAATCTACCCTGGCGGCCCACTGCCCTCCGAAATTCCAGCCCGCTATCCCCTCTGTTTTCTTATTTTCACCCAGCTCTAGATTGTTGCCCTCCAGTTTAAATCAAAATAAAAATGCAAATATGTCCCAATTGCCAAGATTCAAATTTCTGGTAGCCCTCAGAGGTTTTCTTAAACATGCAGTACCTCTGTTTTTCCCCAAAGAACTTTTGTTCTTTTCTGATAATTAAATTACCACATGATGTCCTTTTCACTAAATAAATATTCCAGGGAGTTTGGTAAACCCAAATTGGGTAAATCCAAGTGTATCTGGTAGGTGTGGCATGTACCTATCTCCTGGATTTGGCCTCATGCCAAGTGGAGCATTTGTTCTCCTATAGTGAAAATAACAAAAGAGGACATATCTGCCCTAGGAAATTTCTCTAGGTAAAACCAAATGAGGTATTGATCTAATTCCAACTCCCATGGTTGTGTCTTATCAAAATCTATCAAACCCCAGCAGCTCAGTTTTTATTGTGCTCCGGTTGAATTTTTGTGAATTAAACTGTTCCGTGTACCCCTTTTTCACTAAATAAATCCCTCCAGTAGTTCTGGTTATCCAAAATGGGTAATTCCAATTTCCACAGAAAGGTATTTACAATACCTACCATGCCGAATTGGAATCACACTAAAACCTTCTGTAAAGGAAATCTGGTGAAAAAGAGAAAAACCATACATAACTCCCTTTGATGATTTATTAAGGGCATTCTGGTAATTCTTTTGACAATATTCCAACTCTATGTGGTTCAGTACATCAAATACTACCTAAACACCCAAGGAAATAATTGTTGGGCCTCCAGATAAATTCTGGTGAATTATTTCCCCAAACTATAGTTTATTCCACTATAAAAAGCATAACTAAATCTAGGTAAATGATAATCTGATGAAACCACTTGTGTTGGTCTTGTTTTGTCAAGACCTATCTGAGGATATCATGGTTGCACATTGATATCTTACATACCTCAAGTCTCCACCACAAGTCCTTGGTAATTAGCCTTGACAACTATCTTCCAAGGGAAAAACACCTCTTTGGCAAACTAGTAATGGAAGTACTAGTACCCCACTTCTCCAAAACCTACCAAATTAAGTTATATGCCATAAGTTTGTTTGCTGTTTAGTTTGATGCATGTATGCATTGTATTGATTGTGGTATTGTCTGCCTGCATGTATACTCAATGACAGCGATAGTGTGATTGTTTCACAACAAGAAGGAAGGGACTTCTTATTATTATTTGTTGGGTATTCTTGGTTACCTAAGGAAGTCCAAGGACTTATTGCTGATCATCAGGCAAGCCACCATTCCCAAATTCTGATACTTGTCCTACTCTCTTTTACCTGTTTTGTATCCTCTATAAATTGCATTATTTATCTACATGTCTTGTTTTATAAATACTGTGCTAATAACTTGGCTCCTCCAAGTTATGAATTTGTGTCCCCCATGACACCACCCTGATGTACCTACCATTTTACCCCTTTAGACCGAGAGTACGATGGTTAGCATCCTACTCGTTGCGAAACCACGATTTTTTTGCTGAATAAACTGTTTTGGGATTTACCCTACTACAAATGTTTCAAAACTGCTTTGTAAAACCCTTGGGAAGAGCCGTCATTCCAAGCGAATGTTTTAATGAAAGAAATGGTGATGATGAGAAATGAGAAAGTGAAGGGATGTTCTACGCCTTTACCGGAACAATTTTTATCCGTGCAACCACATTACCCCATGTGCTGGGGCTTAGCTCGTAGTTTGTCTTCATTAGCCAAGGCAGCTTGTACAATGCTTATGGGGAGAAATCCCTTGAATTTTGGGTAGGCGCTAACAGGTCTACGGATCTGGAGCCTGTAGCTTTCTTCGGCAAGAGTGAGCCTGTCTTGGCAGGAGTGCCGGTGCAACAATTGGGTCTCCCGCGGACGGTGTGTTTTAGGCGGTACGGAAGGAAGTGGAGTCACCAAGTTAAGGTATACGCCAAGCTACAGTTTGGGTATACGCGTGTACGGAAGGCAGGACTATGGCTGGGAGCCACATACTCGTTGCCGGGGAGAACAAACCCAAAAGGAAAAGCAACCTTTGCTAGGGTCGACATGCGAAAGGTTAGGTTTGATTATCCGGACCCTCGGCTACCGTGTGTAGAGGGCCGTGGTTTTATCCCGGCGGATGTATTGATTCTTGTGGGGAAGTGCGCAAACTCTGCAGAGTATAATCTATTCGAATAGCCGTGTCCATGGTCAAGGACGGTTGGAAAGGTGTTGGCTAGGAGTACCCAAATGGTGGTTGTTTGGAAAAATGGATGAAAGTATGGAGGTTCCGGGGGAACCTGAGTTTGAAAGTTTCATTTTTACCAGAGGTGGGCAAAGAGGTTTAAAAAGGGGTTTTACTCCAAAACTGTTTTCAAAAAGGTTTTCAACAAGGATATGGGATATCTTGATTTATAAAACAGATGGCATGTTTTCAAACTCTTTTTCAACAAAGATATGGAGATGCCATAACTACAAGAGGTAGTCTAG